>BTHU01000023.1:82216821-82874321 GCA_036184795.1 Tokudaia tokunoshimensis
TTGAAGACATTTTCAGGTCGTTTGAGCTGAGAATCTTTGCTCCCCTCTATTCCTATTATTCTTAGATTTGGTCTTGTCATTGTGTCCTGGATTTCCTAGATGTTTTGTGCTAGTTTTTATGTTTTGAATTTCTTTGGCAGTTGTTTCAATATTTTCTAAAGTATCTTCTTTTATTTTTCAGTTATGTTCAGTGTGCCTAAACAAGCTTTTTTGTTTATTTGTTTGTTTTATCTACATTTCAAATGTATTGTGGGAAATAATAAAAAAAGTGGCACCATTCTGGGCTATACCCAGCTACTCTCTACCCCTGCAAATAGGTCAGCCATTGCCTGCCAGTACATACCCGGGCAGCACACCGGGGCAGAGAGTATCTGGGTGTAGTGGGGGATCTTGATGTTCCTTTTAATAGTTCAGCAACAGGTGGCAAAACCACCTTTCATGTTGGGCAAGAATCCACTAGAAATTGAAGATTATTATCCTGAGAGTTAAAATTTTACTTTTTTAAGTGAGTAGCTGGTTAGCGCTGAGATGAGTCACTTGGACTCAAGTGCAGGAACCTTGAAACAAAGAAAGCAGCCTCTGAGCCTCCCTGCTGTGGGGAGTACAGGCTGCTCTGAGTCAGAAAAAGAGAGTAGAAGCTGCCTACCTACATCTTGAGGAAGATATTGATTTAACTGTGAATTTATAATATGGGAATCATTTGCTTTTATGATAGATTTATATACAGATTTTGTCCAAATCACGTGGGGGAATGTTGTCCATGGTTTGGAACTAATTTAGGGAAAATTAGTCACTGACTCCATGTAGAAAGGATAGTGATAATTTGCTGCTATAAACAGGTATTAATTAATAATGTCTGTGGCTCCATGTAGAGAACTCCACAGATAGATATAATAATAAGTATTAATAAAAAATGTATGTGGCTCCAAGTAGAGAACCCAACAGATAGATGGTGTAACAGGATGGCCACTCTAAGCAGAGAGCTTATCAAATAAAGCCTACCTGCTTCCTATAGGCAGATATTAGTGCAAATTTGAATTACTTGTTTTAAAGATGGTATAAAGATATATTGCTCTATTAAGTCTTACAGGATACTCAAATACTGTCTAATGTGGACTCCACAGGAATTTTGGGTTATTATCCTGCATGGCAAAACAGAAAAAGCCTAAGAAAAGGCACATACAGTATTTTAGTTTACTTCATTTGTTTTGGATTGTTTTAATTTTCAAAATGGGTAGGATTTTGAATTTTTCAGTTATATTAGTCCTCTTAGAGAGAGGTCAAAATAGAGGCATTTTGGATGGAGATAGGAGAAGACAAGATGTAGCTACTAATATCTCCCAGTGTCAGTGTTGGATTCACCAGGATTCGCCACCGAAAGATTTAGATTCAATATGGTTTACAAGATTAGGATTCTAGTTGTTTCCCCCAGCAATTGAGTTATCATTGATTCTGAACTAAGATTGTGCGGTGTTTCCTTCATGCAGTGGCTCAACTAGGTTCCAGAGAGAAAGGTATGGTAGCAAAGTGTGTGTTTGCCTGATGTGCACCACAAAAGGTCGTGGGAGATTTGAAACATGGGGCTGGGGTATTAGTGACCCACCAGTGGGAACTTAGCAAGCTGGGTGGAGAGATTTTGGAGCTCTGAGTCAGAGAGTCTTCATGAGATAAGAACAGGCCAGCCATTGCCCGTCAGTGCATAGCCAAAGGCAGAAAGCAGCTGGGTGTAGCTCGGGAACTTGCCATTCTTTTTAATATTTCCTGCAACACAAATGTCCCATTTCCCAGGCTCCCTTCTGCAACCCCCAATCCCATCACCCATCCCCTTTGCCTCTAAAAGGGTGCTTCCCCACACACCTACCACCTCCTGCTTCACCCCTTTAGCATCCCCTTATACGAGGGCATTAAACCTCCACAGCATCAAGGGTTTCCCCTCACATTGATGCCAGATAAGGCAATCCTCTGCTACATATGAAGCTGGGGCCATGGACCCATCCATGCATACTCTTTTGTTGGTGGTTTAGTCCCTTGGAGATCTGGGTGGTCTGGTTAGTTGATATTGTTGTTCTTCTTATGGTGTTAAAATCCCCTTTGGCTCCTTCAGTCCTTCCCCTAACTCTTCCATTGGAATTACCATGTTCAGTCTGATGGTTGGTTGTGAGTATCTGCATCAGTATTAGGCATGTGCTGGCAGAGCTTCTCAGAAGACATCTCTACTGGGCTTATCTCTATAAACAGTTCATGGAATCAGCAATAGTGTCAGGGTTTGGTGAATACAGATGTGATGGAACCAAGATTCTCTTTTCTATTTCTTGTATTCTGTTGGTGATGCTTACAACTGTAATTCCTGTCCTCTTTCATAGGTTTTCCATTTCAAGGGTTGCCCCCATTTGTATTCTCTTTTTTGTTTCTACTTCTACTTTTAGGTCTTGGATTGCTTCGTTCAATTCCTTCACCTGTTTGATTATGTTTTCCTGTATTTCTTTAAGAGATTCAGTTGTTTTCTCTTTAAGGGCTTCTACTTGTTTACCTGTGTTTTCCTGTATTTCTTTCAGTGAGTTATTTGTATCCTCCTTAAAGGACTCTATTAATCTTCATGAGATAGGATTTTAGGTCAGCTTCCTGATTTTCAGGTGTGTTGGTGTATTCAGAGCTTGCTGTGGTGGGAGAACTGGGTTCTGAAAAAAAGACATTCCATGACAAAAGCAAATTTACACAATATCTTTCCACAAATCCAGCCCTACAAAGGATAATGGGTGGAAAATACTAACACAAGGCGGGAAACCACCTAGAAAACCCTAGAAAAAGCAATAGAGTAATCGTCTTTCAACAAACCCAAAAGAAGGTAGCCACACAAACAGAATTTCACTTTTAAGAAAGAAGATAACAATAAGCATCAATCACTTTTCCTTAATATCTCTTAATATCAATGTTCCCAATTCCCTGATAAAAAGATATAGACTAACAGAATGGACATGTAAGCAGCACCCAACATTTTGCTGCATACAAGAAACCCACCTCAGTGACAAAGGAAGTCACTACTTCATAGTCAAAGGTTGGAAAACAATTCTCCAAGCAAATGGTCCCAAGAAACAAGCAGGACTGGCTATTCTTAAATAGGAAAAAATTTACTTTCAACCAAAAGTTGGCAAAAAAGACAAGGAGGGACACTTCATACTTATCAAAGGAAAAATCTACCAATATGAACTCTCAATTCTGAACATCTATGCTCTGAATGCAAGGGCACCCACATTCACAAAAGAAACCTTATTGAAGCTCAAAGCACACATTGCAATCCAAACAATAATAATGTGAGATTTCAACACCCCACTCTCAACAATGGACAAATCATGGAAACAGAAACTAAACAGAGACACAGTGAAACTAACTGAAATTATGGACCAAATGTATCTAACAGATATTTATAGAACATTCCCTCCTAAAGCAAAAGAATATACCTTCTTCTCAGCACCTCATGGTATTTCTCCAAAATTGACCATAAAATTGGTCAAAAAACAGGCCTCAAAAGATACAAAAATATTGAAATAATTCCATGCACCTTATCAGATCACCACTACACATGGACTTTGAACAATGCTCTTCTCAACGATAGTTTGGTCAAGGAAGAAATAAAGAAAGAAATTAAAGACTTTTGAGAATTTATTGAAAATGATGACTAATCATACCAAAACTTATGGGACACAATAAAAACATTGCTAAGAGGAAATGTGATAGCTCTAAATGCCTCCAAAAAGAAAGTGGAGAGAGCCTACACTAGCAACGTGACAGTGCAACTGAAAGTTCTAGAACAAAAAGAAGCAAATATACCCAAGAGGAGTAGAAAGCAAGAAATAATCAAACTCAGGGCTGAAATCAAACAAATAGAAACAAAAAGAACTATACAAATAATCAACAAAACCAGGAGATGATTCTTTGAGAAAATCAACAAGGTAGATAAACCCTTGGCAAGACTAACCAGAGGGCAAAGAGGGACTACCCAAATTAATGAAATCAGAAATGAAAAGGGAGACATAACAACAGAAACTGTGGAAATTTAAAAAATCATTGGATCCTATTACAAGAGCTTATACTGAACAAAATTTAAAAATCTGGATGAAAGGGACAACTTTCTAGACACATAGCAGGAGCCAACATTAAAACAGGATCAGATAAACCATCTAAATAGTCCCATAAGTCCTGGGGAAATAGAAGCAATTTTTAATAATCTCCCATTAAAAAGAAGCCCAGGACCAGATGGGTTTAGTGGGGAATTCTGTCAGATCTTCAAAGAGCTAATACCATTACTCTTCAAACTGTTCCAAGAAATAGAAACTCAAGTAACATGATCCAACTCATTCTATGAAAACACAATAATGCTTATACCTAAACCAAACAAAGACTAAACAGGGAAAGAGAACTTCAGGCCAATCTCCCTTATGAACATTGATACAAAAATACTCAACAAAATTCTGGCCAACCAAAGCCAAGAATGCATCAAAACGATAATTCACCATGATCAAGTAGGCTTCATCCCAGGGATGCAGGGATGATTCAATGTACAGAAATTCATCAATGCATTCCACTACATAAACAAACTGAAAGACAAAAACCACATGGTCATTTATTTAGATGCTGAGAAGGCTTTTGACAAATTCCAGCATCCCTTCGTGATAAAAGTCTTAGAGAAATCAGGAATCCAAGGCCCATACCGAAACATAGTGAAAGCAATATACTACAAACTGGTAGCCAATATCAAACTAAATGGAAAGAAACTTGAAGGAATCTCACTAAAATCAGGGACCAGATAAGGCTGCCCATTATCTCCCTATCTCTTCAATATAGTACTTGAAGTCCTAGCCAGAGAAATCAGAAAACAAAAGGAGGTCAAAGATATGCAAACTGGAAAGGAAGAAGTTAAAATATCACTATTTGCAGATGATATGATCATATACTTATGCGACCCCAAAACTTCCACCAGAGAACTCCTAAAGCTGCAAAAGAACTTCAGCAAAGTGGCTGAATATAAAATTAACTCGAACAAATCAGTAGCCTTCAAAGGATAAACAAGCTGAGAAAGAAATTAGGGAAATAATACCCTTCACAATAGTCAGAAATAATATTACACACCTTGGTGTGACTCTAACCAAGCAAGTTTAAGATCTGTATGACAAGAACTTCAAGCCTCTGAAGAAAGAAATCGAAGACGATCTCAGAAGATGAAAAGATCACCCAATGTCATGGATTAGCAGGATTAATATAGTAAAAATAGCCATCTTGCCAAAAGCAATCTACAGATTCAATGCAATCCCCATCAAAATTCCAACTCAATTTTTTATAGATCTAGAAAGAGCAATTCCCAAATTCATCTGGAATAACAAAAAATCCAGGATATCAAAAACTATTCTCCACAACAAAAGATCTCCTGGGGGAATCACCATCCCTGACATCAAGGTCTACTAAAGAGCAATAGTGATAAAAAACTATCTGGTATTGGTATGGAGACAGGCAGGAAGATCAATGGAATAGAATTAAAGACCCAGAAAAGAACTTGCATACCTACAGTCACTTAATATGTGACAAAGGTGCTAAAAACATCCCATGGAAAAAAGACAGCATTTTTAACAAATAGTGGTTGATCAACTGGAGGTCTGCATATAGAAAAATGCAAATTGACCCATTCTTATCTCCTTGAACAAAGCTCAAGTCCAAGTGGATCAAGGACCTACACATAAAACCAGACACACTGAAGCTTATAGAGGAGAAAGTGGGGAAGAACCTTGAACACATGGGCACAGGGGAAAATTTCCTGAATAGAACACCAATGGTTTATGCTCTAAGAACAAGAATTGATAAATGGGACCTCATAAAACTGCAAAGCTTCTGTAAGGCAAAGGACACTGTCAATAGGACAAAATGGCAACTAACAAATTGGGAAAAGATCCTTACCAAGTCTACATCTGATAGAGGGCTAATATCCAATGTATACAAAGAACTCAAGAAGTTAGACTCCAGAGAGTCAAGTAACCCTCTTAAAAATGGGGTACAGAGCTAAACAGGGAATTTTCAACTGAGGAAACTTGAATGGCCCTGAAGCACCTAAAGAAATGTTCAGCGTCCTTAGTCATCAGGGAAATGCAAATCAAAACAACACTGATATTCCACCTCACACCGTTCAGAATGGCTAAAAGCAAAAACTCAAGGGACAGCAGATGCTGGAGTGGACGTGAGGAAAGAGGAACACTTCTCCATTGTTGGTGGGATTGCAAGCTGGTAAAACCACTCTGGAAATGAGTTTGGTGATTCCTCAGAAAATTAGACATAAGACTACCTGAGGACCCAGCTATACCACTCCTGGGCATATACCCAGAAGATGCTCCAACATGTAATAAGGATACATGCTCCACTATGTTCATAGTGGCCTTATTTATAATAGCCAGAAGCTAGAAAGAACACAGATGTCCTTCAACAGAGGAATGGGTACAGAAATTGTGGTATATGTACACAATGGAGTACTATTAAGCTATTAAAAACAATGAATTCTTGAAATTCTTAGGCAAATGGATGGAACTAGAAAGTGTCATCCTAAGTGAGATAATCTATCACAAAAGAACACCTATGATATGCACTCAATGATAAGTGGATATTACCCCAAAAGCTCAAAATAAAAAAGTTACAAATCGCAGACCACAGAGAGGCTCAAGAAGAAGGACTGAAGTGGGGGTGCTTAGGTTTCTCTGAGAAAGGGAACAAAAATACTCACAAGAGCAACAATGGAGACAAAGTGTGGAGCAGAGACTGAAGCAAAGGCTACCCAAAGACTGACCTACCTGGGGAATCCATCTTATAAACAGTCACCAAACCCAGACAATATTATGGATGACAAGAAGTGCATACCAAAAAGAGCCGGTTATGTTTGTCTCCAGAGGGACACTGCCAGAACCTTACACATACAGAGGCAGATGCTAACAGCCAACCATTGGACTGGGCGTGGGGTCCCTAATGGAGGAGTTGGAGGGCAGACTGGAGGAGCTGAGGGGGTTTACCGCCCCATGGGAAGAACACCCAGATGCCCCAGGACTCCCAGGGACTAAACCATCAATCAAGGGGTACACATGGTTCCAGCCAAAAATGTGGCAGAGGAATGCCTTGTTGGGCATCAATGGGAGGAGAGGTCCTTGGTCCTGTGAAGTCTCAACAGATGCCCTAATAATGGGAAATCGAGGGGTGGGGGAGGTGAGAGTGGGTCAGGTGGAGGGGCATATACTTAAAGGCAGGGGGTGGGAGGAGGGGTTGAGGGTTTTCGGGGAGGGGGGAAACAGGGAAAGGTTTTAGCATTTGAAATGTAAATGAAGGTTATATTCAATAAAAAAAGTAATTTCTTATATCTCATAGAGCACTGCCTGTATGTTTTTCTAG
Source organism: Tokudaia tokunoshimensis (assembly GCA_036184795.1). Lineage (NCBI taxonomy): Eukaryota > Metazoa > Chordata > Mammalia > Rodentia > Muridae > Tokudaia > Tokudaia tokunoshimensis. Next base: position 82,224,238 of record BTHU01000023.1, read on the forward strand.
AAGTTTCAGTGTTTCAGGCTACACATTCAGGTCATTGATCCATTTGGAGTTGAGTTTTGTACAGGACAATAGATGCTGTTCTAATTTCATGTGGACATGTAGTTTTCCAGACTTAATTTATTGAAAATATTCTTTTCCCTCCATATATGTAATTTTGGCATCTTTGTGAATTATCATATAGCTGTGCTTATGTTTGGGTCTTTTATCCTGTTCCATTAATCTACATGTATCTTTTTGTACACTGGCCTTCTTTTTACCTACATGCCCTAAAACTTAATTTTAAGACCTTTCGTTATGTTGTTTCTCATTCCTGATGTCTTTGTCTTTCCATTCATCAGTTAGGTATGTACAATTTACATATTGTAATCAGTATGGCTACTGCTTCCCCAGAGAAACTGTCCCTGGCTCTTCAGGTTAAGTTTTCTTCCTGTGATATTCTCAGTTTACCCTATATCTTTCCATTTTAGTTCTCATTTCAATTGTAATTGTTTATCTGTGAAACTCTATGAAGGTGATATTACATTAGTATTGCTCATTCTATGCACCCTCCGGCAAGCACAGTGCCTAAGACAGTGAAGATAGTGAGCACAAAGCTACGAAGAAAGAAGAAAGTAGGAAATGAAGGGCAGGGATGAAGAAAGAAGGGATTCAGAGAAGAGGAACAGTCATGGTTGTAAGAAGATGGGGAAAAATTAAGAGAAAGAAAAAAGAGATATAGGAAAATTGATTATATGAACATAAGGAGTTAATAGGAGTCAAAAGACTTCAAAGAAAAATTGACTTTTATGGTTTTTCCATTCATTGGTGTCCCTAGTTTCTCTATGGCTCCCTTTCTGAATAATAACAGGTGTCTACAATTTTCAAACCCAAGGAAATAGGCTAAACCCAACCACTTTTGGAGGACAGTACCTCTGTCATGAACTAGATAATTATCTCAACATATTACAGCATGTGTGATTTTAGTAGATGTCTTCCTAAAGTATTAGTTCTATAGTCTTCCCAATCTCTTGGGTATTTCCTCCTTTCCTATTTACCAAAAGCTCATATAAGTGTAGAATTCTGCACCTCTATTCTAGTGATGGAGGAAGTAGAAAATAGGCATCTAAATAGGACATGTTAAGCCATTTATAAATGCATTGCTTCATTCAGTCTGTCCTCTATTCCCATGGGTAATTATGAATTGCTTGAATAAAGTGATACTCATCAGTCTTATGGAGATTAATAGGAGCAAAAGTAGCACTTCCCCTCTGGTGTAGTCAATTTCTGCAGTCAGTTGCTTCCACATTTATTTTTTATTATGAAGAGAAGAAACAACACAAAATCAGTCATCTTAGAAGGTTTAATAGTAAGCTAGTCTTTTTCTGATATCAAACACCAACTCCTCTTTCCATATTGAAAAGACTAATATAGCACTGGAATTTGTCTTTTCGTTCTACTTTTATTGTAGTGCTACAATTTTAAGTTGCTATAGTAACCACTTTTGATTTGAGTGAAGACTTCATTATTGTGATTTTAATTGTTTGGTTTTATTTTTTAGTCTAGCTCCATTGAATTTAAAAAAATTGAAAAGATAGATTACCTTTTACTATTCTCTGAATATCATGCAACACAAAGACAATTCAGGTAATGATTTTATATGACTATTTTTGAAAATATATGTTTTCATAATCTTCCTCAGTATCTATTTTAGAAATATTAAGCATTAAAAAAAAGAAATATTAAGCATTGTACTAAAGCAGATCATTGTTCCATATAATTAAGCATGATACTGTCAGTAACAAACCTACAGCATGCTACTGACAAATATGCAGTGAACAACTATTTATGTAACATATTACTGTCAAAAACTATTTCAGTTTCATATGTTACAATGAAAAATGTAACCATCATTGCAACATTTATGGGTTAAGAAAAAACTTATATTGAATTCATCTGATTTCATCATAATACTCAATTAACATAATTTAAATTATCCATGTCTGATTAACTTTTCTAATAGTAACTGCCTTAGTTAGGAATTTTGCTGCTGTGATAAAACACCATAATCAAAATCAACTAGGGAAGGAAAGGGTGTATTTTAACTTACAACTTTCTATCACAGTGCATCACTGAGGAACTTAAACAGGGCAAAAACCTGGAAATAGGAGCTGATGAAGAAGCCACAGGGGAGTGCTATTCACTGTTTTGCTCCCCATTGCTTTTTCACTTTGCATATACCCCAGGACCACCTGTTCAGGGGTGGCACCATCTGATCATCAGTCATCACATCAATCATTAATCAAGATTTGTCTATAGAACAATCTTTTGGAGGTATTTTCTCATTTATAGCTCCCGATTCTTATAAAATGCTAACTTGTGTGAAATGTTAGCATGGGATAAAACTAGTCAGCACAGCAGTTCTATTCATCATTTATGGCTTAACTAGTCAAAATAACCAATTTGATTTCAAAAAGAACAAATCACCTCATCCATGCTGCTGTCTTGGATAGCTTGAAATCTAAGCCCAGATCCAAAGAGAACTTCAGATAGAACTCCTAGAGCTAGTTCACACTGTTGCCTAATGTCAACCACTCACTGATTGCTAGGCTCTCGAATGTCAGCCACCACATACACCACTGAGCCCCAAGATTGAATGAAACTGAAAATAAAATTCTGGATAAGAACATCTAGAGCACTTGATAACTGAGGGGGCATGCACAGGTTGCCTATCATGCTATAAGGTGGTTGGATCACTCTTTCTGTTACAACTACATTTGAAGTCTCTTGGAGATTAGGAATGGATAGAGGGGTGGTTGACTTGAGCCTGATGCTATTACCCTTTCTGTCACTATAACGTGTGATCCATCTCTTAAGTTGGCTATCTCTAACATCCCATGCAAATCAGCATCAGAGATGGGGCCCACCACCCTCTCTGTCACCACCATATTTGAAGCCTGTTGGTTATAATGAAAGTGTATAGAGGGCTTCAGAGAGCTAGAGGTGGTATAGGATTCCCTAACAGTGACACTACCATGGCCCAGCGGATCAGGAATTGGCATAAGATGGTGTATGCCAGTGTCAGAGGAATAGGTATTCTCAGAAATTACTGTGGCAGTGCCAAAATGTAGGGAGATGGGTGGGTGTCCACTAGCAAGGTGATCTGTATGCTTAGGACACATTGGGTTCAGAGCTCTGAGGATGCTAAGAAGGATTAGAATCTGAATATGAGTCCATTTCTTTTTCCCAGGCTGATATCTGCCGAATTCTTAAACTTGGGCCCCAAGGTATCCAGGAAGCTTTCACCTAGATCTTCTCCAATGAAGTTGCAACAACCCACAGGAGCCTGTATGGGAATCCATACCTTTGATATCATAGATGAGCAATCAGTCATTGGTTGGGCATCCTTCATCCTCATCCACATAAGCATAGGCTTTCTGGCAGAAGTAACCTCAGAAATTCAAATTGAGACCCCCATATCTATATTCTCTCATTGAATTTCTTAACGTTCCTGAATATTCTTGGCATATCTCAGGTATAGTTGATGCTTTAACTCCATCCATTAGTTCAAATCCTGTAGTTCTTTCTCATCCTCCTAGAGCTTACATTTCTCTGCCACAGTATTCATTCGTATAAACCCCTGAGTTGTCAATACAATCTATAATATTAGCATTACCAGGTGGCATTTGTGACACACAGATGGTGGTTATACTATTTTTTTTCTTATATGAAAATAATGAACTTGAGGTACAATCTTATTTGTGGCTATGTGGTCTACAGGGTTGTTTTATGTTTTTTGTTTTTTGATAAGTGCCATATAGTGTATTATCAGCATGTTGAATAAATAAAATGTGGCATATATTACAAAAAAAGAGCATCCAGAACACATCCCCTTCCCCCACCTCCTCATATATCAGCCATCCCACCTACCACATCTAACCAGAACCACATGGATACTTAACCTGGAATTAAAGAATGGTGCGAAGACCGAAAATTGAGCAACATTCATCTCATGCATAGCTGAACAAATTGATGTAACAGCAAAACGAAGATCTAAGCACGTACCCAACAAAGGCAAGACCAGATATCCATTCAAAGAAATACCACAAAGAAGTAAACTCTAGATGCCTATAACCTATCATAAAAGCATAATGACCAAGACTACATGTCTCCTTAAACAGAACCTCCATTATAATATTCTCTAAAAATCAACAAAATCATAGAAAAGTTCCCCATTCTAATCAATGGGATTGCTATCAAAATGAAAAGAGTATAAAGAACACAGCATAAACAGGACCCCCAAAGGAAAAGTCAATAATACCAAGTATCATAGCTTTGAATGTAATATTGCAGCGAAAGACAATTTGTATGGCCTAATTTTACGGAAGAAGGGAAAATAAATCTACAGTTGCTATAAGTACAAAATGGGAATTAAAAGTCCTTTTAAGACTCACTTAAAACTTAAATAAATTATCAAGGTTTACCACAGAAATGTATTCTATAAAAATTAACAAATGGGGTTGGAGAGATGCCTCAGTCAGTAAACTGCCTGCCTCACAAGCCTGAGGATCCATGGTCTTATCTCTGATTCATGTGTTAAAAACAAGGAGTTATCACCTATGTCTGTAAACTTAATGCAAGAAGGTGAAGACAAGCAGATCTCCTGGACTGACAGGCTAGCACAAATGGTAAGAGCTGGGTTCACTGAGTAACTATGTCTGTCTCAGTAAAAAAAAAAAAAAACAGGTAACATAGAGAGTAATCAAAGTAGGCATCTAGTGTTGATCTTTAGATACACTTCTGCCCACATGACTGCATCTGTGTGTATACATACACAGATATACACAAAATATGCATGAATGCACACATACAGAAAAGCAAAATTAAAACTCATTAAACTTAACTCTCAATTACAAGTTCATGCTACTTTTACATTAAAATAGACATGATCTGAAATTCATCAGAATTATTCATTTTGCATGTATCACAGAGAAGACAACACAGGTGAGACCTGCACTGCAGCTCAGAGGATCCCCTCCAGAACCCTCTGACAGAAGTCTTCTGGTATCTGTCTCCGGCTTGGGACCATCCTCTGCCACAGCACACCATCTCCAAGTGGCACAGGAAGCTAGCTATCCACCCAGCAGCGCAGAGAAGACAGCACAAGTGAGAACTGCCCTGCAGGTCAGAGTTTCACGTCAGGAAACCTCTGGGGGAAGTCCTGTGATTTTGGTATCCAGCTTGGGTCCATTCTCTGGCACAGCATGCCATACTCAAGTGGTGCAGGGAGGCAGCTTAACCACCCAGTAGTGTTTAGGGCCCTTCCTGCACAGGTAGAACTACCCTCGCCAGAGGATCACACCTGGAACATTTTAGCGGAAAACCTCTGGTATCCTTCTCTGGCATGGGACCACCCTCTGCCACCATGTACCATAGCCAAGTGACACACAGACATAGCGAACTATTCTGGAGTGCAGAGAGGCCAGGCAGCACAAGTAGGGCCACCCCTGCTGCTCAGAGGAAACAGCCAGAAACCCTGAGGACACAAGAGCCAAGGATCAGCCTGGGACAGGAGTATTCTGATTACCACCTGCACCCAGAGTTGATTGGGGCCAGAAAGTTGCATGCCCAAATAAAACCACAAGACAGCAGGTCTCAGAGGAGTACCTACATGCCAGTGTACACAGAAAGAACAGGTCTCCCAGGAGCACAGATAAGCCACAGTCAGAGAGAGCAACGCCAGCTAACACCAGGGAAAACCAGACGGCAAAAGGAAAATGCAAGAACATAGCCAACAGAAACCAAGGACACATGGCACCATCTGAACCAAGTTCTCCCACAACAGCCAGTTCTGGATACCCCAACACATCAGAAAAGAAAGACCTGGATTTAAAATCACATTTCATGATTCTGATAGAGGAATTCAAGAAGGACATAAATAACTCCCTTAAAGAAGTACAGGAGAATGTGAGTCAACAGGTAGAAGCCCTTAAAAAGGAAACACAAAATTCACTTAAAGAAATTCAGAAGAACATGGGACAACAGTTAGAAGCCCATAAAGAGAAAACACAAAAATCACTTAAAGAAATACAGGAGAACATGGGTCAACAGGCAGAAGACCTGAAAGAGGAACCACAACAATCCCTTAAAGAATTACAGGAAAATACAAATAAACAAGTGAAAGATCTGAGCAAATCCATCCAGGATCTAATAAAGGAAGTAGAAACAACTAAGAAATCACAAAGGGAGACAACTTTGGAGATAGAAAACCTTGGGAAGAAATCAGGAGTCATAGATGCACACATCAACAATAGAATACAAGAGATGAAAGAAAGAATCTCAGGTGCTGAAGATACCACAGAAAACTCAGGAGTCAAAGAAAATGAAAAATGCAAAAAGCTTGTAACCCAAAACATCCAGGAAATCCAGGACACAATGAAAAGACCAAACCTAAGGATTATAGGTATAGAAGAGAGTGAAGATTTCCAACTTAAAGGGTCAGTAAATATCTTCAACAAAATTATAGAAGAAAACTTCCCTAACCTAAAGAGTGAGAAGCCTATGCAGAAGAATGCAAATTGACCCATCCTTATCTCCTTGCACTAAGCTCAATTCTAAGTGGATCAAAGATCTCCACATAAAACCAGACACACTGAAACTAATAGAAGGGAAACTAGGGAAGAACCTTGAACATATGGGCACAGGGGAGAATTTCCTGAACAGAACTCCAATAGCTTATGCTCTAAGATCAAGAATAGACAAATGGGACCTCATTAAATTACAAAGTTTTTGCAAGGCAAAAGACACCGTCAAAAAGACAAAGCGGCAACCAACTAACTGGGAAATGATCTTTACCAACCTTACATCCGACAGAGGGCTAATATCCAAGATATACAAAGAACTCAAGAAGTTAAACTCCAGAGAGGCAAGTAACCCTATTAAAAAATGGGGTACAGAGCTACACAAAGAGTTCTCACCTGAAGAATATCTAATGGCTGAGAAGCACCTAAAGAGATGTTCATCATCCTTAGTCATTAGGGAAATGCAAATCAAAACAACCCTGAGATTCCATCTCACACCAGTCAGGATGGCTAAGATCAAAAACACAGGAGACAGCAGTTGTTGGCGAGGATGTGGAGAAAGAGGAACACTCCTCCACTGCTGGTGGAATTGCAGGCTGGTACAACCACTCTGGAAAGCAGTCTGGCGGTTCCTCAGAAAACTGGGCATGACACTTCCGGAGGATCCGGCTATACCACTCCTGGGCATATACCCAGAGACTTTACCTGCATGCAATAAGGACACATGCTCCACTATGTTCATAGCAGCCTTATTTATAATAGCCAGAAGCTGGAAAGAACCCAGATGTCCCTCAACGGAGGAATGGATTCAGAAGATGTGGTATATTTACACAATGGAATCCTACTCTGCAATTAAAAACAATGAATTCACGAAATTCCTAGGCAAATGGTCAGAACTTGAAAATATCATCCTTAGTGAGGTAACCCAATCACAAAAGATCACACATGGTATGCAGTCACTGATAAGGGGATATTGACCCAGAATCTCAGAATACCCTAGACACAATCAGCATATCAATAGATTTCTAAAAAGATGGAAGGAGAGACCCCTGGTCCTGGAAAGACTGGATGTAGGGGAACGCCAGGACAGAGTAATGAGAGGGGGTTGAATGGAGAAAAGAGGGAGGGAAGGGGGCTTATGGGACTTTCGGGGAGGGAGGAAACGGGAAAGGGGAAGTGATTTGGAATGTAAATTAAAAAAATAAAATAAAAAAAAATAAAAGAAGCCTATAGAACTCCAAACAGACTGGACCAGACCAGAAAATCCTCTCGTCATATAATAATCAAAACACCAAATGTACTAAACAAAGAAAGAATGTTAAAAGAAGTAAGAGAAAAAGGCCAAGTAACATATAACAAAAAATCTATCAGAATTACACAAGACTTCTCACCAGAGACCATGAAAGCTAGAAGATCCCGGGCATATTTCATACATACTCTAAGAGAACACAAATGCAAGTCAAGAATACTATACCCAGCAAAAGTTTCAATCACCACAGATGGAGAAATCAAGATATTCCATGATAAAACCAAATTTACACAATATCTTTAAACAAATCCAGCCCCACAAAGGATAGTAGATGGAAAACACCAATATAAGGAGGGCAACTACACCCTAGAAAAAGCAAGATAGTAATCTTCTTTGAACAAACCCAAAAGAAGATAACCACTCAAACATAAAAATAACATCAAAAATAACAGGAAGCAACAATGACTATTCCTTAATATCTCTTAACATAAATGGACTCAATTCTCCAATAAAAAGACATAGTCTAACAGACTGGATACGTAAACAGGACCCAGAATTTTGCTGCATAGAGGAAATGCACCTCAGAGTAAAAGACTGGAAAAAAAGTTTAACAAGCAATGGTCCCAGGAAACAAGCTGGAGTAGCAATTCTAATATTGGATAAAATTGACTTTCAATGTTAATTCATCAAAAAATGACATGGAAGAACACTTCATACTCATCAAGGAAAAACTACACCAAGAAGAACTCTCAATTCTGAACATCTATGCTCCAAATGCAAGGGCACCCTCATTCTTAAAAGAAACTTTACTAAAGCTCAAAGCACACATTGTTCCTCACACAAAAATTGTGGGTGACTTCAACACTCCACTCTCCTCAATGGACAGATCAGGGAAACAAAAACTAAACAGACACAGGGAAACTAATTGAAGTTTTGGAAGAAATGGTTTTAACATATATATACATATATATATATATATAGATATATAGATATAGATAGATATAGATAGATAGATAGATAGATAGATAGATAGATAGATAGATAGATAGATAGATAGATATAGATATATATAGATACAGATATATAGATATATGTAAAACATTTCATCCTAAAGCAGAAGAATATACCTTCTTCTCATCACCTCATGGTACCTTCTCCAAAATCAACCATATAATTGGGCACAAAACAGGTCTCAACAGATATAAGAAGATTGAAGTAATCCCATGCCTCCTATCAGAGCACTATGGAGTAAGGGTGGTCTTCAATAGCAAGAAAAGCAACAGAAAGCCCACATGCACATGGAGGCTGCACAATGCTCTACTCAATGATACCTTGGTCAAGGAAGAAATAAGGAAAGAAATCAAAGACTTTTTAGGATTTAATGAAAATGTAGGGACAACCTACCCAAACTTATGGGACACAATGAAAGCGGTGCTAAGAGGAAAACTGACAGCCCTGAGTGCCTTCAAAAAGAAACTGGAAAGAGCATACACTAGCAGCTTAATGGCACACCTGAAAGCTCTGGAACAGAAAGAAGCTAATACACTCAAGAGGAGTAGAAGGCAGGAAATCATCAAACTCAGGGCTGAAATCAACCAAGTAAAAACAAAAAGAACCATACAAAGAATTAACAAAACCAGGAGCTGGTTCGTTTAGAAAATCAAAAAGATAGATAAACCCTTAGCCAGACTAACCAGAGGGCACAGAGACAGTATCCAAATTAACAAAATCGGAATTGAAAAGAGAGATATAACAAGAGAAACTAGGGAAATTCCAAAAATCATCAGATCTTAACACAACAACCTATACTCTACACAGCTGGAAAATCTAGAGGAAATGGACAATTTCCTAGACAGATGCCAAATACCAAAATTAAATCAGGATCAAATAGATCATCTAAACAGTCCCATAATCCCCAAAGAAATAGCAGCAGTAATTAAAAGTCTCCCAACCAAAAAAAGCCCAGGACCAGATGGGTTTAGTGCAGAATTCTATCAGACCTTCAAAGAAGACCTAACACCAATACTCTCCAAATTCTTCCACAAAATAGTAACAGAAGGAACACTACCCAACTCGTTCTATGAAGCCATAATTACACTGATACCAAAATCATACAAAGATCCAACAAAGAAAGAAAATTTCAGACCAATTTCCCTTATGAATATCGATGCAAAAATACTCAATAAAATTCTTGCCAAATGAATCCAAGAACACATCAAAACAATCATTTACTATGATCAAGAAGACTTCATCCCAGGGATGCAGGGATGGTTCAATATACGGAAATCCATCAGTGTAATACACTACATAAACAAATTCAAAGATTAAAAACCACATGGTCATTTCATTAGATGCTGAAAGAGCATTTGACAAAATTCAGCATCCTCTCATGCTAAAAGTCTTGGAAATATCAATAGGACAATAGGACAAAACAGCAACCAACAAATTGGTAAAAGATCTTTATCAATCCTACATCCAACAGAGAGCTAATATCCAATATATACAAAGAACTCAAGAAGTTAAACTCCAGAGAACCAAATAACCCTATTAAAAATGGGGTACAGAGCTAAACAAAGAATTTTCACCTGAGGAATATCAAATGGCTGAGGAGCACATAAAAAAATGTTCAACATCCTTAGTCATCAGGGAAATGCAAATCAAAACAACCCTGAGATTTCACCTCATACCAGTCAGAATGGCTAAGATCAAAAACTCAGGAGACAGCAGGTGCTGGATAGGTTGTGGAGAAAAAGGAATACTCCTCCACTGCTGGTGGGATTGCAAGCTGGCACAACAACTGGAAATCAGTTTGGTGGTTCCTCATAAATCTGGGCATAATACTACTGGAGGACCCTGCTATACCACTCCTGGGCATATACCCAGAGGATTCCCCAGCATGTAATGAGGACACATGCTCCACTATCTTCATAGCAGCCCTATTTATAATAGCCAGAATCTGAGAAGAACCCAGATGTCCCTCAACGGAGGAATGGATTCAGAAGATGTGGTATATTTACACAATGGAATACTACTCTGCAATTAAAAACAATGAACTCAGGAAATTCTTAGACAAATAGATGGAACTAGAAAATATCATCCTGAGTGAGGTAACCCAATCAGAAAGGAACACACATGGCATGCACTCACTGATAAGTGGATAGTCCAGAAGCTCCGAATACCCAAGACACATTTTGTATATAAAATGATGCCCGACAAGAAGGAGGAGCAAAGTATGGATCCTTGGGTCCTTTGTAGAAAGGGGGAAAATACCCACAGAAGGAGATACAGAGACAATAGGGGGATCAGAGTCTGAGGGAAAGAACATCCAGAGACTACCCCACCCAGGGATCCATCCTATATACAGTTACAAAACCCAGACACTATTGTGGATGCCCACAAGTGCTGGCTGTCCAGAGCAGGTTATAGCTATCACCTGGGAGGCTCTCCTAGTGCATGACAAATACAGAGGGGGACACTAACAGCCAGCCATTGAACTGAGCACAGGGTCCCCACTTGGGGAGCTAGAGAAAGGACCCAAGGAGCTGAAAGGGTTTGCAGAGTCACAGGAGGAACTACAATATGAGTCACTCAGTACTCCCAGAGTTCCCAGGGACAAAACTGTCAACCAAAGAGTACACATGGAGTTACCCATGGCTCCAGACACATAGGCAGTAGAGGATGGTCTTGTTAGACACCAAAGGGAGGAGAGGCCCTTGGTCCTGGAAAGACTTGATGCAGTAGTGTAGAGGAATACCAGGACAGGGAAGCAGGGGAGGGTTGATTGGGGAAGTGAAGGTGGCTTATGGGATTTTCAGAGGGAGGGGAACCGGAAAGGGGGACAACATTTGAAATATAAATAAAGAATATATGCAATAAAAAAAATCATTTTGCGTGTACTTATGATTTCCCTTAGAAGTAGGTGTGTCATCTACTAAAATTACGTTAGTGTCTTTGGAAACAAAATTTCTGAAATACTGTGCAAAACCTATTTATACATGAACAAACTATAACAGCACTCTTTCAGTGAAATAAGGTTGCAGTCCTCTTGAAGTATTTGAATATAACATGCTTCATATGTCAAGATTATTCTACAACCTATTGACCAGTTATATAAACATTTCTTTAATGTTTTCAGCAGTTGTTAGAGGTAAGCATTGCCATCATTTTGCAGATTAAAAAAAAATTCTCGTTTCTTTTTTCTGAAATATTTAATTTTTTTAATTTTATTTGTGTGTTTGTGCATGCTTTGCTTATGGAGGCCAAAAAATGTATTTGATGCTACCAGAACTAGAGTTACAGGTAGCTATAAACTGCCAAACCAAGTATTGGTAACTAAACTCAAGTATTCTTAATCAATGAATCTTATCTCTAGTTCAAATCCAAAGTTCATAAATGATTTCCTAAAAATCACACAACTAATGAGTATCACTGACATTTAGTTCAGTGCTTTCTCGCTAAATTCACAATATACTTTGTTATTAGTAGTTGAAGAATCATTTCTAGCAGCTCCCTGAGTACAAGATTAAACCTTTTGAGCCTAGATAGAAAAGAAAAATGAAAGACAAGGTTCTCGAACTTTCAATTCAGGCTTATACACCAAAAATTTTATTAATTATGGACATGAACACTATTTCAGTGTCTAGAAAATCTAGGTGAAGAATCTTTCAACTCTTTATAAAGGAATTTTATATGTCAGGTTTAATATGCCAAGATTATTTTCTCCTGGGTTATAAATTAGGCAAAATTTAAACAAACCCCAGCCTGTGTAAATAATAACATTTGATTTCCATTTTTGAATCTAGAAGTTGCTTTTCTAATACAAATTTGCAGAATTGATCAAGGTGTTTTAGGATATTTTTATCAGATATCAAGTCAACTATTCTTAACCCTGACCATGCAGGTTTCTAAGCCTCTCCATTTTTGTTGACATGTGATAATTCTAATGTTCTAGTAATGACTTTAGTTTCTAGAACTAAAATAATGTCTTTCTCTAGATACTTGTCTTCTGTGCCACACAGACCCCCAGTAATGATAAGATAGGAAAGATGTTAATTCATCATGTATTCAAGGGTTACTTCTGGCAACAACTGAATAAATAAATAAATAAATAAATAAATAAATAAATAAATAAAATTTAGCAATCTCTTTCTTAACTGCCTTCCTTTGGAAATTATAAGGGAGTCCCATTCTGCCTATGTGTCTAAACTGTATTCAGAACCTCCATTATATTATTGTCTATTGTAGTGGTTAGAATGAGAATGACTCCCATAGACTCAAAGATTTGAATGGGTGGTTATTAGATAATGGCACGATTTGACAGGATGAGGTTTTATCATGCCTTTGTTGGAAGAAGTGTATCACTGGGGATGGACTTTGAAGCTTTCAAAAGCCCAAGTCAGGTCCAGTGACTCCCTCTTCCTGCTGCCTGCAATTCTAGGTTTAGAACTCCTAAATACTTCTCCAGTACCATCTATGCCTGTATAAACACCAGGCTCCCCACAATGATCATAGACTAAACTTCTAAAAGTGTAAGAAAGCACCAAATAAATGCTTTGTTTTATAAGAGTTGTCTTGGTCATAGAATCTCTTCACAACAATAGAACACTGACTAAATCTCTCTGCCTGTGTTCTTAATAACTCTATTATTATTATTATTATTATTATTATTATTATATTTTTTATATTCTTTATTTACATTACAAATGATTTTCCCTTTCCCGGTTCCCCCCTCCCTGAAAGTCCCATAAGCCCTCTTCCCTCCCCTTGTTGCCCATTTGCCTAAGAATTTCATGAATTCATTGTTTTTAATTGCTGAGTAGTATTCCATTGTATAAATATACATGGAAAATATCTCTGATAAAATTGAAGAAATATATAGAAGAACATGTTAAGATTGACTATTTCATGGAAAAATTATACGGATAAAATGGTAGGCATAAAAATATTCTTAAATTGATTGAAAGTGGAAAAATGAACATTTTCTGATAAAATTGAAAATCTACAAGAAAAATATTTCTGATAAAACTCAAGAAATATATAGAAAAACACGTTAAAACTATTTCATGAAAAATTATACAGATAAGATGGTAGGCATAAAAATATTTGTAAATTAATTGAAAGTAGAAGTAAAAACATTTACTGATAAAATTGAAGATTTACATGGAAAATATCTATGACAAAATTGAAGAAACTTATACAGATAAATTGGTAGGAATAAAAATGTGTCTAAGTTGGTTGTAAGTAGAATTATAAATATTTTCTGATAAAATTGAAGATTTACATGGAAAATATTTCTGATAAAACTGAAAAAAATATATGGAAAAACATTAAAATTGAAGATTATCATTGAAAATTATACAGATAAAATGGTAGTCATGAAAATATTTCTAAGTTGATTGAAAGTGAAATTATAAGCATTTTCTGATAAAATTGAAGATTTACATGGAAAATATCTCTGATAAAATTGAAGAAAAATATAAAAAAACATTAAAATTGAATATTATCATGGACAATTATACCAATAAAATGGTAGGTGTAAAAATATTCCTAAATTGATTGAAAGTGGAATTATAAACATTTTCTGACAAAATTGAAGATTTATATGGAAAATATTTCTGACAAAATTGAAGAAATATAGAGAAAAAATGTTAAAATTAAAGATTATCATGGAAAATAATACAGTTAAAATGGTAGACATAAAAAATATTACTAAATTGAAAGAGGAATCACAAACATTTTCTGATAAAATCGAAGATTTACATGAAAAATATTTCTGTTAGACTAGTTTTCTTTGGTTGGGGAATTGAGTCCATTGATGTTATAAGATATTAAGGAAGAGTGATTGCTGCTTCCTGTTATTTTTGATGTTCTTTTTATGTTTGTGTGGTTACTTTCTTTTGGATTTGTTGGAAAAACATTACTTCCTTACTTTTTCTAGGGTGTTGTTTCCCTCTTTGTGTTGGCGTTTTCCATCTATTATCCTTTGTAGAGCTGGATTTGTGGAAAGATATTGTGTAAATTTGGTTTTATCATAGAGTACCTTGGTTTCTCCATCTATGGTAACTGAGAGTTTTGCTGGGTATAGTAGTTTGGGCTGGCATTTGTGTTCTCTTAGGGTCTGTATGAAATGTGCCCAGGATCTTATAGCTTTCATCGTCTCAGGTGAGAAGTCTGCATTTCTGACAGGCCTGCATTTATAGGTTACTTGACCTTTTTCCCTTACTGCTTTTAATATTCTTTCTTTGTTTAGTGCATTTGGTGTTTTGATTATTATGTGCTGGCAGGACTTTCTGGTCTGGCCAAGTCTGTTTGGAGTTCTGTAGGCTTCTTGTATGTTCATGAACATCTCTTTCTTTAGGTTAGGGAAGTTTTCTTCTATAATTTTGTTGAAGATATTTACTGGCCCTTTAAGTTGGAAATCTTCGCTCTCTTCTATACCTATAATCCTTAGGTTTGGTCTTCTCATTGTGTCCTGGATCTTCTGGATGTTTTGGCTCAGGAGCTTTTTGCATTTTGCATTTTCTTAAACTGTTGAGTCAATGTTTTCTATGGTATCTTCAGCCCCTGAAATGCTTTCTTCTATCTCTTATATTCTGCTGTTGATGCTTGCATCTATGACTCCTGAATTCTTTCCAAGATTTTCTATCTCTGGAGATGTCTCACTTTGTGATTTCTTTATTGTTTCTACTTCCATTTTTAGATCCTGGATGATTTTGTTCAGTTCCTTCACTTGTTTGTTTGTGTTCTCCTGTAATTCTTTAAGGGATTTTTGTGTTTTCTCTTTAAGGGCCTCTACCTATTCACCCATGCTCCCCTGTATTTCTTTCAGGGATTTTTGTGTTTCCTCTTTAAGGGCTTTTACTATTTGACCCATGTTCTCCTGTATTTCTTTAAGAGAGTTAGTTATGTCCTTCTTGATGTCCTCTAACAGCAATGTGAGATGAGACTTTAAATCCAACTCTTGCTTTTCTGGTGTGCTGGGGCATCCGGGACTTGCTGTGGAGGGAGAACTGGGCTCTGATGTTGCCAAGTAGCCTTGGTTTTTGTTGGTATGGTTCTTGTGCTTGCCTTTTGCCATCTGGTTATCTCTGGTGTTAGTTGGTCTTGTTGTCTCTGGCTGGAGCTTGCCCCTCCTATGGGTCTGTAAACCTGTGTCTGTACTCCTGCGAGACCAACTCTCTTCTGGCAGGGTCTGTGCACAGAAGGCTGTGGAGCTGTCTGGTTCCCTGGTGCAGATAGCAGTTGGAAGAGAAGAGTCCTGTCCCAGCAGCTCCACTGATCATATGCCCTGTGTGCTCCTAGCTGTTCCCCTACAGAGAGAAGGTGGAGATCTCACCTCTGCACTCAGAAGTGAAAGCACTGCTGGGAGATCACTCTCTCCTGGTGGGCTAAGCACAGAAGGCTATGGAGCTGCCTAGTTCCCTGCTGCAGATGGCGGCTGGAAGGGAAGACTCCTGTCCCAGCTGCTCTACTCTCTTAATAACTCTTAATAAATCTTTTATCTGAAAGGACAGTCCTACTTGGTGTCTCTTTTGAACATCAAGTTTGAAAACTTTCAACTACTACCTTTATATCATGTCTGAAACTTTGAGCAAGTACTGATGAATCATAGCTAAATTAAAACTGAGCAGGCAGATGACTCTGTGGGTAAAGTGCTTGTTCCCAAGTCTGATGACTTTAGTTTGGTCATCAGAACCCATTGGTAGAAGGAAAGAATTTACTTGTCCATGTGGTGAAAGTAAAGAAATGATTTCTGAGTTGTCCTCTGACCTACATGTCATGGCACATGCATACACAACCCCTCACATATACCCATACTCAATGCAAAATTAAAAAAAAATCCAGTATCATTATAAATAAAGTAATGTAGAATAGTCCACATGTGACAGACCTGTATAGTTTTCATAAATGCTACCTGTCTTTTCAATTCCACTTGTATGTGTCTATTCAGTGTAAAATTATTCAAGATTTGCATTTGACATAATATCCAAGTCATTAGTCTTTATGATACAATACCATTTATAGAAATATGTAAATATTGTGTAAATACAGATCTACAAGTCAAACATATTTGCAGAAAGAGTCCCAATATAGTTAATAATTCTGTTAAATCAAAGTGCTTTCTTTTTTTCTTCAGGCTTTAACTTTCACTGGTGACACTGATATGTATCTCAATATATTCATCTAATAATTAGAGACATTTCATATTTGTAAATTCAAAGTTAACTGTATAATATGTATTCCAAGATAGCAGGCCAAATAGATGATTTTTCCTAATTGACATTGAAAGAAATGATTAGCATGCTGCAGTGCTTGTCTAACTCCTTTAGATTCATTAATTATTCAGGATTAATTCTGTGAAAATCCAGAGAATGCTTATGATGATGAGTTCTTAAGATATACAACTGTTCAAGGAGATAAGAACTTTCATGAATTTATCATGTATTCAAATACACTATAAAGATCTTGGCTGCTATAAATGTCTCCTACTTTTTTATATAATTACTAAATATTGGTGGAGAATGCACATTAACATTTGCCCATTAAAATCAGATTACAATTTTCTGAACTATTAAGATTTATTAACCTTGTACAAGGTTATATACAAACTATTCAAAGCCTTGTATTTGTGAATGCATTTTATATATACAGTTGCCTTTTTCACATAAAATGCCTTTTCTGATCATGCCAGCAAGACTGTGATAGACAAAGAGCAGTTTAGAGGCCAACTGTATACCAGCTACAATACTGATGGTAGAAAATATAGTCATCAAGCCAGATAATCAGGAAGTATCTAGTTTAGTGAGAGAGACCTTTAAATAAACATCAATAATGAATTATGGTAATTACAACAAAAAAGGCAAGTGAGCTACATAAAGACAAATGCTATATGTTTGGCTTAGCTTTGAATTTTCTTATGTTTGGAAACTAGGAGGCATCAACTGGAAGAGAAAAATAATGCCTTAATCACAAAGAATATGGAAGGGGAAGAGAAATTTAATCCAAACTATGTATGGAAATTCCAAGGAAATATTGTACTTTGTGTACTAATTTTTAAAGTTTTACTGCACAAAAGACGCAAACCAAGTTGTTCTTACACAAGGTAAATAAGGAGCCTTGGTAGATATTTGGGAGGATTTGCAACAGAAAATTTTTATAAGATAATCTCAATGTTTTATACTACTTTATGGTGAAGGCTGTGGGAACACCAAGAGGGCAATGAGAAAGAAATCTTAGACACATAGATCTGGACAAGACTGAAAAAGAGAAAAGCATTAGAACCTGTAGTAAAAGGGGTGATCACTCACATGAACTAATACGGACCATGAAATAACAAGCATAGTGGCAACTTCTTATATAGAAAATGATTGTAAAATAGGCACTAGACAGAAGGATATGAAGCACACAATCCTAAGTGTTAATATCTCTCATTCTTTCTGGTTCTGATGGCTTATGAGAACTGTCTGACATATTTGTATACTCAGGTATGTGCATGTGACTGATGAACATATATTAGTTTTGTATTAAGAAAGTATAATACATAGGACAAAATGGCAACCAACAGATTGGGAAAAGATCTTTACCAATCCTATATCCGACAGAAGGCTAATATCCAATATATACAAGAACTCAAGAAGTTAGACTCCAGAGAATCAAATAATCATATTAAAAATGGTATATAGAGCTATACAAAGAATTCTCAACTGAGGAATATCAAATGGCCTAGAATAACCTAAAGAAATGTTCAACATCCTTAATCAGGGAAATGAAAATCAAAATAACCCTGAGATTTCACTTCACACCAGTCAGAATGGCTAAGATCAAAGTCTCAGGGGATGGAGGATGCTGGAGAGGATGTGGAGACAGAGGAACACTCGCCCATTGCTGGTGGGATTGCAAGCTGGTAAAATCACTCTGGAAATCAGTTTGGTGGTTCCTCAAAAATTGGACATAGTTCTACCTGAGGATCCAGTTATACCACTCCTGGGCATATACCGAGAAGATGCTCCAACATGTAATAAGGACACATGTTCCACTATGTTCATAGAAGCCTTATTTATAATAGCCAAAAGCTGGAAAGAACCCAGATATTCCTCAACAGAGAAATGGATACAGAAAATGTGGTACATCTACACAATGGAGTACTACTCAGTTATTAAAAATAAATTCATGAAATTCTTAGTCAAATGGATGGAGCTAGAAAATATCATCCTGAGTGAGGTAACCCAATCACAAAAGATTACACATGGTATGCACTCGCTGATAAGTGGATATTAGCCCAAAAGCTAGGAATACCCAAGATACAACTCACAGACCACATGAAACTCAAGAAGAAGGAAGACCAAAATGTGGATACTTTGATCCTTCTTAGAAGGTGGATCAAAATATCCCTGGCTCACAGCCAACCAACAGACTGAGCATAGGGTCTCCAATGGAGCAGCTAGAGAAAGGACCCAAGGAGCTGAAGAGGTTAGCGGCCCCATAGGAGTAACAATAATATGTACCAACCAGTGCCCCAGAGCTCTCAGGGACTAAACCACCAACCAAAGAATACACATGAAGGGACCCATGGCTCCAGCTACATATATGTAGCAGAAGATGGTCTTTTCAGACATCAATGAGAGGAGATGCCATTGGTCCTATGAAGGTTCAATGCCCCAGTGTAGGGGAATGCCAGGTTAGGCAATTGGGGGGAGGGATGAAGGGTTTGGTAAATGGGGGGGCATGTTCAGAGAAGTAATGAAGAAAGGGGATACAGTTTGAAATGTAAATAAAGCAAATATCTAATAAAAAAAGAAAGTTTAATACATGGTGAATTGGCTTTTATTCATTTAACCTGTCTTAATTTTTCCCTTTCCCTAAAAGCACAAATGAATTAACATTAATGAAGGGGAAAACTTGGATACATAGGGAAGATGAGGTTTCAGCAGTTAAGAGAGTATTTCCTACTCTTACAGAGGCCTGGAGTTTGGTTTTCTGTACCCACATAAGGATTTAACACTCTCTTTTGGACTCTGAGGACACACACACATAAACACACATTACCTTAAATATGTATCATTTTTGCAGTTGTAACATTCAGTGTCTTCTTGAAATGTACATTATTGGTAGCTATAATCATCCAAACGACTGCTTAATAGCACCATAGAAATTATATTTACTTTGATCTATCTTTTATCATTTATCTTTCTCTTCTACCTTCTCTAAACTCTTATATTTAGATTCTACTCTCTAGGAAATCAGTATTTTTAGTGTTTGTGTATGTGGGAGATTGTGTGCTGTTTATCTTCCTGTGCTTGGTCTATTTCCATTAATAAAACATTCTCCAATTTCATCTACGTTACATAAAGTGACAGGAAGTCATTCTTTTCCCAAAGAAAATGAAACAAATGTGAAATTTGAAATGAAAACAAATGTGAAGCCCCATTGTTTACTGCAGCATCACTCACAAGTATCCAGATAGTTTCCTGCAATGGGAAACTTCAGAGTTTTATGTTATTTATGCATTTATGTATTTATCCATTCACTCTGTGTCCTATCACAAACCCCTTCCCTCCTCTCTTCTCAGTCCCAGCCTTCAAATCACTATCCACGTTGCCCCTCCCCTTCTCCTCATTTATTAACTGTATCAATAAACCTAGGCCTCATTTCGCTCACCACAGAATGTCATGATCTCACAAAGACCATCATAAACTACATGGTGAAATCTTGTCTCACTTAAAACAGTTATTGTGTATGTTCACATAGAATTTTGTTCAGCTATGAAAAAGGACCAAATATTGTTTTATGGGGACCTCCTTGAACATGTGTGACAATGTCAATATAAAAATTCAGAAAATAATTGATACTCATATTCTTTACTCCTGAGAATTAACTTAATAAGAAATAGGTTGAAGGTTGCCAGCTGTGATTGCAGAAGCAACAACCATGTTCTTACATGTTCAATGGTTGAAATGATGACAAGTTGGTTGTAAAATGCCATTAATTCTAAAGCACATTGCAATATTAGAAAGGCAGAAAAACAAATGTAAAGAGAAATATCTGTGAATTAACGAAAATGGTAATTTATTTCATGAACTTAAAAAAATCCCCTTGTCAGCTAACATGAACCTTCAAGTTAACATTTTTTGAAAATGTGCTCTTCTGCAATTTTTCATTTGTGACTTTCTTTTTCTTGTCCCTTTGTGACAATTCATATACATATAATAAGAATTAAGTATTTAACATCTTTAGCATAAGAATTTATCTAAGTTTATAGTGTATCATGGATTTATTGTAGCTCTTGCCATAGCAAATATATTTTTTATTTTATATAGATAAATATGTTTGATTTTTCAAAAATAATGTCTGGTCCCCTTGCCTTGCCAATCTCTTTTCTTATGCTTTTTACACCACTCCTGAATGTTAATTTTATTTGTTTACACTTAGTATTTAACCCATCTGGTTATTTTTTTCTACTTTCTTTTTTTTTCTTTTTCCATTTTGTGTTTTTTATAATATGATATGTATTAGGATCCTAATTTTATTTTCTTCCATATGGATAGCCAGTTGTCCCAAAACCATATATTAAATATTCTAAACATTTCTCACTGAATTTGAATCACCATCTTTGTTATATATTAGCAGATCATATGTGTTGAGGTTTATTAGTTGATACATTTTACCTTTCAGTTTATCTACAATTTATTCTTGTGTAGTTGGTACTCTGGTTGTTCAGAGTTGTTTATTGAATTATGGTAGCTTCTCCACTGAAAACTGCGCTATATATCTGTTCTATTCATCTATTATTGTGGGCACTAACATCTTTTCATTTCCTATCCTGTAGCCCTAAAATATGCTGCTATATCTGATAGACAGGTTATCTCCCTCTACATTATTTTATAGGTCTTATCCAAAATTATTTGAATATTCTCACATCTATTTTCTCAGATAAACTGTAAAGTATCCTGGTCACATTATATCTCCCTTTATACATGCAGATACTAAGTATATATGGAAACATACAAACTGTGGTGTGATGAGGTGTGCTTAAGCATGCATCACATGTATAGATATAATTCCTACAGCATTTTCTGTTATTTATACATCTTTTGTTTTACATTTTCAATGCCCATGATTTTGTTCATTTTAATACTTATTGCTCTCTCATTATCATTAGGAATGTTACAGTTTGAATCTGAATTTTCACCAACAGGCTCAGGGTTTGTACCTCAGCAGCTGCGCTATTCTGAGAA
The DNA here is from genome assembly GCA_036184795.1 of Tokudaia tokunoshimensis. NCBI lineage: Eukaryota > Metazoa > Chordata > Mammalia > Rodentia > Muridae > Tokudaia > Tokudaia tokunoshimensis. The sequence continues at coordinate 82,246,278 of BTHU01000023.1, forward strand.
GCTGGGGATCCTTTAGGAGGTGGGGACAAGATGGTGGCAGTGGATTCCTGACTACAAACTGTTAAAGGTTACAGCCCATCCCCAAGCTTGGTCCTCCAGAATGTAAACATCTGCAGCCTCATGTCCCATGAACTGAGCCTCTACCATGCCTTTTCATCTTAATGGAGATTCCTCTGCAACCATGATTTGTAAATTATTCCCCCTTAATTTGTTTCTGCCAGATATAACAAACACAATGAATTTTTTTTCATTTTATTATCAAATACTTGAGATAATAAACAAAGAAATAGATTTTAACATACTAGTATTGTGCTTTCTATACTTCTTTTTTTTAAAAAAAGATTTATTTATTTATTATAAGTACACTGTAGCTGTCTTCAAACACTCCAGAAAGGGGAGTCAGATCCCATTATGGATGGTTGTGAGCACCATGTGGTTGCTAGGATTTGAATTCAGGACCTCTGGGATAGCAGTCAGTGCTCTTAACCACTGAGCCAAATGGATGGTTAGCCTGAATATATGTCTGTGCACCTGGTATGTACCTGCTGCCAGAGGAGGTGCCCTTGGAATTAGAGTTACAGACTTTAGTTCTTGCGGGCACTGGGAACAGAGCCCTAGTCTTCTGGAAGACCAGAAAGTGCTCTTAACCACTAAGTTATCTCTCTACCCCCTCCCTCATCACACAGTTATTTTATTTTATTTTTTAAAGGACAAGGCTCTTTATGTAACTCTGGCTTACCTGGAATTGGCTATGTAGATCAGCCTGGGCTCAAACTTGCTATGATTCCTGGCTCGGCTTCTCAAGTGGTGAGATTACAGTACTGACTACCACATGCTAGTTTATAATTGATTTATATATTTATATCTTCTGAACACTTTGATATATAATAATGATACACCCCTGTCTTTAATATCATAAAATTACTTCATATAATAGAAATAAGTAGAAAATAAGTAGAAAACACTATTTTTCTGAATTTTAGTGAGAATTCTTCTAGTGTTTCTTCATAAAGTATGATGGTAATGTTGATTTAAATTTATTTTTTAATATAAAGAAATCATTGAGAGTTGGATTATGTCCTGCTAGAGATTATTTTAAAATTCAGTATCAGAGGTTTCTTATAGTGAGAGCTGTTGAATATTTCTCCCACAAAAAATGTACACAGGTAAGCTGTCATTATGATGCAGACAAGGCCAACAATACCACACAGCCAGGCTTGAAAATGGTATAGAAAGGGCCAACAAGAAACACTGGCACACATAGATATAATGCTTAAGGGTTCAACCTCAAGTTCCTGAAGAACATTTTTTGTCAAGAAACACAAGAAGAAGAAACTGAAAAAAAAGGGCAGGCAAACAATGTGACAGCAGTAAACAAAGGCATGTATAGAAGACTTCAAAGAGGTCACTGGTTCTACCAACCTAAGGACAAGGAGCAGGCTCAAATCAAGGCAAACGGTACATGCTCTCCCTCAGGGTTAAGCTCTTGTTTGAGCTCCAACTCCAGCTTGGTACCCAGGGGTGCCTATGCTTTTGTGAAAGCCAAATTGTTTCAGGTTACCATCTGTGCCAGCTGAGTTGATCTTCTGCCACAAGGATCCATACCCAAATAACATTAGGAGAGATGATGTCCCAGGAGAGCCTACACACCCTCAAGCACAGGTAAGACCCCCACTTCTGTTCAAATTCCTGACACAATAGGAACCATCTCAAAGCCATCAAATCAAAGAACCAAAGAACAGCTGGGGACAGGATCTTTCTGGTATCTGTCTGCACCCCAGAGCTGACCCTCATACCTTCATACCTAAATTCTTCCCAGAGAGAACGGGTCTACCAGGAATACTGACACAGAGTCTTGTAGGAGGGACAGGTCACAGTCAGAGACAGCAAGAACAGCTAATACCAAAGATAAACAGATGGCAAAAGGCAACAGCAAGAATATTAGCAACAGAAACCAAGACTATTTGACATAATCAGAACCCAGTTCTCCCACCACAGCAAGTCTTGGATACCACAACACACCAGAAAAGCAAGACACTGACTTAAAATCACATCTCATGATGCCTAGTGGACATTAAAAAGAACATAAATAACTCCCTTAAAGATATGCAGGAGAACACAGGTAAACAGGTAGAAGGCCTCAAAGAGGAAAGACAAAAATCTCTTAAAGAATTACAGGAAAACACAACCAAACACATTAAGGAATTGAAGAAAACCATCCAGGGTCTAAAAATGAAAATAGAAACAATACAGAAATCACAAAGGGAAGCAACACTGGACAAAGAAAACCTAGGAAAGAGATCAGGAGTCATAGATGCAAGCATTACCAACAGAATACAAGACATAGAAGAGAGAATCTCAGGTGCAGAATATACCATAGAAAACATTGACACGACAGTCAAAGAAAAACTCCTCACCCAAAACATCTAAGAAATCCAGCACACAATGAGAAGACCAAACCTAAGGATTATAGGTATAGAAGAGAGCAAAGATTCCCAACTTAAAGGGCCAGTAAATATCTTCAACAAAATTATAGAAGAAAACATTCCTAACCTAAAAAAAAGAGAGAGATGCACATAAACATACAAGAAGCCTACAGAACTCCAAATAAATTGGTCCAGAAAAGAAATTCCTCCAGTCACAAAATAGTCAAAACACCAAATACACAAAAGAAATAAAGAATATAAAAAGCATTAAGGGAAAAAGGTAAAGTAACTTATAAAGGCAGACCTATCAGAATTACTCCAGACTTCTCAACAGACACTATGAACATTAAAAGATCCTGGGCAGATGTCATACAGAACCCCAGAGAACACAAATGCTAGCCTAGACAATTATACCCAGCAAAACTCTCAACTATGATAGATGGAGAAAGCAAGATATTCCTTGACAAAACCAAATTTACACAGTATCTTTCCACAAATCAAGTCCTACAAAAGGATAATAGAAGGAAAACACCAACACAAGGAGGGAAACTACACCCTAGAAAAAGCAAAAACGTAATCTTCTTTGAACAAACCCAAAAGAAGATAGCCACTCAAACATAAAAATAAAACCGAAGCAACAGGAAGTAACAAACACTATTCCTTAATATCTCTTATAATCAATAGACTCAATTCCTCAATAAAAAACATAGACTAACAGACTGGATACTTAAATAGGACCCAGAATTTTGCTGCATACAAGAAATGCACTTCAGTGTCAAAGACAAGCACTACCTCAGACTAAAGGGTTGGAAATTTTTTTTCCAAGCAAATGGTCCCAGGAAACAAGCTGGATTAGACATTCTAATATTGGATAAAATCAACTTTCAACCAAAAGTCATCAAAAAAGACAAGGAAGCAAACTTCATACTCATCAAAGGAAAAATTTACCAAGAAGTCTCAATTCTGAATATCTATGCTTCAAATACAAGGACACCCACATTCATAAAAGAAACTTTACTAAAGCTCAAAACAAATTGCACCTCACATAATAATAATGGGAGATATCAACACCCCACTCTCATCAATGGACAGATGATGTAAATGCAAACTAAACAGAGACACAGTGAACTAACAGAATTAATGGACCAAATGGATTTAACAAATATCTGTCGAACATTTCATCCTAAATCAAAAGAATATACGTTCTTCTCAGCACCTCATGGTATATTCTCCAAAACTGACCATATAATCAGTCACAAATCACATCTCAACAGATATAAGAAGATTGAAATAATCCCATGCCTCCTAGAAGATCACTATGGATTAATGCTGGTCTTAATAGCAAGAAAAACAACAGAAATCCTATATACACATGGAAGCTGAGCAATGCTCTACTCAATGATAACTTGGGTAAGGAAGAAATAAAGAAATCAAAAACTTTTTAGAATTTAATGAAAATGATGGCACAACATACCCCCAAATCTTGGGGCACGATGAAAGCAGTGCTAAGAGGAAAACTCATAGTTCTGATTGCCTCCAAAAAGAAACTGGAGAGAGCATACACTAGCAGCTTAACAGCAGACCTGAAACCTCTAGAACAAAAAGAAACAAATATACCCAAGAAGAGTAGACAGCAAGAAATGATCAAACTCAGGGCTAAAATCAATCAAGTAGAAAGAAAAAGAACTATACAAAGAAACAACAAAACCAGGAGCTGGTTCTTTGAGAAAATCAACAAGATAAATAAACACTTAGCCAGACTAACCAGGGGGCACAGAGACAGTACCCAAATTAACAAACTCAGAAATGAAAAGGGAGACATAACAACAGAAACTGAGGAAATCCAAAAATTCATCAGATCCTACTACAAAAGCCTTTATTCAACATAACTAGAAAATCTGGGTGAAAAAGACTATTTTCTAGACAGATACCAAATATCAAATTTAAATCAGGATCAGATAAACCATCTAAACAGTCCCATCAACCCTAATGAAATATAAGCTGTCATTAAAAGTCTCCCAACCAAAAAAACCCAGGACCAGATGGGTTTAGTACAGAATTCTATAAGACCTTCAAAGAAGACCTAATAAAAATACTCATTAAAAATATTCCACAAAATAGAAACAGAAGGAACATACCCAATTCGTTCTATGTAGTCACAGTTATGCTGGTACCAAGACTTCACAAAGACCCAACAAAGAAAGAGAACTTCAAACCAATTTCCCTTATGAATTTCGATACAAAAATACTCAGTAAAATTCTTGCAAACCGAATCTAAGAATACATCAAAAAGATCATTCACCATAATCAAGTAGGCTTCATCCAAGGAAAGCAGGGATGGTTAAACACACAAAAATCCATCAGTGTAATCCACTACATAAACAAACTCAAAGAAAAAAAACCATATGGTCATTTCATTAAATGCTAAAAAAGCATTTGACAAAATTCAGTATCCCATGATGTTAAAAGTCTTGAAAAGATCAGGAATTCAAGGATCATACCTAAATATAGTCAAAGCAATATACAGCAACCCAGTAGACAACATCAAACTAAATGGAGAGAAACTTGAAGCAATCCCACTAAAATCAAGGACTAAACAAGACTGCCTTGTAACTCCCTATCTATTCAATATAGTACTTGAAATTCTAACTGGAGCAATTATACACCAAAAGGGGGTCAAAGGGATACAAATTGGAAAGGAAGAAGTCAAGTGATCACTATTTGCAGATGATATGATAGTATACTTTAGTGACCCCAAAATTCCACTAGAGAACCCCTAAACCTGGTAAACAACTTCAGCAAATTGACCAGATATAAAATTAACTCAAACAAATCAGTAGCCTTCCTCTACTCAAAGGATTAACAGGTTGAGAAAGAAATTTGGGAAACAACACACTTCACAATAGCCACAAACAATATAAAGTATCTTGGTGTTACTCTAACCAAACAAGTGAAAGATCTGTATGACAAGATCTTCAAGTCTCTGAATAAAGAAATCATAGAAGACATCAGAAGATGGAAATATCTCCCATGCTCATGGATTGGCAGGATTAATATAGTAAGAATGGCCATCTTGCCTAAAGCAATCTACAGATTCAATGCAATCTCCATCAAAATTCCAACTCAATACTTCATAGAGCAAATAATACCAATTTCCAAATTCATCTGGAATAATTAAAAACCCAGGATAGAGAAAACTCTTCTCAACAATAAAAGAACTTCTGGGGGAATCACCATCCCTGATCTCAAGCTGTACTACAGAACAGTTGTGCTAAAATCTGTATGGTATTGGTACAGTGACAGGCATGGAATAGAATTGAAGACCCAGAAATGAACCCACACACCTACAGTCACTTGATCTTTGACAAAGGAACTAAAACCATCCAGTGGGGGAAAAAAAGACATTACTTTCAAAAAATGGTGCTTGTTCAACTGACAGTTAACTTTAGAAAAATGCAAATTGATCCATTCTTATCTCCTTGTTCTAAGCTCAAGTCCAAGTGGATCAAGGACCTCCACATAAAACAAGATACACTGAATCTAATAGAAGAGAAAGTTGAAGACTAGAAAGGAAAATCCTCGAACACACGGAAACAGGGGGAAAGTTCCTGAACAGAATACCAATGGCTTATGCTCTAAGATCAAGAATTGACAAATGGGACCTCATAAAATTGCAAAGCTTCTGTAAGGCAAAGGACCCTGTCAATACATAAAACAGCAACCACCCCAAGATTCAACCTCACCCCAGTCAGAATGGCTAAAATCAAAGTCTCAGGTGACAGCAGATTCTGGTGAGAAACATATTTAGAAAGAGGAACACTCCTCTATTGTTGGTGGGATTGCAAGCTGATACAACCATTCTGGAAATCAGTCTGGCAGTTCCTCAGAAAATTGGACACAGTATTACCTGAGGACCCAGCTACACTACTCCTGAGCATATACCCAAAAGATTCTCCAACATATAACAAGGATGCATATTCCACTATGTTCATAGCTGCCTTATTCATAATAGCCAGAAGCTGGAAAGAACCCAGATGTCCTTCAACAGAAGAATGGATTTAGAAAATGTTTTCATTTACACAATGGAGTACTATTCAGCTATTAAAAACGATGAATTCATGAAATTCTTAGTAAAATAGATGGAACTAGAAAATATCATCTTGAGTGAGGTAACCCAATCACAAAAGAACACACATGGTATGCACTCACTGAGAAGTGGATATTAGTCCAAGAGGTTTGAATACCCAAGATACAATTCACAGACCACATGAATTTCTACAAGAAGGAAGACCAAAGTGTGGGTGCTTCAGTCCCTCTTAGAAAGGGGAACAAAATACTCACGGGAGTAAATATGGAGACAAAGTGCAGAGCAGATAGTGAAGGAAAGGCCATTCAGAGACTGTCCCACATGGAGATTCACTCCAGATACAGTCACCAAACTCTGACACTATTCTGTATGCTAAGAAAGGCTTGCTGAAAGGAGCCTGATATAGCTGTCTCCTGAGAGACTCTGCCAGAGCCTTACAAATAGAGTTGGATGTTTGCAGCTATCCATAGTACTGAATGTGGGGTCCCCAATGGAGGAGTTAGAGAAAGGACTGAAGGAGCTGAAGGGGTTTGCAACCCCATAGGAAGAACAACAATATCAACCAATCAGACCCCCCCCCTCCAGAACTTCCAGGGATTAAGCCACCAACCAAGGAGAACACATGGCTCTGGCTGCATATGTAGCAGAGGACAGCTGTATCAGCATCAGACCTCAGTGGGAGGAGAGGTCCTTGGTCCTGTGAAGGTTCCATAGATGCCCCAGTGTAGGGGAATCGAGGGCAGGGAGGCAGGATTGGGTGGGTGGGTGGAAGAACACTCTCATAGAAGTAGTGGGAGAGAATGTAGGAGAGGAGGTTTCCAGGAGCAGGGGAAACCAGGTAAGGGGATTACACTTGAAATGGAAATAAAATAAATAAAACAAAATAAAATAAAATAAAATAATATAATATAAAATAAAATAACACAAAACAAAACAAAATAAAATAAAATAAAATAGAAAGCCATATAGTAAAATTCTCTTTCTGCCAATATGAGGACAGATGGACTGGTGTGACCTTCCTCTACCCCCAAAATCTGTGTGTTGATGAATCAGGACCTGTTCAAAGAAAATACTAAAGCATCAAGTAAATCATATCATTTCTTTGAACTGTTAATAAGAATTATTATGCTAGGTTACTCAAATTTCTAATATAAAAGTCTTTAAATATATTACTGAATTCAATTTTGGATTTTGACCTTTAGAACTTTGACATTAATTTTTACAAATAGTATTAGATAAATATTTTACAATAATACTCTTTAAACTAGTAAATTTTCTTTAGGTGCAGTTCAGGTTTCATAATTACAAAAATGTTTTTTGAGATAGGCTGTCACTATGTAGCCCTGACTAACCTGGAATTCCGAAGGTGCAGACTGGCCTCAAATTCACAAAGATTCAGCTGCCTCTTCCTCCGAGGGGCTAGAATTAAAGATGTCCACCATAATTCCTGGTGTGCCTCATACTTTGGTCATACTTTTTGTATTTCCAGTCTTTTCTAAATACAGATTCAAGCTAACCTTTATTTTTCTTTTAGATCCCACAGTTATTTCAAGAGTGTCTTACATGCTTTATGGTTTTTTTTTCCCTCGTTACAACCTTGCAATAATGGCTGTGTGGCTTATGCATTCTTGCTAAAAATGAGGTTGATGCCACTTGCATAATGAATGCAGTAAAATCATTTAGTTAATTAAAATATTTTGTTAATTTTTGTTAAGTATCCACCAATATTTGAAAAGTCAGAATGGTTTTTGCTATACTATTAATGAATCATCAAACTGATAACACTAATAAATTGGTCTCAAGCCTTGTCCTGTTCCCTTATTTATCTGTAGTTAGCAGTAGAGTTGTATTAAAATCTCCCATTATGGTTTTGATTTTGCCAACTTTCCCTCATGTCCCAACAACTTTTGCATTGTCTAATTCCTAACTGTTGCTTTATCAATAAACGACAGATTTCTCAATGTACTTGTATGCTTTTTAAATTTAATTCTACTTTGCCTGGTGTTGAAATGGTGACCTTTTCTTTTTTCCCATTTGCATTTGCCTGGGATAGCTTTGTTCTTTACTTTAGTTTTAACCTTTCTTTAACCTAGTCTTAGAATATTAGTCTTGTGTCTTGAGAATTTAATCCATTCACATTTATCATAATGAGTAATATATTTGGCCTTAACTTTGGCATGCCATTTGGTGTACTTAAATATACCAGGGCTTACTATGTCAGTGCCTTTGAAATTTACTTTCCCAATACGCTGGTTTTACTCAGGCTTGCTTTCCTTCTAACTGCAATATATTGATATGAAAATTGCATATGATACTTTTAATATGTGGTATTCTTATCTCTCAAAAGAGCTATAATTTGTAGTGGTCATGCAGTGTGTAGCCAGGCCTGATGTAGATGCTGAAAGTTCTTACCAACAATTGCATAATGAGATAGGAAGAGATTTGCGAAACAACAATCAAATGCTAGCTCTAATACACTGGATTTACCTTACTAACATTTGCATTTATAAAAGTTAATCTCTGTTGCAAGGAGGTGGCTCAACAAACCTGGAAACCCAAGTTTGATCTCTGGAATACACATAAAAGTGGACAGAGAGAAATGACTCCAGAGAATGGTCCTCTGACCTCCACCTGCATGCCCACACATATGTATCGCCTGGCAACTAAAAATAAATTGGATCTCTATAGTTCACAAAGTATTAGTATGCATTTTTACCAAATTTCATGCTTTTCTGAAATAATACATTTTTTAAATTAAGATCTCTAAATCTTTTTGTTGTAGAGTTATTCCTTCAGTAATTATTTTGGAATTACACTTCTGTCAAAGAACTAAATCAATAATGCTTATTTTGAAATTAATTCTATGATTTCCTGGTCAAAACACTCAGAACTATATTTTATAATGATGTTAGTACATGTTCAAAGGGCATTCAAATCCCTAACTTTTGTTACATTTCAAGTTTTATTCTTGCTTTAAACTATAGTAGTGAGATGGTACATTCCTAACTATTTTAGAATGCCAGAAATTGCCTTTACCTATTTAAATATGAGTTACCATCAGGATAGTTTACAAAAGACAGCACAAAAAAACAAATCAATGACAAATTTTCTACAGATTGTGCTATAAATAGAAGCAATTGTGCACTTTGTATAAGAATTTTAACATGTGAAATTGCTTCTAGAAACAGAAAACTTTCATTTTTATATTCTTTTAATTCTTTGTTTTATTTTATGTAGATGAGTGTTAGCCTAAATGTAAGTCCAGACAATATATGAACCACTTTCATGGAGTGGCCTCAGAACCAAGAAAAAGGTGTTGGATCCCTTGGAACTGAAGTTATGGGTGATAATGAACTGCTATGTGAGTGCTAGGAATTGAACCTGAGTCCCCTGGTATGGCAGGAAGTGTTCTTAACCACTGAGTCATCATGCCAGTGTCAGAGAACATGCTTAAAAGATCCAAAAAAGTGACAGTTTCTTTTTTTAATTTTATAAGAAAGCCAACTAAATTTAAAATGCATTTTCTGGATTACACAGGTTCTCATGTTCCAATTTAAAAAAAATCTTGACTTAAATGTTCATAATGCTACTTCAGCTTACCTTAATAAATGCTGTTAATATTTCTTTATTGTACTGTGTATGCTCCTCAGTCAGGAACTTTATATTCTGATAAACAAAGAATTTAAAATCTTATAAATGAACTACACAAATACTGTTACTTTTTCCTTATGGTTACCAATTATGAATATGAAACTATGCTGTTTATATTTCATCAATGTCTTAGATAGTCAAAAACTGAAAATTATTGAGGGAGGTGATGGGCATTTATATTTGTCAATCAGTTGATTTCTTTTGCAGATACAGTCAACAAAATAAGCAGGCTCTCCCTTGCTTATGCAATATGCTTCTTCATAACCTTGGTACCTCCAACCTCAAATTAGGCGGGAAGAACGGCCAACTAACTTCTTGGCTGTACTCTCCAGAAATGAAGTGTTGCTTGACTCTATTGAGAGCTATCAAGCAATTGCAGCAGCTATAACTAGTCTAGTGGGGTTGAATGGAGTGGGAAGGATGAATTTACCTGTAGCTAGTGGGTCCTATAGCCAGGCTGAAGAAAAAGTGACTAGACATTTTACCATGGCTGGACTTCCAGAAGATAAAGGCCCTTTTCATATGCTGCAGACTGGACCCACATGTGCCATCAAAGACCTATAGGCAGCTGACAGTAAGGGTTGATCTCAAGCAAAATCATCATTCCCAGTCTGAAGTGTCTTTAAGGTTTTGTCAGCTCTTTGAGACAATGTCAGAAACTCTCAAAGGTGAAGGAAGTAGGAGATGAAACAAATGTCACAGAACGAACTGAGTCACTCTATGAGTTTCTGCCCAAGCTAAAAGATAGCCCCAAGAAAGCAAATAATAACCTTTTGATATGTAATTGATGCCAAGGAAAACATAGAAGGGTTGATACAAACTGGAAACCAACATGCAAGATACTACATGGAGTGTAATGGCTGCAAGCCACTGAGAAAGGAGGCTTTTGGGCAGAGGCAAGCATGTTGGGCTCAAGGTCTCCTACTTTACACTGATGGAAAAAAGGTCTATGGCATCAGGAAATGGGTTGGATCCCACTGCATGGGAATCTCTTTAGACACTGACAGAGTTCCTTATCACATTTAATTTGATTATTGGGAACTAGGCAGTATAATTTGCAGAGGGATACTGTAGCGATAGAGCTAAGCCTTAGAGACAGTGAGGAGGCTATTGAGCATTGACACCCTTTGTCTTCCTCAAAACAATGACAGAAAATCAAAATAGCTATGCACAGAACATAATGGAGTATGATTTTGTTTTTTGTTTTAATTGAAAAAACTCTTAGTCACTCTCCTTCCCCTGATCCCATCCAGTAACTAGATACTGTCTTCTGACAATGCTGAAGAAAGTACATAAAACCCAGATATAGATCAGGCTGGACTACATATTCCTTTGTGGTTTGGATTATTTCCTTAGGGTCTTTATGCCTTTGCCTTGTCATTTGGTCTTAAAGTGAATGACATATCTCCCTTTTAAACTGAGTATTTATTTATTAATCCATTTCAGGGAGTATCCCCACTCCTTAACAATATACTAGCCAAAAGTGATGAGAAAGCATGGGGCTCATTTTGGAGACAGAATTCAAGAGTGGAAACTGAATTTCCTCCAATCTTCACCCCACAGGTCAGTCTCCCACTTGTTGATGTATGATGTCCAAAATCTAAAAAGTTTTAAAAGTCAGAATCATGTCCTTTCCCTCCAAGTGAGGGAGGAAGACAGAAGCTTCTCAGAACCCCCTTGTGATCCAAAGATTTGTATTTAGATTTGCTCATATCTACATATGCATAACTAATGAAATCCAGGGGATTATCTTTTCATTATAAATATACACTTTCATCCTCAAGAACTAATGCATTAAAATTTAGCTTTCTGTTTTGCTATAGTGTTTTGCCTCATAAATGCCAGCCTCATAAACGCCAGGGAATTTAATAATAATAATAATAATAATAATAATAATAATAAAAATAATAATAATAACTTTATTGATGATACTGAGGTTGCCTTACTTGTAACTATTTGAGAGTGGTAAAATGAAAGAAACATAATGTGAAGTGTCAAGAGTTTGACTCTATTTCTAGTTAGAGAAATTGAACTACTTGCCTTTTGATTTAGTCTTAAAATTAATGAATAAAACTGTATGCATCTTCAAGGCTCATCTACTTATAATATCTTATTGCTTAAATTATTTAAAATAGCTAGTTATTGCTTACAGATGAAATATGTTCATGATTCCTTTATCATATCTACAATATTCCACCTTTGGCCATGCCTCAGATTTCTGTGACTAAGTGTGCATGTTAATAGAGTTAAAATAAGAAGCAATACAGTAATGAACACTTCACTCATGCATGCATAATTTTTGTTCTGATAACATTTTTGAAATCCATGGTATTACTACAAGTATTCCTTTTTCTGTTTCCATAATGACAAAATAATATTAATAATACATGCCTAGAATATTAACTATGTTGGACTAATGAGAAGTTTAATCACCTAAAAATCCATTGGAAATAATTCATGGTTGTGTTTTCTGAGGAGATCATTTACTTTTGTTTGTAAGATCATCCCTGATGTGTCATGGGCCTTAATGATGTGAATTCTATGTCTGAGATTATCATCTCTGGAATCACCAATTGGAAGAATAGACTTTTAGAAGTGAAAGACTTTGATTTCCAAGAAAATGGAAGGAGAGACCCCCTGGTCCTGGAAAGACTGGATGTAGGGGAATACCAGGTCAGAGAAGCGAGAGGGGATTGAATGGGGAACAGGGAGAGGGAAGAGGGCTTATGGGACTTTCAGGGAGGGAGGAACCAGGAAAGGGGAAATCATTGGGAATATAAATAAAAAAATATACAGAAAAAAAAGAAGTGAAAGACTAACAGTTAATTATCTTCTGTATTGAAGACAGGTGCATCTATTTAGTAGGTATGGTATTGTAAATGTTCACAGAACATGGAACATGTCTACCATATATTAAATGTGAACTGAATTTGCAAACAAAGATTCACCTCAATATTGTCACTCAGGTTCCTTATTCCAGAGACTACCACAAGGAAAGAACCGATATTACCAATAAAACTTACAGAATGAAATGGTAAAACAACTTTTTTTCTGGTCTGCTGCCTATTTAGCTTGCCTGCAAACTGATCTTCAGTGATTTCTCACATTGTCTGCTACTTATAGTTCCATCCCTGTTTGATCAATATGAACCAAGATTAAATTGCAGATATGTGAGCATGCAGGCTCTTGTGGTTAGGTAACAGAAAACCATGGCTTGGTTTTGCCTTTTCCTCCTCAGGGAACTTTTTCTGGAGAAGTCATTTTCTATGAGATGCTCTTTGAAGATATCCAGACAGAACAACGCTGAATGAAGTAGCCTTTCAATAGCCACTCGAGTCTTAGGAAAGAATTGTGTAGATGGAATGAAATACTCAAAAATTGAACCCTGGCCAACAACTTGACAAAAAATTTAAGAGCATATAAATATTATTTGGGCCTACATTTTTGGAATAATTATATAAAAGTGAAAAATAACTAATATGTAATATTCTATCTTAATATTAAATAAATACTTTAAAATACCTTTCAGCATGCTTCTTTTCATGTCTTTTACAGTGTATCAATAAGTAGAACAGTGGTAAGCCTCTTCTAAAGACATATTTATTTGTATTTAATTTTACAAATAAATTTTGTACAATAAATTTGTACCACAAATATGTTTTATTTTACAACTAAAATTTTACAAATAAAATTACTATGCCTTTCAATTGACCCAAATTATTCAACAAATAAATATCATAGGGGATAAAAGGAATAAGGAGAAACTATTGTTATGACAAACTATAAACATGACTATTTTAATATGCAACCTCAGTTGCATTCTGATTACAAAATTACTTTAAAAGCTAGGGCCATGTTACCACAGAAGATCATGTGGATATCTGTTGTCTGTGCCACTGCCTGAATCCATGTTAGTGTCTATGGACTGTGTTGTTGCTGGGGACCATGTTGATCTGAGTGGCCTGTGTTGCCACCTGAGACCATGCTGATATCAATGAACTGTGTTGTCACTGGGCTTCATGTTGGTGTCCATGTGCTGTGCTGTAGCCTAGGGCTATATTGATGTCTGTAGTCTAAGTTGCTTTTGGAAACCATATTGAGGTCCACATTCTGAGCTGCCAACAGAGGCTGTGTGGAGGACTATGGTACATATTTTGACATCTGAACCCATGTTGATGTCCATGGGCCAGACTACCACTGGGAACAGTATTTGGTGTCTGCAGCCCAGAGGCCATGTTGATGTCCATGGCCTAAGCTGCTGCCAAATGGCCATGAAAGGTTCTGTGTCATGTGCTGACACTGGAGGCCATTTGTATGTTCGTGATCCTTGCTGTGACCACAAACTATGTGGAAGCTCATGATCCATGATCTTACTGACTGTAAAAGGCAAGGAAGATACTTTCTCAGTGGTATCAATAATAGGAGACTCACAGTTGAGAAAGAGAGTCATAGAAGGTTTCTGTGACAACACCCACTCCTCCCTACCGCCCCAAAAAGTAACAGTCTAGTCAGAAAGCTGTGAAGAGAACTCTTAAAATTTGTGATAAAGATGCTGAAGCTCTCCACAATGGATATCTTGTGCCAGGGGTGCAGGTGAGGAGGGACTTAGTTTCAAATTTTTTTTTTTAACAGACTGGCCGCTGGGAGTTTGACCATGCTCCAGTGAGTATATGGGGAACACAAGATGGACTTGTTTTTTGTCAGTTAGTTAGTTAGTTAGTTAGTTAGTTAGTTAGTTAGTTAGTTTACTTCTTTGTGTTTATTTTTGTTTCTCCTTTTCTTTATTTCTCCATTTTGGGTGGGGGAGGTTACTAGGTTTGAGGGAGCAGAACTCAAAGGATTGGAAAGTGAGTGTAAGCTAGGTACATTATGAAAAATTCCAAAATAATTAGCAACATATCATGTAAAAGTTTCATTTTAGGGGCTGGGAAGATGGGTCAATGCTTAAAAGAACTTGCTACTCCTTTAGAAGGCTGGTGTTTGATTCCCAACATCCACATGGCAGCTCACAACCACCTGTAACTCCACTTCCAGAATGGTGTTTTCAGGCACAAGGCACATATACATTGAACAGACATTCATGCAAGCAAAACACCAGTACACTTAAAAAGATTTTTAAAGCATACTTTGGATAATTGGGGGAAATCCAACAGGAACTTATGTGATAAACACAAATAAATTTTTACTTTTGTTGGGTCGATAATATTGTGATAACTTTAAAACTTTTTTCTGGATAATATGAATTAGTAACATGTATTTTGAAATGACATAATTATTCTGATTTGTTTTGACATGTTGAAACAAAGACAGAATTAAATGGAGAAGACAAATCGGTGCCCCAAGCACCGTAGCAAGATGATAATAGCTGAAGCTGGGTGGTGGATGAATGAAGATTCAATATACACATAGTTCTAATGCCTTGTTATCTAAGAATTTCCTAGTGAAAAAGTCATAAGATAATAGGTATATTGTCTTCTACTCATAAGATCAAAATAATTTCAGAATACAGAACTACTAGAACCATGACACATAGAAAAATCTTTCTTCTAGTCAAAACTTTAAGATACTGAAAGAATGTACAATTTTGTATGGGGGGTCATATAAAGTCCAAGATGTGTTCTTTTACACCCTAAATAGTTATAATCACTTATTTTAATTTTCAAATGCGTAATTACAAATTGCCATTAAAAACGATTGGTAAGATGGCATAAGGCAATCTCAGTTTAGTGCATCTCTAGCACTGAAGTCATAGACTGAGTATATAAAGATTAAAATAAGACAAAATTTAGCTTGAAAGCATCACGATCTGTGACTTAGAAATTTAACAGTATATAATATGCAAAGTAAAGACAGTCCAAGGGTCACAGGTCTTTTGGTTTCTGTCCTTATAAACAAAAAGAGGATGAGAAGGAGGTTATCCTGGTTTGGGAGCAGTACCAAAATGACTAATGAATGAAGCAGGGACATGTACAAGGTTTACCGCCAAAAACCAACATCTGGAATAGATTTGCCCTGGTCTAACGAGGAAAGCAAAGAAAAAAATGAAAACCAACTCTCTTCATGGGCATAGCTCAAAGGCAATGGCAGTCTAGTACGGTAAGAGGCCAATATAGCAGATTTTTGGTTGTTGTTGGTCCAAAATAGTTATTTAATTTTGTCCATGTCATTTTAGAGAATAGTGCAAATAAAGTCTGGACACCTTTAGAAAATTGAAGTATATTGCCTTCTACAAAAACAAGTAAATTGTGGGACAGAAATGGAAAGAACTAAAACATGTACAGATGGCCTAAAGTCACAGATTCTTGAAATGGATTTTTTTTAATCTATAAGAGAAGCAAGATACAGTTTTAATAATTAGTGAATTAGAAATTAATAGCAAGAAGCAATCAACTGGAATGAGACTTAACTATACTTGATCTTAGCCAAAAGGCCGAGAAGCGATGAGACTTAACTATAAAAAATGGTTTGCAGAAGTTAGGTCAGAGATAGACTGCAGACCTGGTATGTAATAGGTCCTGGGTTCAATAGTCAATCTCTAATATTAAAAACAATGTAAAAGATGAGATTTTTAAAAAAAGAATACAGAGAAATCATAACACCTTTTCAACAGGCATTCAGAATTTAAAAAAAAAAATAAGATAATGATAAAAATCTGTGGAGGTTGCTTGAGGCAGTAAGTTACTTGCTCTTCAAGTTTGAGAACCCAAGCTCTATCTCCAGAAGCCATGTAAAAAGGAAATATGATGATGTGTGATTATAATCCGGCACTGAGTAGGAATAGACTGTGGACCTCTGTATCTCAAGCTAGTCAGCTTATTCTAATCAGTGAGTCCCAGGGCCCTGTGTGAGCCCTTGTTTCACAAAACAAAACAAAACAAAACAAAAATCCTCTGGGGAACAGCAGAGGTAGGCCTCTGGCCTTCACACACAGCACTTACATATATATGCAAGCAGCTTGGGACATGTTCGCCTGCACACACTCATGAACACATGTACAACAAATATAAGGAATGAAGCAAAAAGTGACATTTCTTGAGTTTATATCTGAGGTTTTTCCATAAATCCAAACACACTCCAATAAATAATCACATACCTAGACAGACGGTAATTAAAAATGATAAAATAATTAATATTATAGGAAAAGAGCCAGGTCATCTTGAGCCAGGCAAAATTAGAATGAGTAGGTTTTTCCTAGCAATTAACCAGGGAACATTAAAATAATGTTTTTGTTGTGATAAGAGAGAGTAGAGCAGTGTTCTTCAAACTGTTGTGGTCATAAAAAGAGAAATAGGTGTAAGAAAATGTTCTATGAGCATGTGAGGGTGTGCTACCCTCTTAACTCCTCTCCCCATGACCTAAATAAACTCTGTTTTACATATATATATATATATTTATTCATGGTCATAAGGTATAATATAGAACAGAGTTTATTTATTTATTATTTATTTATTTATTTTTTATAAACTCTGTTATATATATATATATATATATATATATTCATGGTCATAAGGTATAATATAGAACAGTTTATTTATTTATTATTTATTTATTTATTTTTTATAAACTCTGTTATATATATATATATATATATATACATGGTCATAAGGTATAATATAGAACAGAGTTTATTTATTTATTATTTATTTATTTATTTTTTATAAACTCTGTTTTATATATATATATATTCATGGTCATAAGGTATAATGTAGAACAGAGTTTATTTAGGTCATGGGGAGGGGAGTTATGAGGGTAGCAGAGGCAGAGAAAGGCAGAGAGAACGAAAGAGTAGAGAAGTAGAGGCTGGCAATGAACATGTGGAGAGAGGAGGAAGGGCATGGGCGCAGAAAGGGAAGAGTCCAAGAAGGCAAGAGAACAAGAGGATAAGAGGATAAGAGAGAGAAGACGGGCAAGCAGTCACTTTTATAGTGGACCAGACCTACCCGACTGTTGCCAGGTAACTGTGGGGAGGAGCATACCTGGCTGTTGCCAGGTAACTGTGGGTTGGTGCTTAAACAGAATCCTAACAACCACCACTAATGTGAAGAAGAGATGAAAAGGAGAGAATGAAAGAAAGAAGGTGGGGGAAAAGAGAAGAAAATAGAACACAAAAATTTGTGTTTACAGTTCAAATAGAGTTCACAAGACGTTAGTTCCCACACAGAGGTAGGCAAGGCAGGAGGCTAACACTAACCCAAGATAAGGTACTTTGTCTCTAGACCTGCAACATTCCAACCACTTCACATCACTGCAACTCTAGTCAACCAATCAGCCTCTGCAAACACAACTTCTTTCCAGGAATTCTTTTGACACCAGCAATATGGCTCAGCTGACAAAGGCAGCTAAAACACTATGCCTGGTGACCTGAGTTCCATCCACAGAAAACTCATCAAGATGGAAGGAGAGAACCGAATCTACAACTCTGTCCTCTGATCTCCACATGCACAGGGTGGCATATGTGAACCCAAACATGCACAGACGTGCTTTATGCACACACAGAATAATACAATTTTTTAAATTTCAAACCAGATCAAAGTTTTGGGGCATATTTGAAAATACCACAACAGAACTTGTCATTTTGTATAATTAATAAAAACAGACAGTTCATTTCTTTCCTTTTTCTCCTCCTGTATCACCAGCCTATCTTTCATGAAAATGCATGCCATTTTGAAACAAGCTTCTCAAACATTATGGCAAATTGTCATCATTTGTTCTGGTTGGGTAACCAGTATGTGAATATTTTGGAATATTTGGTATAGTAGTCATCCAACTAGTTGGTAGATTTGAAAGAGAAAAAGGAAATAAAATCAGAAAACAATGAACAATTGGTACCTAGATCTTAAAAATAAAAAACCTGCCAAGATCTAGTGTCCTATGAATTGATAAAATGAGAAACATTTCCAATAAATAGGTCCACATTTGTTATTGTGAATACTATCTATTACAATAATAATGAGAACAGACTAGGAGGTAAGGATGTAAAGAGTAAAAATAATTTCTACAAACTGGATTATGCAGGAGATGAGGCATATGATCCTAAGTCTTCAGGCTGAGCCAGTGGGCCTAAAATCAGAAGAGTTGACACCACTGTGGACTTTTGGACAAGCAGGTTGCAGTGAATGATGTTGAAGGATAAAGTAGTGTAGAAAGTGATTGAAGCCCAAGTGAGTGAAGTCCTGAGGGAATGTTCATTGCTGACATGGGCTAAGCTATGCTGAGGGCTCACTCTAAGGCCTCACCCCCACAGGAGTCTCAAACATTACCAAGGTAAGGCTCAAGAAGAATGGCAAAGCTTTCCTTGGGAGTCTGAGTGTTTATGAAAGATTGGTCAGTATGTGCATAGACTAGCAACTATGGCTTTCTCTTCCCTGATATTTTGCCAAAGACTGCTTGCCTACAAGGACCTCCTACTGGGACTAGCTAAACTTGCCCTCTCTGGTATGCAAAACAAAAACAAAAACAAAACAAAACAACACTACAGCAGCAACAACAAACACAACACACACACACACACACTCACACTGCATGCCAAGTTGTGTAGTTCCATCAGAGTTCATACAACCCACCTGACCCCAGCTTTTCTGTGCGTGTGTCTGTGTGAATATTTTTTCTTCATTGCTTTACAACCCCTAGTCGGACTTTTCAAGACCCAAGCTATATGAGTCATGGCAAAGTAGCATCTCCCTTCATTAAAAAGAGTGAGTTCACTTACTATCTTCTGTAGCATAGGTGGATTTCCTGAGCTCAGGACCTCTTTGCTGTAACATAAACTCTACATCTGTCAGGATCTATATCAACTCCAGGGCCAATGTAGCTGTTGGTAATATTAGTGTTCACAATGCTTAGAACACTCATGAATAGTAAAGTCCTGTGACATTAACATAGAAAATATTAATATTCTAAACAGCATGTTCTGTCAGCATCTGTGAAATCATGGTAGTCAGACCTGGTAGCCTATAAGCAGCATAAAAACTAAATCCAGTGACCTAATGATAGGAGCTTATTTAAATTGGTTTGCATTGATTTCAGTGACAAAGTCTGTATTAAGAGGAATATAGTTAAATAAAATGATGCACTGATTTATGGAATATTATGCCACTATCAAAAATGAAAATGTTACATCCATTTACATTAACTTAAAGAGGTATGGGAGTAAAAATGGCAAGAAACATTTATTACCAAAGATTGGTTAAGAAATATTTATATGTAGCTGAAGTTCTCATTCTGTATCATTTTCTATTTGTTGGTATGCAGCTTCAAGTATAGCATCCTGAACCTTCACAGCTCCTCCAGGTTCATGAGACATCTAGTTTGAATAAGTTGTCTGCACACTGGTGCAGTATGGTGAAGGGAGTGAGGCAGGCCTGCATTGCTAACACTGGTTTGCCTGCTTGCTTTTAAAGAGAGTCTTATGTATCATGGCTAGCTCAGACATGCTATGTAGCTGAGGACCTACCTAAGATTCTCTTGCTTCTATTTCCCAAATTCTGGGATACAGGCACATTACACTAGGCCTCCCTAAGTAGTGATCATATCCTGGGCCTGGAACATACTAGGCCAACAAACGCTCTGCCAACTAAGCCACATCCCTAACCCCACTGACTGTGGAAATACCACCTCAGCTAATACCAGCTATGGGGAAGCAATGAGAACTAACATTCTGAGTTCACTGGAGTGGTTTTACTATTCTTGCTTAATTTCTTCTGTTATATATTTAGATAGATAGATAGAAAGATAGATAGATAGATAGATAGATAGATAGATAGATAGATAGATAGATAGATAGATAGATAGATTTTTTTTCTTCAGACAGGATCATGTCATATAGTTCTGTCTAGACAGGAAAATGATCTAGAGGGGTTCTTTGTTTTGATTAAGTGAGTTTATTAACCATGAAACAAAGTAAAAGAAGAAATAGCAACTAGACAGAAACCAACTGAAGAAGCCCCTTTTAGAACAAAAATAGGAAAATTCAAAGAATCTAGATATAATTGCCACATTTATGATTCTACTTATATGAAATGTCCAGAATGTGAAGCAGAAAATATATTGGTGGTTGTGTGGAGCTAGATAGAAATAGAGAGCCTGGCGGTGGTAGCGCATGCCTTTAATCCCAGCACTTGGGAGGCAGAGGCAGGAGGATTTCTGAGTTCGAGGCCAACCTGGTCTGCAAAGTGAGTTCCAGGACAGCCAGAGCTACCCAGAGAAACCCTGTCTCGAAAAAGAAAAAAAAAAGAAAAAGAAAAAGAAAAAAAAAAGAAATAGAGAAAATGGTCTGGGTTTCTACTTGAAGCTATGAAATCGTTTTAAAATCAATTGTGGTAATGGTGGCAGAACTCTATAAATATGCCATATAAATATACTATAAATCAGTAAGTTGTTCATGTCAAATGTGTGACTCATCTATCTGTGTTAAGTTTGTTAGCAAAAATGTGTAAAGAAGGGAAAACATTTTTTTTCTGATACTTAACACATTCTCATTAGATGAAAGTCTATAAATCCCTGTTCTGTAGAATAACAGAAAGGAACAAAGAAAAGAAGGAGGGGAGAAGGGAGAGGAGAGAAAAAGAGAAGGAAGGGGACTAGGGGATGGGAAAGGAAGGGAAGGGAGTAGAAGGTGAATTGAAGAGAAAGGAAGGTGAATGGGGAGAAGGTCCTTTTGTCACAACTATACAGGCTTGTGTTTGAGAAGAAATATCATTTCCAGTTTTCTGCAGTACTGTATAACTTGGCCATGTCATAGATTAGATTAGAATGTCATGTATTATTTTCTGATTGCTGCTTATCTATAACTGCAAAGACACTTGGCACTCCTGCCAATATGCTTGACATGTTACTCTTCTTTGGGATAGGGAAAAACTCTCATTAAAAACATTATCAGTGGGATGGAGAGATGGCTCAGCAGTTAAGAGCACTGACAGCACTTCCAAAGGTACAGATTTCAAATCCCAGCAACCACACTGTGGCTCACAAACATCTGTAATGAGATCTAACACCCTCTTCTGAGGTGTCTGAAGACAGCTACAGTGTACTTACATATAATAAATAAATTAATCTTTTAAAAAAACATTATCAGTGTGCCAAAGGAAAGAAATCCACCTGGTTTTGTCTTTCTTTTTGGCAAGCATATATTAGCAAGATGAGATTCCTTTAATCCTAGCACTGGCTTCAAAATGAGGAAACTTTTATTGGCAGAACAACAACAATGTAATGTTAGAAGAAAAAGTGAAAAGAAAGAAAAACTAGCATACCTAGGATTTCCACCTAACCACCCCCAAACACACAGCTTAAGGGGCTCACTAGAAGAGTAAAGGAATGGTTAAAGGGAGGACCAAAAACAACTAAGTATGTATGAAAATGCTATAATGCCTGGACCCATGGGTTTCTCCATGTGTACTCTTTGTTGTTTTATTCCCTGCTAGCTCTGGGGAATCTGGTTGGTTGATACTGTTGTTCTTCCTATGGGGTTACAAACCCCTTCAGCTCCTTAAGCCTTTCACTAGGTACTCCATTGTGGTCCCCATGCTCAGTCCAGTGTTTGGTTGTCTGTGAGCATCCCCCCTCTGTATTTGTCAGGCTCTGGCAGAGCATCTCAGGAGACAGCCATATCAGGCTCCTGTCAGCTTTACTTGTTTTTATTTCTTTTTCCCCTTCTCTTCCTCCTCCTCATTTTAGGTGACTGTTTTTATTCTAATGTAAGAATGAATGAATAGGTGTGGATTTTGGTAGGTAGGGAAATGGGGATCGTGGGAGGTTTTGGGGGAGGGGAAACTGTAATATTAATATATTGTATAAAATACATTTTAATAAAAACATATTTCCTCTGTGACTAAAAAAAATAGAAAATGCTATAAGGAAATCTGTTGATTGGCATGTTAATTCAAAAAATAAAATAAGGGCCAGCAAGATGGTTCAGGGGTTAAAGGTACTTACCTCCAAATCTGATAGCCTAAGTTTGATTCCTAGAACCCATATGGTAGACAAATAAAACTGACTCCATCAAATTGTCTTCTGACATAAACACATGCAAACACACACACACACACACACACACACACACACACACACACACACACGTAAATAAATAATGTTTTCAATTAAATCATCAAAAAGAAAAAAACTAAAATCTGACTTACAACACACTGATACAGATAGTTTATATATCCCTTGATAGACATCTACCTTAGTATAGCCTTCTCATTCATTCATTAAGCTTTACCCTCCTTTTTAGAAAGTATTTGTCTATTCTTATTTTATGAGCATGGGTGTTTTGCCTGCATATATGTATATGAACCTTAATGTGTGTATGGCCATGTACATACATGCATGCTCAGCTGCATGTATGTATGCTCACAATCTGCCTAGGTAAAAGAACAGATCTTATCTCCTGGAGTTACAAATAATAGGGAGTGGTCACATGGGTGCTAAGTCTTCTGCTAGTCCAAGTGCTCTTAAATGCTGAACCATCCCTCCAACCCTAAATTTACCCTTCTTTGAAATTTCCCTTTGCCAACAAAATAGTGGAAAAGGTGGCATGTAATCCATTGCAGTCAGTTGCTAATAAATGCATAGCTGATAAATCTTTGCCCTGATAAATAAAATCAACTATGTTTGAAAGATGAGCAGAGGCTAAGAATTCAATGGCAGAGTGTGATATAAAATACTCTCATTCGTCAAAAAGAAAAGACTCACTTTTATAAAATACAGAATGTCAAGATTAAACAAAAGAACACAGTTAGTGGTGAAATTTCAATCAGGACAAGTGAATCAGAGAAAATAGAAATTCAGCCTGGGTTGAAGAGTGCCTGGTATGTCTGAAGCTCCTAAGCAATCTGTCACCTCTCAAATTTGCAACCCTAAAACTGAGCAGAAAGTTGCCAAGACTCTATCTTTCTAGACTATCAATTATACTTGAAGATTTGGAGGAAGATATGAGTTTTATACATATATATATGTATGTATGTATGTATGTATATATACTTGGAACACAATGCATATGTTCATATGGAAATTTAACTATAAAACAATAGGCCTCTGAACCATTGTGAGCCAGGCACTTTTGGACTTTGCTTGAGATTCATTAAAAATGCACACCTGTGATCAGAACACTTGGAAAGTTAAAGCAATAAGATTGTAAGCTAGAGGCCTGCTTTGGCTACATAGTGAGATCTTTTCTCAAAAGAGACACAAAGTATGATAGGTAAGGCATGTCACAGGTGACAGGGATGCTTTCTGCTTCTTAGTGTATAAATCCTAATGTCACTCCCTCCCCTCGAGTGTGGGCAGGACTGACTGTCTATCTTCTAACAAGTAAACTATTCCAGAAGTGATGGAATGTCACTTCTGAGATCAAGTTACAATTCATTACAGCTTCCACTTGCAGCTGCCACTTTGGGCCTTTTAAAGCCTACTGTCTAGTTGTGAGCTGCTTCTCACTGAGCCCTGAGATGGCAGCAGCTCCAACAACTCTTTGACCATAGCTTTGAGGGAGACCCTAGGCCAGTAACATTGTGGGATAAAGTATGCTGTTATGAGCCTTTGACGTTTGCTAATTTGTTAAGCTTATAGATAGTAGTAAACTGACATAACATAAAAAGCATACCATTGTCCACTAGTTATCTGCAAAACAAGTCTTTAAGAACCACTGCTCTTTAAGGTGAGTCCTTGAAAACTGGGAAGTTAAGTGGCGGAGAATGGAAAGGAAAGAGAGGGAGAGAAGAAGGAGAAGGAAAGGAGGGAGGGGAAGAGGGAGGAATGAATTACTGCTCTCTGAACAGCTGCAATTCCTCAGAAATAGAAAAGGAGAGAGGAATTTGGCTCAGTTCCTAATTCCTCTCTTCTCATTTTGGTGGTAATTAGCAGTTAATCATGAGCTTGCATTTGCTTGTTGACTGAAGATTGAAATATACAGTACTATGCTTACTTAGTAGTAAGCTTCACAACTTCCTAGTTTTCAAAACCCATTATTAATACCTCATTCTATATATAACCATTTACATGATGTCACATAGGATGCTTAGGGTGTAGCACTTCTAAACAGCCTTTTTCCATATCCCCAAATCAAACAAAACCTATACTGTTTCTTAAAAGTATATTCAACAAAAAAAAATCTTTATTATGTTTAGACAATATCTTGCTATATAGCCTTGGCTGGCCTAAAACTTATAGAGATACCCCTGCCACTACCTCTTGACTTCAGGAATTAAAACATGTGGCAATACACCATGCCTAAAAAGACATTTTTAAAGAACTGTGTAGTACACACAAATTCTGAGTGCCAGGTGACACTGATTATAATAGATATGCTTCAAAAGCTACACAGACTATTTTTTTTCTCCCTAACAACAAAGAAAATGAGGAATAATGCAGGGAGTGTGTTGAGATGACTTGCTGGTTAAGAGTCCTTGCTGTTCTTCCAGAGAACCAGACTTCTGTTCCCAGCACCCACATCAGGTAACTCACAACCATGTGTAACTCCAGCTCCAGAAAACCAGACACTTCTGTCTTCTGTGGGTGCCTACAGTCACATGCACATACCCACATGCAGACACACACAGCTTCATATAATTAAAATAATAATAAAAAACTTTAAAAAGTGTGCATGATGAGTAATAGCACAAAAATTCATACAGTTTGGATACAAGTGGTAGCAAGTACCAAGACAGAATGCTGTACAGGTTTGGCAGGCCTGGAGCAGTTGACTCAGCACAAGAATAATGAATGTATATGTTCTTCCAGCTCTCCCACTTTAACTAGAACACGGGGTAAAGCATCATAAGTCATTGACATGTCCAAACACAGTGCTTCTATTTTCTCTACACAAACCTTTACAAATGCATCTCCCTTGGGAGCAGAATGGTGACCTATCTTCCCATTTTACACAAGATCAGTGCTCTTAATCAGCATTGCTGTATCTCCCACTCCATCAATTTGATGGACATTCAACTTAAGGGAGTGATTTTTCCATTATTAAGAATTATATATAAGCTCATTTTTTTTTGCAATGGAGACACTTTTAGAAAATTATGCATGGGTCTGCCAAGGATGTTGTAATTCTGTCATTCTGAACGCATTGTTCAACCAGGAGACATGGGCTGATGCTGTGATTGTAAACCACTCTGGGATCCTTTGGGATGAAGTATAATGCATAGAACATTATATCATATAAAAACAGAAAAGAACATGAATGACGGAACTTGTGAGGTATTAATCATTGAATATTATTTTTAAATTATTCCAAGTGATTCCCAGGACAAATGTCATCTCCATTTTGACATCAAATCCACGTAGACTTGAGAGGTAGGAAAATTACTGTTCCTTTATATTTTCCCTGCCTCTTTTCTTTAAATTCATAAGTTGATAGTACATTGGCTTGCTTCCTTACAAAAGACACAGCTACATCAATAGATATCATCCATCAAATACCACCTAGATTGTGCCTCAGGGAAACTGATTGTCCACAGATCCCCTTAAACATCTCCACAGTGGTCAGCACACATCTCTACCCTCCATGTCTTTTTTTGTACACGGAAATTGCTTTCTTTTTTTAATTCAACAGAGATTTGATTTTTTTTCTAAGGCAGCCCTCAGGGACATTTTGAAAGCTTTCTCAAAATTGTATCATTTGTTTGCCTGCTACAGAGAAATTCAAGCAAAATATAAAAAAGGCTCTAAGTAACAGATCAACATTATACTCAGAAAGTCCTCTGCACCTATGTTGAGGTCAGAGCCTGGCTGTTTGGTTTTTGACCATGGAATAAATCATTTTCTACCTTTGGTTGAGCAAAGCAAACTGGAGCAAAGAAAAGCTGGCTTTTCAGGAGAAAGGAAATAAAGATGGTAAGAACTTAAAGGCCCATCTCACCCAGGTGGAAAGCAAGCTATATCTTCTCTTTCAAGATGACATAAGGAAATGCTCATTTTTCACTATAGAACAATCTATGGAAATAATATCCTCATGTTGTTAATGAGAATTCAAAGAATGCTTCCAAATGAGTGTTGACAATTTTATAATTAAAGGAATCTTCTGTGATAATATTTATCATAAAGATTTGGGGAAAAAACTTGAAAAAGCCAGCCATGACAATGAATTCCTGCAAGACCTGAGCTAGTGAGGTAGAAAGAGGAGGGCCATTAGGGATTGCTGACTAGTGAATCTTGCTGTATTTGTGAGCTTCCGGTGCATTAAGAGACCCTGTTTCAAAAAAAATGTGGTGGAGTATTATGCAAAACACCTAATCCTGACAGGTAAACACAGGGCCATGTACTCTTGCATACAGATGTGAACACATACATCAAATATATACAAACATGCACATACATATTCACACAGAGAAGTTACTATATGATATCATGCCACAAACATGTATAAGTATTTATATTGGAAAACCACTATATATGTCCATATAATTGAGTTATATATGGGCCATATACTATTTTGCCTTCCTCTTCAACTTCTGTTTTTCCAAGAAAGCTCTATTTCTTGCTCCATTTAGCTCCTTTTCCAAAAAAACATTCTCATGCTCTTCTTCCTTTAGGTTTTACATGCTGTGTAAACTGATCTCTCTATTACAGGAAGGAAATTGTTATATTTTCCTTTTTGTTCTTAACATATCTGTTCTAGTATAGCACCCCCTAGTTAACTTCATCATTTTATATTCTAATTGTCCATTTCACAAAGGACAGTGGTCTTTAAAGTGGTTCTTAGCCTGTGGGTTGCATCACCTTTGGGGGTTGCATATCAAATATTCTGCATATCAGATATTTACATTATGATTTATTTTTTTTTAATTTTATTTTCTAAGTTTTTTTTAATTTACATTCCAAATCATTTCCCCTTTCCCGTTTCCTCCCTCCCCGAAAGTCCCATAAGCCCCCTTCCCTCCCTCTTTTCCCCATTCAACCCCATCTCGCTTCTCTGTCCTGGCGTTCCCCTACATCCAGTCTTTCCAGGACCAGGGGTCTCTCCTTCCATCTTCTTAGAAATCTATTGATATGCGGATTGTGTCTAGGGTATTCCGAGATTCTGGGTTAATATCCCCTTATCAGTGACTGCATACCATGTGTGTTCTTTTGTGATTGGGTTACCTCACTAAGGATGATATTTTCAAGTTCTGACCATTTGCCTAGGAATTTCGTGAATTCATTGTTTTTAATTGCAGAGTAGTATTCCATTGTGTAGATATACCACATCTTCTGAATCCATTCCTCCGTTGAGGGACATCTGGGTTCTTTCCAGCTTCTGGCTATTATAAATAAGGCTGCTATGAACATAGTGGAGCATGCGTCCTTATTGCATGCAGGTAAAGCCTCTGGGTATATGCCCAGGAGTGGTATAGCCGGATCCTCCTGGAGTGTCATGCCCAGTTTTCTGAGGAACCGCCAGACTGCTTTCCAGAGTGGTTGTACCAGCTTGCAATTCCACCAGCAGTGGAGGAGTGTTCCTCTTTCTCCACATCCTCACCAACAACTGCTGTCTCCTGTGTTTTTGATCTTAGCCATTCTGACTGGTGTGAGAGAGAATCTCAGGGTTGTTTTGATTTGCATTTCCCTAATGACTAAGGAGGATGAACATCTCTTTAGGTGCTTCTCAGCCATTAGATATTCTTCAGGTGAGAACTCTTTGTTTAGCTCTGTACCCCATTTTTTAATAGGGTTACTTGCCTCTCTGGAGTTTAACTTCTTGAGTTCTTTGTATATATTGGATATTAGCCCTCTGTCGGATGTAGGGTTGGTAAAGATCATTTCCCAGTTAGTTGGTTGCCGCTTTGTCTTTTTGACAGTGTCTTTTGCCTTGCAAAAACTTTGTAATTTAATGAGGTCCCATTTGTCAATTCTTGATCTCAGAGCATAAGCTATTGGAGTTCTATTCAGGAAATTCTCCCCTGTGCCCATATGTTCAAGGTTCTTCCCTAGTTTCCTTTCTATTAGTTTCAGTGTGTCTGGTTTTATGTGGAGGTCCTTGATCCACTTGGAATTGAGCTTAGTACAAGGAGATAAGAATAGGTCAATTTGCATTCTTCTGCATGTTGACCTCCAGTTGAGCCAGCACCATTTGTTGAAAAGGCTATCTTTTTTCCACTGGATGGTTTTAGCTCCTTTGTCAAAGATCAAGTGACCATAGGAGTGTGGATTCATTTCTGGGTCTTCAATTCTGTTCCATTGATCTACATGCCTGTCACTGTACCATTACCATGCGGTTTTTAACACTATTGCTCTGTAGTACAGCTTGAGGTCCGGGATACTGATTCCCCCAGAGGTTCTTTTAGTCTTGAGAATAGTTTTAGCTATTCTGGGTTTTCTGTTATTAAGTTGCAAAATTACAGCCATGAAGTAGCAACAAAATAATTTTATGGTTGGGGTCACCACAACATGAGGAAATTTATTAAAAGATGGCAGCATTAGGAAAGTTGAGAACCACTGTCTTAGGTAAAAAAAAAAAATGAACATTTTGGTTCAGCCATTTCAGTACATCTACACTGCATGTGTCAATAAATGTAAACAACTTTGATATTTTTTCTGTGCTCTCTGAAATGTAAAGTTTGCTCATAAAATTGATCATGACATCCAGAGAAGTATAATTGGAAATTAACATATGCCACAAGTAGTACTGGTTGATTAGGATTGGAATGTGGGTACTAAAGAGTCTCACGATTCTCTTGGACTTCCGCTGACTGATTGGCAGACTATTTTGTTCAGTAGACCATTAAATTGTCTCTTTCATCTGAAGACTTAACCTTGAATCCACCTAAGTTTAGAGAGATAAAATAAATACTTGAAGATCTTTGTTTTCTTTGAGTATTGTTTTTGACCCTGAATAAATAAACTTAACTGACTAGAGTGCCTGAAAGCAACAAGGGAAGAAATTAGAGATAGTTTCTATTTATGGGCAACAATAGGAAATAACTGATAATCCTGACATTCCCCAGGTTAGATGTGCTATATTTTGTGTTCCAATATAAACTTCAGTGTAAACAAACTTTGGAGAATAAAACGTGTGGCAAAAGACAAGACTGGTGCTTTCCCATCACTCCAAGCCGTAATAGCCTTATATAAGAAATAGCATGATTGGATCACTTAGGAATCTACACTGGATATTTGACAGAGTAATCATGTCACCAGTAGAATCTAACTTACTAGTTGTGTCCTAAGGAAAAGCAAGACAGATATCACTCCAACCCCTTGGGTCCAGTGCTTAAACACAGAAACCCTTAAAGCATAAACTCAAGAAATGGAGCTCAAATAGATACATGTCTTTGGTTACTAGCCCATGAAGTCAATTAATGTTTTACAAGGATTGGATTGATAGTCTGTCTGGAAAAGATCCAAGCAAGAGAAAGAAAGTAAGTCTAAGAGCACTCACTGGTGGAAGCCCTTGACTCTATCTGTAAAAGAATAAACATATTTGTGTTAAACACCATTTGGTGGATATTTCTAGCTTCTATAAATAAGACTCCTAACAAAGAAGGAAAATTGGAAAGTAATTTTTCATTAATGAAAATTGACATGTAGAGACTTAAGTACACAGCAAGTGCCCATGGTCACCATTTTAGTTAGGATAGACTCAGGATACAACAAAAATTTGTATGATGTTCAAACCCATAATGTTTTATGAATACTACAGGCACCAATAAAATGAAAATGATAACAGTTCTTGACACACAAAATTTTTATAAGTGCTCATATCTTCTAGTACGCAATGAGGGATAAATCCCTAAAACACACACACACACACACACACACACACACACTCACACACAAGCTAAAATAAATACATCAGCCAACAGTGGGTGGAAGAGGATTCACTCTGATAAAATGTCTTATAAACTATGAATGACATGCTATTTGATCCCAGAAAATCATGTGCCTAATGTTCTCTCTTATGAAAACTCTGTAATTAGACAATAGTTACTGTCACTTAGCAGCTTAACAGAGATTAATTATGATTGCTGTACACTATTCAAATATAAAGCTACCTTTAGCCTAAGTATATTTCCTTGCTCTGTTCTCATGAAGAATTTCAAACCTACAAGGTGTGTTTAGAAAAGCTTTATTTGGGCATAATTCTAGGGTCCCAAAGTAAGAATTTTCAGCATGTACGTTATACGAAGCTAAAAATCATTAAATGCACAACTTCTGTATTGCCAATTCTTTCTTAACACATGGAGCTGTATCCATGAATTCAGTTTACTCAGATCACAATGATAATCTGCTTGGAAACACCATTAAATTGGTTTTACAGTTTCAAGACATAAAATAATTTATTCATAATTAGTTAATTATCATAACAATGTACCATCATTTCTACTTTTAAAATGATTTTCAGATGACCAAATATCTAGGAATTTCATATGCTGGTTTTGAAAATACATAACAGTCTTTGATCAATGAAAATTTACAAAATCCTCCAGATGAAAGGTAACCCTGACAATGGAATATAAATAGAGAATCTCCAATGAGAAAACTAATGTCTATCCTCAATTGTTTGAGGGCTTTTAAGCATTGTTGCAATGAATTCCTTCTCCCTCTGCTTTGCTAAAAAACAGGAGGGAGGGGATTATATCTGTATCATAGCTGTGGGCCTTTTATTTTAGCATATTCAGTTGTTGGAATTTAAACTTCAGTTCTTTTTTTTTTCTCCATGAATATACAGGTACTCACTTATCACAGTATCTCTGAGGCAGACAACAGTTTTTGATGTGCAGGATTCTCTTCAAAGTATTTATACTTGAACAGAGAAGTACTAAGTAGTTACAGCAATTATTATTTTTCTCCCTGAAACCACTGTGAAACAGAGTGATTGAATAGCATAAATTAAAGCATCTCTGTGTCTTCTGGTCCCCCAAGCGAGTCTTTATGGCAACCAATCCTCTAAGAGAAGAAGCAGGGACTAATTATTACTAGGTAGGGAATATAGCATCCTTTCCACTTTGAGAACAAAAACACATAGAAATGTGACAACTATTTGAATAATAAGTAAATATAATTTCTTTCAGTACTTCCACAGAAAAATAACAAAACTATATGGATGCATTTCACAGAATTAGTCTTTCTTCTTTTCTTTCTTCTATGGTAAGGATTAAACCCAGGACCATGCCACACTAAGCACATTCTCTATCACTAGGCTACATCCTTGAGCCCCATGCATAATTAAATCATTTAATTTACAGGCTAATTTTATTTCTTCATTGAGCATGACACAGATCAGTTAATCTTGTCTAGTAATTATCATTTAACCCAAGAAATACATTTTACCAAAACTTTTTACAAATTCAAATTATTAGTGTTTCAAGGCAACTAACATTTCAACATCAACACTGTATGCTTTATAACAGTGTTAACATAACATTCCCTACTACTTTTTCCAAAACAAAACATGTGTTGTGAGTCTAAACATAATGTCTAGACATCAAAAGAACACATTTTTTTCTAATCTTTCCATCTATTTTTTAAGCACTCATAGAATATACTGGAGGAAGGGAAAAAAAAAACTAGAACAAAGCTTGAACATTGTTTAAGACAACATGTTCCAAAGTTTAACAGATAAAGAGATAACAAAAAACATCTGCATGCTGTGATCAATAGAAATGGAGATGTTTGGGGTTTGCTCTTTTTCTGTTGCTTGCTTTTAAAAAATAAAGTTTGCCAATGACTTCATTATACTCAGAACTTCAAGGCAAGCACAATAGCATTCTACTTTCCTAGTATGAGAGGATAGTAAGTAAAGGATAACCTTAATTTTTAAAAAGTGCTTCTTTAAAGGAATTCAATTCAGTTCTCTCTGATGTTTTCCTGAATCAAATCCATTGCTTTGTCTCGAGTTAAATTATCACATAGCCCCATCACACAGAGGTAAAAGAGGTTTTCACTGCCCTCTTCTTTAACTGAGTTAAAACCTAGATCGGGAATTTTTTTATGTGTTTAGTGTCATTTTATTCACACCATCCTTGATAGTAGCTCTTTTTTAATGTTTTAAAATTGTATTGGTTATTTTATTTATTTACATTTCAAATGTTATGCCCCTTCCCAGTTTCCCCTCCACAAAACCCCTATCCCTTCTCTCATTCCCCTGCCTCTATGAGGGTGCTCCCCCATCCACCCACCCACTGCTGCCTCAGTGGCCTAGCATTCCCCTATGCTGGGTCATTGATCCTCCACAGGGCCAAGGAGCTCCTCTCCCATATATAAGATCAGGATTTTTAATGGAGGAGTATAAATAAAAACAGTTTGCTGGCATGTTGTCACATTCTCAAGTCTATGGGCAGTCTACAATAAAGTAAACCCTATTGCTCATATGTGTTTCCCTGAAACTCTAAAGATTCCTTGAGTTAATAGGAGTTGAAAAGATGAGATTTTGTCTCCCTAGTATAACTCCCTGGTTTTCAATGTTCTTACCAACCTTTTTGTAAAGCTATAACTTTTTGTCTTACCACTTTGAAGTCTTTCAATCCCATATTTGGGGTCCCAGAATTGCCTTGTAAACCACACAAACACCAATGTCAGTCAGACAGGTGTAGTTTATTGAACATAGGACCCAGGACTAGTCAACCAGGGACATTGTCAAGATTTGGGAGCAGAACCATAATCATAAGTTAAGATATTACAGGGCTTTTAAGCAAAAAAATCCACAAACAAGTTATTTCACCAATTAGGATTTAGGAATAGGGGATTTCCTTAGGAAAAAGTCTTTGTTGTATATTTATCCTGCTCCCAATGGTTGGAGCACTCAACTGTGGCAGAAGACTTCCTTTGTCTAATATTCATGTCCTAACTTCTCTACCAGGATGGGACTTTTCTAATATTCATGTCTTAACTTGCCAACTAGGATGTCAATAACCCACGTATATGTCTCTTTCTGCCAAGTAGTATGTCAGTTCCCAAGGAGGACTTAGGAACTTAAACCTTACTAGACCACTACTCAAAATGAAAACCTTATTCCAAATAGTTTCTTATATTGGTACAGGTGTCTTTCTTATATTGGTGTCTATCCCAGGGGTAGCTTATACCATAAAAGCTTATACATGGGTTAAGGAAGTACTGTATGTGGTTGGTTTGGGTCTGAGAATATTGTGAGTAACCATACAAAACAATTCTTTTGACTTTTATTGTGATTGGTTTTCAAGGGTACAGAACATAACAGAATATGCAATAAATCCTGTCATTAGAAAGTTTCCTAGTAACAGCAGAAACATATGAGAATGTTTCCTTATAATGGCAGGCAAGCTAAGTAACTGTTACCTAAGCCTTAACCTTTTACCTAGGCGGTAACATTTTATCTATGCCTTAATAGTTTACCTAGGCCTTAATTTATACTACCCTCCTTATTAATGACTTCAAAGTAATGTTAGCGTGTACAGTATGGAGATCAAGGAATGATTGTTGAACCCCAACAAGACAGAGCGAAATATGACATTTCAGAAATAAGAAAGGAGAAATGTAAAAACAAAAATACAAAAA
This sequence comes from Tokudaia tokunoshimensis, assembly GCA_036184795.1. NCBI lineage: Eukaryota > Metazoa > Chordata > Mammalia > Rodentia > Muridae > Tokudaia > Tokudaia tokunoshimensis. The sequence goes on from BTHU01000023.1 coordinate 82,280,895, forward strand.
TGGCAATGAAGATGGAGATGAAGTTCAAAAAATATGAGATGAGACATGGTTCTTGCTTTCATGTACTCAGCGCATACTCTTTTGAGACACTGAAAAACACTTGAGCAGAGGTAGAGCTCCAGTAGGGGTCTTTGTTCTAAATTAACATAGTCTCAGCATGGGCTTGTTTGCTTTAAATAAACTCTATGACTGGATATATGTCAAAGTAAATAGGAAGTTAGATATTTAGTAGTTGGCTAGTACTATTTCTTATAATTGGCCAACTGAAAATCTGGAGAGATAAGATTCCTTAGATAATGGTCTGACTGAGGGTTAAGGTAGGATGTTTCTATTGTCTGTCAGGATATTCCCAATCTGCCCATCTTTGTACACAAATCATTAAAAAGGAAATTTGTTCAATTAATTCAGTATGCATGAATAAGTGTACTTTAATCCTAATCTGAGTCCACTCATTGTAATGGATGCTATTTCCAAAAGAATTCTTACTCTTTCATCTTTCACGTTTTGTTCCTTGTACACCAGAATCCAAGTTCTTGCTAAAGGGGGGAAAAAGATTTGGAAATATCTTAAGATGATGTTAAAGTAAGTGCTAAATCTTCACTGTGTTCAGGGCATAGTATCATTAGACAGTAGAAACATGTGATAAAAGTTGAGAATATAGATATAGAAGTGGCCAAGACTTTCAAAGAAGAAACTTTCAGACACCCCAGTAATCTACTTTGACATTTTAGTGTTTGACCTTGAAGCAACTTCTGGCAAGTTGGATGGCATAATTTCCTAGAATATCAAACTGGATAAATCCATTAGCCTGGTGACCCTTACTTGGCATTTTCAATGAAATTTTATGACTGGTAGTGATAATGTTGTGAATACTAAAAGCTGCCTGGCTGGTGAAAATTCTCACTGAAAAAAATGTGGGCACATTTCTTTAAATGTAGTTACACACCCACCCTCCTTTAAAAGACCCATTAGAACCTGATCATCCCAAGAGCATTGCAGACTCAATTTTATCTTTGAAATGATCTTTTCCAACAAAAGTGTTTTGAAACCTATTCTATGCACAGAGGTTTACTAGGTATGTGAGGAACAAAAATATAAGTGAGACTTTCTTTTTTTCTTCTGTAACAGGAAGACTATTGAACAAATAAGTAACTGAGTGCCAAATAGAGACAGACACCCTACTGGGAGAGTTGATGGAAAGAAGTGATTGATTCTGATCAACGAGGATTAGATGAGGCTTAATTGGGGAGATGATTGACTCATGGTAACTAAATTAAGTTGCACCCTCTGTGAAATTGAAGAGGATTCTACATTCTTTCACTGGTTTAAACTCACAATGGGAAATCTTCCCAGAGATTATCCATCCTACAATGGAAGAAATGTTATTAATGAGACAAAAGAGCTTTCATCCATTTCACTGTGAATCATATAACCTAAATGCTATCAGCAAATAATATCTGTTCTCATGGGAACTGCTCGATGTTACAAAGGTCTAAAATATTTAATTTAAGAAGAGCAATGTCAGGACTCTTGGTGGTAGAAAAAAAATTTTGAGCACTGCCTAAAGGAACAGGAAGACACAAATATTTCATTAGAAAGGTGTACTAGACAGTAAAATAAGAATCTTTTGCTGGGCTCAACACAACTGGCATACAAACTTCTTCTACAACTACCACCTACTAACTGTTTCATAATTACATTAGTAGCCTTTTGAGTTCTAATATTATCATACATCTTAACCCCAGAATAAAAAAAATATTTTAAGAATAGCTCCTTGAGGGAAGAAACTAAATGGTAATATGGATCAAGACATCTATTTCTTTGGTAATTTGAAGAAAAAACAGCCTTCAATAAATAATGAAATCATTTACAAAATAATTTTAAAATAAATTTATTTATGATTAAAAAAAACAGCAAACTCATAAAGCTGTCCAGTCATGTCCTAAGTACCAGCAAAGTAGAATTCCCTGTTTACTGTTAATCACATTCTTATCCATTATACTAGACATGTAAATTTACTTACCCCATCCTTAATCTACATGAAAGAAAACTAGTACAAAGTATAGAAGAAACTACATCAAATATTATGATATTAGCCTGACAAGTATTTGATATCGAACAAAATAGACAGTGGTCAAAATGGATAATAGCTTGCTTCATACAATAGTTAAATCACATTAGTAAAATTTTCGATAAATATATTACCTTGCATGGTGCCTCGTCCCTGTAATCCTAGCCCTTTAAAAGCTTAGACAGGAGGATCACCACGAGTTTTCTTTAGCCTGGCCTGCATAGTGAGTTCTAGGATACCATGACCTACAGACTAGGACTTTGTTCCCCCCAAAAATAATAATAATTAACATGTTGAGTGGATGGACACTATCTTTGTTTTATTCATTTAAAAATTACTTTCAGTTAGTATACAAAATAATGGATTTCATTTTATCTTTCATACATGTGCATCACTATAGCTTATTTATATTTTCACACATATTCCCATTGCCCTCTGTTGTCCATCTTCCCACTCCTGATGTGAGGGAGCAAAGCTGTCTTTAAGAGACAGGTACATGAGAGAAGCACAAAGTGTTTCTGCAATTGCCAGAGCAGACCTGAATATCTAGTATACTAGATGACACATAATGGGTTCACAACACAACAGAGACCCACAAAACATCACCAAGCCCAGGGTGTTGCCTGCTTCCTGTCCTTTGTCCACAGATACACTGCCAGGACATGCTGTTCCTCACATACAGCCTCATATGATGTGGGTTGCACACTATTCAGGCCCATTGGATGATAGAGGACTGTGTCTTTAGATGATTGGTTGATATTTGCACATATGCCAATGAACTTCCACATTAAACTATATTTACAGGTCTGTGATATCTGCTTCTCAGGTAACTCATTGTGACTCCAATGCCGTCACCCCCAAGCCTCCAGGACAACACTCCACACTGATGTTCCCTATTTAGTTGCCCTTATGCTTTCATGTCAAGTGCATGTATATATATATATATATATATATATATATATATATATATATATATATATATATATATATATGTAAGTATAGCAATATTTGTATTTCCTCCTCATATTACTTTCTTTTTCAACTATGATCCTCATTATAATTATTCTCCTAAATTGTCATCATTCAAATTCCATATCAGTTAAACCTTTCAAAAAAAAAAAAAAAAGACCAGACTCTACTTTGAGAGAAATCATGTAATAGTTGTCTCTGAGTCTGGCTTGTTTCACAATGATGTCTACTTCCATCCATTTTTCTACAAATGAAGTAATGTCATTCTTTTTTATATGTTAACAAAACCTCCATTGTGTATATGTGCCACATTTTCTTTATGAATTCATCTTTTAATAGAAATCTAGATTGGTTCTATATATTGACTACTGTGAATGATGCAGTCATAAACATTGATGTTCAGGCACCTCTGTGAAAGGACTTGGAATCCTTTGTGTAAATACCCAGGGTGGTAGAAGTGGTCACACAGCAGACCTGGATCATGTATTCTTTTAGCTTTTGGAGAAATCCAATAGGTTATTGCTCATGACTAAAATGGCCTTGTTCTTTAGGTCCTTTATTAATGTGAATAAAAATGGTACGTACTGAAAAATTAGAGTCAAAATATTTTTTATTTTTTATAACTGAAATTCTTTGTATATGAGTGAACCATATACATGCAATCCTCATGATCCTTGTTAAGGCTAGTACACAGGATCTTGGAAACATAAAGGCATTCCTAAATCCTCTGGTCAATCCAGTTTGACTTCTACTTTAAAAAAAGCATTACTCCTTCTTCCCTCAGCTATCCCCACACATCATAAATAAATAATGCAAGTGTCTATCCTACTTCAAAAGTTGGATGTATTCATCTATATTTTAAATGTATTTTAAATGAATTGGTACTAGTTTGCCTGGATACATAAAACCACATTTTCCCTTTTTGATTTGCAAATCACAGTGCTCTTGGATTGGAATTGTTTGAATTCCTACCTAACAGGACATTCAGTATCAGCTCTTACTACAGTTTTCTTTCCTATCAGGAAGGAATTGCTTAGTTTATTGAATCAAAGGAAAATTGAGAGACAAGGCTAAACCTTCATCTCTCATTACAGCCACTCTCATTACACTGCTGAGTCCTGGCTCTCTGCAAGGTCCTTCCTACACTCAGTAGCACATACAGCTGGGAATGGGTGATGGGTTTGCCTTTCCATAATGTTTTCTCTAATACCTCCAAAATTTACCTCAAGGAATGTTCATGGTGAGTCTCCAGCATATTCTCTCATGCCAACAGTGGTACAACTTCCTTGCTCAGGATCTCAACTAACCCTTCCTCTCCAGCAATAGTCACACACCAGCTTGACAGCTGACAGTGAGTGAAATTTCAAACATACACTCTCACCCTTTAGTCAAATACAGACTTCCCTGGTAAAGACTGGGTAAAGTTTACTTTAAAATTAGCATTGAATTCTGTACATGAATTCCAGTACTAGGAAGATTTATGCAGGAGAGTCACAAATTTGAGAACAAACTGAGTTGTATAGAAAGATATGCCTTATAAAGAAAAAGTGACTTTGCCTTGTTCTTTTTATCTTCTATATAATAAAGAGGCAAAACATAGAAGGAAAGAAAGAAGAAATTGATGAAAAGCAAGGGAAGGGCAGAAAAGAGAAAAGAAAGGGCTCGTACGGCAGGAAAATATTTCCCACCACTCAGCAAGTCCACTAATGGAAAACTATTATTCTCTGTACCAGGTACTGAACACGAAACCATGAGCAGGCTGACCCAGTACCAGTGAACCACTGCTAAGGACCAAAGCTGACTGATTTTTAAAGAGACAGCATACCAATTTATTTTTTCTCCCTCACATTGGCAATGACTCAAATGTACTTTCACTACTGTAAAACATAAGACAGTATGATATCAGAAGTGTCTGGGTTTATCAAATACAGGAGCAGACATGTAAAATTTGTTTAGAGAGGATGTCAATTTAAGATGACATCAAACTATTGTATTATTGGAAAACAATTACAAGCTAGGATGAAGCAAAGCCTGGACTACTTCAGGAAGAGTATACTTTACAGTCCTTCAACAATAAATGTGGAATTTATTTTATGATACCTTCACAAACTTAGTGTTTTTGAAACTACTCAGTGTTCTACTCAACTTTAGCATGAACTCAGGCATTTTTTTCTAAGAACATTCTGACATTAATTTGTCAACAGCTTCATTGGCATAGTTTTTCAGCTCCAGAATATTCATGCTAGGATCACCCCACTATTTTAACTATGCACAGTTCCATTTAACCAAATATTATGTTTGATAAATTATGAGAAGTACTCTCCCATCTTCAAGTGAAAAAAAAGTCATGGTTTCAGCACATACAATCAAGAATTATGTCATGTTTATGTCAGTTGGTCCATCGCAAAGATGTGTAAAAGAAATTACCAAGCATCAGGTGCTCTATAAATAATATGTAAATACCATGTCCTTTATTCTATAAAGTACTAAAAAGAATATTATCACATGCACACACACACAAATACACACACCCCCCTCAAATATCAAGTAGAAAAGTAAAATTGCAACAAAATGTTATTTTATATTCTGTTATAAGCAAGACCACAAATGAGTGAGTTAACTCTCAAAACATGAATCTTCTGAGTCTTTTCTCCTAGGATCATTCTATGGAGTCCAACCTGGATTCAGACTTCTGTTGAGCCTCCTAGCTTTGCTTCCTGAGTTTTAGTATCAGAGGTTCGTGCCACACTATGCGAATCAGCTCTCAAGGTCTATTTTTTTTAGATTAATAACATTTCACTGTTATTTATTCTTTTGTATTGGTTACTTTATTTATTTACATTTCATATGTTATCATTCTTCCAGGTTTCCCCTCTACAAATCCCCTATCCCATCCGCCTTCCCCTCTACGTCTTTGAAGATGCTCCCCAACCCACTCCTGCCTCACTGCCATAGCATTCCCCTACACTGGGGGAATGAGCCTCCACAGGACCCAGGGTCTTCCCTCCCATTGATGCCAAATATGCAGCTAGAGCCATGGGTCCCTCCACGTGAATTCTTTGCTTGGTTATTTAGTCTCTGGGAACTCTGGAGGGGGCTGGTTCGTTGATATTGTTGTTCTTCCTATGGGATTGCAAATGCCTTCACCTCCTTCAGTCCTTCCACTACCATCTCCATTGGGGTCTCTGTGTTCAGTCTGATGGTTTGCTGTGAGCATCTGCATCTGTATTGGTCAGGCTCTGGCCGAGCTTCTCCAGGGACAGCTATAACAGGTTCCTATCAGCAATCACTATTTGGCATCAGCAATAGTGAGAGGGTTTGGTGTCTGCAGATGGGAGGGATCCCTAGGTGGGGCAGGCTCTGGATGGCATTTCCTTCGGTCTCTGCTCCACTCTTTGATTCTGCATTTCCTTTAGGCAGAGCATTTCTGAGTTAATATTTTTGAGATGAGTAGGTGGCCCTACTAGCTATACCACTCCTGTGCATATACCCAAATGATGTTCCAACATGTAACAAGGACACATGCTCCACTATGTTCATAGCAGCCTGATTTATAATAGCCAGAAGCTGGAAACAACCCAGATGGGCTGGAGGAATGGATACAGAAAATGTGGTACATTTGCACAATGGAGTACTACTCAGCTATTAAAAGCAATGATTTCATGAAATTCTTAGGAAAATGGATGGTGTACTGGCTAGTTTTGTGTGTCAACTTGACACAAGCTGGAGTTATCACAGAGAAAGGAGCCTCCCTTGAGGAAATGCCTCCATGAGATCCAGCTGTAAGGAATTTTCTCAATTAGTGATCAAGGGTGGGAGGGCCCGTTGTGGGTGGTACCATCCCTGGGCTGGTAGTCTTGGATTCTATAAGAAAGCAAACTGAGCAAGCCAGGGAAAGCAAGCTAGTAACATCCCTCCATGGCCTCTGTATCAATTTCTGCTTTCTGACCTGCTTGAGGTCCAGTCCTGACTTCCTTTGGTGAAGAACAACAGTGTAGAAGTGTAAGCTTTCCTCCCCAACTTGCTTCTTGGTCATGATGTTTTGTGCAGGAATAGAAACCCTGACTAAGACCGATAGTGAGGTAATCCAGTCACAAAAGAGCACACATGGTATGTAAGAGGAAAGCAAGAGACTCCCAGGACCCAACGAGGGTGACATTATCTGAAATACCCAATAAAGGGGAGAGAGAACCTCAAGGTCTATTCTTAAGTGTGTGTGTATACTGGTAGATGAGCAGTCTTCCCTGATGTGAAAGTAAACAGATCAAAGATTAATAAGTAAAATTAACTGCAATAACTTAACCATTCTGAATCTTTGTCTCTTCATCTGTAGTGTAAGGTAGTAATAAATTCCCCTATGGAATATCCCCAAAAACTTTCTCCTGGAAAGCTAAAATGAGATAGATAGTGACTATTATCCACAAAACCTAGAGGAATACCTGTCGTGCTAACTTCTTTTATGTCAATTTGTCACTGGAAAGGAAGGAACCTCAACTAAGAATCCTAACTAAGAAATGCCTTGGGCTAAAGGCAAACCTGTAGGACATATTCTTAGCACAAATGACTGTGGGTGGTGTTATCCCCGGGCTGGTAGACCTGTATTTTGTTAGAAAGCAGACTGCAAGCCATGATGAGCAATCTAGTAAGCAACACTCCTCTATGGTCTCTGCATCAGCTTCTGACTCCAGGTTCCTGCCCTGTCTGAGTTCCTGTCCTGACTTCCATTGATGATGAACTGGGATGTGAAAGCACACACTCTATAAACTCTTTCTTTCCCAGGTTGCTTTGATTATGGATTTTTATCACAGCAATAAAATCCCTAACTTTGACACCTGTAAACCCCATACTACAAATTAATACCCTCAATGCCACAACAGGTAAGAGTATAAAAGAGAAAAGACAAAATACATGTCTGATCACTTCTAATGTCCTCTGTTTACAATCAAGAGACACTGCTACTATGTCATATTATATCATTAAATGCTGATTGGACAGGGTCTCTCTACATAGCCCTGGCTGTTCTGGAACTCACTATATGGTTCAAGTTTGTCTCTAACTCACAGAGATCTGCCTGCCTCTGCCTACCAAATGCTGGAATTAAATGCATGTGCTTTTGATTTAGATAAATATATTCTCCATATGTGTTATTAGTTGATAAAAAAGTAGCATATTTTACATGCAGTTGTTCATTAAGCCAAAGCCTTATTAAAAATAGATTCTGTGTGGATTCATTCATTTAAGAATGAAATAGACGATAATTGGTGGCATTGTTATTTAAGGGTAAAAGAATGTTTTTTAATTTTTTTATGTGTGTATGGTGTGGAGGGGCATGTATGACAGTGCACATATGAAAGTTAGAAGACAGCTTTCAGGAGCTGTTTCTCTCCTTCCTTCTTTATTTGGGTCCTCAGTAACAGATTCAGGTCATATTCCTCAACCCTTCATGTCATCCCTGAAAGCCTGTGTCACAAGTTTCTTTCTTTCTTTTTTAAATTAATTAATTAATTTATTTTTTACACTCCATATTTTATTCCCCCCACCCACCCAAGTCCACCCTCCAACTGTTCCACATCCCATACCTTCTCCCCACCCCCTGTCTTCACGTGGATGTCCCTACCCACACACCACTTGACCTCTAAACTCCCTGGGGCCTCCAGTTTTTTGAGGGTTAGGTGCATCATCTCTAAATGAACACAGACCTGGCAGTCCTCTACTGTATGTATGTTGAGAGCCTCATATCAGCTGGTGTATGCTGCCTGTTTGATGGTCCAGTGTTTTGAGAGATCTCGGAAGTCCAGTTTAATTGAGACTGCTGGTCCACCTACAGGTTCGCCCTCCTCCTCAGCTTCTTTCAGTTTTTCTTAATTCAATCACCAAGATCAACAGTTTCTGTTCATTGGTTGGGTGCAAATATCTGCATCTGACTCTTTCTTTTTTTTTAATTTACATTCCAAATCACTTCCCCTTTCCCCTTTCCTCCTTCCCTGAAAGTCCCATAAGCCCCCTTCCCTCCCTCTTTTCTCCATTCAACCCCCTCTCGTTACTCTGTCCTGGCTTTCCCCTACATCCAGTCTTTCCAGGACCAGGGGTCTCTCCTTCCATCTTTTTAGAAATCTATTGATATGCGGATTGTGTCTAGGGTATTCCGAGATTCTGGGTCAATATCCCCTTATCAGTGACTGCATACCATGTGTGTTCTTTTGTGATTGGGTTACCTCACTAAGGATGATATTTTCAAGATCTGACCATTTGCCTAGGAATTTCGTGAATTCATTGTTTTTAATTGCAGAGTAGTATTCCATTGTGTAGATATACCACATTTTCTGAATCCATTCCTCCGTTGAGGGACATCTGGGTTCTTTCCAGCTTCTGGCTATTATAAATAAGGCTGCTATGAACATAGTGGAGCATGTGTCCTTATTGCATGCAGGTAAAGCCTCTGGGTATATGCCCAGGAGTGGTATAGCCGGATCCTCCTGGAGTGTCATGCCCAGTTTTCTGAGGAACCGCCAGACTGCTTTCCAGAGTGGTTGTACCAGCTTGCAATTCCACCAGCAGTGGAGGAGTGTTCCTCTTTCTCCACATCCTCGCCAACAACTGCTGTCTCCTGTGTTTTTGATCTTAGCCATCCTGACTGGTGTGAGATGGAATCTCAGGGTTGTTTTGATTTGCATTTCCCTAATGACTAAGGATGATGAACATCTCTTTAGGTGCTTCTCAGCCATTAGATATTCTTCAGGTGAGAACTCTTTGTTTAGCTCTGTACCCCATTTTTTAATAGGGTTACTTACCTCTCTGGAGTTTAACTTCTTGAGTTCTTTGTATATCTTGGATATTAGCCCTCTGTCGGATGTAAGGTTGGTAAAGATCATTTCCCAGTTAGGTGGTTGCCGCTTTGTCTTTTTGACGGTGTCTTTTGCCTTGCAAAAACTTTGTAATTTAATGAGGTCCCATTTGTCTATTCTTGATCTTAGAGCATAAGCTATTGGAGTTCTGTTCAGGAAATTCTCCCTGTGCCCATATGTTCAAGGTTCTTCCCTAGTTTCCCTTCTATTAGTTTCAGTGTGTCTGGTTTTATGTGGAGATCTTTGATCCACTTAGAATTGAGCTTAGTGCAAGGAGATAAGGATGCGTCAATTTGCATTCTTCTGCCTGTTGACATCCAGCTGAGCCAGCACCATTTGTTGAAAAGGCTATCTTTTTTCCACTGGATGGTTTTAGCTCCTTTGTCAAAGATCAAGTGACCATAGGAGTGTGGATTCATTTCTGGGTCTTCAATTCTGTTCCATTGATCTACATGTCTGTTACTGTACCAATACCATGCAGTTTTTAACACTATTGCTCTGTAGTACAGCTTGAGGTCCGGGATACTGATTCCCCCAGAGGTTCTTTTACTCTTGAGAATAGTTTTAGCTATTCTGGGTTTTCTGTTATTCCAGATGAATTTTTGAATTGCTCTTTCTAACTCTATGAAGAATTGAGTTGGGATTTTGATGGGGATTGCATTGAATCTGTGTATTACTTTTGGTAAGATGCTCATTTTTACTATATTAATCCTGCCAATCCATGAGCATGGCAGATTTTTCCATCTTCTGAGGTCTTCTTCAATTTCTTTCTTCAGAGACTTGAAGTTCTTGTCATACAGATCTTTCACTTGTTTGGTTAGAGTCACGCCAAGATACTTAATATGGTTTGTGGCTATCGTGAAGGGTATTATTTCTCTTACTTCTTTCTCAGCCTGCTTATCCTTTGAGTATAGGAAGGCTTCTGACTTGCTTGAGTTGATTTTATATCCGGCCACTTTACTGAAGTCGTTTATCAGCTGTAGGAGTTCTCTGGTGGAGTTCTTTGGGTCGCTTATGTATACTATCATATCGTCTGCAAATAGTGATAGTTTGACTTCTTCCTTTCCAATTTGTATCCCTTTGACCTCTTTTTGTTGTCTAATTGCTCTAGCTAGAACTTCAAGTACTATATTGCAAAGATATGGAGAGAGAGGGCAGCCTTGTCTAGTCCCTGATTTTAGTGGGATTGCTTCAAGTTTCTCTCCGTTTAGATTGATGCTGGCTACTGGTTTGCTGTAAATTGCTTTTACTATGTTTAGATATGGGCCTTGAATTCCTGATCTTTCCAAGACCTTTAGCATGAAAGGGTGCTGAATTTTGTCAAATGCTTTCTCAGCATCTAATGAGATGACCTTGTGGTTTTTTTCTTTGAGATTGTTTATGTAGTGGATTACATTGATGGATTTCCTTATATTGAACCATCCCTGCATCCCTGGGATGAAGCCTACTTGATCGTGGTGGATGATCGTTTTGATGTGTTCTTGGATTCGGTTGGCAAGAATTTTATTGAGTATTTTTGCATCGATATTCATAAGAGAGATTGTCCTGAGATTCTCTTTCTTTGTCGGATCTTTGTGTGCTTTTGGTATTAGTGTAATTGTGGCTTCATAGAACGAGTTGGGTAGTGTTCCTTCTGTTTCTATTTTGTGGAACAGTTTGAAGAGTATTGGTGTTAGGTCTTCTTTGAAAGTCTGATAGAATTCTGCACTAAAACCATCTGGACCTGTGCTTTTTTTGGTTGGAAGACTTCCAATGACAACTTCTATTTCTTCAGGGGTTATAGGACGGTTTAGATGGTCTATTTGATCCTGATTTAATTTTGGTACTTGGTATCTGTCAAGGAAATTGTCCATTTCCTCAAGATTTTCTAGTTGTGTTGAATACAGGTTTTTGTAGTAGGATCTGATGATTTTTTGAATTTCCTCAGTTTCTGTTGTTATCTCTCCCTTTTCGTTTCTGATTTTATTAATTTGGATACTATCTCTGTGCCCTCTGGTTAGTCTGGCTAAGGGCTTATCTATCTTGTTGATTTTCTCAAAGAACCAACTCCTCGTTTTGTTGATTCTTTGTATGGTTTTATTTGTTTCTACTTGATTGATTTCAGCCCTGAGTTTGATGATTTCCTGCCTTCTACTCCTCTTTGGTGTATTTGCTTCTTTTTGTTCCAGGGCGTTCAGGTGTGCCATTAAGCTGTTAGTGTATGCTGTCTCCGTTTCTTTTTGGCGGCACTCAGGGCTATGAATTTTCCTCTTAGCACTGCTTTCATTGTGTCCCATAAATTAGGGTATGTTGTGCCTTCATTTTCATTAACTTTCAAAAAGTCTTTGATTTCTTTCTTTATTTCCACCTTGACCAAGTTATCATTGAGTAGAGCATTGTTCAGCCTCCATGTGTACGTGGGTTTTCTTTTGTTTTTGTTGCCATTGAAGACCACCCTTATTCCATAGTGATCTGATAGGAGGCATGGGATTATTTCTATCTTCTTGTATCTGTTGAGGTCTGATTTGTGACCAATTATATGGTCAATTTTGGAGAAGGTACCATGAGGAGCTGAGAAGAAGGTGTATTCTTTAGCTCTAGGATGAAATGTTCTATATATATATATCTGTTAGTTCCAGTTGGTCCAAGGCTTCAATTAGATTCACTGTGTCCCTGTTTAGTTTCTGCTTTCCTGAACGATCCATTTCAGAGAGCGGGGTGTTGAAGTCACCCACTATTATTGTGTGCGGTGCGATGTGTGCTTTGAGTTTTAGTAAAGTTTCTTTTACGAATGAGGGTGCCCTTGCATTTGGAGCATAGATATTCAGAATTGAGAGTTCTTGATGGTGGATTTTTCCCTTGATCAGTATGTAGTGTCCTTCTGTGTCTTTTTTGATGACTTTAGGTTGAAAATCAATTTTATCCGATATTAGGATGGCTACTCCACCTCTTTTCTTGGGGCCATTTGCTTGTAAAATTGTTTTCCAGCCTTTTACTCTGAGGTAGTGTTTGTCTTTGACACTGAGGTGCGTTTCCTGCATGCAGCAAAATGCTGGGTCCTGTTTACGTATCCAGTCTGCTAGTCTATGTCTTTTAATTGGGGAATTGAGACCATTGATATTAAGAGAGATTAAGGCATAGTGATTATTGCCATCTGCCATTCTTGACGCTATCTTTATGTTTGAGTGGTTATCTACTTTTGGGTTTGATTCAAGAAGGTTATTATCTCATTTTTTCCAGGGTGTTGTTTCTCTCCCTGTATTGGAGGTTTCCACCTATTATCCGTTGCAGGGCTGGATTTGTGGAAAGATATTGTGAAAATTTGGTTTTATCATGGAATATCTTGGTCTCTCCATCTATGGTGATTGAGAGTTTTGCTGGGTATAGTAGTCTAGGCTGGCATTTGTGCTGTCTTAGTGTCTGCATGAGATCTGCCCAGGATCTTCTGGCTTTCATAGTCTCTGGTGAGAAGTCTGATGTGATTCGGATAGGTCTTCCTTTGTATGTTACTTGGCCCTTTTCTCTTACTGCATTTAGTATTCTTTCTTTGTTTAGAACATTCGGTGTTTTGATTATTATGTGACGGGAGGTATTTCTGTTCTGGTCCAGTCTGTTTGGAGTTCTGTAGTCTTCTTGTACGTTCATCGGCATCTCTCTCTTTAAGTTAGGGAAGTTTTCCTCCATAATTTTGTTGAAGATATTTACTGGCTCTTTAAGTTGTAAATCTTCACTCTCATCTATACCTATAATCCTTAGGTTTGGTCTTCTCATTGTGTCCTGAGTGCAGTCATGCTAGGTCACTTTTTGTGAACCATCCAAAGCCTCAGTAATAGTGTCAGGTCTTGGGACCTCCCCTTGAGCTGGATTCCACTTTGGGCCTGTGGCTCGACCTTCTTTTCCTCAGGCTCTTCTGCATTTCCTTTTTTTTTTCCTTAGATATATTTTTTTACATTTCAAATGATTTCCCCTTTCGTGGTTCCCCCCTACCCAAAAGTCCCATAAGCCCTCTCCCCTTACGCTGTTCCCCAATCAACCCCCTCCCACTTCCCTGTACTGCATTTCCATCCCTGTAATTCTTTCAGACTGGAACAATTATGGGTCAGAATTGTGACTGTGGGATAGTCCCACTCTCCCTCAGAGGGAATCACCATCCCTGACTTCAGGCTTTACTACAGAGCAATAGTAATAAACACTGCATGGTATTGGTATAAAGAGAGGCATGTTCATCAGTGGAATAGAATTGAAGATCCAGAAATAAAACCACACACTTATGGATACTTGATCTTTGACAGAGAAGCCAAAAATATACAGTGGAAAAATGAAAGCATCTTCAATAAATGGTGCTGGTCTAACTGGCTATCTGTATGTAGAAAAATGAAAATAGACCCCATATTTGTCACCTTGCACAAAGCTCAGATCCAAGTGGATCAAGGACGTCAACATAAAACCAGATACACTGAATCTATTAGAAGAAATTGGGAAAGATCCTTGAGCTCATTGGCACAGGGGGAAACTTCCTAAACAGAACTACAATGGCTCATGCTCTAAGAACAAGAATTGATAAATGTGACCTCATGAAACTGGAAAGCTTCTGTAAGGTAAAGGACATGGTCAATAAGGCAGAGTCACAAGTTTCTAAAATACTTAAAATGGTTTTAGTTCTTAAGTACAATTTCTTTCTGACTAATGATTAACAAGCAGTTCTCTGAGCAAATAAACATTTTTTACATTTAGAATTCAGTATGAAAACCAGTTTTAATTGTTGAAGAATTATGACAGAGTAAAATTGCTCATATTATTTAGCCATACAGGACGGTAGATGGTATACTCTTGTAAATCTAGCAGTCAGTAGGATGAGTTAAAGAATTCTAAATTTGAAGGCCTGCCAAAGGAACATAATTATACCCTGTGTCACAATTTTTTTTCTGTTAAAATCACTTGAAACATTCAAACAAAGTAAATTTAGAATTTTAACAAAAACACAGTGTGGCCTAAGGAAACTTCTTCCTACTCCAAACATTCAATTGCTATGAGCTATTGTGAGCAGGAGTTCTTTTTGTTTTGTTTTTAATAAAGTATCAACTTTTCCCAGGACAATATCCCACAGGAGAAGAGGATTTATTTCTACAGGAGACGATCATATATATATATTTGCTGTAATTCTAGGACAGCTGTCTCTCTGAAATTAAAAAAGAAAAAGGAAAAGGCAAGCAAGTGGATGCCATCTGTAAAGGCCCATTCCAAACGGTAGGAACAAGTTGGATCTGGGGCTGAATGACAAATATTATGAATTTTGAACAAATCTAAACCTGTCATTGCTTTCAGCTTTGATGCTCAAGAAATCATTGAAAACATTTGATAACCATGTCATTGTGCACCTTGAAAGGTAGTTTGATTTCAGGGAGTACAATTACCTGGGAAACACAGAACCATTTGCCTTGCAGAAGCTATTTAAATTCAGAGACCTCTTCATCACTGCCCTAAAACTTCAACTTACATCATCTCCTGACATGAGCTGGCTGTATTAGGCTTGAAGCTGTGCTGAAAGCCACATCACTGCCATCACTGCAGGCTGATTTCACTGACAAGCCATGCAGACAGCATTAGTCTGATGGGCTGTGGCATATACACGAACTTTGGAGAAAAGAGGTTAAATTCTAGTGGGAATAGGATTTGGGGAAGAAATGATTTAGCAACAGGAAGGAATCATTTAGGCAGCCAAGCAGAAGGTCTGAACAAGTATTTAGCTCTTTAGGGACACAGTCAGCTATGTATCAAGGTCAAGGAAATGCATGAGATCAATTAGAGTAGGTATTTACAGGCACTTAATATTTGATGATGCTGATATTTAAAGAGAAAGGACAAGGAATTCATCTTCCCATATGCCATTAATTTATAAATATTCTGCATTTTAAACTAAAGCTTTCCACTGAACTGGTGTCCTTTTATCATCTTTCATTTTTGAAATGTATTTCTTGTTTGATTTGTTTTCAATAATTGAACTATATTAAAGCACATCATTTAAAATGCTTCTTCATTTAACCCCAAAGTAATTAAATCAGCAATAGGCATGTATTATGAATAACCTTATCAATCAATGTCAGATTTCAAATGTTTGAAATTGTGCAGTAATATCCAAGATAATGATTTTAGAAATAAAGAGAAGGCACCATGATTCTTAATGTGTATTATGACATTTATGAAATGCTAAGGTGAAAAATATCTGAAATGAAGGAAAGAAAAATGAGCTATTAAAGGCATGCATGTCAATTTCATGAAGTGGTTTAAGATTAGCACTTTATTCAGAATGAGCTAATTTTATGATTATTTTATAATCCTCAGACCAATAGACCAGTCTCCACTTCAAAAATGTTCAGGTGACATTTTTCTAATTTAACATTTCTCTTTGTGTAATGTTTACCTATCTGGAAAATAATATTTGTAACAATTATGTTTCATCTGTTCTTTGCCTCACTTGCTAGTAATAACCTCAAAAGATTTCTTGCCTTCAATGGCTCACTTGCTTCTCCCAAGTCTTTTATTATCAAGATCTTAAATTGTTCCCTGGGATACATAAGGATAATTATACTAGTACCCTCAATATCTGCATTCAATGGCAGTAATTTCATTTCAAGTTTTTAAAGAAACAAAAACGGCAGTCAACTTATTAAAAGTTCACCAGCTACGACTCTATGAAAAGGAACTTTCTTCTGGGGTCATTTTATTCTTTAATAGAAGCCCAGTGGAGCTATTCTTAATTTTCAAATGCATAAATTGCTTTCTAACTTCTAAAATATTTCTGCAGCTGAAAAGATTTTCTATGTCAAATTTGTTTTATTTTTCAATGCTTGCTCTAGAAAGTTACCTATCTTGTCATATATATTATAAATAAATATATATAATATATATATATGCTTGCTGTGATGATGCTACTACCCTGTTATATATTATCTTATCACAAATTTAAAATGTATAAGATATATTCTGTGTCCAAGTTCCATTGTTGATATCTTTCCTAGTACATTGAGATGATGGTTGGTATTGTGATTATCATTTCATCAAGTTGTCTTTCCTTCTATTTCTATACTCACCTTGAATCATGTATCCAAAAGCCATTTTTGTTAAGCATTCTGAGAGATGTAAAAGAATTGTAATGTATATTTGTTGCATTAAGAAAGGAGAAAAACAATCAAGTACAAATATGTATGATAGATATAGTAGGAATCAAAGAGAAATTTTTGGTTTTTTCAATATTTTTTAATGTCCATACATGTACACAGTAAAATATGATCACAACTATGCTCCCACTCATCATGTAAATCTTTCTATGCATCTCTAACACATCCCCTTTCAATTCTGTGTCATTTTTGCTTTGTGATGACTGACTAAGTCCACTTAGGGTTGTCCATATGTGCATCCATTGGAAAATAGAAAACCTACCAGAAGCCACAAAAAAGAGTAAATTCTTCCTTCCCCAGCAATTATCCACTACTAATGGTAGCTTGAAAAACAAATGTAATCTAGACATAACTCCCCAACTATGCCAGAATTTTAGCAGGCCTGAACTTGCACAAGTTTTTTGCAGGTGACCACAGTTTCTGTGATTTCATAATTGCAATAACAAGGTTGTGTTGTCAAGAAGTCAGCACTGCTCCTCATCATCCTGTTCTTACAGTCTTTCTTCTTTTTTTCACAGTGTTCCTGAACCTTTTTGGTAGTGGTGTTAGCATTCTGTCTGTTACTCTAAGCACTTTGAGCAAATACATCTCTCCATTGATGCTGCCCAATGAAAACATACAGTAAATAAACAAATAAATAAATAAATAAATAACCCAAAAAAAATCTCTGATCAACGTTGATCAGCTCTAGTGTATGGCACACACTATATTTAGAAGGATAAATATTTAGAAGACAATATGAAAGCACGGATATTTAGCAAACCAACTACAGCAGGTTCTACACTAGGGCCTATCACCTCCTACCCTGGTTAGATTTTTATGAACTTAACACAGGCTAAAGGTACCTGGGAAATGGAAAAAGAACCTCAATGAGAAAATACTTCCATCAGGTTGACCTGTAGGCAATCCCAAGGGACATTTTCTGTATTAATGACTGATGTAGGAGGGTCCAGTGTACTTTGAGTGTTGCTACCTCTGGGCAGGTAGTCTTGAACTGTAAAGAAAATAGGCTGAGCAGTTCATGGGGAGCAAGACAGTAAACTGCATTCCTCTGTGAGTTATGGTTCAGCTTCTGACTTCCTTTCAGGATGTACTGTAACCAGTAATCCAAATAAGCCATTTTCTTTTTTTTTTAAATGAATATATTCTTCATTTACACTGCAAATGTTATACCCCTTCCCGGTTTCCCCCCTCCCTGAAAATCCCCAATCCATCCTCCTACCTCCTGCCTCCAAGAATATGCTTCTCCACCCAACCCACTCCCATGACCTCCACTCTATTTCCCCACTCTGGGGCCTCTATTAAGCCTTCACAGGACCAAAGACCTTTCCTCCCACCGATGCCTGGCAAGGCATTCCTCTGCCAATCTTTTGGCTGGAACCACATGTACCCCTTGGTTGATGGCTTAGTCCCTGGGAGCCCTGGGGTGTCTGGTGGACCAACATTGTCGTTCTTCCAATGGGGTTGCAAACCCCCCAGTTCCTCTAGCTTGCCCTCCAACTCCTCCATAGTGAACTCCATGCTCAGACCAATGGTTGGCTGCTAGTATTCGCCTCTGTATGTACAAGACCCTGGCAGGGCCTCTCCAAAAGACAAGCATAAAATGGCTCCTTTCTATACACACTTCTTGTCATCCATAGTAGTTTCCAGGTTTTGTGACTGTTTATAGGATGAATCCCCACGTAGGAGAGTCTCTGTGTGGCCTTTCCTTCAGTCTCTGCTCCATTCTTTTTCTCCATAGTTGTTCCTGTGATTATTTTGTTCCCTTTTTCAAAGGAACCAAATCACCCCCACTCTGGTCTACCTTCTTCATGAGCTTCCTGTGGTCTGTGAACTGTAACATGTTTATTTTGAGTTTTTGGGCTAATATCCACTTATCAATGAGTGCATACCATGTGTGTTCTTTTGTGATTGGATTACTTCACTCAGGATGATACTTTCTAGTTCCATCCATTTGCCTAAGAATTTCATGAATTCATTGTTTTTAATAGCTGAATAGTACTCCATCATGTATATATACCACAATTTCTGTGTCCATTCCTCTGTTGAAGGACATCTGGGTTCTTTCCAGCTTCTGGCTATTATAAATAAGGCTGCTATGAACATAGTGGAGCATATGTCGTTATTGCATGTTGGAGCATCTTCTGGGTATATGCCCAGGAAGTGGTATAGCAGAATCCTCAGGTAGTATTATGTCCAATTTTCTAAGGAACTGCTAAACTGATTTCCAGAGCAGTTATACTAGCTTGCAATCCCACCAGCAATGGAGAACTGTTCCTCTTTCTCCACATCCTATCCAGCATCTGCTGTCCCCTGAGCTTTTCATCTTAGCCATTCTGACTGGTGTGAAGTAGAATCTCAGGGTTATTTTGATTTGCATTTCCCTAATAACTAAGGATGCTGCAAATTTCTTTAGGTGTTTCAGAGCTATTTGAGTTTCCTCAGTTGAAAACTCCCTGTTTAGCTCTGTACCCCATTTTTTTAATAGAGGTATTTGACACTCTGGAGTCTAACTTCTTGAGTTCTTCGTATAAAATGGATATTAACCCTCTATCAGATGTAGGATTGGTAAAGATCTTTTCCCAATCTGTCCTATTAACAGAGTCCTTTGCCTTACAGAAGCTTTGCAGTTTTATGGGGTCCCATTTGTCAATTCTTGTTCTTAGAGCATAAGCCATTGGTATTCTATTCAGGAAATTTTCCTCTGTGCCCATGTGTTCAAGGTTCTTCCCCACTTTCTCCTCTATAAGCTTCAGTGTATCTGGTTTTATGTGTAGGTCCTTGATCCACTTGGACTTGAGCTCTGTACAAGAAGATAAGAATGGGTCAATTTGCATTTTTCTGCATGCTGACCTCCAATTGACCCAGCATCATTTGTTAAAAATGCTATCTGTTTTCCACTGGATGTTTTTAGCTCCTTTGCCAAACATCAAGTGACCATAGGTGTGCAGGTTCATTTCTGGATCTTCATTTCTGTTCCATTGATCTTCCTGCCTGTCTCCTTACCAATACCAGACAGTTTTTACCACTATTGCTCTGTTGTAGAGCTTGAGGTCAGAGATGGTGATGCCACCAAGAGATCTTTTGTTGTGGAGAATAGTTTGTGATATCCTGGGTTTTTTGTTATTCCAAATGAATTTGAGAATTGCTCTTTCTATATCTATGAAGAATTGAGTTGGAATTTTGATGGGAATTGCCTTGAATCTGTAGATTGCTTTCAACAAGATAGTCATTTTACCTTATTAATCCTGCCAATCCATGAGCATGGAAGATCTTTCTGAGATCTTCAGTTTCTTACTTCAGAGGCTTGAAATTCTTGTCATATAGATCTTTCACCAAGAGTCACACCAAGGTATGTAATATTATTTGTGACTATTGTGAAAAGTGTCATTTCCCTAATTTCTTTCTCAGCTTCTTTGACCAAGCTATCATTGAGAAGAGCATTGTTCAAACTCCACGTGTGTGTGTTTTCCATTGTTTTTGTTTGAACTGAAACTTAGGCCATGGTGATATGATAGGGTGCTTGGAATTATTTCAATATTCCTGTATCTGTTGAGGCCTGTTTTGTTATCAATTATATGGTCAATTTTAGAGGTACCATGAGGTGCTGAGAAGGTGCATTCTTTTGCTGGAGGATGGAATGTTCTATAAATATCTGTTAGATCCATTTGGTCCATAACTTTAGTTAGTTTCTCTGTGTCTCTGCTTAGTTTCTATTTCCATGATTTGTCCATTGTTGAGAGTGGGGTGTTGAAGACTCCCACTATAATTGTGTGGGGTGCAATGTGTGCTTTGAGATTTAGTAAGGTTTCTTTTATGAATATGGGTGACCTTGCATTTGGTGAATAGATATTCAGAATTGAGAGTTCATCTTGGTAGATTTTTCCTTTGATAAGTTTGAAGTGTCCTGCCTTATCGTTTTTGACAACTTTTGGTTGAAAGTCAATTTTATCGGATGTAAGTATGGCCACTCCAGCTTGTTTCTTGAGACCATTTGCTTGGAAAATTGTTTTCCAACTTTTGACTCTGAGGTAATGAGTGTCTTTGTCACTGAGGTAGGTTTCTTGTATGCAGCAAAATGTTGGGTCCTGTTTACATATCCAGTTTGTTAGTCTATGTCTTTTTATTGGGGAATTGAGTCCATTGATGTTAAGAGATATTGAGGGGACTCCGCCATCTTTGCTCCAAAGGCCAGGTGGTTGGGACCGCCAGGCTCAGAGACAGACAGGCATGATATCGCTTGGGTCTCAGGCAGCTTGTGTGTACCCTGCTCCCAAGAGCTGGGCAGGTCTGCAGTGATCGCACGCCAGCTCTGCTGTGGGACTTCTGCCATGCAGAGGGACCCCCCCCACACACACTGGGCAGGAGCCTACCAGCTTCCCTTTGGCGACCTCTGTTCCTGGATCAACTGCACTGAGGAGACAGGTACCCAGGTTCTCCCCAATATAATATCGCTTGGGACACTGCGTGTTGGGGTTTCCGTCTGCTCCCAAGAACGAGACAGCGCTGTGGTCATCTGGGTGCCAGCTCTGCTGTGGGCCATCCCTTCTGCAGGGTGACCTGCGCCGCTGAGAGAGTGCAGAGTGCACTCCGCCATCTTTGCTTCAGTGGCCAGGTAGTTGGGACCGCCAGGTTCGGAGACAGAAAGGCATAATATCGCTTGGGTCTCAGGCGGCTTGTGTGTACCCTGCTCCCAAGAGCTAGGCAGATCTGCAGTAACCAGCATGCCAGCTCTGCTGTGGGACATCTGACTTGCAGAGGGACGCCCCCTCTCCCCCCCCTCTGGGAGAGATCACACACCCCTGCACAGGGCAGGAGCCTACCAGTCTCCCTTTGGCGACCTCTGCTCCAGGAATCCACTATGCTGAGCCTTTGGATGTTCAGGGACTCCTCAATAAAACATCACTTGGGGCAAGGCACATCAGGGCTCCAAAGTCACTCAGGAGCAGTGCAGGCCCCAGAAATTGGTGCCAGGGGAATCCCGGTAATCCAGGGGGTGGGGGCAGAAATACCTTTGCAGGCTCACAGGAGGTCCAAACAACATGCAGTGACCGCAGGACCAACTAACACCAGAGGTAACGAGATGGCAAAAGGCAAAAGAAGGAAAGTTACTAATAGAAATCAAAGTAATATGGCACCATCCGAACCCAACTCTCCAACAGCAGCAAGTCCTGGATACCCCACCACACCCGAAAGACAAGATCTGGATTTAAAATCATTTCTCATGATGCTATTAGAGGATCACAAGAAGGACACAAATAAATCTAATAAAGAATTACAGGAGACCATGAATCAAGGTTAGAAGCCCTTACAAAGGAAACAAAAAAATCGCTTAGAGAAATGCAGGAGAACATGGATCAAAAGATGGAGGTCCACAAGGAGACAACAAAAAAAATCGCTTAAAGAAATGAATAAACGGATAGATGCACTTTCAAAGAAATCACAAAAATTGCATAAAGAAATGCAGAAGAATATGGGTCAACAGACAGATGCCCATAGGGAGGCAACACAAAAATTGCTTAAAGAAATGAATCAACGGATAGATGCCCTTACAAAGGAAACACGAGAACTGCTTAAAGAAATGCAGGAGACGATGGATCAACAGATGGAATCCCATGAGGAGGAAACACAAAAATCGCTCAGAGAAATGCAGGAGAACTTGGGTCAACAGGCAGAAATCCTGAAAGAGGTAATGCAAAAATACCTTAAAGAAATACAGGAAAATACAAACAAACAAGTGAAGGATCTCAGCAAATCCATCCAGGATCTAAAAAAGGAAGTAGAAACAACTAAGAAATCACAAAGGGAGACAACTTTGGAGATAGAAAATCTTGGGAAGAAATCAGGAGTCATAGATGCAAACATCAACAATAGAATACAAGAGATGGAAGAAAGAATCTCAGGTGCTGAAGATTCCATAGAAAGCATCGACTCAACAGTCGAAGAAAATGCATCCAGAAAATCCAGGACACAATGAGAAGACCAAACCTAAGGATTATAGGTATAGACGAGAGTGAAGATTTGCAACTTAAAGGGCCAGTAAACATCTTCAACAAAATTATGGAGGAAAACTTCCCTAAACAAAAGAGAGAGATGCCGATGAACAAACAAGAAGCCTACAGAACTCCAAACAGACTGGACCAGAACAGAAATATCTCCTGTCACCTAATAATCAAAACACCAAATGCACTAAAAAAAGAAAGAATATTAAAAGCAGTAAGAGAAAAGGGCCAAGTAACATACAAAGGAAGACCTATCCGAATCACATCAGACTTCTCACCAGAGACTATGAAAGCCAGAAGATCCTGGGCAGATCTCATGCAGACACTAAGAGAGCACAAATGCCAGCCTAGACTACTATACCCAGCAAAACTCTCAAGCAACATAGATGGAGAGACCAAGATATTCCATGATAAAACCAAATTTTCACAATATCTTTCCACAAACCCAGCCCTGCAAAGGATAATAGGTGGAAACCGCCAATACAGGGAGAGAAACAACACCCTGGAAAAAATGAGATAGTAACCTTCTTGTTTCAAACCCAAAAGTAGATAAACACTCAAACATAAAGATAGCATCAAGAATGGCAGGTGGCAATAATCACTATGCCTTAATCTCTCTCAATATCAATGGTCTCAATTCCCCAATAAAAAGACATAGACTAACAGACTGGATATATAAACAGGATCCAGCATTTTGCTGCATGCAGGAAATGCACCTCAATGTCAAAGACAAACACTACCTCAGAGTAAAGGGCTGGAAAACAATTTTACAAGCAAATGGCCCCAAGAAAGGAGCCAGAGTAGCCATCCTAATTTCAGATAAAATTGATTTTCAACCTAAAGTCATCAAAAAAGACACAGAAGAACACTACATACTGATCAAGGGAAAAATCCACAAACAAGAACTCTCAGTTCTGAATATCTATGCTCCAAATGCAAAGGCACCCTCATTCGTAAAAGAAACTTTACTAAAGCTCAAAGCACACATTGCACCTCACACAATAATAGTGGGTGACTTCAACACCCTCTCTCTGAAATGGATCGTTCAGGAAAGCAGAAACTAAACAGGGACACAGTGAATCTAATTGAAGCCTTGGACCAACTGGAACTAACAGATATATATAGAACATTTCATCCTAGAGCTAAAGAATACACCTTCTTCTCAGAACCTCATGGTACCTTCTCCAAAATTGACCATATAATTGGTCACAAATCAGACCTCAACAGATATAAGAAGATTGAACTAATCCCATGCCTCCTATCAGATCACTATGGAATAAGGGTGGTCTTCAATGGCAACAAAAACAAAAGAAAACCCACATGCACATGGAGGCTGAACAATGCTTTACTCAATGATAACTTGGTCAAGGTGGAAATAAAGAAAGAAATCAAAGACTTTTTGAAATTTAATGAAAATGAAGGCACAACATACCCTAATTTATGGGACACAATGAAAGCAGTGCTAAGAGGAAAATTCATAGCCCTGAGTGCCGCCAAAAAGAAACGGGAGACAGCATACACTAACAGCTTAATGGCACACCTGAAAGCCCTGGAACAAAAAGAAGCAAATACACCAAAGAGGAGTAGAAGGCAGGAAATCATCAAACTCAAGGCTGAAATCAATCAAGTAGAAACAAATAAAATCATACAAAGAATCAACAAAACGAGGAGTTGGTTCTTTGAGAAAATCAACAAGATAGGTAAGCCCTTAGCCAGACTAACCAGAGGGCACAGAGACAGTATCCAAATTAATAAAATCAGAAACAAAAAGGGAGAGATAACAACAGATACTGAGGAAATTCAAAAAATCATCAGATCCTACTACAAAAACCTGTATTCAACACAACTAGCAAATCTCGAGGAAATGGACAATTTCCTTGACAGATACCAAATACCGAAATTAAATCAGGATCAAATAGACCATCTAAACCGTCCTATAACCCCTGAAGAAATAGAAGTCGTCATTGGAAGTCTTCCAACCAAAAAAAGCACAGGTCCAGATGGTTTTAGTGCAGAATTCTATCAGACCTTCAAAGAAGACCTAACACCAATACTCTTCAAACTGTTCCACAAAATAGAAACAGAAGGAACACTACCCAACTCGTTCTATGACGCCACAATTACACTAATACCAAAAGCACACAAAGATCCGACAAAGAAAGAGAATCTCAGGCCAATCTCTCTTATGAATATCGATGCAAAAATACTCGATAAAATTCTTGCCAACCGAATCCAAGAACACATCAAAACAATCATTCACTACGATCAATAGGCTTCATCCCAGGGATGCAGGGATGGTTCAATGTAAGGACATCCATCAATGTAATCCACTATATAAACAATCTCAAAGAAAAAATCCACATAGTCATCTCATTAGATGCTGAGAAAGCATTTGACAAAATTCAGCATCCTTTCATGCTAAAGGTCTTGGAAAGATCAGGAATTCGAGGCCCATATCTAAACATAGTAAAAGCAATTTACAGCAAACCGGTAGCCAACATCAATCTAAATGGAGAGAAACTTGAAGCAATCCCACTAAAATCAGGGGCTAGACAAGGCTGCCCTCTCTCTCCATATCTTTTCAATATAGTACTTGAAGTTCTAGCTAGACAAATTAGACAACAAAAAGAGGTCAAAAGGATACAAATTGGAAAGGAAGAAGTCAAATTATCACTATTTGCAGACGATATGATAGTATACTTAAGCGACCCAAAGAACTCCACCAGAGAACTCCTACAGCTGATAAACAACTTCAGCAAAGTGGCCGGATATAAAATCAACTCAAGCAAGTCAGAAGCCTTCCTATACTCAAAGGATAAGAAGGCTGAGAAAGAAGTAAGAGAAATGATACCCTTCATGATAGCCACAAACCATATAAAGTATCTTGGTGTGACTCTAACGAAACAAGTGAAAGATCTGTATGACAAGAACTTCAAGTCTCTGAAGAAAGAAATTGAAGAAGACCTCAGAAGATGGAAAAATCTGCCATGCTCATGGATTGGCAGGATTAATATAGTAGAAATGACCATCTTGCCAAAAGCAATATACAGATTCAATGCAATCCCCATCAAAATCCCAACTCAATTCTTCATAGAGTTAGAAAGAGCAATTCAAAAATTCATCTGGAATAACAGAAAACCCAGGATACCTAAAACTATTCTCAAGAGTAAAAGAACCTCTGGGGGAATCAGTATCCCGGAACTCAAGCTGTACTACAGAGCAATAGTGTTAAAAACCGCATGGTAATGGTACAGTGACAGGCATGTAGATCAATGGAACAGAATTGAAGACCCAGAAATGAATCCACACTCCTATGGTCACTTGATCTTTGACAAAGGATCTAAAACCATCCAGTGGAAAAAAGATAGCCTTTTCAACAAATGGTGCTGGCTCAACTGGAGGTCAACATGCAGAAGAATGCAAATTGACCCATTCTTATCTCCTTGCACTAAGCTCAATTCCAAGTGGATCAAGGACCTCCACATAAAACCAGACACACTGAAACTAATAGAAAGGAAACTAGGGAAGAACCTTGAACATATGGGCACAGGGGAGAATTTCCTGAATAGAACTCCAATAGCTTATGCTCTGAGATCAAGAATTGACAAATGGGACCTCATTAAATTACAAAGTTTTTGCAAGGCAAAAGACACTGTCAAAAAGACAAAGCGGCAACCAACTAACTGGGAAATGATCTTTACCAACCCTACATCCGACAGAGGGCTAATATCCAATATATACAAAGAACTCAAGAAGTTAAACTCCAGAGAGGCAAGTAACCCTATTAAAAATGGGGTACAGAGCTAAACAAAGAGTTCTCACCTGAAGAATATCTAATGGCTGAGAAGCACCTAAAGAGATGTTCATCATCCTTAGTCATTAGGGAAATGCAAATCAAAACAACCCTGAGATTCCCTCTCACACCAGTCAGAATGGCTAAGATCAAAAACACAGGAGACAGCAGTTGTTGGCGAGGATGTGGAGAAAGAGGAACACTCCTCCACTGCTGGTGGAATTGCAAGCTGGTACAACCACTCTGGAAAGCAGTCTGGCGGTTCCTCAGAAAACTGGGCATGACACTCCAGGAGGATCCGGCTATACCACTCCTGGGCATATACCCAGAGGCTTTACCTGCATGCAATGAGGACACATGCTCTACTATGTTCATAGCAGCCTTATTTATAATAGCCAGAAGCTGGAAAGAACCCAGATGTCCCTCAACGGAGGAATGGATTCAGAAGATGTGGTATATTTACACAATGGAATACTACACTGCAATTAAAAACAATTAATTCACGAAATTCCTAGGCAAATGGTCAGAACTTGAAAATATCATCCTTAGTGAGGTAACCCAATCACAAAAGAACACACATGGTATGCAGTCACTGATAAGGGGATATTAACCCAGAATCTCGGAATACCCTAGACACAATTCACATATCAATAGATTTCTAAGAAGATGGAAGGAGAGACCCCTGGTCCTGGAAAGACTGGATGTAGGGGAATGCCAGGACAGAGAAGCGAGTGGGGGCTGAATGGTGAAAAAAGGGAGGGAAGGGGGCTTATGGGACTTTCAGGAAGGGAGGAAACGGGAAAGAGGAAATGATTTTGAATGTAAATAAAAAAAACTTAGAAAATAAAATTTAAAAAGAATAAAAAGAAACTAAAAAAAAAGAGATATTGAGAAATAATGATTGTTGTTTCCTGTTTTTTTTTTCATTGTTAAACGTGGAATTATGTTTGTGTGGCTATCTTCTTTTTGGTGTGTTGAAAGAAGATTACTTTATTGCTTTTTCTAACGTGTAGTTTCACGACTTGTGTTGGTATTTTCCACCCATTATCCTTTGACGCACTGCGTTTGTAGAAAGATATTGTGTAAATTTGGTTCTGTCATGGAATATCTTGTTTTCTCCATCTATGGTAATTGAGAGTTTTGCTATGTATAGTAGTTTGGGCTGACATTTATGCTCTCTTAGGGTCTGTATGACATCTGCCCAGGATCTTCTAGCCTTCATAGTTTCTGGTGAGAAGTCTGGTGTAATTCTGATAGGTCTGCCTTTATATGTTATTTGACCTTTTTCTCTTACTGCTTTTAACAATCTTTCTTCCTTTAGTGCGTTTGGCGTTTTGATTATTATGTGACAGGAGGTATTTCTGTTCTGGTCCAGTTTGTTTGGAGTTCTGTAGACTTCTTGTATATTCATGGGCATCTCTTTCTTTAGGTTAGGGAAGTTTTCTTCTGTAATTTTGTTGAAGATATTTACTGGCCCTTTGAATTGTAAATCCTTGCTCTCTTCTATATCTATGATCCTTAGGATTGGGCTTCTCATTGTGTCCTGGATTTCCTAGATGTTTTGGGTTACAAGTTTTTTGCATTTCACATTTTCTTTTACTGTTAAGTAAATGTTTTCTATGGTATCTTCAGCCCCTGAGATTCTTTCTTCCATCTCTTGTATTCTGTTGTTGATGCTTGCATCTATGACTCCTGAATGCTTTCCAAGATTTTCTATCTCCAGAGATGTCTCACTTTGTGATTTCCTTATTGTTTCTACTTCCATTTCTAGGTCCTGGATAGTTTTGTTCCATTCCTTCACTTGTTTGTTTGTGTTTTCCTGAAATTCTTTAAGGGATTTTTGTGTTTCCTCTTTAAGGGCTTCTACTTGTTGACCCATGTTCTCCTGTGTTTCTTTAAGTGATTTTTCTGTTTCCACTTTAAGGGCTTCTACCTGGTGATCCATGTTGTCCTGTATTTCTTTAAGGGATTTTTTGATTCCTCTTTAAGGGCTTCTACCTTTTGACCCATGTTCTCTTGTATTTCTTTAAGGGAGTTATTTATGTCCTTTTTCTATAAACATCATGAGATGTGATTTTAAATCCAGCTCTTGCTTTTCTGGTGTGTTAGGGTACCCAGGATTTGCTCTTGTGGGAGAATTGTGTTCTGATGATGCCATGTTGCCTTGGTTTCTGTTGGTATTGATCTTGCTTTTGTCTTTTGCTATTTAGTTTTCTCTGATGCTAGCTGATCTTGCTGTCTCTGATTTTGGCTTATCTGTCTTGTAAGCTTGTATATATGTATGTACTCCTGGGATTCCCGTTCTCTCTGTGCACACAGGTATATAGGCTGTCCTGGGAGATCAGCTCTCCTGTGCTCCCAGGCCTCTCAGCACTCCAAATGACCTAAGTGCTAAGTCCCAGGCCTCTCAGCACTCGAAATGACCTAAGAGATGGTGTCTTCCCTGTGGCAGACCTTGCAAGATTCTGCCACAGGAGAAAGAGCAAATGCCCTGAGTGGCTGGTTCTTGAGGAATTATCAGGAGATGGAATCTTCACTGTAGCAGAGCTGGAAAGTTTCTGCCCCAGCAGAAGGGCAGGCAGTGGTGGTGGTGGCAGGGGGACAAGGCTTGGAAGGGATTGCTATATCCAAATAAGCCAGTTTCTTCCCAAATTCCTATGAGTCAGTGCTTTATCCCAGCAATAGAAACCAAACTAAGACACCTCCAGATACCTTCATCTCTCGATTTCTCCCACACTCCCATACTCCTCCCTGTTTAAGCCTTTGCACCTCTAGGTTGCAATATCACTACTTTCATTTTATATATAATCTACTATGTCCCATCCTTTAACTTAACCCTGTCAATGGTCCCTTTCTTGTTTCCTGGATTCCATTTTACTCAGAATTTCGCATTGCATACAAAAGAGTTGAAGCTAGGATCCATATATGAGAGAACATACAGTGTTTGCCTTTCTGGGCTTGAGTTTCTTCAGTCACTACATTTCCACCAATTTCATACATTTATCTGTAAATTTCATGATGTAATTTTTTTTGTTAGAACTCAGCAGTATTCCCTTCTGTCTATGTACCAAATATTTCTTAGCTATTCATCTGATGATGGACATCTAGTTTGATTTCACTTCTTAAGGCTTTCTGGTAGCACAAGAATAAGACCAACAATCAGCATATTGTATCTCATGTACAGCAAAGGGAACTATAAAGCAAATTCGTTCACAGCCCAAAGAATGACAAAAAAATAAAACCTTCCTAAACCAATAGATAGAACTATTGACTATATCCTAAATACTTATCCTTATAGGTAAGTAAAGTTTTCACTGTTAATCAAAAAAGTTTTTTTCAACAGATAGAAACTATTACAGAGATCTACAACTGGTCAAACTGCAGAGAATAAGCAACTGCACAGCCATTGTTCAGTCCCACTGATGAATCTACAATGCAACTTCTATACCTAAGACTCCGGGAACATCACATTAGAGGGGCCAGAAAGACAATAAAAGCTAGAGAACAAGGGTACCTGCTGTGAGATACTGTCTTGTAGACATGAAAGTGAGGCTGAAACCAAGAACAAACATGGAAACTGGTTCGGGTAAGTAGAGACTCTGAAGAGCAGTAGGAAAGATTAAGTTGGAAATAAACTGGGGTCTGATTTTCCTGGTTCAGAAATCCTACAGTGAAAACTTGGATATAGTATTTCTTGTTTTGGGCTATACTGACAGTGACAATGTGGTGGAGAGTTTGAATATCAAGGGGCAAGATCATCAAGAGGGCTTTTGTCTATCCAATGCAGCATGTGTTTTCATGTATTATATAATTGAAAGAATATTGTGAAGAGTTAAAATTCTAATATGACTTCTAGGTTTTAATATTTTAAGACACAGAACATGTTTAATTAAGAAACTTTATTACACCTCCTGCTCACATAAAAACTGTGATGTCACCCACTGACAAAAATGGCAGAACTGTTTAGGTTCAGAGGTTCTTATTGGACATGAGGCAGGGTTCACAACAGAGAATTCATCTCTGGTACTGTAAAAATAAACAAAAGCCCGCATCTTTGGATGACATGGTTTTTGGCAGAGGAATCTTGTACTGTAATTTTCCAAAACACTTGATATTAAACTACCCTTTTAAATATTTGTGTGCATACCAGTAGATTAGCATTTTTACCAATAAATTGACTCCACTGGCTTTCCACCATGGATAGATAAGGTATTCACAAGGTTCCACCCAACTCTGAGGACCTATATGCAGTTAATGGCAAGTCATATTCCTCAGTGGTGTAGCTACTGGAAGATTTCCCTTGCTCAAGTAAATACCTACACAGATACCTGTTGATACCAAGAGGTTCATTAGAAGAAGAAGAGTATGAGATGAGGTGACAAAGTACATTGTTAAACACACATTAATTTGAAAAAGAATAATTAAAAAATAAGGAGCCACCAAACAAATGTTTGATCCATTTAATAGGGATATAACATGGATGAACCAAAACTGTTCCTGAACCCGGTCATCAGGTCAACTCTTCTTTTTTTTCTATTCTATTCTGTTTCCAAATCTTATCTCCCCTCTTCCTTTTCTTTCTCATGTCTTTAACATTCCAAACTTCAGTTAGTTATTCTCTTGCTAAATGTTGCTATTTCTTGCAGGTTCCGACTTTCTCAAACAAAGTAGAAGACTTTCATGCCTCATTTCTGGTTTGTAATATTTGGGGAGGGAACCTGAACTGGAAAATAATTGGAATGCTTGGAAAGGAAAATAACAGGTGTGGATAGAGGGTTACCAATTTGACTGTGATTCCATGATTTTGTTTTGATTTGCAATGCTAGAGTTAGGAATTGAAGCTAGGTATTTCATGTGCTAGGTAAATGCTTAATCACTGCAGAACATCCTCAGGAATTGTATGTGATAGTGGTGTGTGTGTGTGTGTGTGTGTGTGTGTGTGTGTGTGTGTGTGAAGTGTGTAACTTCTGTAACTTAGAGCCTTGCTAGGAGAGTACTCTACTACTGAACTATTTCCCCAAACTTTTGATTCTATAATGGCAGTTGCTTTCACTATGCAATTCTTTTTTCTATTTTTCTTTTACAGAAAATAGATTTTTTTCTCATACAATGTATTCTGAATCAATTTAACCTCCTATGATTCCCCGAGAAAATTTCCACCTCCCTACCCATATGAATCCAAATCCTTTTTGACTCTCCTTAGAAAGTAAACTGACTTCTAAAGAATAATAAATAAAACAAGATAAAACAAAAAGAAGCAAACTGTAATAGGACAAAACAAACATAAGAAAGAGAGACAAAGAAAAAGCACAAGAAACATATAGATGTAGAGACACACATGCTCACACATATAAAAATCCCAAAAATCACAAAACTGGAAGCCATGATGTATATACAAAAGAAATGTTAGGTGGGGAAAAATATCATGAAAAACTTTATGTGACAAAGAACCTCCAAAGACACATTTATTTCATTTTTATTTTGGCCATTTACTGCTAAGGATGGAGCCTATCCTTAATTGTAGTTTATATCCCCTGAGAGACTCAGTTGGATAAAATGGATTTTTAATTTGTAAGCAGTTATCAATTGGAGATAGCTTCTGAGTTAGGAATGGGTTTGTTTGTCCACTTCTCATTGGTTGTTTTCTTGATATCGAGTTTATTAAATTCTTTATATCTTTTAGATATTATCCTCTATCAGATATGTAGTTGGCAAAATCTTTTCCCATTCTGTAAGTTGCCACTTTGTCCAAATAATGGTGTCCTTTGCTCTGTAGAAACTTTTCAGTTTCTTGAAGTCCCATTTATTAATTGCTGTTCTTAGTGCCTTTGCTAATGTGTTCTATTCAGAAAGACTTTTCTTATGCCAGTGATGAGTTCAAGGCTACTCCTCACTCTTGGATCAGGTTCACTGTATCTGGTTTCATGTTGAGATTTTTGGTCCATTTAAAGTTGTTTTATGATAAGTATGGATCTATTTGCATTCTTCTACTTGTAGACATCCTGTTTGAAAAACACCTTTTTGAACATACTGTCTTTTTTCCAGTGTCTGATTCTGGCTTCTGTATCAAAACTCGTGTTGTCCATAAGTGTGTAAATTTAGATCTGGATCTTCAATTTGACTTCATTGATTAATGTGTCAGTTTTTATGCCGATACCATGCTGTTTATGTAACTATAGCTATATAGTGTAATTTGAGATCAGGGATGGTGATATCTCCAATAGATTTTTGATTAATCAAGATTGTTTTAGCTATCCTTGGGTTGGTTGTGTGTGTGTGTGTGTGTGTGTTTGTTTCAATATGAAGTTGAAAATTGTCCTTTTAAGTTCTATGAATGATTATGTTGACATTTTGATGAAGCTGGTACTGAATCTGCAGATTGCTTGTAGTATGGTGGACATTTATCCTTCTGACCCAGAAACATAGTAAATCTTGCCATCTTCTGATCTCTTCTTCAATTTTTTCAAATACTTGAAGTTTTTGTCATACAAGTCTTTCACTTGCTTGCTTAGAATTATACCAAGATATTTTATATTATTTGCAACTATTGCAATGAGTGTTCTTTCTCTGATTTCTTAGTCCATTTGTATATAGGCAAACTCCTAAGTTTTTGAGTTAATTTTGTATCCAGCCACTTTACCAAAAGTATTTTTCTGCTTAAAGTTCCCTTGTAGAATTTTTGAGATCATTCATGTATGCTATCATACCATCTTCAAATAAAGATACTTTGACTTCTTTTTTCCAGTTTGTATCTACTTGTTCTCCTTCACTTGTCTTATTGCTCTAGCTAAGGCATCAAGCAGTATGTTGAACAAGTATGGAGAGAATAGACAACCTTGTCTTGTTTCTGATTTTAGTGAAACTGCTTTAAGTTTCTCTCCATCTAAGTTGATGTTGGCTATGGGCTTGCTGTAAATTGCCTTTATTATTTTGAGGTATGCCCCTTGTATCCTTAATTTCTCCAGGACTTTTATCATGAAGGAGCATTAGATTTTTATCAACAGCCTTTTCTGAAGCTAGTGAGGTGATCACATGCTTTTTTTAATTCAGTTTGTGTATAGGGTGGATTAAATTTATTGATTTTCATGTATTAAATCATCCCTGGATTTCTGGGATGGAACCTATTTGATTATGGTGGATGATTTTTCTGATGTATTCTTGGATTCAATTTGCAAATATTTTATTGATCATATTTGCATATATCTTTATAAGGAAAATTGCTCTGTAGTTTTCTTTCTTTGTTAGGTGTGATTATTTAAATGAGATTGGCCTCCATAAACTTATATACTTGTATGTTTGGTCCCCAGCTGATAGGAAAGGATTAGAAAGCATGGCCCTTTTGGAAGAGGAGAAGCTATGTTGGAAGAGGTGTGTCACAAGGGGCAGAGGTTTCAAAGGCCCACCCCAGGCCAGTATCTCAGTTTCTGTGTGACTTGCCTGCAGATCAGGATGTGGGTTTCAGCTTCTAGTCCAATGCTATGAATGCTCTCAGCCATGATGATAATAGACAAACCCTCCATAACTTTAAGCAAACACTCAATTGAATGTTTTCCTTTATAAGAGTTGCCTTGGTTGTAGAAAAAAGCTAGACTCTGAAAGGAAAAAAAAACTATGTCTTTTTATTCATTTACTAATTATCTACTAAATGTGACATATTCAAATGTGCTGTATTTAAGTTCTTTAAAAAAATATTTTTCTTATATCACATCAAATGTAGTTGTAAATATAAACCACAGATAAGACAAAAATACACTATAACAACTTGAGGCATTGGTAGCAAAGGAGAAACATGGCTGAGTCCTATTCAGTCCTTTGGATCATAGGATCATAGAATTGAATAAGAAATGTGATGAGGAAACTTTATTTAGGTTCTTACATTATAAAGAAGAAAGTGAATCTTAGAGAGAGTGTGAAACCTTTAATGTTATATAGCTAATAAATGATGACACTTGTGTTGGTTAATATTTTGTCACATTGACATGAGCTAGGGTCATTTGAGAAAATGCTTCCATCAGCATTGTTTGTGGGAAATCCTATAAGAAATATCCTATATTTTCTTGATTAATAGTTGATGCTGGACAGCCTAGGCCAGTGATTGCCCTGACCTGACCTGCCAGGTGGTTCAAGGTTGTATAAGAAAGCAGGCTGCGCAAGCCATATAAGAAGTGTTTCTCTATGGTGTCTGGTTCAGTTCTTGACTCAAGATTTCCACCTTTTGAATTCATTCCCTGACTTCCTTTCATTATGGACTGTAACCTGAAAATCAAATAAATCAATCCTTCTCAAGTTGTTTGGTTCTGGTGTTTATCACAGCAATAAAACACAAACTAAGACAAAGCTCAACATTAAATGATGTCTTCCTGACTGTCATTTTAATGTGCCTCTCTACTTATACAAATCAGTACATCTTGATAAACAATGAATACCAAGTAAGTATGAGATTCAGATTATACAGTCACAGACATGGTTTGTCTTGGAGAGGAAAATAAAACTTCAAAGAGAATTTTTCAATGTTGAGACTCTGACTCCTCTTGTGATATTTCAAAGGTTAATATATAGAAAAAATTGGCTGTTATCAGAAGTAACATGCAATCAAGTGTCTAATGGCAGCAGCATGTTGACTAGTGAAAAGAATAGGTCCAGGAACTAAATAGGAGTAGAGAAGAATTTGTTGTGCACTTCAAATCTACTAGACACAGCTTGAGTTTGAAACAGCTTGTTTTTAAAACAAAGCTTTGTGCTACATTCAATAAAGCAGGAACAAAACGATGGTCTACATTCACCTTCCTCATGGTTTAAATCTAAAATGTTTGACAGGACTTAAAGATTGTTACAGAATTGTAAATCGCCCTTCCAAAATCCCAAAATCTTAGCTATATTAGCTACATGTTAGCTAAGTTGTGTAGTGCTGTGAGAAAATAGCAAACAAAGAATAAAAGGATAGAAACAAAGATACAATTAAACAACTAAACAAAGGATAAAAGACAGATTTTGGCTCATGGTTACAAAGGGTTCAGACCATGGTTACATGATGCCATATGTATGGGAGAATATCATGGCAGAAGAGTCATGCTGCAGAATGGACTCTTTGGTAATATAATATTTATTATTTTTTGAAAATTCCATACAAGGTATTTTGATCATATTTACCCACTACTACTTCCTATAACTGCTTCTAGAGCCACAAAACACACTCCCACCAAAAACCAGATTTTTCATGTATAGTCTCTTGGAAGCAGAGGAAGGGAAGAAACTGAGGACTAGGTATAATTTTCAAAGGGATGAACTACTGGCCTACTTCTTCTAATTAAGCACCATGCTCTCAACTTTCCACCATCTTTGAAAAGTGTGTCATCAGATCAACTGATTGTTCAATATGGGAAACTGTGAGGTACATTGCTATTCAAATAACACCACATTAATTGTGTATAATTATTAAAATTCCTTCTAAGGGCTAGTGAGATAGATGGTTAGTCTGAAAAATGCACCAAACTAACAATTGGAACATGCCAGCTGGTACCCATAGGGTAGAAAAGAAATGACTCTCACAACTTGTCAATTGACTTCTACATGAACAGTATGAATGTGAAAATGTGGAGAGAGGGGGAGAGAGAGAGAGAGAGAGAGAGAGAGAGAGAGAGAGAGAGAGAGAGAGAGAGAAGAATGTACAATTAGAGAAATAAAATGTAATTTCAAAACCTATAAAATGCCTACTGAATTGTACTTTGCTCAACACATATTACTCAACATATTTTAGTCCTTTTTTTATGTCAAAGAGAATATAACTCCAGAAAAAAAAGAAAAAGAAAAGGGACTGCAAGCTGGTACAACCACTCTGGAAATCAGTCTGGTGGTTCCTCAGAAAACTGGGCATGACACTTCCAGAGGACCCTGTTATAGCACTCCTGGGCATATAGCCAGAGGACTCCCCAGCATGCAATAAGGATACATGCTCCATTATGTTCATAGCAGTCCTATTTATAATAGCCAGACGCTTCAAAGAACCCTGATGTCCCTCAACAGAGGAATGGATACAGAAAATGTAGTATATTTATACAATGGAATGCTACTAAGCTATTAACAACAATGAGTTCATGAAATTCTTAGGCAAATGGGTGGAACTGGAAAATATCATCCTAAGTGAGGTAACCCAATCACAAAAGAACACACATGGTATGCAGTCACTGATAAGTGGATATTAGCCCAGAAACTCGTAATACCCAAAACGCATTTCACATATCAATTGACTCCCAAGAAAATGGAAGGAGAGACCCCTGGTAAGACTCATTGCAGCAGTGTAGTAGAATACCAGGACAGAGAAGCGGGAGGGGGCTGAATGGTGAACAGGGGGAGGGAAGAGGGCTTATGGGACTTTTGGGGAGGGGGGAACCAGGAAAGGATAAATCATTTGGAATGTAAATAAAGAATATAGAAAATAAAATAAAATATAAAAAAACATAAAAAAAGAGAAAGATCGATAGAAAGAAAGACAGGAAGGAAGGAAGGAAGGAAGGAAGGAAGGAAGGAAGGAAGGAAGGAAGGAGAGAGGGAGGGAGGGAGGGAGGGAGGGAGGGAGGGAGGGAGAGAGGGAAGGAGGGAGGGAGGGAAGGAACTTTGAACATAAGACTTTATCCAGGTGGAAACACTTGGTGCTCCAATTGCTTCAAGTTAATAGTTACCTCAGAACATGAGTACCAGTAAGTTATTTTAGGCTACCAAAAGAGAAAAAGAATGAAACCTAGAAGTAACATTAAAGTTTGCTTTAATTATTTAAAATAAAACTGAAAGTTGGGCTGGAGTTCTAATACAGCACTCACCTAACATGCACAAGGCCCTGAGTTTGGTGCTCAACACTGCAAAATAATTGTTTTTATAAACTAGAATAAAATCATCATCCTGTAGAAAGTAAGCCCAGAATGGAAAGCATTCTGTTTGCAGAAAAAAAATTATATCATCTACTGAGAAATTTTCAAGGATGTTTTTCATTACCATCAAATATGCTTTTAGGGATGGTGAGATGGCTCAGCGGTTATGAGCACTGACTGCTCTTCCGAAGGTCCTGAGTTCAAATCCCAGCAACCACATGATGGCTCACAACCATCTGTAATGAAATCTGACGCCCTCTTCTGGTGTGTCTGAAGATAGCTACAGTGTACTTACATATAATAACAAATAAATCTTTAAAAAAAATATGCTTTTAGTATTAATGTTCATTTGTGCCTTATATTTTATCTGCATGTTTTTCTTGTGTCAACATAAGGCCTGTTACTGTGTTGACACATAGTAGGAGCTCATTCAATAGTTACTAAATTTTGCTTCTTATTTCAGGTTCTTTTTCCTTCATACATGTTTTAAACACTTGATTGTTGCTTAACTGAAAAGTACTACATAAGGAGACTAACAGCAATGTGAAAACATACTTTCAAAGTCACTGCACAAACAATGCTAAAATTAGATATAGCACTGTGGAAAAATGCCATTTCTCTTCCTCCTGTGGAAAAATCAGGACTCTGAACTTATGAGATTTTGACAGGCTCAATGTGGATCAGAATGATTAGGAGAGGAGGACAGGATGAGTAAAGAGAAGAAAGAGGAGGGAGGAAAGAAAGTGGAGAGGAAAGAAGAGGAAAAGGAGGGACAGGCACCAAGACATGATATAGACTAGTAGAATCAAATATCATTCTATCATTAATTTATGAGAAAATAGTAAATAAGGACGGCAAAATACATTATAAATGATGTTCTCAGCAATAG
This sequence comes from Tokudaia tokunoshimensis, assembly GCA_036184795.1. NCBI lineage: Eukaryota > Metazoa > Chordata > Mammalia > Rodentia > Muridae > Tokudaia > Tokudaia tokunoshimensis. The sequence continues at coordinate 82,319,486 of BTHU01000023.1, forward strand.
AATGTTGTTACTACCTGATATTATTTTCATGACTGGCTTGAACTATAGAGGCAGTGGAGCTTAGTTAGAAGTCTTTGCAGTCATGCTGCACATTCCAATCTGTGCCTCAGTAAACGTGACACTTGCAGGGATAGTATGTCATTAGAGGCAACATCAATAAATAGCAGCTACTAGTAAGTACAGCCTCTCTGTTTCTAAATTTATGATGCTTATGATCAACGTAGCCCTTAAAAGCAATTTTTATGCCTAAAACTAATGTTCACACCATAGACACTGTGAACCTATGTAAAACTCTATTAGCGTATTATAAAAACTAAACATAACTTGCTGAAAAGTGTAATCTTTATAAAATTAAGCCTTTACATTTGGGAATGCAACATATCTTTCCAGTTACGTAATTTATATTCTGTGAATTAATGGGTGGTGGCCCGAGTCCAGCCCAGAGCTCGGGCCACTGGGCAAGGCAGACGTGGAAAATTGGACTGTGTGCATCCCCATGGAACTGCTGGGTGGGTGTTGGCCTGTGAGAAGCCACAGAATCCTGCGGGGGGGGGGGGCAGCAGTCGGTAGGGTCGCCTGGGGAGACTGCAGGGCAGAGCTCGTGGATCCCTGAGCCTCGTGGAGGCCAAAGATGACAGATTCTCACTCTTGGACACTGCAGATGCCTCTCGATGTCAAGGAAAAGCTGAGAAGAGGGTGGAGGCCCGTGGGGCTAGGTCTTTAAGTCAACTTTGGATAGCAGAAGAACAAAATATCATGTTAATTGTGCATCCAGGATAGACAGTAACAGTTTGTCTGTAAAAGGAAACTGGTTGTTAATTAAGGATTGAATAATTCTAATCAGCATAGTTGATTTGGCCTGTGGGAGTAAATTAGATTACTTTTGAACCTTAAAAGAAATCTTAAACAAGTTGAAAATTTTGGACATACATCACGAATACTAGGGAGAAAAATAAACATTTAAATAACAAAGCAAAAAATTTTGGGTTGAAAAGTACAAACACTGTTTCAGGTGTTCCTGTTAGGGGAGAGTAAGCATTTAAACAAAACCTGAAAGCCTTTTGCTTAAGGGCATCAGGTGTGGGAAAAGGAGGAGAGCTCTGGCTGGCTCCTGCAGACCAGTGTCCTTGACTAGCTCCGGTGACTTGCTCAGCTGGTGGCTTGGTGGGTGGGAACACTGGGAGGCCTTCCAGTGGGAGAATAGACAGGAGGCTCTTTAGAGAAAGACCTGCGGCATTTTTCCAGCAGGGCGGGTCCAGATGAGAAGAGTCGGTCCATTGTTTTAGACAGTTTATTGGAGAGAGAGAGAGAGAGAGAGAGAGAGAGAGAGAGAGAGAGAGAGAGAGAGAGAGAGAGAGAGAGAAGGCAGAGAAGTAGTGGCCGGCCATAGCCACGTGGAGTGGGGGGGACGGTAATAGGAAGAGAGGGGGAGCAAGGGGACATGAGAAAGAGCAAGAGAACAAGAGAGAACAAGAGGGGGAGGAGGGGGCGAACAGCCCTTTTATAGTAGGCTGGGCCTACCTGGCTGTTACTAGGTAACCATGGGGAGGAGCATACCTGGCTGTTGCCAGGTGACTATGGGGGTGGAGTCCAGACAGAATACTACGGGCTTGGGCGTTGCCCTACGTGACTGATGGCCACAGGATTATGGAGTTGAGGGCCTCCTGTCAGAAGTCTAGTGTCTGCGAACATGGCCAACTGGTCCATCCCTTGCACAATACCTGCAGGATCTCCGAAGGTTAAGCCTCATTCAACCAGAACACAGACTGCCTTTCAAGCTCCCACAATCTTCTGTTCTTAAAAACTACTATGGTCATTGTTATGCCTTGAGGAAAACAATTTGTTCCATATCTATTACAGCAAAATGAGCAAATTCTGTTGAACAATTTATTATAAACCCTGAAAAAAGTTTATACTTAAAAATAATAGCTTACACCTAAAGAGATGTTCATCAACCTTACTCATTAGGGAAATGCAAATCAAAACAACCCTGAGATTCCATCTCACACCAGTCAGGATGGCTAAGATCAAAAACACAGGAGACAGCAGTTGTTGGCGAGGATGTGGAGAAAGAGGAACACTCCTCCACTGCTGGTGGAATTGCAAGCTGGTACAACCACTCTGGAAAGCAGTCTGGCGATTCCTCAGAAAACTGGGCATGACACTCCCGGAGGATCCGGCTATAACCACTCCTGGGCATATACCCAGAGACTTTACCTGCATGCAATAAGGACACATGCTCCACTATGTTCATAGCAGCCTTATTTATAATAGCCAGAAGCTGGAAAGAACCCAGATGTCCCTCAACGGAGGAATAGATTCAGAAGATGTGGTATATCTACACAATGGAATACTACTCTGCAATTAAAAACAATGAATTCACGAAATTCCTAGGCAAATGGTCAGAACTTGAAAATATCATCCTTAGTGAGGTAACCCAATCACAAAAGAACACACATGGTATGCAGTCACTGATAAGGGGATATTAACCCAGAATCTCGGAATACCCTAGACACAATTCGCATATCAATAGATTTCTAAGAAGATGGAAGGAGAGACCCCTGGTCCTGGAAAGACTGGATGTAGGGGAACGCCAGGACGGAGAAACGAGAGGGGGTTGAATGGAGAAAAGAGGGAGGGAAGGGGGCTTATGGGACTTTCGGGGAGGGAGGAAACGGGAAAGGGGAAATGATTTGGAATATAAATTAAAAAAATAAAATAAAATAAAATATAAAAAAATAATAATAGCTTACATTGTTCTTTACAGTATTCCCAAAGATAACTGATGATTAAATAGCCATCAGTAGAGAAATAGATAAAAAGTGAACTGTCACTCATATTGCTGAATATTATAGAACAATTCAGTACAATAAAGGCAGATCTCTATGTTTTGACATGAAGCAAGAACCAGGACATATCATTAAGCAAATAATCATAGGAAATAATGTACATTCTTATGTTAAATACACAAAACAAGAGCACATAATACATACATACATATAAATACATATCTGCACACAAATTCAACAAAAATCTATACAGAGAAACATAATAAATTAGTCACCTTTTCATCACTATAATAAAGTGATGGAGACACTACTTTATAAACCTTATAATTTGGCAATCCTGCATCAACTGTATGACAAAGTGAGAAGAAACACTGAGAAATAATAGCTGAATTCCAAGAGAAAGGAAGGAATCTTTTGGCCTTCCTGAATCTGCCCATAATTAAGTAGATTATTATATATATATACATGGAGAGAGAGACAGTTTTAATAAAATACAAATTATTTATTTCATATATACTGTAGAAATTATGTCTGGAGTCAAGAGTTTCTGTCTTGCCTCTGCAACTTGTCAGCTTTATAATGTTGAACACTGGAGATAGGGAGATGGCTCAGTAATTGAAAGCACTTGCTGCTCTTGCAGAGAATCTGAATTCATGTCCCAGAACATTTAACCAGGACACATGGTAGTTCACAACTGCCTATAACTCCAGTTCCAGAAAACACACACAAAATTTAAAAATAAAAATAAAATACAAGATCTTTTATTCTGAACATACCTGATACTTCATTGCTCCTTTTTTTTCTGATATATATACTGTGAATTGAGTTGTAAGAAATTAAATGAATACTTATTCAAATATTAAAACTATGCATGGTAGAAAGTAGTTGCACTTGATGTTACCTATTATTATCAATTTATTTTGTGGGTTCAATTAAACAAATATTAACTACTCGCAATGTTTTTTAAGTATTTCAGCAGTCATGAGTGACACAGAGATAACTATGAGTCAGCCTTTGCCATTGATAAAGTCCACTTGGTGTATAAAATGTAGGCACATGTGTCCATTAAGTAAATACAGTGGGTAAACACCATGATAGAAAAATCAGCAGATGTTGTGAGCACACAAGGGGGCAAACTGAACCCAGTCTTGGGAAGAGAAGTAAGGATGGAGAGTGGAAATATTTGATATGGAAGTTTCCAATAACAACCTGGGCACCATTCCCTTTCTTTGAAAAGGCAAAGTCTTTACTCCTTGCCAAATCTAAAAGTAACACATCAGAGTTATGATTCCACAACTCATTCTGATTACAACTCACATTTGGCAATGAAGAGTTACTATTATAAGACATGACAAAGTTGTTCCACAAGACAAGATGGGAAACAACTACAATCCTCAAAGGGCATTGAGTTTATTCCTCAGGGAGCCAACTTTTCCAAATACAGTTTCCACATTCAGTGAATATTTTATGGTAAGCTTCCAACAATTTCACAAGTATCTAAACCCTTGGCCAAGCACTTGAGACAATACTAAGTTAAAATAAACATGAGTTAGCACTGCATCTCTATAACTTGTTTAAGTAGGAGCATATTAAGAAACCAGAACAGAATATTCTAATCATGGGTCAACATCTTGTAATAGTCAAATGAATATTTAAAGAGAGAGACATAGAAAATATGTTGTATTGTTTAAAAGACTAGCGTGTAGGATTGAAATAGTTTTTTTAAATAAAGGATCTTATACTGACTTGTTTCAGGTCATCTTGACCCAAGCTAGAGTCATTTTACAAAAGGGAACATCAGTTGAGAAAATGCTCCCACCAGATTTGCCTGTGGGCATGCCTGTGGTGCATTTTCTTGGTTGATTGGTTGCTGTGGGAAGGTCAAACACCCTGGGGATAATACCACACTTGAGCAGGCAGCCCTGGATGGTATAAGAAATCAGGCTGCCCAAGCTATGAGAAGTAAGCCAGTGAGCAGCACTCTATAGTGTCTGCCTCAGCTCCTGCCTCTCAATTCCTGCCTTGCCTGTCTTGGGTGATGAACTGCAGCTTGTAAACTGTAGTTTGAAATAAACCCTTTTCTCTCCAGTTGCTTTTGGTCATGGTGTTTTATTACAGCAATAGAAACCCTAATTAAGATAGACACTGTCCAAGTAAATTCAGTTAATACTACACACTCCAAGACAAATAAAAAGAAATTTCCTGCTGATAAGGGTTCATGGTCTACTGAGAAAAATCAAAATCCACACAAAGAAAAGGGAGTGTTATCAAGTCTTTGCTTATATAAAATGAACTTAAAATATCCTGAACAAGTGTCAATATAGATTCTTAGCAAGGATTACATATTCTTTATGAAAAACTGGGAATAGCCTTTTATTGCATTGAAGACAAATCTGTCTTGCTGTTCCAATGGTAATCCTATGGTCCAGCTGGACAGACTTTAGTATGCCTTTGCCTTCAGTTTCCCATTTTCAATAATTTTCTGCACAAATTCTAACCATAAGTATCCACATTAGTCACATCTCTTTCATGAAACCCTTAGCCATCATCAGCCAATGCACTCTTCCCCTACCAAATAGTCTCACCACTTATCAAGAAGCTTGCCATAAATGAAGAATGTTACAAATAAATAGCAGGAAAAAAAAACACATAAAAACCTTACATATTTAGAAGTGCTTTCAGTTGCCAGTACTTGACTCTATCTTAAATGAGTTGGTTTCTGTATCTAAGAGAACCAAATGTTGATCATAAAAGGGTAGAACAAATTTAAAAAAAAAAAAAGCTAGAGCTGGTTTAATCCAAACAGCATTTCCTGGAGAGAGAAAGGCTTATGCTCTTAAATACTTGTATTCCTTGAGGACAAAACATTCTCCACATGAAAAGCATTGCAGGAGCTTTCTATCCAATAGAATTTACATACTTCCAATCCCACTGCTGTTAGCCCTTCCTAGCCACTAAAACACACTTTAGAGGAAGAAACCCTGCAATATAAATTTTACATCTACATTTATTACAGCATAATTTTCTTGCCATAAAAAGCATTCCTTAGAGCACATAGGTCCATGAGTCTAACAAATATAACTGAATTTGTAACCATAATCACAATTAATATGTAATAGATATGACCTCTTATACACATTGGTCAACCAAGAAAACAGAAAGACATACTGGTAAAAATTAGTTTTTCCAAAAAATAATATTAACATGTTAGCTTAGCTAGAATGAATTTACACTTATTGATAAATTCCTGAATATACTAGATATTATTTTCTTAGGTCTATATCTTATCTAGATAATGCATGTGATCAGATCTATAAAGAAACATATCAAAATGAGATAGAATGCTTAAAGTATAGTTTATAGGTCTTAACTATAGTTTGACTGCAAATGCTATATGAACATAGTCTCCAGCAGAAAAGAAGTTGGTTTGGTCAGTCATTTTCAAGACAGGTACTACTGAAAAGCATGATTCTTAAACCAGTGCCCACATGGGGACACTTTGGTATGGTACTTTACTGAAAACAATTAGAGATTGTTTTATTACTTAAAAGAAAACAATTAGAATTTTTATCATTTCATATCAATTGAGTTCAATACTAGAAATTAGGGGTTTTATTTTATATATCTGTGTTTCACTTCTCTAGTAATTTATTTTTATTGTATATAGGAAAATTTTTGCTCTCTGGAGGATTGGGTTAGGGAAAACCTGTATGTTTGTGCAGATTAAGAAACACTCTTTGATGCGCCAGTGTAGGGGAACGCCAGGTCAGGAAAGTGGGGGGGGGGTTGGTAAGCAGGAGGAGGAGGGATGGGATAGGGGGTTTTCAGAGGGGTAACAAGGAAAGGGGATAACATTTGAAATGTAAATAAAGCAAATATCTATACCACCTACTGCTTTTACTTACTAATATTGGTCACTCAGTGATCTCTTAATTACTTACTACATTAAATCAAGGCCCTGTGAGCTTTTTACATAAAACATCAGATACTAAATATTTTAGGATCTGAAGGCCTGTTACAACTATTGAGCTCTGTCATGTTAAGGCAATAGTTGCCTTAGATAATATATAAATGAGAAAAATTGATTTTATTTCCATAAAATTTTATTTGCCATCACTAGAGGTAGGTTGGATTGGCTCAATGGTCCATAGTTCACTCTGCCTGATATTATTATTTAGTTTTGTCAATTACATTGGAGATTTTTCAAGAACAAACTAAAAGGTTTACCTTTGTTATTGTTCATTCCAAGCAGTGACTACAAATTTCAACAGACATTTTTGAAATAAATGAATAAAAATGGATAACCATTAAACCACAATGATAGATGAATGAATATTACAGATAAGGGAGACAATCAAGTGAAGGCATAGGCACATTAATATAAGTATTGCAGTACATTTGGCTACTACAACAAAATACCTTAACCTGAATGACTTGCATACAATAGAAGTTTATTTCTCAATATATACCATGAGCAATGAACAATTTATATTATATAAATTACTCTACCATTTTCTCAGCACAGATTTTATATGCTGTGTCTACTATATTCTAAATTCCTCTATACAGAGCCACATATGTATTTTCTGTTTGGTTGAACTAAGGTAGATAGATAGATAGATAGATAGATAGATAGATAGATAGATAGATAGATGATAGACTGATTGATAGATCAATAGGTATATATCTATTTTTTTTAATTTTCTATATTTACTTTAAGATAAAGTTGTATATCCCTGGAGGGAAAATGAGTTTATTTCTCACAACTATAAATACTGCCAAGTATAAGAAGACATTGATAAAAGACTAGGAAAGGCAAATATGGAATTATTTTCTCTTGCTAGACTCTAAAATTTAAATTGTGTGTGTGTGCATGTGTGTGTGAATATGCATATGTATATACACACAAGTATATACATATATACATGTATATACATATATATACATGTATATATACATATGTATATACACACACACAAGTCACAAAACTCAAAAAGAGATTATGAAAGGGAGCAAGACTTTTTAAGGGTGTGGAAAATAGGATAATAGGGGCTGGAGAGATGGATCAGTGGTCATGAGCACTGACTGCTTGAGTTCCTGAGCTTAACTCCCAGCAACCACATGGTGGCTCACAACCATCTGCAATGGGATCCAACGCCCTCTTCTGGTGTGTCTGAAGACAGTGACAGTGTACTCACATACATAAAACAAACAAATAAATCTTAAAATTGGGGAACTGACTGAGATAAAAAGTCAAAGCATAAGCATGAAAGAAAACAAATGGTAATGACATGTATGTATGAACATAGAACGATGAAACCCATTCAGTGGTATTCTTTTAAAAAAATATTAAAAAGAAAATGACAAAAAGGACACTGGTAGGTTTGTTTTGCATCTGATAACAGTCTCCTATTTAGTTCATAAGCTGTGCCTTCAGTTTATATCTTCACATGACAGAAGGGGTACAATTGCTGTCTCTCTTTAGATTATTTTTGTTTGTTTATAAGATAGAGAATAAGGTAGCTTAAGATGACCTTGAGCTTACCGTGTAGCCAAGGATAACCTTGAACTCCTGATCCTGAGCCATTATGCCCAGTTTACATAGTGCTAGGTATTGCACCCAGGGATTTACACATGTTAGGCAAGCACTCTGTCAACTGAGCCCAAACCCTTTCTTGCTGTTTTATATAAGAACCCTAATCATATTCAAGATGGTTCTGTTCTTATGACCAACTCACTTCTCCAAAGCCCAATACCATCCCACTGCTTATTTTGTTTGAATAAATGAGTTTGTTGATGGGAGGGAGACAGATGCAAACATTTTGCAACAAGTGATGATAAATCAACCAAACATAATAAGACTGGGAGTAATGTTCAAAATAACAACTGATTAGATATCTTCCTGTCATTATGAATACAGTTCTGGTAAACACTTTTTTTTACCTTCACTGAAGGTAAAAAAAAACATTGAACATTGAAAAGTAGAAATATATTGGCATTTTCTAAGAAAGGAGTTAAATGCTACATAAAGACAAAATTCTGATTTAGACTGGGTTACCAAAGTAATTTATTCAACAAAGGTTCTCCCAAAATAATGTTAATACAATTTGTTTTGCACTCTTTAGCTAAGGTTTTATTTTTATTTTTTTTCCTAATGTATATGTATTTCCATATGTGCATATGTATTAAGGTACTCTCTGAAACCAGAGAAGGCTCTCAGATCTCCTAGATCTGGACTTATAGGCAACGTAAGATACTCAACATGGGTCCTCTGCAAGAGCAATAATGGACTTTTAACCACTATTCATTTCTCCAGCTGTGGCCTGATCTCTTAGGAGAAACTGAGGTGGCTGTCCAAGAAATATCTAAGATAATTTCCCAATGTTGCTTTTATTTCCAAGCCTATGAATTCAACAAGTGGTTCTTTTTTTTTTCACCCAGATATAGGCTCCATTCCTCTATTAAAGAAATTCTTAAAAAAATAAACATAATATTTTATTTAAAATAATTGCTACTTTATATTTTATGGCCAGGAAAATTGTATTGTCTAAAATAAAGATTTTAAGAAAAGTGTTCACTGTAATAGGTGACTAAATTTTAATCCAAATTTGATGACTTTAGCCTTAGGTCATATACATATCCATTAATAAACAGTTAGAGGAAGGTGACTAGGTTATAAATATTGTAGAAGTAGCTTAAGAAGAATGTTAAATAAGTGAATTGCCAGTCTTCATTACAGCAACAAACTTGTCATGTAAAGCCACATTCATTCATTTAGTCAAGAGTACCAACTATATGCCAAGAAATATCAGTAGTATGATGAAGCAAATAGAACTTTTGCCTTCCAATTGCTTATACACCAGAGAGTAATACATAGTGCAATAGCACAACAGATTAGCCAACAGGCTATATTCAAACTTTATGAAACTTATCAAATGTACCTTGCCAAAGGTACACGTTTTATTTGTGCTATATTTCTCTAGAGGTGAGGAATTGCCAAAGACAAAAAAAAAACTAATCATCTCTTTAGGATAATGAAATGTTGACTAAATTAATGTGATGGTGGTCTTTTGTTTGTTTGCTTTTTTAACCATAGACCAAGTCTTGATTTTTATTACTTAAAAAAGTTGCATATTTATTTTGCTTTCTGACTCTGTGCTTATGCCTTTAACACTTGCACAATGATTTTTCTTCTCCTCAATAAGGAAAGCCCAATTGATCCTGTCACAGAGACATATGGCACACATGGAACACCACAGGACCTACTGATGTGCTTCTTTGTCTTAGACAATCTCATAAGGACTTTGGGTCTCACAGCAGGAACCCCTAGAACTGTGCCCACGCCCATGCTGCCTGCATATTTAGGTGCTTTCCCAATGTTCTTGGTGTAAAGATAAACAATTCTGTTGCCAGGGGTTCGAAACAGCCTAGTTTTGTTAGAGGCTGTATTTTAGGAAAGCCTACAACAGTATGTAAAACGCTGGACTATCCTGAGTGCCTATAAGCACTGTCCCCAGAAGAGGAAAAGAATGTGATGGTCTTATTATTGTGTAACTGTCCCCCCTCAGCAGTTATGAGTTCTTCCAGAAAATCAAAGTTCACTTGCTACCACCCACATGATGGCTCACAACCATCTGTAACACCAGTTTCAGGGGATCCAGTTCCCTCTACTGGCTTTGTTGAGCAACTGGCATGCACACAGGCACAAACATACATCCCCACAAAACACTCATACACATAACATAATAATAGTTTTTGAAAAATGAAAGTTTCAGGCCTCAGAAATTCATTCCAATTTATTCTGATATACACTTAATGCATAATCAGTCCTCAAGCATTTAAAAATCCATTTTAGATTCATGAATGTCACACAGGTCATAGCAAAATCATTGGCAGTTGAATACAGATGTAAAGTGAATCATGTTGTGAAAGAACTTAGCTTTCTTTTTTTTTTTTTTTAGAACTTAGCTTTCTTAATTAAATCAATTGCATATTGATTCATATATTGAAGCTGAAATGTTAAGTGTATGATAAGGTCATCCTTTTTGTGCGCTTAATGGCTTTATTAGCCATAAAAATCACCATTAAACAGAACCTTTTAAAGGCCAACTTAATATGACAATTTTGATGTTTTTGAAACCATGTGTTGCACTGTTCTCAGGTTACACAGGTAGCATTTCATTCAGCTGCTTATAAGATGGTGAAGCTAATACAGCACACATTTACATAGATGGTATCTCAACTTCTAAGTGTCAAACTAAGGATTTCTGTCTAAACTAAGGCCAGTGAACATGAGCCATTAGAAACCAAGTATAATGATGCTCATCTTACATAAACAGGGTTTTTTATTTTTCTTTTTGTTTCTATGTCCCTGGTGTATTACCGTATCTCCTGGAAGTTAAAATGATTAGGCTGACCATTTACACCAAGTAGAAGAAACACTATAGGTAGCAAGGACTGACATGGCAGATTAGAGGAACCACTTGCAGTTCAGATAGACTGAGACGTATTTGCCCCAGAATAGTAAAATTTGAAGCTGAGTAGAGCCACACGATGAAAGGCCTCCTGGCATCCACTGAGGCAATTTATATAGAAGAATGTTATAACCAAACATGCATATTTGGATTGTAGAAGTCCAATTAGGAACTGGGAGGGAAGAGTGAGCAGAAAGGAAATATATATATATATATCCTTAATTAATATATATAATTAAGCCACCCAATATGTAATGATCAACCAAATTAAAATGATAGCTATAAGAATGGAAGTAAAAGTGTAAGAGATGTTGATGTATTTGACCACATAGAACTAGACATATAAATGGGCACAAGACAGAAGAATTAATACAACATTAAACAGTAAAGAAGGAAGGAGAAAGGATGATAAAAGAGAGGGAGAGAGGAACAGAAATCAAAGAAAGACAGAAAACAAACAAGCAAAACAACAAAAAGGGAAACATGAAAATGTGTAAGCTACCTCGGGTGTTGCATATTTGAGAGACTGAAAGAAGAAATTGTAGTTGAAAGTTTGATGCCAGTGATGACTTCTTGAACGATGCTGAGTGTATGGTGCTAGAGATATGAGCAGTCAGTTAGGGATGGCACTCTGCAGCTCAAGATAATAGCTATGGTCAGGATAGATTTGAGGGTTATCTGCATAGAAGTAATAGCTTTCAGGAATGAGTAAAGAGACTAAAAACCTGATCATGTTTTCAAAGGAAAATTGAAATTCCAGATAAGGATAGAGTTTCTAGAGGGTTTAGTACTTTTGACACATGTTACAATGTCAAGAGGAAAGTCACTACCTTAGGCCTTCCTTTCTAAAAAGCTTCAATTAATTATTTTCAAAGAATATTCTCTTACCCAGATTCATATGATCTTCTCATATGTGCTATTTAAGTATAATAGATCAAATAGCATCTCTTTTATGAGAAATCCCTGGTATTCCAAGCACCTGGGTCATGTAGTGAAATGCTGAATCCTAGCCAAACATAAAGACTTTGCCCTACTCTAATTTATGCCCCATCATGACATGCATTTTCTAGGTGTAAGGGCTAGGGCACTAATTGTTCAAGTGTTTGCCAGATGCCACAATGCCAACTAGAAAAGGAAAACCGTTAACAGTTCAGGATTGCTGACTCCATATTTTGCACAATATTTTATTATGAACTTCCTAGGATTCCATTTATTTTGCAAAGCAAATCAAAGGATGCTTGCAATATTGTATTTCAATATACAAATATAGTTACATAGTTTCTGAAATACATTATTCATATATATATGACAAAAGTAACTTTAAAGCACCGTATAACTAATTATTTTCATTTTTTATCAAAATATCTTACTGTAAATTTAAAATCAGTTTCCATATGAAAGTCTCTGATTTTATTTCTCTTACATGAATGCTCATTAGAAAAATATGGCAAAGCTCCTAGCATTATGGCCTTCAGTTTGCTATTAATATGACATACTATACTTTAAAAACAGTCTCAAAATTTTCATGAGAACACAGAAGGGAAACAAAGTATAAAAGTTAAACTATACATCTGAAAATAAGAGGTATGATTTTTCATACTGTAGAAAACATACTTATAAGTATTAAAGGGTAAAATCAAGTCTAAGGACAGGCAATGCCACATTAAAGAAACAGAATCACTCTTAGGCAAGAAAAAAGTAACAGATTATATTAGCATATCTCAATGAATAAATGATTGAGAAAGAGGGCTTAGTCAGGCAGGAATGTTTAGAAAAGGGAGGATGGCAAAGGGCTCAGTAAGACACCCTAGCCCTATCCAGAAGACATAGTGTCAATACCACAGGGAGTGTTATTCTCATCAAAAATACTCAGTCCAGAAACAGACACATACATCCTTCAGGGCCATTAGTCATTCCAGATTAATTCCATCCCACTTCCACACTGCTTACTTCTTGAACTACCTTTCTGTTTGGTAGGGATTCCAATGAAGACGAAACATTTTATTTTATTTTATTTTATTTATTCACTTTACAACTCTATCACTTCTGGTCACCCCTTCCCAAAATTTCTCCCTCCTCCCTTCTCCCCTTCTCCTCTGAGTGGGTGGAAGTCGTTTTTCCCGCCCCCAAAATCAAGTTTTTGCAGGGCTAGGCACATCCTCTCACATTGAGGCCAAAAAAGGCAGCCCATCTAGGAAAACACATCACATGTACTGCAACTGCTTTTGGGATAGCCCCATATCCAGTTGTTCAGGACCCAAATGACGACCAAGCTGCACACCTGCTACATATGTTCAGGGGGCCTAGGTCCAGCCCACATACACTCTTTGGTTGGTGGTTCAGTCTCTCAGAGCTCAAAGGATCCAGATTAGTTGATTCTGTTGGTCTTTCTGTAGAGTTAGGATGAAACATCTTAATCATAGACACATGTATATTCTATCCATGGCCAGATTTGCATTTTAATTCTAAATCAAAATAATTGAGATCATTTTTATAGAGTGACTCTCCAGATATGTATAGACCAGTATTCTAAGGCAACCTGTTAAATCCCCAATACCAACCTTGGAAAATGCCTTTTATTCAAAGAAGAAAAGATTTGTAAGATCAATGTGTGATCAATATATGTTCTACCCAAAAAATCTTAACTGATTGTTATCACAATTTGTCTCATTGATTAAAAGTTGTAGTTCTATGATTATTATAGCCAGTATTAATCTAGACCTAAAGAAACAAATACCACATAATATCTCTTATTTGTAGATACTAGCTTCAAATCTTCAGATTTTCATGTATAATCTAAGATAACCAAGACACCATAAATGTAGAAAGGTACCATGTGGGAGGGAATAGATGGGTCCCTAGAGAGAGTAGGACATAGTTATTATAGAGTGGAGAAGAAGGAAATGAGGTATGGACTTCAACTTGGGAGGGAGAAGAGAGAGTAGTATATATGGGGAAGGAGAAAGGATAAATAACACTATGTTTGGAAAGCCATAAGGAAATATATTATTATATTCCATCTTATGCCTGTCATAATGACTAAGGTCAATAACACAAGTAATAGCTCATGCTGGCAAGGATATGCAGGAAGAGGAACACTCATCAATTGCTAGTGGGCGTGCAAACTTGTACAGCAACTTTGGAAATCAATAGGATAGTTTCTCAGAAAATTGGGAATCAATCTACCTCAAGACTCAGCTATATCCACTCTAGGGCATATAGCCAACAGATGCCTACCACGAGGATACTTGCTCAACTATGTTTGTAGCTGCTTCATTTGCTATTCTTGGTAGATATTTTTCCTTTGAAGAGCATGATGTATCCATCCTTAACTTTTCTGATAACTTTTGGTTGATAGTTTATTTTACTAGACATTAGATATTAGAATGGCTACTCCAGCTTGTTTCTTGGGGCCATTGGCTTGGAAAATTGTTTTCCAGCCCTTTACTCTAAGGTAGTGTCTGTCTTTGACAATGAGGTATGTTTCCTGTATGCAGCAAAATGCTGGGTCATGATTAAATATCCAATCTGTTAGTCTATGTCTTTTTATTAGGGAATTGAGTCCATTGATGTTAAAGGATATTAAGGAATAGTGATTGCTGCCTCCTGTTATTTTTGTTGTTAGAGGTGGAATTGTGTTTGTGTGGCTATCTTCTTTTGGGTTTGTTGAAAGATTACTTGTTTTTTTTCCGGGGTGTAGTTTGCCTCCTTGTGTTGGAGTTTTCCATCTATTATCCTTTGTAGAGCTGGATTTGTGGAAAAATATTATGTAAATTCATTTTTTGTCATAGAAAATCTTGGTTTCTCCATCTATGGGAATTGAGAGTTTTGTTGAGTGTGGTAGCCTGGGCTGGCATTTGTGTTCTCTTAGGGTGTGTATAACATCTGCCCAGGATCTTCTAGCTTTCATAGTCTCTGGTGAGAAGTCTGGTGTAATTCTGAGAGGTCTGCCTTCATATGTTACTTGACCTTTTTCCCTTACTGCTCTTAATATTCTTTCTTTGTTTAGTACATTTGCTGTTTTAACTATTATGTGACAGGAGGAATTTCTTTTCTGGTCCAGTCTATTTGGAGTTCTGTAGGCTTCTTGTATGTTTATGGGCATCTCACTCTTTAGGTTAGGGAAGTTTTCTTCTATAATTTGTTGAAGATATTTACTGTCCCATTAAGTTGGGATACTTATTTATCCTTAGATTTGGTCTTTTCATTTTTTCCTGGATTTCTTAGATGTTTTGGGCTAGGAGCTGTTTGCATTTTGCCTTTCCTTGATAGTTGTGTCCATGTTTTCTATGGTTTCTTCTGCACCTGAGATTCTCTCTTCTATCTCTTGTATTCTGTTGGTGATGCTTGCATTTATGACTCCTGATCTCTTTCCTAAGTTTTCTATCTCCAGAGTTGTTACTCTTTGTGATTTCTTTTCTTTTATTTATTTGTTTGTTTGTTTGTTTTACACTCCAGATTTTATTCCCCTCCCAATCCACCCTCTGACTGATACATATCCCATACCTCCTCCCTGGCCCCTGTCTCCATGAGGATGTTCCCACCTCCCACCCCCATTCCACCAGACCTCAAAACTCCCTGGGGCCTCTTGTCTCTTGAGGGTTAGGTGCATTATCTCTTACTAAACCCAGACCTGGCACTCCTCTGCTGTATATGTGTTGGGAGTCTCATATCAGCTGTTGTATGCTGCCTGGTTGGTATTCTAGTATCTGAGAGATCTCAGGAGTCCAGGTTAACTGAGACTGCTGATCCTCCTACAGTGTTCTTCCAGATTTCTCCTAATTGAACCACAGGGGTCAGCAGCTGATTCCATTGGTTAGGTGCAAATATCTGCTTCTGACCCTTTGAGCTACTTGTTGGGTCTTTCAGAGGGCAGTCATGATAGGTCCCTTTTTGTGAGCACTCTCTAACCTCCATAATAGGGTCAGGTCTTGAGGCCATGCTAGACCTTCTTTACCTCAGGTTCCTCTACATTTCCATCCCTGCAGTTCTTTCAGACAGGAACAATTATGAGTCAGAGTATTGACTATGGGATGGCAACCCCATCCCTCACTTGATGCCCTGTCTTTCTGCTTGATGTAGGCTCTACAAGTTCCTTCTCCCCAATGTAGGACATTTCATCCATGGTCCCTCTCTCTATTTGAGTCTCTCACCTCCCAGGTCTCTGGTACATTCTGGAGAGTTCTCCCAAACTCCTACCTCCCAAGATTGCATGTTTTCATTCTTTCTGCTGGCCCTCTGGCATCTCAATCCTTTTCCCCCACCCAATACCCAACCATGTTCCCCTCTCTATCCCCCATCCCCTTTCCCTCCCAGGTCTCTCCCTTCACCCTTGTGGTTGCTTTCTTCTCCCTCCCAAGGGGTACTGAGGCATCCTCACTTGGGCCCTTCAGCTTGTTGACCTGTTTGAGTTCTGTGAACTGTATCTTAGGTATTTGGCACTTTTTTTTTTGGCTAATATCCATTTATTAGTGTGTACTTATAATGCATGTCCTTTTGGGTCTGAGTTACTTCACTCAGGATGATATTTTCTAGTTACATCCATTTGCCTGCAAAACTCAGGATCTCTTCATTCTTAATAGCTGAGTAGTATTCCATTGTGTAAATGAACCAGATTTTCTGTATCCATTCTTCTGCCATGTGATGAAAGAGGAACACTCCTCCAGTGTTGCTGGGTTTCCAAACTGGTACAACCACTCTGAAAAGCAATCTAGAGGTTCCTCAGAAAATTGGAAATAGATCTACCTGAAAACCCAGCAATACTACTCTTGGGAATATACCCAAAAGTTGCCGCACCATGCCACAGGGGCACGTGTTTCACGATGTTCATATCAGCCTTGTTTGTGATAGACAGAAGGTGGAAACAACCCTTTGTGATTTCTTTATTGTTTCTATTTTCATTTTTAGATCCTGGATGGTTTTGTTCAATTCCTTCACCTGTTTGGTTATGTTTTCCTGTAATTCTTTAAGGGACTTTTGTATATCCTCTTTAAGGGCTTCTATCTGTTTACATGTATTCTCCTGTATTTCTTTAAGGGAATTGTTTATGTCCTTCTTAAAGTCCCCTATTATCATTATTAGATGTGATTTTAAATCTTAACCTTGCTTTTCCAGTGTGTTGGATATCCAGGACTTGCTGTGGTGGGAGAACTGTGTTCTGATGATGCCAAGTAGCCTTGGTTCCTGTTGCTTAGGTTCTTGAGTCTGCCTCTCGACATCTGGTAATCTCTGGGGTTAGTTGGTCTTGGACTGGAGTTTGTCCCTTCTGTGAGCCTGAGGGCCTGTGATCTTAGGTATGTCAGCACTCCTCCGGAGACCAGCTCTCTCCTGGCATGATTTGTGGAAGAAGGGCTGTGGGACAGCCTTAGGTTCAACATGCAGCTGGAGACAGCTCAAATAAAATTTTAAAATCAATCACATATAGAAAAGACCTTCATATGCAGTAAGGAAGTTATTGGGTATCACCTTTATAGATCTTATTTTACCACTTTTGATTGATCAATTCAGTATATCTTAAAATATTACTTTATCTAAAACTTCCGATAGGCAATTTGTTATTAGCTCTTCAATGTTGCAACAGAATTCCACAAACTGATTGGTTTAAATAACAATTTCATGTTGGAGAGGTAATTCAGCCATTAATGGCACTTGCTGCACTTGGATAGGACCTAAGTTCAGTTCTGAGCATGCATCTAGTGGTTCACAGCCTACTATAATTCTAGTTCCAGGACATCTGACACTCCCTTTCTGGATCCCAAAGGCACTGCGTAAATATAATGCAAAAATATACATGCAGACAAAAATATTCATACACTTTAAAAATAAATCAATTTTAAAACACCCAGAAGCTTAATATTTCATGATGATTCTATGTTTAAACCTCCAAACCAATATGTAATTAATTAATGTAGCTTCCTTTTTTCAGGTCTGAGGCTCCAAGGTCTATTTCAGCTTTTCTTTTTATTGTCTTGTAAATGATTATCAGCTCCTTGTGTCTCTTCCTGTTCTTTTCTCTGTGTCTGTGTATGTCTGTTTCTATATCCAAATGGATGGTCAAGTTTCTAAGATTTTAAGTACAACAGCAAAACTGCATTGGTGCCCATTCCAATGATCTCATCTTAACAAAATCCAGTTTCAGTGACCTCACTTCCAAATAAGGTGACATTCAGAGGTTCTGTGAGTTAAGTCTCAATGCAAGGATTATTGGAGGCATAACACAATCCACAACATCTGTGTAATTATCTATCAAGCCTCTAGGCATAGTCTGCCCCCTTTATTATTTTCTTAAGGTTACAAACACAGAAAAACATTTGAAATTTACTAAATTGACATTATTTTTGACTATCCTAAAATAGTCTTAATATTCAGCCCTGTTATGTGTCAGGGTGAGTGAGTCAGTTAATTTACAAAAATGTTCAGCTGTCTAAAAACTACTTGCGTCTTAACAAAGTTGCTGACTTTGTTTTGTGCTCTTGAAAATTTATATGTATTAAGAGGAAGGCAAGAAGGATATCCAGCAATCTAGGATATGATTTTAGAAGGTTTTCAAAGAGCACTATTGGAGGATATGAAAATGAAATGTTTCTGTTCTAACAAATGAAAATATGATTCCAGGAAAATAAAAGGAACTATTTTTTAAACATGAAATCACGTATTGCATTTGGGAAATATACATATTTCAGGGGAATGTCAAGGGCTCCTACACACGAGATGAGATTAAAGTCTTGATGGTAAATCTGTATGTTCAACCAAAATGTGTCATATAGCAGTTATTCCAATTGTTTCAGGCTTCTTCACAGTGGATTTGGATACAGATGAACTGATTCAAATATTGATCATCAAAATGGTTGACATAATTGGATTTTTAGAGCTGGGAAAGAATTTCAATGACTGGAACTGAAAGAGTTTCATTGAAACTATTTCCTATTTCCTATGAGGTCATCTGGCCCAATATAAGTTCATTTTGCTTGGTTTGGGGGAAAAAAGGAAATTGACCCAATGACTTTATGAAAGATTAATATTTTTGTAACCACGTTTTATTGATAGTATGGATACCTTTATTGTAACTTCAATGTCCAAAATTCTTGAGTGTTTTGTAAAGTTTCATCTTTGTCTGAAACACAAAGTCAGTATGTAACTGAGGAATGAGTTTGGAACCAAGGAGAAAAATCTCCATCCCAATTCCAGCTCTGTCCTGTAGATCTTGGCCGATCTCAGTAAACTAAGAATTGGAGGAAGCGACTATATTCAAGTTCCTATCCAATTAAGAGACTATATTTCTCATACATGCAATTACTATACCTTCCTTTCAATATTTTCACTCACATGGCATGGTGGGTTGAACATGCTTGGCCCTGGTAGAGGCACTATTAGGAGGTATTGACTTGTTGGAGTAGGTGTGGCCTTGTTGGAGGAAGTGTGTCACTGTGAAGGTGGTGTTTAAGAGACCCTCCTGGTTGCCTACAGGAGAAAGTCTCTCCTGGTTGCATATGAGTCAAGATTCAGAAATCTCAGCTCCTTTTCTAGCACCGTGTTTGCCTGTATGGTGTCATGCTTCCTGCTATGACAATAATAGTCTAAACCTTAGAAACTGTAAGCCAGTCCCAATTAAATGTTTGCCTTTATAAGAGTTGCCTTGGTCATGGGGTCTCTTCATAGCAATGGAAACCCTAACTAAAGCAGAAGTTGGTATCAGGGACTGTGATATTACTGTGATAGGCCCAACCATAATTTTGTTTAAAGGGATATGGATTTGGGGGCTTTGGATTTGGAAAGCAGTGGAATGCTTTAAGTGGGGTATAATTGACTGTCTTAGTCAGGGTTTCTATTCCTGCACATCATGACCAGGAAGCAAATTGGGGAGGAAATGGTTTATTGAGCTTATACTTCCACACAACTGGTCGTCACCAAAGAAAGTCAGGACTGGAACTCAAGCAAGTCAGGAAGCAGGAGCTGATGCAGAGGCCATGGGGGGGGGGGATGTTACTTACTGGCTTGCTTCCCCTAGCTTGCTCAGCCTACTCTCTTATAGAACCCAAGAATACCAACCCAGGGATGGCACCACCCACAAGGAGCCCTCCCTCCTTGATCACTAATTGAGAAAATGCCCCACAGTTGGATCTCATGGAGGCATTTCCCCAACTGAAGCTCCTTTCTCTGTGATAACTCCAGCCTGTGTCAAGTTGACACAGAAAACCAGACAGTACAATTGACCATCCTAGTGGGACTATGGAAGACATTGGTGCTGAGTATAATTTGAAATATGAGGAGCTGGCCCAAGATGTTTCAGTGGAGAATTTTCATATGTAACCTAGAGACTGTTCTTGTATTGTTTTGGTGAAGTATATGGCTGAATTTTTCCCTTGTCTGAAGAGTCTACCTGAGGCTAAGGTAAAAATTTTTCAATTAATTACATTGATGAAGGAAGTCTCAAAAAGCTCAGCATAGACTTTATCATCTGGTTAACTCTCATGAAGAACCTTTTGATCAAGCATACCAAGCATAGAAAGGAAATATACAAAATGTATGGCTCAAAAAATAAAGGGGCACCAGGTGGTAGAATGGAGCTGAATCCTTTGTTCAAGGAGATAAACAGATTAAGCTAGTAGTGACTTCATTACAAGATACAGTCAAGCTAAGCTTATTGTTTATGCTTTTACAGTTGAACAAGGGATAATTGTATCTAGGCATTATTATTATCTGGTTATTTGTGGACCTGTTCTGATGCTGGTCCATGTACCTGTGGAGGAAGCCCACCGGATGGGGGACTCCTTCGTCCCGTCTGGCTGCTGGAAGCGCTGAGAGGCCTGTTCCATTGCTCCAACACAGCAGGTTTAGATAAGACAAGACAGCCCATGATTTTAAAGCTTTATTAAAGAAAAGTAGGGGGTAATGAAAAGAGATAGTAACTAAAGAGAGAAAGAAGAGATAGAGGGGTGAGAGCTAGCCATAGCCACATGGAAAGAAGGGGAAAAGAATGGGGAGAGAAGGGGATCAGGGGAGGAAGAGATATGGGAGAGAGTGTGGGCAAGAGAGCAAGGAGGGGCCACATAGCCCCTTTTATAGTGGGTCGGCTACCTGACTGTTGCCAGGTAACTGTGGAGTGGGACAAACCTGGCTGTTGCCAAGTGACAGTGGGGGGTGGAGTCCAGCCAGAATATTAAGGGCTGGGGAGTGGCCCTACATGACTGATGGTCACAGGGTTATGTCCAACATCTCCTCCCTTTACTTTTTCTTTTTAAAGATACGGGTCCCTCTCCTGCGGGGTGGGTGGGGGGGCTATGGGGGCTGCAACTGTGACAGGAGCCAGAGCCCAGGGGGTATGACCGAACTCTTTCTGTCTCATGTAGGCAGAAGCCTCACCTACCAGGTCACTGGGGTTCAAGGCCAGTGCTCAACTTGGGACCAGGCTGCCTGTGTATGGCTCACCTCCTAAAAATTTCCCCTTTAAGGGAGAGGTGTCACTGTAGTGAAAATTTTGAGTGGGGTGGAAGTATCAGAAGACATATAGGCCAGAGGAGTATGGAGGGTTGAGGGTAGGGTTTGGGAAGGCAAGGGGTGATTGAACCAATGGGTATAACAGTTTGAGGGTAATAACATCAGTTTTAAACAGTAATTAATCAATTTAGATAGATATTATGTTTTTCTCACTATCATGCAATTTTTCCCAAGTTCAACAGCCATTTGGCTTTGGCAAGAGAGTTCAACTGTAACTCGAAGTTCCTAAGTCTGTCCTCTCTGGGGTTCAGTGCTGGTCTCTGGATCTCAGCATGTGTCTCGGGAGTTTTCAATCAGATGAGGTATCTGAGGAAGCCAGCTCTGTTGCCTCATGTAGGTTCCAGAAGGTGGCACTGTCTCTGCTGGATCTGTGGCAACAGGTGTCATGTGGAGATAGACCTGTAGAGTAATGACAACCGAGGAGTGGAAACCCAGCAGGGGCGTGTCTGTACAAGGTGGATGGTGAATGTTGAGCCTATAATAGTTATCTTGGGAGCACATCATGGATCATAGTTAGGATCCTAGAAAAGTAAGTGGGTTTGAGGGATTTAGTCCTGGAAGGCAGGATTCTACCCCCACAGTTACCTGGCTATTGCCAAGTTTACCCCACCCCACAGTTACCTGGCAACAGCCAGGTTGCCTGGTCCACTATAAAAGGGGACACATGGTCCCTCCTCACTCTCTTGCCCTCTCTCTTGCCTTTCTCGCTTGCTCTCTTCTCTTCTCTCTTGCTCCCTTCTCTTATCTTTCTCTTTCCCCATTCTTTTCCCCTATTTCCATGTGGCCATGGCCAGCTTTCATCTTTCTACCTCCCCTCTCACTCTATTCTTCTATAATAAAGCTTGAAAATTATGGGCTGTTTCCTTTTGTCAAATCCCACCATTCTAGAGCAATGGAACAGGCCTCTCAGAGCTTCCAGCCACCAGACCGACTTGACTAAGGACTCACATCTCCACCCCACCTCCCCGCCCACCCCCTGGCTGGGTCTCCCTCAACAGTTACACAGGCCCACATCAGAATGGGCCTGCAGTTATTGTTTTCATTTGAACTATTAATCTGAAATGGAGTACAATCCAGTAATGGAGAGTACACCTGTGATCCAGATCTTGAGGCTGGAAGACACAGGCATTTGATTCAGATCTTGAGGAATAGTGACCAGGGAAAGCTTAGGCCCAGACATGGTGGGACACACTTTCATTCCCAGGAGACAGTGGCAAGCAGATCTCTGAGTTAAAGGTCAGCCTCGTACAGAGCAATTTCTAAGTAGAGAAAACCTTAGGTCCAGGCACGATGATACACACCTTTAATCCCAGAATTTAGGAGTAAGAGGCATGCAGATCTCTGAGTTAAAGGTCTGTTTACAGAGAAAGTTTCAGAATGACTAAGGCTAGGTAGTGAATGATTTAATAGAAAAGGGGGTCATGTTCCAGCCCCAGCAAACAGCAGAACATGGTAGCTTTGGCTGTGTGACTCTGTATTTAGAGTCAAGAATAGAAGAGACTACTTACTGGGACAGTTGATGCTCATTATCTGGAGCTAAGAATTTAGTAGTGATAGAGAAGAGACCAGCATCACTGAGATAAAACCTTCTGGGGACTGTTTTCTGAAAGCACAACAAAGCTGTGTTCCTGAGACAGCCTAGGTTGTACCTCATGCTGCATCTGGGTTTGGTAATGTGTAAGAATCACCCAGGTGTTACTTGTTTTGAAGGTATGAAGGCATCATGGAAAGTAGCTGAGGCTTGGCACTATGAGATGCCAGGGAAAGCCATTGGTGAAGGTGCAGCCTCAGTTGCAGTTGAGAGGCCAGTACTGAAGGGGTCATTCAAAGAAGTTGAGGTTTGTCACTATGAAGGGAGCCTATGAGAGGTTTTGGTGAAGCCTAATTGTAGTTGAAGGCCCCAGCACATTGGAGATGTCAGTACCATAGGACAATCACCAAGAACAACAGCAGCAGTGGAGTAGTTAATCAGACCTTGCAATGCTACAGAGGGCAGAGATGGAGAAGTGAACCAAGCCCTTTGGAGAAGCCCAGAAGATCATGTGTGAATCTCAGCTTTGGAACAAGAAGCTTTTAAGTTGAAGTTACCTTGGAGATCTTGAGATGTTAGAAATGCCACAGCTGTGGGATACCTCCTAAGGAAAGCTGCTAATGGAGTAGAACCAACCCAAAAGAAAGAATTTTGTTGTACTCAACAAAGATGAAGGGAGTTGGAGATCTGAAGAGTGCTTTGACATCAGACATGGAAGTGCAGAGATTGGAGTTTGCCCACCTAGTTTCCTGTCTTGCTTTGGTCCAGTATTTCCTTCACTATGGCATTTTGGAACGGTAATGTATATTCTGTGATGATGGAAGCATGTGATCTGCTTTTTTATTTTGACTTTGTAGGGGATTACAGTTAAGAGTTTGCATGAATCTCAGAGGAAACTTTGAACTTCAGACTTTTAGCATTGTTGAGACTGTTATGGACTATGGGAACTTTTGAAGTTGGACTAAATGTATTTTGCATTGTGCTATGGCTAGGTATGGTCTCCATAGACTCAAGTGTTTGAACAAGCCTACAGGGGCCAGGGGATGGAATATGGTGGTTTAAACATGTTTGGCCCTGGCACTGTTAAGAAGTGTGGTCTTTTTGGAGTATGCATGGCCTTGTTGAAGGAAATGTGTCACTGTGGGTGTGGGCTTCCTTCAGGACACTCTTCCTGGCTGCCTGCAGGAGAGAGTCTCTCCTGATTGTCTTTGAATCAAGATAAAGACATCTCAGATCCTTCTCTAGCAAGATTTGTGCCTGCATGCTGCCATGCTTCCTGCTATGATGATAATGGACTAAACCTCTGAGACTGTAAGCCAGCCCCAACTAAATGTTAGCATTTATAAGAGTTGCCTTGGTCATAAGGTCTCTTCATAGTACTGGAAACCTTAACTAAGACACATGGAAAGCATAACATACAAGAGAAGTTGTGTTAGATGTAGGAGGTAGAAATAGAGGCTAGAAAACTGAAGGATTACTCATAATCCACTTCTCAGCCTGATAAGTGGCACCCATATAGAATGCTATGTGCTTTAAGGAGTTTTGTCCTTTATTCCAAAATACTAAGTCTCTGTGCTATATGAACATTACTATGATGCCACTAAAAACGATGCAATTTTACTTTACATAAATCTTGGCAGAACTACCTTGGTACTTTTGTCTTGGCTAAGTACCAGGTTCATTTGTATTGGCTATATACCAACTGTTCTTTGTATTTTAAAACTTTACATGGCTCTTATATAATTGATTTTCCTACCTATGTAATTACCCTTGATGATATTATAATTCTTTTAAATAATTAAATGGGCTATGACTAATTTTAATACTGGTAACAAAACTTTAACTCGATCCTGAAATTTTAATATTGGCAGTGTTGCACTTGGAATGTTAATGAATTTAGCTCACATTCCAAGTGTTTCATTTTGTGACATTTATATTGAATAATAAAGTGTTCAATATTATGCAACATTTATAAATATAGCTCCTTAATGAAGATGAGTCATATATTTATTACTTTATAAGAAGAGTTTAATTTTTGTGATACAATATTTAAAACTGAAGATTAGATTTTTATTATTTAATTCATGAGGA
This sequence comes from Tokudaia tokunoshimensis, assembly GCA_036184795.1. Taxonomy (NCBI): domain Eukaryota; kingdom Metazoa; phylum Chordata; class Mammalia; order Rodentia; family Muridae; genus Tokudaia; species Tokudaia tokunoshimensis. Next base: position 82,344,868 of record BTHU01000023.1, read on the forward strand.
AATCTATTCTCTTATAACTTTAATCTCACTTTATCTTAATCTGACAACGCAAATTAAATGTTTCCCTCTGTTTTCTTTGTCAGCTAATGTGATGGCGGACAATCTCCTGAAAACAGAATTTCACTTTCATTTTTAATAGGTTCATTCCTTCTACTGGCATTCAGATATGTTTGCCATGTTTAAAAATAATTCTTTAATTGGGTTGGTTTAATTTATTACATATCTTTCTATTCAATCACAAATGAGATGAATCAAATCATTTTTTATTTCCTCTTCATTTCTTGTCACCACGTAGACCATACTGGCCTTAAATTTTCAACAAACCTCCTGCATCTATCTCTCAAATGTACATCAGCACACCAAGCCAATAAAATACACCCTTGTTTACAATGTTCTAAACAAAATGAAATTCATACAACTTGCTTTATCATTTATGTAATAAAAGCAAAAAAAATGACTTTCTGTGTTTTGTCCTAAGTTCCTTATGTGCCTTCACCCTCTTTATACATAATTGACATCATGTATCTCAAAAAATCTAAACAAAAAACAACTAATGAATAAATCATAGGAACAATACTCTAGGTTTCAAATTGTATAACTGTATTTCAAGTGGCAAACATGGTCCTTTTATGTTCAATAATCTATGCTATAGAGACCATTTTACTATATGTAATAAGACATCTCCAAAAGTCTTTTGTTAGTCTATGCTTTACTATAGGCACAGATATCAGCTTCTCCAGAAAGTTTTCATTAATCATCATCATTATCCCGATGGTATTGTGCCTTGTGTTTTCATGCATGTATCTATGATACATACTGCAATCACTCAGCCATTCATTAGACAAATATGTGTTAAGCATCCACTCCCTACCAAAAAGAGACTCAGAGAGATGTATAAATGTGAAAAAATGAATTCCTTCCCTTGGCAGTATACACACTTGAATTGGGAGAAAAAGATATAAAATGTGTCATGGTGAAGAGTACTCATAGCTGGAATAATATAGGATAAGGGGGATAGAGAGTTGGGAGAATCGCTATTTTCTCTACACTGTACTTTTATTGTCTTAATGTTTTTGCCTTTTTAAATAGATATTCTGTTTAAATATTTTCTGTTTGCATATATATTCTCCTACATAGAGGTAGATTTCACACCTGTATAATGATTTCCTTATAATTTTTGGGTATTTGGCTTTTTTCCTCTATGCAAGAAAGAAGATTCTTATAGATCTCTTTGATAATCCAGTAGGATACATATCGACATTGGAAATAGTGTGTCTCCGCAGAATCATCATCAAATCTTTGGTCATTAGTACTTGGATCAAAAGTCACTTTCTGAGTTAGTATCAAAGAAGTTAGTATGAAAACTTGGTTCCTCTCCTCGATCTTAAACTTTATTTTTCCCAATGACTTTACAAACAGGTGAACTAGGCATACTCCTAGCTCCTGAGAGGAAGAGACTGGAGAATCATGAATTGGAGACTAGCCTGGGCTACATACTAAATTTAGATACCCTGTGATATACAATGATGTCCTATCTCAAAGACAAAAATTATCTTCAAGTTTTGTTGTGGAAGGCATACAGCTTTCATACTACCAAAAAATGCCCTCCACCACCTACAATATCTCATCTAAATTTAAAAGTATTAACCCCTTAAGTCCTAAAATGTGTATACTGAAATTATGGACTTGTTCAACCTTAAATTTCCCTGTGAAAATCTACAATTGAAAACAACCATTCTATGACCCACCTATTTCATTCCTACACATAAACCCAGAGAAATCCTTACCCTTCCATAGAGATATTTGCAATGCAGGTTTTATTTCTGTTTTATTCAGTATAGCAAAGAGTTAGAATCTACTGAGTTCTCAATCAAAATACAGATAAATAATTAAAATTTTGTATATGTGTATATTCATGTATGTATATTTATGTGAATACTATTCAGCTCTAAAGCAATATAAAGATTAGAATTTTGAATGAAAACGGATAGACTTAAAATGTATTACATTAAGTGAGGTTACCCAAAAGAAAAACATTCTTTCTCATTTGTAGAATCTTGTAAATAATACATATATAAACAAATATGTTTGTAAATGCAGTACAGGGCAGAAAATAAAAATGACTGAATATAAGGGGATGAGGAAGGACTAAATGCAGGTAATGGATGCAAAGTTCTGGAAAATAATATAAAGCTAGTCTTTTTCTGATTCTAATTCTGTCATGGATAGGGAGAGGATAGTGGATTAATGTGTAAAATACATTCAGTGCTGAACGTATAAAACTTAATATGATACCCCACATCTTCCATTCTCAATGTCTATCCTAACTGTATAGGTCATTGTGGTGATCTGAATGAAAATGCCCCCCTCATAGGCTCATATGGAGTGGCACTATTAGTAGGTGTTGCCTTGTTGAAGAAAGTAAGTCACTGGGAGTGAGCTTTGAGGTTTCAAATGCCCAAGCCAGCCCAGTGTCACTATCTTCCCACTGCCCAAGGATCCAGATGTAGAAATCTAAGCAACTTCTCCAGTATCATGTCTGGCTGAATGCTACCATGTTCCCACCATTACAATATTGGACTAAGTTTCTGAACTGTAAGCCAGTCCCAATTAAATGTTTTCCTTTGTAAGAGATGCTGTGGTCATGGTGTCTCTTTATAGCAATAAAAATCCCAACTAAGACAGTTTTGGAGTTATATAGACTTTGGGTCTGGTTGATTTTGATGTGCAATCTAAATCTATCTATCTATTTGTGAGTTTTTATAATAAAGTTTTTAAGATTTTAAAACAACTGTAAGTTAAAAAAAATCAACAACTGTACTTCTCATGTCTTTCTCTGGGTAGAACAGACTGAAACTTGTAAATCTATTCCTTAACTTTCACCTGCCAGAATTCATGATCTCCTTTCGCTTCATTTCCTTATCTTCAAATGACTCATAGCTCACTTCCTACTTCTAATCCCTAGGCAATACCTGATTTGTGCCTTTGTTTTTAATCTATCATTAACAAGTGATTGACCTAGGTAATATTCTCATAATGATCAATATGAGTCCACTTCTGATCTTCAAAAGCAGAATAGGATGTGAAATCAAATGACTGTCATTCCTCTTTCTTTTTCCTTGTTAAAGTTTCCTCATTACTGGTAAATACAGGCAGAAAAGATACAGGGGATTCAGAGCATCTCAACATACAAAGAATGTATCTGACATGAAATCTCAAAGAAATGGTTGGGAAAAATTATACAGGTTATGTAATAGAATAATTAATAAGTTTTACTATTTGCTGGTAGTTTTTAAAGAATAAAACAACTCATTAAAAAGAATGAAGCTAATGATTAAAATAGCTTGAAGGGAAACAAAAGGTTTCTAATTTTACTTTGTCCAGAATAATGTATCCTCCTAAAAGTACAAATTGTTACTAGTGGTCTTCAAATAAACTAGTTTTTCTATCAGATTTTGAATCACTCTAATGTACAGCCATAGAATAATTAACATTTACATAAGCACAGAATACTGACAACAAAATAAAAAGAGTAGGCAAGTGAAAATATTTGATTACTAATTGGATTTTGAACATAATCCATCATGTAGCTTAGTACATTTTAACCAACTAAATTAAAAACTAGTACTTACAAAGTTATATCAAATATATAAGGTCTTTTATGCACTGGAAATGTACTAAACTGAAGGAAATGTGGTTAACTCCAAAAACTATATTCAATATTCTTTATTTGACTTTCCAGTGAGGTATTTCCATGTTGCCTTTTTTAAAATATGATTTAATGCATACAGAAAGTTACCCACCTCCAGTTGGTTTTCTCAAGGTGATAATGGACAACTCAGAAGCCGTATAGCCATTAGCAGATATGACTTTCCTGCTGTTTCCAGTTCTTCTTTCATCTCCACCTTCCTCAAGGAACATTCTGTTAACAACAAGACCATGCTGTGCACCACACGCCCACATTTTCACTCTCAATCTCCCAGATTGAGAACAAAAGTTAGTAGTCCATGAGTTACCTTGTGAGCATCTTTTACTGCTTTCCTACTTTCATGGATGTACAAAGGAAATAAACAACTCTAACAAGATATGAAATTTACTCTACCTGGAAAACAATATACTGCACAGCGTGAGCAAGCCAATAGGTATAACAGATCATCCAAGAGATGATAAGTGGTGTCTTCCCACCTATAAATCATAGATCACACTATTCAATCTCCTGTACTACTTCAATGATGGATTTCACAGGGTATTGTCCCTCATATCATCTACTACTAGTTCTTTTACTTTCACCTAAAAACCGAGCTGGCATGGACACAAACTGATATTAAGAAAAGTGGACGCAAAAACATGTTGAGAGAATCAAGTTGTGAGTTTACATTAGTTATGAAGAATTTTAGAGTCTTTGATAGGATAATTGTCATATACTTATTCTAGATAGATTTCTGTGACTATATAAGACAGACAACCTGCAGGTAACCCAGGATAAGGAGACAAGATTGACTCATGAGGAAATAACAGAAATGCAAACAGCAAACCAGAAAAATCAGTTTATAAAGATGGACAGGTAGTATCAGGAAGAGCCAGAGGATAATAATACATAAGATCCTTATAATACATGGGTACGCCATTAGAAAAATATAAACTAAAACTTACGATATGCATTTAGTGTTGGAAACATGACAAATAGCTTGTATGGTATTTGGTGAGGTTTTGTTTTGTTTTGCTTTGTTTTGTTTTGTTTTTCTTTTCTTTCTTTCTTTCTCCTTATTGTCTTCATTTGTCATCCCTAGACCTTCATACTGAAGCTTAAATCATGTCACCAGACTCAAGCTATTGTATCTGTCATCATAAAATAACATTTTAAAAAAATGGTGATACAGGAAAAATGAAGAAAATCATTTAAGAGATTGTTCCAAGAAGCTCTGCCTACATATGTTTCTAGTGTTTCTATCAGTAGAAAAGATCATGACATACAGTATTTTTATCTTGATTTATTGTTATCCCTAAACAGATATAAGTTGTGATTTTTTAAAAAGGAAAATAAAATACACTTGTTAGGCATCTGAAGAGATGTACAACAATCCATGGCAATGTTTATAATCAGTGAGAAATGCCGATTTTGTGATTTAGTGACCCTTAAACCTCCCCTTTCTTTCTTTTTTCTGCTCTTCTTTCTCTCTATATCCCAATCTGACCTTCAACTCATGATCTTCCAGTATCTGCCTTCTGAATGCTGAGATCACAAGCATGTGGTATGTTCCCCAATCTACCACCTTGTTATCTCTTAGCTGGTCATGTACTTCCTGTAATAAGGAAACTTGATACTTGGTGAAGTCATAGTAAAACAGCACAAATGAATTTTGCATGGGACACTACTCTCCTTTATCTTAACTGTAGTGGCACACTCACATGTCAAAACTCATCAGACTATACTTCAAATGAGTAAACTTTACTGTGTGCAACTCATACCTTAAAATACTTTTCATGGAGGGACTCCTGGTTCCAGCCAGAAGTGGGAGAGTTGGTGAGCAGGGGGAGGAGGGATGGGATAGGGGGTTTTCAGAAGGGAAACATGGAAAGGGGATAACATTTGGAATGTAAATGAAGAAACTATCTAATAAAAAAAGAAATAAAAAATAGTTTTCTAAATGTTTTTAGTCAGTTTTTCATCAGTGTCAACAAAGTATCCACAATAATCAAATTAACAGAAGGTAGGATTATTTGGACTCACTATTTTAAAAGTATGAATCCATGGTTCAGTAGCGCTACACTTTTGGGTCTGTGACAACAAAATACATCATACCAAGGAGCCCATGGCAGAGGAGGTCTGTTTGCCTCATGGTGGCTGAAGAAACAATGAGAATAGAAAGGCCCAGGCTCCCAATACTCCCTTTAATGACACATACCTTACATAACTTAATTTTCTTCTTCTATGCCCTGTCTCTTAAAGATCTCATCAATTCCTAATAGCACCACAATCTAAAAAAAAAAAAGAACATTGAACACAGAGACCTTTCTAAGTATTGCAAATTCAAGCTTAAGCCTGACACAATATTACAGATTTACACCCTTAAAATAATACCCATCAGTTCTCAGTTCTCTATGTCATAAGTCGAGTTATAACATTGGCTGGGCTTGCTGCATAGGCTCTCCCCAAGTGAAAATGAATATATCTGGTTAGCTGGGCTCTTACCAAGTGCTCAGAATCAACTTCAAATCTCATATAGTTGTGAGATAATTCAGTTTCTTATGACTAAGAACAGAAGTACCAATTTCCTTGTCCATGGTGAACTCAGAAAGTTCATATGTCTTACTACATGGACACCTCTCTCATTAAATTCTACAATGGACTATTTTTTTTTCTTTACTGGAATCTCTGTCATGCATCAAAATTTTCTTTTGTGGAATAGCCTAACTGCTTCCTAGTGATTCACTCTATCAGTCTATTTTACTACAAAATTCCTTTTGCCATAAAATGTTGTATAATGATTGCCAGGCAGCTCCATATGCACAGATTTTACTCACACTCAATATGAGGGAATTATAAAGAGAAAAAGACTGTTGAGATTATGCTAGAATACTATCTACCTCATCCTTCAGTAATATTTATTATAAAGGGAAATTAACACATAGATAGTGAAGGAAAATTTAAGGTTGATATTTAGCAGTTTGCATGCATGGACATAGTTTAATGTTTATAGCCATAGTTTAATGTTTAATGCATTCATATCTGCTGTCATTTGTTTATCTTCGCTTCACTCCTCAGTCATTTTAAACCTTATGATTTATCATGTTGCTTTCTTATTGCTTTGTTTCATCATTTGTCTATCCAGTCAATTAGGTTATAAGGCACAAATTTACACTGCTGTAACATAATGTCAGTAATATAGAAAAATCTAAATAAACACTGGCTGACAGGAAAATGAATGATTGAGACATATTTTGTATGTAAAAGAATTTAGGATGATAGAGAGGAGTATACAAGTGAGCAGTAACAGATACAGAATATTTGATTCTGGTAGCAGAAAGGGAACGAAGCCTTCAGGTCTACATAGGAACTGAGTAAATTGGAGTTGCTAGAGTCTTTCCATTATGAAGATTAGTATAAGAAAGATAATGCACTATTTTAAGAAACAGTATGCATCACGTATGAAATGCAGGCCATCAGGAAACCAATGTGTTTGGTGGTGTTTGAACAGTGAGACATTGTTGGCAGCCAACATTATCTGGAATGGGGACAAAGTCTGTGATGATTAATAATGATTGCCTATTTAATAAATTCTAGAAATTCAAAGAAGAAAAGCCTCTGAGTGTGTTTAGGATTTTTTTCTACATTGAAGTAGTTGAATCAGCTAAAAATACCCTAGATGTAAGAAGCACTCTTCCATGGGTTTTGGTCCCCAATCTTCATAAAAAGAAGGCAGAGGGATGAGCATTAGCACTCATCTCTGGATGCGTCCTAACTATGATCTGCGTCATGATCCTATCCTCCTGTCTTTCCTACTATACTAGTCTAAACCCTCTCAAATTGTGAGCCAAAATAAAGTCCTTTCTACCTCAAGTTGTTTTTGCCATAAAATTAATAAAAGTAGAGAACACACAGTCCTAACAGGAGAAAATGTCATGTATGTCTGCAAAAGGTGGGAAGAAATGAAGAAAATCCATAAGTCTAAGGTTATAGATGAAATTAGATTTTTGAAATAAGCTATGTGGGTTGGAAAAGATAGTTTAGCAGGTAAAGTCTCTTCCCATCAAGACTGACAGTCCAAGTTCAGTTTCAAGATCCACATGGTAGAAAGATATAGCTGACTCCCACAAGTTCTCTTCTAATTCCCGCACATGGACTCTGTCTCATGTGAGTACACACACACACACACACACACACACACACACACACACACACACACAAATACACACACTATATTCTGTTTTAAAAAAATTGAAGTCAACAACGTGATAAAATGAGATGCATGTACAAAGTATTTATATCTCTTTGTTAACTATGTAAAACCACAGGGCTCTGTTGTGTCTGAGAGTGGAAACTATTCATTTAATTTTTCAGATTGTTCTTCCTGACTAAGACAACGTTTTTAAGACTTCCAAACCTTATGCCTTCTTTTACATTCAAAACTGCCTGGCAGCTGGCACAGAAAGTACATGTAAAAGGAAGTTGAACACAATGTTGGAGAGAGAAAAGGAAGTCTGGTTTTATGCCATAGAAACATGGGAGGGAAGTTTAGATTTAATGCAGCATAAAACCAAGTAATGCCTGCTTTCTGAAGGAATGGCAAAAAAGGGACAAGGTGGTAGAGGAGAAAACCACGGTTTAGGGAAATTTATCAAGCCAAGAGATGTAGGATGAATTCATCATAACAGAATTTTCCATACTTAATTTAAATCAGTGTGGGGGGTCATATTTACATTTATTTAACAACCAAAAATGATATGAATTTCTAAATAGAAGTTATTTTTTTAAATACCATAGAAGGTCAGCATTTCCCCTGGAATTGTATCAAACACAATATGTAGTTTTTGTTGTTGCTGTTGCTGTAAATGAAAGCTGGATTTTAAAAGTCAGTAAGGTGCTAAAATGAAGTCATAAAACACACCTACTTATTTTACTCTATTCATAAACATAATTCAACAAATTGACTTGACTGAAGGAAAATATAGAAATTCGTAGGATTTTTTCCCCAACACTTTTACAACTCTTCCAATGAAATATATAAAATCACTAGAGACAGAAACTTTACCAAATGATATAATTATATTGCATAATATGGAAACAGGGGCTTAGCAAAAACTTTAAAATATACCAAACAGGTAGATGCTCACCTAAGCCTATGGCTATGTAATGAAAAATTGTTGACTTTTGTGGGTGATGTAATTGTTTTATTGTATTTTTCTCTTACTTTGTAACAAAAAGATACTTTTATCTAACTCAGAGTATTAAACCAAGGGTCTTGTTCACATTAGTCAAGTACTCTACCACTTAACTATACACCAAGCTCAAATTACTTGTTTGCTTTTGTTGTTAAGGGACTAGAGTCACTTAGGTTCTGAATTTGTTTATTTAAGACCTATATTCGAGATGAATTTGTGTTATAAGTTGACAAATATGTTGTTTTGGAGGGATAAAATAACACATTTGAAATTTAATATTCTAATTGTATATATATTTAAATAGTCTCAAGAGAACTTGTTTGAAAACAGAAGTGACTATGTTCCTCAGGAGAACCACATCATTTCCTAGATTTTTCATCTTAGTAAAAACAGAGCAATAGGAGCTGAAGAAATGGATAAACATTGGCAGCTCTTCCTCTAAAGAGCTAAAGGTGAACACTCTCATAGTAACAGGGGGGAGGGGGATGGTACAGGGGTTTCATGGGGGGGGACTTGGAAAGGGAATAACATTTGAAATATAAATAAAGAAAATATAATATCCAATAAAAAAAAGAGGACTTGGGTACAATTGCCAACATCCACACGGCAGCTTATAACAGGAGTTCTCCCACTAGGAGGATCCAGTGCCTTCTTCTGGCCTCTGCTGGCACTGCATGACTATGGTGCACATGCATACACTCAGAAAATCACCCATACACATAAACTAGAAATACATTCATCTTTCTTAAAAATTAAATGAAGCAACCACATGATCAAAAGGGCAAGCTGAAAGAAAGGAGGAGTCAATTGATATTGTTTGAAAAGGCTGCTTCTGCTTCATTCTCCTGGGATCACAGTCCATTGCCAGAAGAAAGTTCATGGGAGGTAAGAAATAACCAGCATTCACTTTACAATTTCTTACTTCTGACAGCAATGACTGATAATCGATCATTTCTTCAGGCAATCAATAGGCTTTTCTGTCTTTGTGACTGTGTGAATGGGAACACACAAGTACCAAATTAGAAAAAATATACATTTCTAGATTTATGATCTATCATTGATGTAAAATCCACTTATATTGGAAGTGAAAAATAAGCAATCTATAATGTTTATTGTATATAATCATAGATTTTCAAAATAAACATTTGCAAATTTTTTCTGACTGTGCTTGTCACTCAAATACTGATAATTTATGCTTAGTAAATGTTATACAAATAATGGCAATATATTATTTCATGAAACTTAGTAAAGAGCATGTGTATGGTGTCTCTCTTTACATCATAGTGGTTTTCCGGTATGGGAGAGTGATACATTTCTGTATTTATATCCAGAAGAAATTGTTAAAATTCTTTTCAGTAGTTTTATTAGAAAGAATTGTAAAACATAAGCACACTTGAATTTTCATGATTATAAAACTCCAAATTCATCACTAAACATTTTTAAACCTTTACAAATACATTTCTCTCAAAGACACATAATCATGAGCTCATTTCAGATGCTTTAAGTCAAATTACAGTAGCATTCTTATTTAGTATATTGCACAGAAGCCTGTAGATGCTATCTTAGTTTAAGGAATGAATCTCCACAGATGATTTGTACTTTTTATATAACCCTACATTCTATTAAATACAATTAGACTATGTTCAAATATGAATATATTATTAAGGCTTAGGATATATGACACCTCTCTCCCATGTGCTGCACATTATTCAAATGACATAGAGCCTACTACTTTTCTGATCAGAATGATAGATAACGACTTTGTACAAGTTAATTTGAAATTGGATCTTAATTTTCTCTCATTTAATTACAAAGCAGCATTATAAAATCCCTACCAAAATAGTTCACACAGTAGTCTGCTATGAGGAAGCTTTTATGTGAAAGCACATTGTGTAAGCTTGGTCAGTAGCCAGAAGTGGCAGCATTTTGCTGAGCAAGTCATGGCATTATTAACGGATGCTGGCATAAACAGAAATGCAGATCAGTAAATGAAATGGAGTAGAGAAAGAAACCAATAAAGATGGCATGTTTAAAATGTTGAATGTAGCTTATTAGAATACATGTTTAACAGTTCAATGTGAGTAAAGACCTGAAGAAATGACCTTTCTTTTCAGCATAAAAGAAACATAATTATAATTTACTCCTACTGTGCTCTTTTACAATAGTACAATATCATTCAGACTTGCTCATGAAAGTGGTTTTGTTGATAACCTGGAAGGAATAATAAATTACCTCTTTATCATGCCAAATATTGATGGGTGGAGAACTTAAAGCAAAGTAGAAGAGATTTTTTTCTTTTATTGAAAATAGATTTTTTTCATATAATTTATCCTGATTGCAGTTACCCCTCCCTTTACTAGTTCCTCCCTATCTCCCCCTCCCATCCAGATCCACTCCATTTCTGTTTCTCATTTAAAAAACAAACAGGCTTTTAAGGGATAATAATAAAGTAAAACAAGATAAAACAAAAACTAACACATTGGAATAGCAAAAACAGACAAAAGGATAAAAGCACAAGAAAAGACACAAGAAACAGACATAGACAAACACCCATTCATTTGCACACTCAGGAATCCCATAAAAACTTAAAACCAGAATCCATAATATATATGCAAAGGAGTTGTAGAGTAAATAAAAAATAAAATAAATAAAAATTTAAACAGAAAAAAAACTTTAAAAAGCAAGAAAAAGCCTCAGCAGGACATTATGAGACAACGAACCCACAAAGATTCTGTTAGGCTCATTTTGTGTTGGCCAGCTATGGCTGGACATGGATCCTACCCTTAAGAAAAAGGGTAAAAGGTAAGAAAAAAGTGACATTTCCTTGGAGAAAACTAAGTTTTCGTTTGAAAGTGGTTATCAATTGAAGATAACTTCTAGGTTAGGAATGGGGAATGGGGACATGTGTGTCCACTCCTTTCAGATCTAGGACCTCACCAGATTCAGACCCATGTAGGCCCTGTGCATGCTGCCACAGTCTCTTTGAGTTCATATGTTTATTGGTCATGCTGGATTTAGAAGGCCATGCTTCCTCTGTGTCCACCATATTCTCTGGAACTTATGCTCTTTCTGCCTCTTCTTTTGTAGGGTTCCCTGAGCTCTGAGGGGAGGGATTTAATGGAGACATTCCATTTAAGGTTAAGTGTTCCAAGGTTAAAGAAGATTTTTAAAGAATACATAGAAAATAAATTGCAGAACAAAAATAATAATAAAAGATCAGGGTTCTAAAAGACAACAGAAAAACTATACTAGAGAAAAAAAGTAAGCTGAAGAGATATATCTACTTCAAAACTCACTCTCTATAAAAGGATTAGCACAGCTGTCAAATGATCCTAGACTTGGACCTGGATTAGAAGTGAGAATAGAAATTTTTGTGAGGGAAATATTTCCTCCTTTTCTCAACGTACCCTGCCTACCCATTACTTTCACTCTTAGGTCTTACATTTTGATTGTAATAGGATGATGAACAAAGAGAAAGCCATGCCTGAAAAAAAGTAAAATATACCTAAATTTCTTTCTGTGGCCTGGATATGAAAGTCATGTGTTCACTCAGCTGTGCAGAAAAACAGGGTCTTAGCTTCAAAAGGGCTTATCTTACCTCAAACTTCTTTGCAACTCACACCCAGAATTCTTTTTCCTGAGAACTATTTGTACTTTACCACTGCTAGAGAGTTGCTGCTTCTAGGATATAGAATTGTTAGATATGTATTTGACCTCTTCTAGCAGTTAAAATGTTCCAGTAACAATTCAGAGTAAAGAGGAAGAATAATTACACACCTTTCATGTAAGTTATCTTGATTGGATTAGTAAGGTCCAAATTCAACATAGCACATCGTTGACCTTAAACATTTTATGTTTGCATCCATCACCTGATTATTTTAATAAGCAATTTACTTCCCCTATATAGGAATACACATATTGTAGAATATGTTCAGAAGAATAGCAACTTGTTAATTATTCTATATTTTGAAAAGCTAGCTATGCCATGCAGCGATTCACTATTTCTATCAACCTACATTTGCAAGGTATGTCTTCAAAATTGGCTTCTACCTTGCAAAAAAATCCAGCAATTAAGATAAACAATCTATAAATAATCAATGCTATGACTTGTTTATTCAATTCCCATCTGAATCTGGGATCTAACTATAAGTAGGAATACATGTTTCTGAGCAAATTACTACTTTCTTTTCTTGACCCTATGAAGATATGCAGAAAGGATAGGAAATGCATGTTAAGAAGAAGAGCTACTAACCTGGTAGGGGAAGGAAGTTTTATATGAAACAGGTAAGAAGTTGTTCGATATAGAAGTCATTGGGCTTCACCTCAGGTTTAATTAATCATAAACTCTGGGGATGTGGCTGGGCAACCTGTATTTGATCAACTTTCCCAATGATTCTCATCCATAATAGAATTTGAAGATCATTGCTTAATCTACTAACAGACCTACATTTAGAGATTGTACTATGTACACAGTACAAAACATGACATTAGGAGAATAAACATAATTGCCATGATTCAGAAAATTTCAATAGGATTAGTAGTATTTCCAGATAGCATATGAAAGAAACCAAACAACACAAAGTCATCCAATGTCAGGTGCAAAGTTCAATAGCATATGCTGACCTGGACAATTTATAGATACCTTCTACCTGAGAACAGAGTTTTAAGGATCTGCAAATTGGATTTATTGATTTCCATATCTTCCTCTTCTGAGCATAAACATTAAAACATTTTTTTATCTAGACAATAATCAGTCTTAGGAAACGAGTAAGGTAAATTAAGGCAATAGAAACAACCAAAGAATGGATACAGAAAATGTGGTTCATTTACACAATGGAATACTACTCAGCTACTAAAAATATGAACAACATGAATTTTGCAGGGAAATGGATGGAATGAGAAAATCTCATCCTGACTGAGGTAACCCAGACTGAAAAGGACATGCATGGTATGTACCCACTGATAAGTGTATATTAGACATAAAGTACAGAATAGCCATGATATATTCAATAGATCCAAAGAAGTTAAACAAGAAGGAAGGCCCAAATTTTTATGCTTACCATTTTATCTGTAATTTTCCATGATAATCTTCAATTTTAATGTTATTTTATATTATTCTACAATTTTATTAGAAATATTTCCCATGTAAAGCTTCAGTTCTATCATAAAATGTTCTACTTCCTTTTTCAATTAATTTAGTAATTTTTTGTGCCTACCATTTTACTCATTAATTTTCCATGAAAATTGTCAATCTTAATGTGTTTTTCTATATGCTTCTTCAATTTTGTCAAAAACATTTTCCATGTAAATCTTTAATTTTATCATAAAATGTTTTTACTTCCTTTTTCATTAAAAAATTTAAAAAAAAAAGAAAATAAAAAAAGAAGGAAGGCCCAAGTGAGGATGCTTGATTCTCTCTTAGAAGGGGGAATGAAACAGTCATGGGAGACAGAGGGAGGAAGGAGGAAGGGAGGGTAATGGGAATATGGGCGAAGGATCAGGCATAGAGAGAGACAGAAAAGAGGCCCAAAGGTCTAGGAGAATTAATAGAAATATAAAACTGCCAGGAGTCAAAGGGAGGGGGGAATCTCTAGGAAGTCCCTGAGACCTGTGATGGGAGAGACTACCAGGATTCAAGAACTCTGGTGACCTTAACCAAGACACTAAACAGTGGAGACATACAACCTGAAGCTACCTTCTGTAGTCAGGCAGGACCCCCAGTGGAGGGATAAGAACACCAATGCACCCATAAAACTTCCAACCCAAAATTTGTCCTGTCTGAAAGAAATGTAGGGACAAAGATGGAACAAAGAGTGAAAGAATGGACAACCAATAACTGGCCCAACTTGTGACCCATTCCATGGACAAGCAACAAACCCTGACACTATTAATGATATCCATTATTCTTACAGACAGGAGCCTAGCATGATTGTCCTACCCAGCAGCTGACTGAAATAGATGCAGATGCCTACATCCAAACATTTGATGTAGGTCGGGGAAACTTATGAAAGAGTTGGGAGAAGGATTAAAAGCCCTGAAAGGGAATGGGAACACTGCAGGAAGACCAACACTGTCACTTAACCTTGACCACTGGGACGTCTCAGAGATTGAGCCACCAACCAAAGAACGTACAATGGCTTGACCGAAGCCCCCAGCACGTATGTAGCAGAGTGCTGCCTTGCCCTACCTCAGTGGGACAGGATGTGCCTAATCCTGCAGAGACTTGATGCACCAGGATGAGGTTCCACCCACTTGGAGTCAAAGGAGAGGGAAAACAGGGGAGGGACTCCAGGAGGGGTGCCTGGAAGAAGCAGCATTTGGGGAGAGAGAGAGAGAGAGAGAGAGAGAGAGAGAATCTAAAAAGCAATATCTACCTCTGTCCTGCACATGCAAGTGCATCCATTTATATAAGTGTGTGTGTGTGTGTGTGTGTGTGTGTGTGTGTGTGTGTGTGTGTGTGTGTGTGTGTGTTAGAATGCTTGATATGGTTATTTGAGGCTTCTTTAAGTATTTTTTCATACTGATGTTGTCTTCAAAGGTTATTGTGTATTCAAGTTCACTGTTGTTTTCTTTTGCCATGTCTAATACTGTCAAGCCTGTAAGAAATTTTCATCACAGATAAATTTTTTTATCACTATCATTTCCATTTGGAATGTTTCTATTTCTTTCTCATATGTTCCTGGTTGTTTTTTTACCTCCATAAGCATATGTAATGTCGTTATTCGCAAATTCTGTCATCTTTCATTTCACCATTTTTATGATTTTAAAACATATAATAATTATTTTTCTGGGGAGAAGATGTAGTGAATTTTATGTATAGAATACTAGAATTTACAGTATTTCAAAAGTGTAGGTGTTGGGCCAGTGAAGACTACTCAGTAGGTAAAGGCATCTGTTGCCAAAGCTGATGGCCCAAATTCTATCCCTGGAACTTACATTGAAGAAGATACCTGACCTCCACACACTTTCCCTTCATTTTTTTGCCATAA
This sequence comes from Tokudaia tokunoshimensis, assembly GCA_036184795.1. Classification (NCBI taxonomy): domain Eukaryota; kingdom Metazoa; phylum Chordata; class Mammalia; order Rodentia; family Muridae; genus Tokudaia; species Tokudaia tokunoshimensis. Next base: position 82,360,740 of record BTHU01000023.1, read on the forward strand.
AAACGTTGGTTTACCTTTAAAGCATACACAGTACCCTGAGTGATGTGAACAAAAACTTTAAAAATCACATAGATGAAGTTCAAGTTCATATTCTTATAAGCCACTACATGCCTGAATGGTCCATGACATCACCACATTAATATATTATGCACACTACTACAGTATAGTTTACCAGTATCTTATTAATGCATAAAATTTAATAAAAATACCATGATTCTACATAAAGCAGAAATGCTCATGCTGGGTCAAAGGGTACATAATAATTAAATTGAAAGAGTAATATTAAATTATCTTCTAGAAAACTGTACTAGTCTATATACATTTATAACTCAAACATGAGGCCATTGGTTCTGGATACTAAAATTTTAATTAACAGTTATGAACCTAGTAGGCTAACATATCTGTTTACACCCTATGTTTATCACAAACATATTAGAGAAGTTACCATATTATCTGGATGTATCTCTTTCTGTACATTTGTTTTAGTGGCTATTCTTTTGGTTGTTGATATATAGTAATTTAAAGGACCAAAGGGTTTTAAATGTCCATGAACAGACTGAAAAGCCTGTTGCTAGAGCTTAATGAGGTACATGTAAAATTATATGGGCAAGGAGGAAGAGGAAGGTAGATGCCTGTTCATCCAAGATCTTATTTTATTTTAACAATAATAGTCAATAACAGATTTTAGGTATATAGCAGTATGATTTAATTTATGTTCTAAAATTTTACTTTTTAAATAATTCTTAAAATGAATTAGAAGATGGGAAAAAATGACAAACAGAAAGAAGACTGAGTTGATGCCTACTTCAAGGATCTATATCAGTGATGATAGTGGCTTAAATGGTGATGGTAGCTATGGAAAGGGATTCATATTAAAAAGGCAATTGTTAGACACTTCAATTTGTTATTATCTTTCCCAATCACATATAATTCACTTTCATCTTCATCTATTTTTCTTTCTTCCTATTTAAGGCAGAGAAATGAGATGCCTTTTCTTTTCTTCTGAGACAAATCTCACAGAATACAGTAAAAATCATGCAGTCAAGAAGTCGTTATTAAATGATGTGATCTCAGGTAGGTCAAACTACTTAATGGGGAATGGGATAAAAGAGTAGATAATGGAGGGATTAGCAAGGGTGAATACACTGTATAAAATTCTCAAAAATTAAAAATGTTATTTAAAATATGATTATACTACACAATCCATCAGAAAGAAACAATGAATTCACGAAATTCCTAGGCAAATGGTCAGATCTTGAAAATATCATCCTTAGTGAGGTAACCCAATCACAAAAGAACACACATGCAGTCACTGATAAGGGGATATTGACCCAGAATCTCGGAATACCCTAGACACAATCCGCATATCAATAGATTTCTAAGAAGATGGAAGGAGAGACCCCTGGTCCTGGAAAGACTGGATGTAGGGGAACGCCAGGACAGAGAAACGAGAGGGGGTTGAATGGAGAAAAGAGGGAGGGAAGGGGGCTTATGGGACTTTCGGGGAGGGAGGAAACGGGAAAGGGGAAATGATTTGGAATGTAAATTAAAAAAATATATATAATAAATAATTAAAAAAAAAAGAATTCTTTTCTGAAGAATCTTCTGACCACATAGTGACTTTCCCATGTAAACCTCTAACAAAGATTACAAACCATCATATTTTATGTATGTTACTTGCCTTTTTTTACATTGGGCTGTATGAAGTAAGTTATTACCTTTATTTGTATAGGTTCTTTGAAATGAGTGATTGTTAAGCTAGAGTATAGTATAAGATATGGCATATAAGTAGGCATTTAATTATTAAAAATTTAAAATAGGGAAAATGGGTATGAAACTTTACCTAAGGCATTTATGGAGATATTAATATATTTTCAACTACTGATACCATATATAAATGTTTATCTTGGAAAAATATATCTATATTCTTGAAATAGGTCTACATAATATGATAGATAATTTCCAAGTGATGCCAAGCTTACTCTACTAGTAGCTTATAATGTTATTCTTCATCTATATTTATGAGCCAATTTGATATTCCTTGCTCACAATTTTGGATCAAGGTTATGGTAACTATAAAATACATTAAGTAGGTAATATAGTAAAAGTTTTTCATTTGAAAGAGCAGAAACTGGCTGTAGTTAATAGTGAGTTTCTAGGGAAAATACTGGGGATTACATAGCTTCCACAGAAAGATCTTAAGAAGAAGATCAGTGTGAATACCAGAAACTACCAAAAATAGGGGTCAGCATGGATACCCTAGATGTACATTATACCATGGGACAGTCTGTTTAGTAATTGGTACTTCAAACAACTAAGTGTTACGGTCAAATTCACTATCCAAAGAAGGAAATATTCTCTGGCCCCACTATTTCAGATTCGTAATAGGGGACTTTAATGAACTTAGGTCAAAATATATATTGTAGGACTAGAGACCTAGATACTAAAAGGCAAAACTTGGTCTTTTCCTTTACTCACTTGGTGGGTGAATTCTTTAACTATACAAAAGAAGTTCTGATGTTGGATAGCCATAATAAACATACAGATAAACTTTATCCTAGAAACTACCACCAAACTGAGACCGTAAAAGATTATTATAACCATTTAGATGACTCTTAATCGATGACACTGTATGGTAATTTGTAAACATTTAAATACCAATAGAATTTCTTGAGATAAATTCTTAAATAGCCACGTCTTAATTTTGTCTATGGTTACTTCTTGTGATAATTAGTCTTCGTATGTCTGGATGTGCCTAGGATGCTGTTTCCAGAAAGTTTTAACTGAAGAGGAAAAATCCACTCTGAATGTGGACAGTACCATTTCAAGTGTAGGATCCTAGACTGAACAAAAAGAAAAATGCAGAGCACCAACCTCTCCCCACTTCTCTGTTTGCATCTGCCTCTGCCTCTGTTTCTGTCTCTATCTCTGTCTCTCTGTCTCTGTCTCTGTCTCTGTCTCTGTTTCTCTCTCTCTCTCTCTCTCTCTCTGTGTGTGTGTGTGTGTGTGTGTGTGTGTGTGTGTGTGTGTGAGAGAGAGAGAGAGAGAGAGACCTAGCAGCATGCCTTCCAACCACAAAGGACCATATCCCCTTGAAATGTAAGCCAAAAGAAACCTCTGTTAAGTTGCTTCTTGTCAGGTAGTTGCCACAACTAATACACTACTCTTTACAAGTTGTTGATAATTTTTTTCTAGATATAGAAAAAATGGAATGGAAGCACACAAAGTGAAAAGGTACAGGGGGGAGGGGTAAGCGCAATTCCATATGCCTGTAATCCCAGCATTTGTAGGTAGTAGCAAGAAGAGCAATGTCATCCTTATCTACATAGCAATTTCAAGGCTGGCCTGGGCTAAATGAGACCCTACCAAAAAGTGCCTTAAAAAGAGGTTTAGACATCAATATTTTCTTTTATCATTCCCCTATATAATAACTCTTGGCAACCATTTCTGTATGCATTTACACAAAAAACACTATAGACATACATTATATGTAGCTTTGGTTTTACAAAAATAAAATTATCCTAAACATATTGCCAAGATTTCTTTTCACCTGATAGCATAGCAAAGTTATTCTTGATTCCATTAGGTAGATTCCATGTGATTTAAAGGGCTTTGTGATGCTCTTTTGCCTAAATTACCATAATCTATATAATCAATATTGTCTTGGTTAATATTTTGGTTTCTAACTTATTATTATTACATATTATAGTGCAAAGAGTACACTTATATTTGTATTTATATAATTTGATCTACTTAGAGATTAGTGAACATCTATCTCTCATTATTTTTGATTCCTGTATTTCATTTTTTGAGATTATAATAAAATTCCAATATTTCTCCCTTCCCTTTCCTTCCTCTAAACCCTCCACCATATCCTTTCCCACTTTCCTTCAAATTCATGGCCTCTTTTTTCACTAAATGCTATTGTAGGCATTTATTTTTAACATCATCATTGTGTGTTTAACAAATTCTGTTGCATTTAGTTTATATCATTCATGGCTAAAACATCTTCACTTTATTATGTTTCTAAATTAATATATGCTAATTTTTCCATTAGTCTTTTTCTTAAATTATATTTTATTAAGCATTAATTTCCCTCTTGTATGTGACTGTCGTACATATATTCATTCATCCATTTATTTTTGACTATGTGTTTAGTGTCTTCAAGAGGCAACACATGTTTGGGTGGGTCACTTCTTGACTCACTGTCAGAATTTTCTTCTTCCATGATCCTGTGTTCTTGGGAGGAAAGTTGGGCTCAGCATAACACCAGTCTCCAAAGGTATCTTATATGCTTAGATAGAATACTTCTTGATACTAGATGTGTTGGCATTAAATACACTTAAATTATTTGACCAAATAATTGGTAGCTGTAACAGTAAAGACAGAAGCTATCAGCAGATTTAGTGCTTTAATAGCTCCTTTACAAGCAGGGCATGGTGGCATACACCTGCAAGCTTCTCACTAGGCAGGCAAAAGCAGTCAGATGCTAAGTTAGAGGTCACCCTAGGCTTCATAACAAGTCTGGTGCCAGCATGCGATCCCCAGTGTGACTGTGTTTCAAATATTTAAAAAAAATAAATAAAATTAAACTTAAGTAACTCCTCTCCTACTCAGAGGTGAAAGTATAAATATCTAATAAAAAGGTGCTACTTCTGCATGTTAGTACATAAAGGTAATATTTCCTGGGTCTCCTATCTTATCCCATCTCTTGATAGATTTCTCTCATCTTAGCAACCTTCTAACAAAAATCACATTGCTTAACTCCTGATTTTTTTTCAGGTGAATGTATTCTCTTTATTAATTTTATTTTGTAGAGAATTTCATACATAGATATTAGAGTTATATCATTTCCTACCTCTTTCTATCCTATGATTTCCCAAATATACCCATGTTTTCTCAAAATTTATGACTACTTCTACTTGCATATATGGTACCCTCAGAATCCAGGAAAAAGTATTGAATCTAGCAGACCTGAAGTTGGAAGACAGAGTTACCATATAAGTGAAAGTTACTGAACTAAGTCCTTTGCAACAGCAGCAAGTGATTTTAAGCACTGAAACATCTCTCTAGCACTAACACCATGATTTTAAATTAAAAGAAAGTTTCATTCAAATTTTCAGATAATTTTGTGAATATAATACATTGAAAGGAATTATTAACTCCTGATTTTTACTTCTCCATTGAAAGACCCTTTATATAGACTACTGGTATATGGTACTGCGAGCTCTACTCCTAAGAATGCATATACTCTGCAAGCCAGAGTCCAGATTTACCTTCCCCTATGTCAGTCTATAACTTAGTGAAATCCCCTTGGATCTAAACTAACATTTATTCGAGCATTGGAAAAAATCGTTTATCTTTCATGCTTTCTAACATAGGTAGAACCAGTACTGTGTCACTATATTAGGATACAAAAATGGCCCATCTACCATCTTGGGACCTAGATCATAAGAAATTTTACATTGAGCCACTATTCAATACTGATATTTTTAAATTTCCCTGTCTTTCTGGTGCTATTTTACAATTTGTATATATTTCTAGTACATGCTATGGGCTGAAAATGCCTTTGTCCTATCACCCTACAACTCCCTACATGGACTGGTAAAAGGTTTATGAATGTATAAGAATTTGATAGTTATATGAAATTTAAAATGGATTAGTAGAATGACTATGGGTAAAATGGAAGAGAATGTGGGAGAAATGGGAGAAATAGTGACTATTCAAGAAGTGTGTTCATTAAAAAAGGGAATATGATACATGGATTGGCATTTGTATAGATTGATTGGGTTTGGTAGTAACAGAAAAAAATTATAAATGTCTATACCATGCATGCAACTTTTAGTTTCTTTGAAATTCACAAAGGATATGAGTATAGGAGATATCATGTTTCATAATAGAAACAGTGGTAAGGTTGTTGCACAATGGTACAACAATTGCTTTGTATGCATAAGGCCCCTTGTTCAATCGCCACTATTACACTCACAAGAAAAGATCATTTAAGATAATTCCAATAATTATAAAATACAGTCACTACCACCATGCAATTGTCAAGTCTTTCTGTTCTGGTTGAATAGGGAAGAATAGATTTAAGGAGTTTTCATATTGTTTTTTGAATGGCTAATGATATTTACCTTGTCCTTGTAGTATTTGTCATCTCTGCCACTGCTATTCAAGATCTGCTCTATGCTCCACTGGCATCATCTGCTTCCATCACACTTCTGAAGTCAACCACCATGTCATAAGCTTGTTTTTCTATCACATTTCAGCAGACATTTGTGATTTTATGTGTATAGCAGTGCATTACTATGCAATAAATAGCAATGACCCTACGCTTTCAAGCTCTTAGTTTGACTCTAATGATAATTTGATCTACTGCCTATCAGAACATTGCACTACCACCCTGACCCTGAGCTTTTAGCACAAAATACTTCCAGGTGGGCTCTACCAAATCACATTGCCTTCCTTATACAAACTATTGTGTCTCAGATTAAACATATTACCGCAACAATATAGCTTTATAATGCTAGCTCCTTCTCACCTATTCACCTGGATTCTAGTCTTGGTGCTGGAAGCACAAATCAGTGTCAATTTATCTAGTTGTTATAGCTCAGATCAGAATCTGCAAGTCCTTCCACAAATAAATAAACCCCAAATGGGTCTGCTTTGTTAGACATCTAGATACCTGGATATATATGATTACACAGTGAGTATTACTACAACTTAGCCTCTCACTGTAGGACTTGAAGTGCACTTCAACAGGTTTTAGAATTAAAAAATAACAAGAAAGAGCAAAATTAGAGAAAAACATATGAAAAACAATTGTAAATTACGGTGTTTTGCAGATGCAATCTATTAGTATTTGATGCCTATTACCTGTAACTAAGCTGAAAATGACTTTACATCTTCTGTTTTAAGAAAAAGTTTGAGCATAGTCTAGATTATTCAAGTAGTGTAAAAAATTTACATGTATATAACTAGTTTATTTGCCTTTTTGTTGACAATATAGACACAAGGACATACTCTCAGAGAACAAGATCAAGAAGTAGCAGTTGATATTAAAATGATGAAGTATTGTATACTCAAAATGACTGCTATAAATGGAGACTACTCACAATTTCTGTAGAAACATAATATCCATTTGAAGATAGTTTTATTTACAAATATCATAATTTCCAGTGTACTTTGTTTTAAACTGCTGCCATAAATGAAAATCACATTAACTACCACTATAGAAATGTACACTAATAATTATATGTAGATATAGTTTAAGTTCTCAGTATTAGTAAGTATATCAAGTAATTTGTCCTAAAGTACAGCCTTATAAAAGAATATTACTTTCATAACCATTTGAGAGTTTAATTACTAATCAAACATAGATACTGTTTTAGTTTCAAATATTAGAGTTTATTGTGTAATACTTGAAAATAATTGACTCTAAAAACATTTATTTTCTACAGTCCTTGAAAACAAAATGCTTAACATAAACCACAAAATGTTCACCATAACAATGCTTTCAAAGTCTGTTTACTAGAACATGAATTCAGAACAATAATTAAAAAAAATTTGAATGCCAGCAATGCTTACATTCTCTCCCAGAAAGATGCAGGAGTGTGTCAATAACATTCCCATTGGTCTGAAAGCAAGGATGTCTGCCAAAATCCTGACTCATAAGCAACTTACTGGCCAGATATAGCTGAAAAGCCTGCAGTTGATTGTCTGTGCTCCAACAATAAACAGCCTATCATTACTGCCAATGAAAAGCACTATGATATAGAAAATTACTAATACTATGGCATCATTCAGGTTAACCAAGCTAGAATATGCATACATGAAAACTCTTCTTGTTTATTCATTTCATCTTTTTGTTTCTTTGAACAGGGTCTCATGTACCTGGCCTCAAACTCACTGTGTAGTCTAAGATGGCCTTGGTTTTCCTGCCTCTCCTTTTCAAGTACTGAAATTCCAGGCTGTGTTACACCATGATCAACTAAACTCCTTATTTATTTATTTATTTATTTATTTATTTATTTATTTACTTATTTATTTATCCTTTTTACATCCTGACTGCAGTTTCTGCTCCCTTCCTTCCACTCAGGCCCACCCAACATTTCCAGTCTTCCCTGCCTCCCATCTACTCCTCCTCTGTTTCTCTTTAGAAATGGCAGACCTCCCATGGATATCAACCAAACATGGCACATTGAGTTTCAGTGAGACTAGGCACCCTGTTTCCTATTAAGGCTAAATGAGGCAATCCACTAGGAGGAAAGAGTCCAAGAAGTCGGCAACAGATTCAGAGATAGTAAATGGATGGAACTTGAAAAGATTATCCTGAATGAAATAACCTAGACCCAGAGAGCCAAACATGGTATGTACTCACTTAAAGTCAATATTAGCTATAAAGTAAAGGATAATCATGCAACAATCCACAGACCTATAAAAAAGTAACACAGAAAGCCCAAGAGAGTATACTTGAATCTCACTGAGAAGGGAAAATAGAATAGACATTCTGGGTGGACAGGGGGAAAAAACTGGATGAAAGGGATGAGGATGGAAACAGGTGGGTTGAAGTGGGAAGAGGATAAACTGAAATAATACTGAGAAAGACAACAGTACTGTAGGGGGCATCTCTGGGATGAGCTGGAAACTTAACCTAATGAAACGCCCAGGAATCTATAAGGGTGACTCCTGGAAATGAGGGATATGGAGCCTGAGTCCTCTCCTGTAACCAGGTAAGAAGTGTGGTGGAGGGTTTGGGACACTGACTGTCTTAGTTTTACATTTTGATTTGAAGGCAACCAAAAGGAAACTCTTTCTTCTGTCCTGGATGGAGCATGAGAACTAGGAGCCCTCAAAGGCTGCCTATCCAGTGATGTAGTTCTTCTAACAAGACCCACACCTATTATAACAAGGACATGCATCCTAATAGTGCCACTCCCTGTGAGTCAAACATGCAAACACATGAGACTTTAGGGTCCAAACCTATTCAAACTACTCCACCAAATGTGATGGTTTGAATAGGTTCGGTCCCTATAGACTCATTCATTTGAATACTTGGTTTGTATATTGGAATGCTTCCAGATATGGTGATAATGGACAGAACCTTTGAGAGGATAAGCCAGCCCCAATTAAATGCTTTTCTTTATAGGATTTGCCTTGGTCATGAAGTCTCTTCACAGCAATGAAATCCTAACACATCAACTCAAACACAAAACCTTCTTCCCAAAATTTGTCCTATCTACAAGATATGCTGTGGTATTGATGGCCCAGAAATTGTGAGAGTGGCCAACCAATGGCTGGTCCAGCTTGAGACCCATACCTCAGATGTAGCCCAACCCTGATACTGTCAGGAGAGCCAGGACCTAGAGGCTGGATACCCCAGAAACCTAGGACAGGTTGATTGTCTGTGTAGTCAATTCTCTGATTTTTGAGGCTGATTAGCTAGTTTCTAGATTATCCATGTTCTGCTTTTTCTCCAATGGTTTCCTTTGGTTTTTAGCCTTTTGACCATTTCACTGTTCATTAGCACCTGTAACAGATACCTGAAGTCAGATGACGTCACACCACTCAATTATGTTCCTCATTAACAGCTTCACAGAAGGACTCTGTCCAAGAGGTGGTTACAACTATATGTAAAATCAGGTTTCCCAATTATCAGTAGATTTCATTTATCCTTGTCTATTCTGTCCCCCTCATGACCTTGCATAATCTCTGCTTGGCTGAATATACAGATTTTTGCCTTGCCATACGGAGAAAAGAAAATGAGTCTTTAATAGAAAATTTAAAGATGCTAGCTTTCTCACGTTTCTATTGAGAGTTTTCTCCCTGTTTTCCCTTCTATAAAGCATTTGAGTATCTGGGAATACTTAGTAATTATCTGTTTAATTACTACTGCAATTTGTTAAAAAAAAATCTTGAAAGTAATTTTATGAACATGTGGGCATTTAGCTACATTTCTCAGATTTGAAGGGTTGCTTGTGAGTATTTTAAACACTTGATTTGGATACTCATTGCTTACACTAAGCTCAATCAGATTTATAGTCAGGGAATGCCAGTAACAACATGCTATTAGAAGTTCCTCCTCTGATGCATGAACAAGGGTGGCCTCCATGGAAAGTATGCCTTGTGCAATTTTACAGATCTTTTCTCCATTGTTGCCTTTGTTGCTGTGCACATCTGTATCATAAAGCGGTACATATCTCATTTAGAAATTCACAGTAATCAAAAATGTCCATAATGCTACTAGTGCTAAACAGTGACTATATTTTAGTATACACTTTAAAACCTTTCTCTTCATAGACAATCTCATGTTCCTCCAAGTAGGATAATATCTATAAAACTGTCTTATGAATTTATATTTTTATTACATTTATTTATATAATTTGTATATGTGTTTGTCTGGGTTTCTGTGTATGTGTGGACATATATAGGCCAGAATGAGCATGTGAAGGTCAAATGATAACCTAAGGAGGTCAGGTATCTCCTTCTACCTTGTGTTTCATTGTGCTTCACAAGAAGTAACTTTATCCCCTGAGACATACTGCAGGCCCATAAAGTCTATATGTCTGGCATATTTTCCTGTGATTATGAATGTACTTCAATAATATTCTTTGAGTTGGCCACATCATATGCAACTTGTTATGCCAAGGACAAGCCTTGGCTTGGAGAGGGGTTCTTAATTGTAAGCTGGTACAACCACTCTGGAAAGCAGTCTGGCGATTCCTCAGAAAACTGGGCATGACACTCCCAGAGGATCCTGCTATACCACTCCTGGGCATAAACCCAGAGGCTTCCCCGGCATGCAATAAGCACACATGCTCCACTACGTTCATAGCAGCCTTATTTATAATAGCCAGAAGCTGGAGAGAACCCAGATGTCCCTCAATGGAGGAATGGATTCAGAAGATGTGGTATATTTACACAATGGAATACTACTCTGCAATTAAAAACAATGAACTCACAAAATTCCTAGGCAAATGGTCAGAAGTGGAAAATATCATCCTTAGTGAGGTAACCCAATCACAAAAGATCACACATGGTATGAAGTCACTGATAAGGGGATATTGACCCAGAATCGCTGAACACCCAAGACACAATTCACATATCAATAGATTTCCAAGAAGATGGAAGGAGAGATCCCTGGTACTGGAAAGACTGGATATAGGGGAACGCCAGGACAGAGTAACGAGAGGGGGTTGAATGGAGAAAAGAGGGAGGGAAGGGGGCTTATGGGACTTTCGGGGAGGGAGGAAACGGGAAAGGGGAAGTGATTTGGAATGTAAATAAAAAAAACTTAGAAAATAAATAAAATAAAATAATAAAAAAGAGAAGAGAGCAATGAAACAAGTGACTCAAAGTCAAATGGTGGGTTACAAACTGATGGCCTATGTTCTGCTGAAGACAGCTTTCCAGAGTGCTCTATGTTCTGCTTTTTCTGAAGATCTCCAGACAGCTCTCTGCTTGAGACAGCATTTTTGCAATTCTAAACACTCTCTGGATAGCTCAGCTCTTGTAGATCAAAAGCCCAATTTTTTATTTACGTATCTACTTAGTCATTACCACAAGTTCCCTTTTGATTATCCTAGATATCAGCATCCCATGATCCCAGCCCCTTGATTCTTAGAAAGAGACAGCAAACACAATCACAGGCAATAAGATGACTGGATGGGACCCCTGAAATGAACATTTTTACTACACATGGCCTTAACTCACTTTATCCCAGACTGACCTTGAACTCAGGAATCCACCTGCCTTTGCAAGCATGATCACCACTCCCTAAATCTCTATGTCTCTTTCCTTACTATCTTTCTGACAAGCTGGCTCAGAATACAGCTGCCTCTGTTCCTTTAGATCTGTGATACTCCTTATACAATTCAGATTTCATCCTTATAATTTCCATAGTTAATTATATTTTTGAACTCATGTTTTGAGCACTCTTTCCTGCAGCGTTAAGTGCTGTCCTTAAGGTCACAGCATTCTACCATTCTGCTAAGACATAGCCACACCCTCAACTCCCAGATATTAAGTCTTTGTTTATCATGAAGTTGTTAACCTTGGCAGAAAAGACATTCCTCAATGGAGGAACATGAAAATGTGCACACTATTATACAAACCAGCCTTTCACCCATAGCAACCATCAACACTCTTGGAGGCCCACACCCTGCTGGCTCTGCTCCAGGGGCAGGAATCAATGTTATACTCTCCCTTACATAGCCAAGCATTGTTATATACTCTAGATTTGGATATTTACAATTTTCTTGATTTATTTTTGTCATTATAACAAAGCCACAAGACTTAATATAGTATATACATTTTATGTACTAATTTAACCAAAGAGAAATTGGTAGAAGTAGGCTTTTTGTATAAATATTCAGATGTATCTTTATATATTTTTCCTTGTGTGACAAATGACTTAATTATAACAATAGTGAGAACACATACATTTTCAGTAACTGTTTCGTTTGGTTTACAAGACAGGGTTTCTCTGCGTAGCTCTGGCTGTTCTGGAACTTGCTTTGTAGACCAAGATGGCATCTAACTCACATAGATAAGCATGCCTCTGCCTTCTGAATACAGTAACTAAAGGTGTGTGCCATAATGTCTAGCAAGATTATATAAATTTGAAAGGAATGAAAACAGCAATACTTTTCTTAGGATCTAAAATTTAGGATCTCCCTTCCATATATCTACGTCTTAACTACCAAGTGTTTTTTTTAATTTTTATTTGCTTATTTTTATAATCTACTGTGTAGTCCAACTAGTGCTGCCCATATAGACAGTGATGAGTGACCACCCACTAGAATATGGCCAAACTACTAGACACCACAAACCTAAAGCAAACAGATTCTCCTTCACCCAGTAGCCATCAACTGTCAATGAGTTCTCAGCTATGGGTAAGGGATCATGTGCCTCTTATACAATCCATGCGGGAATACTGACTAGCTTGATCCTGTGTAGGTCTTATGTTGCTCAAATTTCATGAGTGTAACAGTCTATTTGTGTCCAGAAGATACTGTTATGTCCTTGGCCTATTGCTTTATATCTCCCTCCCATTTCCCCAATGTCCCATGAGTACTGAAGGAAAGGAGATATTGAAACTACTCTCTATATATTATTTTCTCCACACTTTGAACAGGTATGAATCTCTGTACTATGCACCATCCACTAAACAAAGATGTTTTCCCAATGAGGACTAAGAGTTACACTAATCTATTGGTAAAGTGCACAATTTTAGAAGACAATTTACTACTAGGACATTTAATCTTTACAGTTTACTAATATCTATCAGTTTAAGAAGACAAGTTCCAATATATCCAGTTTATTTTTGTTATATTTAATCACTACCTGAATTTATTTGAATATGTTTAAATAACCTACAGTAAAATATTATTTCTTTTGTTTATATTCTGAATATAAATTCTATAAATTATAAATTATTTATAAATTCTACAAATTATATTATATTCATTAGTTGTTACATAAAAGAAAAATACTAAAAATCCATGTCTAAACTTTATAGGTGAGGCCAGCAAGTTGGCTCAACAGATACAATGATAACCATGTAAACCTGATTGACAGAGTTCAATCCCCAGAACACAAATGAAGACAGAAAAATCAGAATTGACTCCGCAAAGCTCTCCTTTCCCCTCCAAACTTATACTATAAAACATATGTGACATGCATGTACACACACACATACCATAATGAAAAATACTTTTCTAAAACTTGATGTTAGATAATTAATTTTATGATTACTCATATTTTCTAAAATTTGCACGTAACATTTTATACTCCAATTGTCCAAATGTACAGAGCAACAAAGTTGACAATAGAGCTGAGTGTTTCAAGATTCAGGAAAATACAAAAGTCATTAAAGAAACAAACAGTAATTTCCAACCAATTCCAAGGGCAGGGCAATCAAAAGTATGATGAAATTCTCAACATTTTTTTAATCTTTAACCTTGTCTTATCTGTATATTTTTTATTATGTTAGTTTTTATCATCAATATCCACTCTTATCTCCTTATAAATCATTTCCTTCCATCATGCCCCTTTCTACTTTGATTTTTTTTTAACTCATTGACTTTAATTGTGGTTGCTTACATAAGCATGAGTAGAGTGCTATTTACTGAAATATGGGCACATTATCAGTTGCTGAAGCATTGAAAACAATGGCACTCCTGTTACCAGAAACCATTAACTATCCGTAGTCCCTCAGTGATGGATGGGGCCTCATGAATGCCACCTTCCTTGCATGGTGGCAGGCCCAATTTTTGTGTAATTCTTCTGCAACTGCAATGAGTTCATGAGTACAGTGGCTATTTGATATCCAAAAGACACTTTCACAGTAGTCCTCACCATCCTCTGGCTCTTTCACTCTTCCCACCTTCTTTTTTATAATGTTCCCTGAGATTTGTAGAGGGTGATATGGATGATTAGTTAGTTAGAGCCAAGTACTCCACAGTCAATAATTCTCAGCACTTTGACAAGTTATGGATCTCTACAGTAACCACTGCCTGCTTTAAAATTAAGGTTCTCAAACCTGAGCATATGAAAGGACCACCTTATGACCACCATATATATTTAGCAAAATAACTGTAATAAATATCTTGGGTATATGACCTTCCCCAGCTGCCAGCTCTTGACTATCCTTACAGTCCTAGGTATGATTTTCTTCCTTGGAAGCCATCCTCAAACCCAAGCATATAGGGATTGGTTACCTGCATAATCTTTCACTAGTGGTATTGTCTGTAAAATCAATATTGTACCTTGTGAGGTACATATCTGGGTACAAAAGTTTGATTTTTCATTCCCTGTAGCTTTCATTGCATCTTCCAGTGCTGTGAAAGATAGTCAGATGGGAGGAAACTGCTATCTCAGTCACAATTTGATTACACAGGGTCTTACAATCTAAGTATGTGGTGTCTTCAAATCAGGTGTTTACAATCTAGTTCCAGTTGGTAACCAAGAGCAATAGCAATGGTAGCAATAGTCTGCAACGTCTTGAGGTCTTCTTAAATCTCTCAGACTAACAATTCATGAGGGAATATTCCATACATTGATAATATTTGACTTCTTGGAGGAGCATTACACACCGGTACACAGTGCCTTCATTCATACATTTTCAATTATGTTTTTTCAGTAGGTTTACAAAATAGAAAGTTTCTATCAGACTTTTTCATGTGTTCTTAGTTTTGGTTACCTGTTTCCCTCATTTTTCCCTCTGTCTTACCTTAATTCCTGTCTATACCTTCTATGTTCAGTATCTTCTATCTCTACTTCCACATCTATAGAGCAACATATGATAGCTCTGGTAAGAGATCATATCCAAGGACTTCTAAGTATATGTGATCCATCCAGAATGCAGACACACCCTGGATTGCACTATGGTCTAACTGGTGTACAGGCAAGCATTTAGTATATGCCATCAATACTTAACAATGAAGGTAAGGCTAGTTTGTAGAAAGAAACAGCCATGTTTGAAAGTGACATCTAATTGAGGGGCAGAGAAAGTGATGAATCAAAGAAAGATTTGTCAGAATGAGTCAGAGATAGGATATGACTATTTAACTCACGTGACAACAGCTAAGGAAGAGAGGCTACTTAGGAGCAGTGAGAAAAAAAAGTATGGTGTGTGGTGGGTAGAACATTAGCTTGTATGAAGGCTAGAGGATTCCAGGACTAGTCTAGGGATAGTTTGAACAGAGAAAGAAACACTCTCAGATCAGCCCAAGCTTGGGCATGGCTCTCATCTCATTCTTTAATCTTAGGAAATAACATATCACTTCTGTTCTATTATCCCTCCTCCTCTAGTGGATTCCATCTGGTTTCCTGGCCTCCCTAGGCACTCCAAGTTAAACACAACAGTCTAAGAATTCAAATCTAGAATTCATATATGAGAAATAAAAAGCCGTGTTTCTCCATCTAGCCATAGCTTACCTCAGTCAGTATACTTTTATCCAGTTCCATCCATTTACATGCAAATTTCATAATTTTGTTTTTCTTAACAGCTCAATAATATTCCATTGTAAAATACATGACATTTTCATTATCCATTCATCACCTGATGAGCATGTAGCCTGGTTCCATTTCCTGACTGTTGTGAATAAAGGAGCAATGAACATGAATGTGCAAGTATCTCTATAAAAGAATATAGTCATTTGAGTATATGACAAGCAGTGGCATAGCTGGATAATAAAGAAATGGACGTTTAAATCTTTGAGAAACAGCCACAATGATTTCCATATTGGCTGTATCAGTTCTGAGCCCTATCAACACTGAACAGACTTCTCTCTACATATGTGCTGGTATTTGTCATAATTGTTTTCTTAATAATAGATATTCTAAGTGAGATCAAATGGACTCTCAAATTAAATTCAATTTTCAGTTTCCTGATGGCTAAGGGTATAGCATAATCTTAATTTCTCCTGTCTTTAAGTCTGTCCAGACTTGTTGATATCATTATATGGCATTTTTCATTCTTCCAATTGCTCAGACTCAAAGAATCAGAATTGTATTTAATCTCTTTTTTCTCTCTTGCACTCATATTTGGGGGTACCTATATTCAATTATGGCATGTTATGTAACCTATTTTTTCTTAAATGTGGATCATACCAAAACTTATGTGCTAAGAGGAAAACTCATACCTCTAAGTGCCTCAAAAAAGAAACTGGAGAGATCATACACTACAACTTGACAGCACACCTAAAAATTCTAGAAAAAAAGAAGCAAATAAACCCAAGAGGAGTAAATGGCAGGAAATAATCAAACTCAGGGCTGAAATAAACCAAGTAGAGACAAAAATAACTATACAAAGAATCAACCAAATCAGGAGATGGTTCTTGGAAAAAATCATAAAGATAGATAAACCCTTAGTCAAACTAACCAGAGGGCACAGAGAGAGTATCTGAATTAATAAAATCAGAAATGAAAAGGGAAACACAACAATGGAAACCGAGGAAATGCAACAAATCATCAGATCCTACAATAAAAGCCTTTATTCAACAAAACTGGAAAATCTGGATGAAATGGATAATTTTCTAGACAGATACCAGGTGACAAAGTTACATCAGGATGAGACAAACCATCTAAACAGTCCCATATCACATAAAGAAATAGCAGCAGTAAATAAAAGTCTCCCAACCAAAAAAAGCCCAGGATCAGATGGGTTTAGTGCAGAATTCTATCAGACCTTCAAAGAAGACCTAATATCAATACTTTTCAAACTATCCCACAAAATCGAAACAGAAGGAACATGACCTAATTCATTCTATGAAGCCATGATTACTCTGATACCTAAACCAAAAGCCCAACAAAGAAAGAGAAAGACAGGACTATTTCTCTTATGAATATTGATGCAAAAATATTCAATAAAATTCTCACAAACCAAATCCAAGAACATATTAAAATAATCATTCACCATGATCTAATAGGCTTCATCCCCGAGATACAGGGATGGTTCAATATATGGAAATCCATCAACATAATCCACTATTTAAACAAACTCAAATAAAAAAAGAGCATGAAGATCTGAGTTGATGCTGAAGAAGCATTTGATGATAATACAATGCCCCTTTATGTTAAAAGACTTGGAAAAATCAGAAATTCAAGGTACATAGCTCAACTTAATAAAAGCAATATACAGCAAGCCAATAACCAATATAAAACTAAATGGAGAGAAAGTTCAAGCAATCCCACTAAAATCAGGGACAAGTCAAGATTGCCCACTCTCTCACTACCTATTAAATATAGTACTCAAAGTTCTAGCCAGGGCAATTAGACAAAAGGAGGTCAAAGGGATACAAATTGGAACGGAAGAAGTCAAAATATCACTATTTGCAGATTGTATGATTGTATATTTAAGTGACCCCAAAAATTCCACCAAAGAACTCCTAAACCTGATAAACAATTTCAGCAAAGGGCTGGATATAAAATTAACTCAAACAAATCAGTGGCCTTCCTCTACTCAAAGGATAAGAAATTAGGGAAATGACACTCTTCACAATAGTCACAAATAATATAAAATACCATGGTGTGACTCTAACCAAGCAAGTGAAAGATCTGTATGACAAGATCTTCAAGTCTCTTGAAAAAGAAATCGAAGAGGATCTCAGAAGATGGAAAGATCCCCCATACTCATGGATTGGGAGGATTAGTATAGTAAAAATGGCCATCTTGCCAAAAACAATCTACAGATTCAGTGAAATCCTCATAAAAATTCCAACTCAATTCTTCACAGAGTTAGAAAGAGCAATTTGAAATTCATTTGGAATAACAGAAACTCAGGATAGTGAAAACTATTCTCAACAATAAAAGAACTTCTGGGGGAATCACCATCCCTGATTTCAAGCTGTATTACAGAGCAATTGTGATGAAAAAAAAAACTGCATGGTATTGATACAGAAATGGGCAGGAAGATCAATGGAATAGAATTGAAGACCCAAAAATGAACCCACACACCTATGGTCACTTGATATTTTAAAAAGGGGCTAAAATAATCCAGTGGATAAAAGAGCATTTTAAACAAATGGTGCTGGTTCAACTGGTGGTCAGCATGTAGAAGAATGCAGATCGACCCATCCTTTTCCCCTTGTACAAAACTCAAGCCCAAGTGGATCAAGGACCTCCACATAAAACCAGATACACTGAAACTAATTAAAAGAGAAAATGGGAAAAAGCACTAAACATATGGGCACATGGGAAAATTTCCTGAACAGAACATGAATGGCTTATGCTCCAAGATCATTAATCGACAAATGGGAACTCATAAAATTGCAAATATTCTGTAAGGCAATGGACAGTGTCAATAGGACAAATTGGCAACCAACAAATTAGGAAAAGATCTTTATGGATCCTACATCCAATAGAGGACTAATATCCAATATATACAAAGAACTCATAGAGGCATGGGAATGGGGGATGGGATAGGAGGTACTTGAAGGGGAGACCTGGAAAGGAGAAAACATTTGAAATGAAAATAAAGAAAATATCCAATAAAAAGTTAGATTCCAGAGAATTAAATAACCCTATTAAAAATGGGGTACACTATTAAAAAATGGGGTACAGAGCTAAACAAAGAGTTCTCACCTGAAGAATATCTAATGGCTGAGAAGCACCTAAAGAGATGTTCAACATCCTTAGTCATTAGGGAAATGCAAATCAAAACAACCCTGAGATTCCATCTCACACCACTCAGAATGGCTAACTAAGATCAAAAACACAGGAGACAGCAGTTGTTGGCGAGGATGTGGAGAAAGAGGAACACTCCTCCACTGCTGGTGGAATTGCAAGCTGGTACAACCACTCTGGAAAGCAGTCTGGCGATTCCTCAGAAAACTGGGCATGACACTCCCGGAGGATCCTGCTATACCAGTCCTGGGCATATACCCAGAGGCTTCCCCTGCATGCAGTAAGGACACATGCTCGACTGTGTTCATAGCAGCCTTATTTATAATAGCCAGAAGCTGGAAAGAACCCAGATGTCTCTCAATGGAGGAATGGATTCAGAAGATGTGGTATATTTACACAATGGAATACTACTCTGCAATTAAAAACAATTCCTAGGCAAATGGTCAGAAGTGGAAAATATCATCCTTAGTGAGGTAACCCAATCACAAAAGAACCCACATAGTATGCAGTCACTGATAAGGGGATATTAACCCAGAATCTCGGAATACCCTAGACACAATCTGCATATCAATAGATTTCCAAGAAGATGGAAGGAGAGAGCCCTGGTCCTGGAAAGACTGGATGTAGGGGAATGCCAGGACAGAGAAGCGAGAGGGGGTTGAATTGGGAACAGAGGGAGGGAAGGGGGCTTATGGGACTTTCGGGGAGGGAGGAAACGGGAAAGTGGAAATCATTTGGAATGTAAAAAAAACTTAGATAATAAAAAAATTGGGGTACAGAGCTAAACAAAGAATTTTCAACTGAGGAATATCAAATGGCCTAGAATAACCTAAAGAAATGTTCAACATCCTTAGTCATCAGGGAAATGCAAATCAAAACAACCCTGGGATTTCACATCACACCAGTCAGAATGGCTAAGATCAAAAACTCAGGTGACAGCAGATGCTGTCTAGGATGTGGAGAAAGAGGAACATTCCTCCACTGCTGGTGGGATTGCAAGCTGGTACAACCACTCTGGAAATCAGTCTGGCAGTTCTTCATAAAATTAGACATAGTATTACCTGAGGACCCCGCTCTACCACTCCTGGGCATATACCCAAATGATTCTCCAACTTATAACAAGGACACATGCTCCACTATGTTCATAGCTACTTTATTTATAATAGCCAGAAGCTGGAAATAACCCAGATGTCCTTCAACAGAGGAATAGATACAAAAACTGTGGTACATTTACCAAATGGAGTACTACTCAGCTATTAAAAACAATGACTTCTTGAAATTCTTAGGCAAATGGATGGAACTAGAAAATATCCTCCTGAGTGAGGTAACCTAATCACAAAAGAATACACATGGTATGCACTCACTGATAAGTGGATATTAACCCAAAAGCTCGGAATACCCACGATAAAATTCATAGACCACATGAAGCTCAAGAAGGAAGTCCAAAGTGTGGGTGCTCCGGTCCTTCTTATAAAGGGGAAACCAAATACTCTCAGGAGCAAATATGGAGACAAAGTGTGGAGCAAAGACTCAAGTAAAGGCCATCCACAGACTGCACCACCTGGGGATTTATCTCATGTACAGTCACCAAACCCAGACAATATTGTGAATGCCAAGAAGTGCATGCTGACAGGAGCCTGATATAGCTGTCTCCCAAGAGGCTCTGCCAGAGCCTGACAAGTACAGAGGAGGATACTTGCAGTCAACAATTGGACTGAGCGTGGGTTCCATAATGGAGGAGTTAGAGAAAGGACTGAAGTTGCTGAAGGGGTTTTCAACCCCATAGGAAGAATAAAAATATCAACCAACCTGATGCCCCCCCCAGAGCTCCCAGAGACTAAACGAACAACCAAAGAGTACACATGTAGGGACCTATGACTCCAACTGTATGTGTAGCAGAGGATGGCCTTTTGGGCATCAGTGGGAGGAGAGGCCCTTGGTCCTTTGAAGGCTAGCTGCCCCAATGTAGGGAAATTCGAGGGAGGAGGGAGTGGATAGGTGGGGATACACCCTAATAGAAGCAGGGGGAAGGTGGATGGGATACAGAGTTTCTGGAGAAGGGACTGGGAAAGGGGATAACATTTGAAATGTAATTAAAGAAAATATCCAATATCCAATAAAAAGAAAAAAGAAAAAATGTGGATTTTTCTTTTAAGTGTTGTTTTTATTTTTAAAATAGTATTTTTACTTTTTATTCAAGGCTGACCTTGAACTGATCTTACTATATCAGCCTCTCAAAAATAACACCAATGGAGCAAGAGAAGAAACTTTTGGAGGTCAATGTGTATGTTTGGAAAATGGCATGTGATGATGGTTTCTTACTTATCTTCAACCACAGTGTGGTGGTTTGAATGAAAAATGTCCCCTGTAGGCTCAGGTATTTGAATACTTGGTGTCCAGATGTCTGGCCCTGTTTGGAGAGGTAAGGGCAGTTTTGCTGGAGGAATTAAGTCACTGGGGGTAAGCTTTGAGAGTTCATAGCCTCATCTTACTTGAATTTTACTGTCTAGGTTTAGTACTTATGGTTAAAGATGGTGATCAGGATTGCTCTGGCCAGCCTCCTGCTGACATGCCTCCCTGCCATTGGACTCTTTCTTGGGAACCATAAATCCAAATAATCTCTTTCCTCCATAAGTTGTCTTGGTCATGGTATTTTATCAAAGCAACAGAAAACTAACACACTCAGCAATACACAGAGAGAGACAAAGAGAGGGGGAGAGAGAGAGAGAAGGAGAGGGAGAGGGGAGGGAGGGAGAGGGGGAGAGAGAGAGAGAGAGAGAGAGAGAGAGAGAGAGAGAGAGAGAGAGAGAGCTTTTTTCATATTTCAATTATGTCTCAGCAAAGCGTTATTGTTTTAACCAAATTACATCAGGTATACCATACAAATATTTCCTCAAAGTGACCAATTCTCACAATTGCCAGTGCTACCACACAGATCCAAAGCACCTTAGGCACCCATTGAAATGTTATAGTTATCTCTTAATTCTTTCCTTTATTAAACATTTGTACTTCTGTGTTTTATTCTTTACATGATATATAAATAAATACCTATTATCATATGTTAGATGGAGTCATCTTTACCTTGAAACTTTACAATGCCATCTTACCTCACTTTGAGTCAAAACCCAAATCTTAAGGAACACAGTAACTCTAGAGAGCATATCATCACATTATCACTTAGAAGTCTCAGAATCCTTTTTCTTCCTTTCTTTCTCTTCTCATTTCATGTCAATAAAATCTAGCTTCATTATAATTTTCTTTCCTTTCCCCCCTTTTTCCTTAATTTTCTTTGCATGTGTATGTGTGTGCGAACAGGTATAAGGTATGTGTGCACATGTGTATGAATGTTTCCATGTATATGAATACATGTTATGTAAGTGAAAATATGCTTGTATGAACATGAGGTGGGCAGAAGCTGATATCAGGTATCTTCTTCAATCACTATTTATTGAGGCATAGCCTCTCACTGAACCTGGAACTCTCTGTTTAGCTAGCATTTTTAATTGATAGAGTTTATTTCCTCAGATTAAGGAATGTGCAAATCCGCAGCTTGGGCTGACCCTAGAACATTTCTTTCTCTGTTCTAACCATCATAAGGCATAGACCTGAAAGCTTCTAGCCTCTGTCCAATCTAATTTTCTAAGATGACTGATTTAATATGGCTTTTCTTGACTTCTGACTGAATTGCTATGCTTGGTCTCATACTAATTTGGCAATATGTTCTAATCTTCTGGCTTCTTCTCATTCTCTGTCTTATTCTGTCTTGACCTGCATCCAGCTTCTTTCTGTAATCTGTCTCTGTAAAATTATTCTGGAAAGACTGCCACACACACACACACATGCACGCACGCACGCACGCACGCACACACACACCACCACCACCACCACCATCACCCATGTCTAGCCATTTTCTTTCTCTGCATTGCTCTTAAGTGGCCTGTAGAACTGGCAGTGATTGTCATTGACCGCCACAAGCATTGCCTAGACACAATTTTTATTGAAACCATCATAGTCAGAAATGAACTATTGACCTACAAGGAAATAGGTATGATTATTCATTTCACTCTTTTCTTATTAATATGTCCAATTCAAATTTGAACCACTGTTACTTAGCTTTATAACAGTCTATCATAAATCTTGAGAATATCAAAATACTTGAGATATTCTGAGCTCCCTTAATTTTTCAATTCTGAGACTGTGGTTTACAGAGAAACAATGTTTTGGGTTATCCCTAAGGTCCTCAAGCAAAATGGACTCTCTTAATCTGCTGAACTGTCTGTCTGTTTAGATAAGAAGAATTTAATTGACTTACCTATTTAGGGGATTCTGCTTAGAGATGAGCTATAGAAAAATATAGCTCTGCTAGGAAATCTCATTTTTCTCTTCCTAAACTCTGATTTTCTCATAGCGTAGCCAGACTCACAGGGACTTTACATGGATTAATTAGTGCTTAAAATCACTTTTGTAAATGAAAAGTAGCTATACTAGGATAATCATTTAAACTCTGAATGTTTGTCTTTTTTTTTTTCGTGCTACCATTATAATTTCAGACTCTCTTCCATAATGTCACCAGATTGTAGGTGAGCTCCCGAAATAGACAGTCACTAAGACTAAAACTGTTGTATGATCCAATATGCAAAATAGCTCTGGGAAAGCAATGATGAGACTGACTTGATTGTAGCAATGACCTACTCTTTTATAATGGATGGCATCATAAACAGTTTTAGGAATATTTGGAAATGAGAGAATTATGTATCTGGTGTGGCACCAAAAAAAATTGCCATTCGTTTAACAGTCATTGCAGATTAATTATAATGCCCTACAAACGTTTGTTTCAAAATGGGATGTAGGATCTGATTTTTGTAACAGGTCAGAATAATTTTCATAAAAGTCTTTTTTTTTTAATTTTATTTTATTTTATTTTTTTAATTTACATTCCAAATCACTTCCCCTTTCCCGTTTCCTCCCTCCCCGAAAGTCCCATAAGCCCCCTTCCCTCCCTCTTTTCTCCGTTCAAACCCCTCTCATTACTCTGTCCTGGCGTTCCCCTACATCCAGTCTTTCCAGGACCAGGGGTCTCTCCTTCCATCTTTTTAGAAATCTATTGATATGCTGATTGTGTCTAGGGTATTCTGAGATTCTGGGTCAATATCCCCTTATCAGTGACTTCATACCATGTGTGATCTTTTGTGATTGGGTTACCTCACTAAGGATGATATTTTCAAGTTCTGACCATTTGCCTAGGAATTTCGTGAATTCATTGTTTTTAATTGCAGAGTAGTATTCCATTGTGTAAATATACCACATCTTCTGAATCCATTCCTCCGTTGAGGGACATCTGGGTTCTTTCCAGCTTCTGGCTATTATAAATAAGGCTGCTATGAATATAGTGGAGCATGTGTCCTTATTGCATGCAGGTAAAGTCTCTGGGTATATGCCCAGGAGTGGTATAGCCGGATCCTCCGGAAGTGTCATGCCCAGTTTTCTGAGGAGCCGCCAGACTGCTTTCCAGAGTGGTTGTACCAGCCTGCAATTCCACCAGCAGTGGAGGAGTGTTCCTCTTTCTCCACATCCTCGCCAACAACTGCATAAAAGTCTTGTTATTGCAAGTCTTCCCCTTACTTCCTTTAGCTGATTGTGATCTTATCACAAATAAGGCTTAATAGATTGATTTGAAGTACCTCCCTTCCAAGTTTAAAAATAATCTTCAAGTTGACAAAATAGCTAAGTTAACGAAGATACCAGTTACCAAGTCTGATGTCCTGAAATTGATTCCCAAAAACTACATTAAGGGAGAAGGAAAGAACCAACTTCTGAAAATTGTCCTCTAACTTCCACATGACTGTACACCCATGTCCCTACACACATGCATACACACAAAATAAATAAAATGTAAGAAATAATACCTTCACTAAGCATGGTAGTACATTCTATTACTCCCAGCATTAGGGATGCAGAGGCAAGCAGATCTCTCTGAGTTTGAGGCCAGCCTGTCTACATAGATCTGAATAGAACTTGTCAGCTAAAACATACAAGTTATGGAAATAAGGGTGAATTTGTATAAATTATATCATTGTTTCTAACTGTGAGCAAGTTTAAACTTGTTTATGCCTCTGTAATTCATATATAGATTCAATACCAAAGGAAGACTTGTTACTTTATTGTATCTGCCTGAACTGAATAAGGATGCACTACTCTTACCAATGCAGATAATCATTATTTAATGGTCAACTCACCTAAATACATGTATTATAATATTACTGCCAAATTTATTTCTTTTCTTCTTTAGTAATTCTGCAGCATACACTCAGAGAACTGAAATGAAGAAACTGGCATATTATATCAAAAATAAAGTTGCACTAAATTCTCATGTAGGTTTCTAAACTACTGCTACACTTTAAAAAATGAGCTGAGGAGTTAGGGAGTTGGCTCAGTGGTTAGGAGCATGTGTTACCCTTGCAGAGGATCCAAGTCCAATTTCCAAAACCTATGTTAGGATGTCATCTTATCAACTCCATGAACACTTGCACTTATGTTCACAGACACATAAATATGCATATAATATTAAAATTAGTTGAACATTAATACTATAAAATGGTATATCTGTAAGATGCATTAGATAAAACAATGAAAGCACTTACATGTCCTGGGATGTTGGAGAACTTATTTTTAATTTAAAAATCAGAGAATAATTAGTTTATGATATTCAATAGGTAAACAGAATAGCTAAACTCTCAAG
The DNA here is from genome assembly GCA_036184795.1 of Tokudaia tokunoshimensis. Taxonomy (NCBI): domain Eukaryota; kingdom Metazoa; phylum Chordata; class Mammalia; order Rodentia; family Muridae; genus Tokudaia; species Tokudaia tokunoshimensis. The sequence continues at coordinate 82,386,607 of BTHU01000023.1, forward strand.
GGTGAAAACTATTTGCCTTTATGAAAACAACAGCATTCTCACATCCTTTTTTGCCTTTCTGTTAAATTCAACAACCAACTATGAACATGTGTCACTTCAGCTATAATTTATAATATACATGGTAGAAATATAATAAGACTAAATTACCAATTTTCAGTGTTGTCTTCTAGGTTAATAGGGAAGTTTTAGAGTCACATGTATCAGATAGTGTCCCTATTTTGTCAATTTATTAAGAAACCAAAGAGGAATGGATATTAGAGTTAGTACGTAAGGAGAATTAAAAAATGCTCTTGGCGGGCTAAGCAAATGTTATCACTGAACAACAGATGAGAAATGACAGATACAATTTAATATCTCTGCATATAAGTCAATGCACATAGGAAAACGTTGAATTGTTATGTACCCTGTAAGATTCTGAATTAGTTCTTTTAAGAGGGGAAAGGCCTGGAAGTGCTTACCACGGGTATTGAGACTATTTATTTGATGTTCAACTTCGTTCAAATACTGAGCAAAGTTTTAAAAGTGTTATGAAACAAATGAAAAACATATTCATGATACCACATCATACATACACAAGCTTTGTGACAACACATACACACACACATACATATACCAGAAAATAAAAATGAATGAATGAATAGTAGTTTTTCTTTGCTAAAATAAATAAATAAATGTCTTTCAACTTTATTTTGGCATTATGAAACACACACACACACACACACATATATATATAATTTTATTTATTTAATGTATGAGTGCTCTGTTGCATATATATCTGCCTGCCTGAAGAGGGCATCAGATCCCCCTATTGTTGTAAGCCACCATGTCATTGTGGGAATTGAACTCATATCCTCTGGAAGAATAGCTAGTGCTCTTAGCCACTGAGCCATCTCACCAGCCCATCTCCTTGTGCCAAAAATAAAAACTAAGGGAAAAAAACAGAATTGTGTCTGTTTAGCATAAATAGATAAAGTAAAGAATGTTTAATTATAATAAAAGATAAATAAAATAGGAAGGAAGGCCATGTGCTTCAGTATAAGACACAACTAAATCCTAGTTCCACCTCATTGTTAAGAGGTGTTAGAATCTCTACCTCAAGAAGATAACCAACTGTCCAATAGTGATTCTCAATACTCAAAAAGTGAATGTGTTTAAAATGTAAATTTCTCATCATATATGCTATTATAGCTTAATAGGCCAAATCAGATTACTTAAAAATGTCACTGATATGTATTTATGTTGAAATGTTACAATTACATTCCCAAAAAAGTACATAATTTGAGATTGCACTTCAGTTACTTTTCACTGAATAAATCTGTTTAACCCATTAACCACTTCAAGAAATAGAAGTTCAGTTAAAAAAAAAAAAGTCTTTCTTTTTTCTTTTTTCTTTTTCCCAACTCATTTCCATCTTCCTCTAAAGGGAAACCATTATTGTCAGAAATAAGCCTTATATCTGTAAAATGTATGCAAAATAATCAAAGAGAACATTGTCATATGTATGCGTGAGCTCTTACTCAATAGTATCTTGGAGAGAGTCATCTATGTTGTTGCCTATTGTGTACTAATTTGTTAATGTTCCTGGCAATGAATCATCCATTCTTCTTGTGATTTACATTGTGGTTTTGGTTTTGGCTTCAATATTTTCCCTTGCTACAAAAATCTCAATAAACATTTCTTGGTGAATATATGTATACACTTGTCAAGTTTGGGATTTTTCAATCATGATTAAGCATATAATTAGATTTAATCAAAGCAGACAAGTAGTTTTACAAAAATGATTCTGACAATTTACAGTTCCACGAGCAGTATATGAGAATTCTAGTTGCTTCACAACCTGTCCAGAAATTTTAAAAGCTTTTATAATATTTTTTTAAATTTTAGTCTCTCTGGTAAATAAAATCACTTTCTATAAAACATGTCTCCAGATGTTCTTGTTTATATAGAAGATGGAAAAAATTATAGACTCATTGATTATCCAGATTAAACAGAATTATGCTGATTAAGTAGAATTCCTTTGATATGCCTATCCCACAAAAGTTCATGCATTTGCATACTTGGCCTCTAAGCTGGTGGCACTGTTGGGAGGAGGTTAGAAATTTTGAGAGGCAGTGGAAAACTTGAAATGTACAGCCTGGTTAGAGGAAATAGGTTGCTGGAGGCATGCCTTTCATGCTAAAATAATCGTCTGTCTGTCTGTCTGTCTGTCTGTCTGTCTGTCTGTGTTTCTGTTTCCCTCTCCCACTTCTTCTCCATTTCTTTCTCTCTCTCCTTCCATCTTGTGCTTTTCACATCCCTTTCCTCCCTCCCTCCATCCCTCTCTCTCCTCTTCCCTCCCCTCCTCTTCTTCTCTTTCACTTTCCCTCTTTCCTAGCTGCTGTGATAAACATAGCTTTCCCGGTCATGCTCTTCTACCATAGTGTTTGTTCTTGGACACAGACCTAGGTGAAATCAAGCCAGCCAATTACAGACTGAAATGTCTGCAACAAACCTCTTCTTTTTAAAATTCTTTTGCTGTTGTGTTTATTCATCTTTGCCATTAAATAATTTTATTTATACCCCAAATATTGCCCCCTTCCCGGTCCCCCCTCCCAGTTCTTCCTCCCTTCCCCCTTCTCTTTGCTTCTGAGAATGTTCTCCCCTTCCCACCATCCCCCACCTCATCCAGCCCCCAGAATTCCCCTTCCCTAGGACATTAAGTCTCTGCAGGATTAGTCATATCCTTTCCCACTGAGACCAAACAAGGCAGTCCTCTACTACATATGTGCTGGGGGCCACAGACCAGGCCATACATGCTCTTTGGTTGGTGGCTTAGTCTCTGGAGACTGAGAGGTTCAAAATTAGTTGATACTGCTGTTCTTATGGAGTTGTAATCCCCTTCAACTCCTTCAGTCCTTCCTCTAACTCTTTCATAGGGGTCCCTAACCTCATCCAATGATTGGCTATAAGTATCCACACCTGTCTCAGCCAGCTGCTGGTAGAGCCTCTCAGGGGACAACCATGCCAGGCTCCTGTCAGCAAGTATAACATGGCATCAGTAATAGTGTCAGGCTTTGGTGCCTGCACATGAGATGGATCCCTTCTTTTTCTCAAGAATTTTACCATTCTGACACAATACCACTATTATCCTTTCTGTTTTTCAGGTTCAATGTCAAAACTGAAAGATCTAAATCAAGCAAGCTTCAATACATTAAGCTTTAGATCAATATGTCACCAAGTCTAATAATTATAAGGAGAATGAGAAGTTCCAAAACAGTCAGCACTATATTGGTGGAAAAGACCAAAATCCAAAGACTGACATCATTTAACGTTAAGGCTACAGTAACTGAGATAATAACAAAGTATTTGTAAAAAATAAACATAAAAATAAAGAGATAAGAACAGACTAGAGAGCATGAAAAAGGAACCTACACAAGCATCCACACCTAGACATTGACAAACAGGAAAGGAGATAAAACAGAGTCTTTTTGCTACCTGTCTTTTCAGTAAATGATAGCCTTTCAACAGCTGGGCATCCATGTGCAAACGAATAAATATCTAGACAGGTCTAATATCCTTCACAAGAACTACTTCCAAATGGTCCACGGGCATTATTATGAAATGTAAAACCACAAAATTCATAGAAGATTACACAGGAGAAAATCTAAATGATAATGAATTGATGACTCTTTGGATATGATACCAAAGATCTGGTGCATTAAAAAACTGCTTAAATAGACTTTCAAAGCAGAACTCCTGCCAGGTGTAGTGGTACATGGTTGAAATTTGAATAGTTGAAAGACTGGAAAATGAGGAGGGTGAGTTTGTGGTCTGCCTGGTCTGGCTACATTTGAAGACATCATCATCATTAATTATTTAATTAATTCATCAATTAATCTTAGGTCTGTGAAGTAAATGTCAAAAGCATAAGAATGGGTATAGGCTAGATGATAATATTTACATAACATATTTTTGTTAAAAAACAGTGTTTTCCAACACATCCTAAAAACACTTGAAACTCAAGGACAGGACAAACAACCCAGTGAAAAATGGAACAAATGTCTGAATAGACACCTTACCAAAGAAAATATGCACAGGTCAAATAAGTTTATGAAAGTATATTCAAGATTAAGGAATTAAAAATCAAAGCAATGAGGCTTGTGTAGTTAGTTCCATTATAGAGAGTAAGTCTAACATACAGGATATGAAGCACTAACTTTAAGCTACACCAGAGAGAGGAGAAAAAGGAGGGAAAAGAAAACAAGGAGAAAGAGAGAAACTTAAATGTATATTGTAAAAGGAGAGATGTATGGGTCAAACTTCAAGACATTATGAAAAGTGAAAACTTATGAAGACAGTATAAAAGTCAGTGGAAACAAGGAGAGATGATTAGGGTGAACCTAGAGGCCACTTAGAGCAGAGAGAATTTTGTATGGTGCTCTAATTGTGGGTCTAGGTCATTGTATATTTGTTCAAATCCACAGAATATATCACCAAGACTAAACCCTAGTGTAAAATACGGATCTGCATGAAAATGATGCCTCAGCCTAGGTTCCTTGATTACAATAAATATATAAGCCAAAAGGGGAACATTAATGATAGAATTACTAATGATATACCTGTGGGGAACTGAGTGATGATAAACAAGGATCACCTTTCCCTCATTTTTTCTGTGAACCTGAAACTGTTCTACAAAATAAAAAAATAAAATAAAATTCAAATTTTAAAATATAAAGCAAAAGATAATGTCTTATTGGGGCTACACTGTGGCTGGCACAGACATTGGGAATCTTGTAATAAGCATATTTAAAAGGGAGCTGGAAGAGTAAGCTCCACTTCTATGTGTAATTGAACAATACAAAGTGAATTTGATGAAAAAATGAAGAAAACCCAAAGCTGAAATTCTCAAGGAAATATTAAAATTATTATTTTGAAGGAGTAAAGATAGACACCTCCCCTACTGCTCCTGAGATCTCATCCCCGTAGTCTCATCCCTAGCTCTGTAGCAAGAAATCCACAGAGGTCTCTTCCTTTGGAATCTGAACACATCCCTCCTCTCCCAACCTTCCTTCCACCAACCTATCTCATTAACCCAGCTCCAACAGTAGCAGACATTCACTGGGAACACACCAGAAAAGCAGAACATGGAAGCAAGCTAACTGAAGACCCACTGCTTCCCTTCAAATCCAATCCCTCAGGCTCTTCTCCATAGCACAACAAAACGCCATCTGTAGCCTTCCATGCCCCTGACCACATCTCCTGTGGGTCCTACAGTCCATCCCCTCCTAGCCTCCCTACTCTCACTGGATCATTTTATCCTAGCCCCCAATTCCAGCAGGCCACTCCTGGCAGAAAACCAGGTAGACTGCTCTCTTCTCTTCTCTTCTCTTCTCTTCTCTTCTCTTCTCTTCTCTTCTCTTCTCTTCTCTTCTCTTCTCTTCTCTTCTCTTCTCTCTCTCTCTCTCTCTCTCTCTCTCTCTCTCTCTCTCTCTCTCTCTCTCTCTCTCTCTCCCCTCAACCCCTGGTCTCGTCCCCAGCTCTGCAGCAGAAGAGCTATGACAGCATCCCTTATTTCATTGCTCCTATTTTCTGTGGATCCCACAGAACTTTCCATTCTAATGTTCCTCCCTCCCCCCGCCCCCCCTCATTGCTTTTTCCCAGACCCCAATCCCAGCAGGCACCAGGAAAGCAAGTTGGCTTGAGGCAGACCCCACCTATCATACTGCTGCTGAGATCCAATCCTCCTATTCTCATCCATAGATCTGTAGCAGCAAAACAACTGCTATCCCCCTTTCCGCTCTGACCCCATCCCCAACTGATCACAAAGACCTTTTCCCTAACCTTCCTTCCTCAAACTAATTTGAGTATCTCTGTTTCCCACACTAGCAGGCATTCCCCCATGAACATAGCAAATGAGTAGGGCAGGAAAATAGCCATCACACTTTCCAAAAATTCAGGGAGAAAAGAGAAACCAAGGAAACATATACCCACCCCCCCAAAAAAAACCCAGAAATCAGTATCTAGACATGTAATCATCCCAAATCCAGATTCCTAGAAGCAAAAAAAAAAAAAGCCCACAATCAATAAACCAACTATATGAAGATGATAGAAGTTCTCAGAGAGGAAATGAATAAATCTTTTAAAGAAACTCAGGGAAACACAACCAAACAATTGGAGGAAATAAATAAATAAATATTGTTGGACATCAAAGGGAGGAGAGGCCCTTGGTCCTGGGAAGGCTTGAAGCCCCAGTATAGGGGAATGCCAGGACAGGGAAACAGGAGTGGGTAGATTGGTGAGCATGGAGAAGAGGGATGAGTTAGGGGATTTTCTGGGGTGGGGGGACCAGGAAAGGGGACAACATTTGAAATGTAAATAAAGAATATATCTAATATAAATAAATAAATAGAGAAAAGATTGAGCCAGAACAGCTCAGTTGAATCAGCTAGCCAAAGTCAGAAAGAACAAGGAAGGGGTGAGCTTATTCAGCAACAAGTCTTAGAGGCTGAAAATATTCTAGGCCTAGATTAAAGCATATGGAGCCTAGAAGTTTACAGGACTAGACCTAATTTAGCAGATGGTGGCAGTAGGTATCCAAGATGACATTTACTTCAGGAGAATAAAAGTTACTTTACAGGTCCATGTTTATTATGTTGCTTAAAACACAAGTCCAAGTGGATCAAAAATGTCAACAAAAAACCAGATACAATAAATATAACAGAACAGAAAGTGGGAAATAGCCTTGAACACATTGGTACAGGAGACAACTTCCTGAAGAGAACACCAAAAGCTAGTCTTTGGATAAAAAAATTAATAAATGGAACCTCATGAAAAGCTTTTGGTAAGGCAAAGGAGACTTTCAATAGGACAAAATGGCAGCCTACAGAATGGGAAAAGATTTTTACCAACTCTTCATCCAGTAGAAGACTACTATCCAAAATATATAAAGAACCCAAGAAACTGGACACTAACAAACCAAATAATCTAATTTAAAAATGGGGTACAGATCTAAACAGAGAATTCTCAATAGAGAAATCTCAGATGGCTGAGAATCACTTAAAGAAATATTCTTAGCCATCAGAGAAATGTAAATCAAAAGTACTTTGAAATTTCATCTTACACCTGTCAGAATGGCTAAAATCAATAATAATAAGTGACAGTTCTTGTTAGCGATGATGTAGAGCAAGGGGAACACTTCTCCACTGCTGGTGGGAGTGCAAACTTGTAGAGCCACTATGGAAATCAATATGTCACTTTCTCTGAGAATTGGGATTTAATCTACCTCAAGACTCAGCTAATACCACTCTTGGGCATATACCCAAAGAAGTCTCTATCCTACTACAAGAACACTTGCTCAACCACATTCATTGCAGCATTATTCATAGTAGCTGTAAACCAGAAACAACCTATATATCTCTCAGTGGAAGAATGAATAAAAATGTGGTATATTTACACAATTGATTGTTAGTCAGCTGTATAAAAATTTTGCAGAAAAATTGATGGAAGTAGGAAAAATCATCTTGACTGAGGCAACCCAGACACAGAAAAAAATATGGTATTTATTCACTTATAAGTAGATATTAACCATTAAGTTTTAAATGGTAAGTGATAATATGCAAACACAGAGAAGTTAGGTAAAGAAGAGGAGACAGGGGAACATATGGATGTCCCTGGGAAGGCAAAATCGAATAGATTTTATAGGTGGACTAGGGACAGGTGGAGATAGGAACAAGAGGTATCCTCTGGAGGAAGGTAGTTCAGGGAGAGAGTGCCAGGAAAGACTGTTGGAATTGGAAGGTATTTTGGGGGGTACTGGATCTACTTAGTGCAATGGATATTTCCTGGAATCTATGAGGATGATCCTAATAAGGACTTCTAGTAATGCGGGATATGGAGTCTGAACTGGCCATCTCTTGTAGCCAGGCAAGGTTTCCATCAGAGGGCATGGGTTGCATTCTATTGATTTGTTGGCCAAGAGGATCCCATGGAAACCCCCATGCAATCTCGGCTGATGCTAAGGTAAAAAGTTGCTCTCTACAAACCGAGATCTGGGCCAAATTGCCAAAGACAAAATCTACACAAAACATTGAACATGGAGAAGTTGAGCTGGTATCTGCTTGAAGCCTTCACTACTAAGTTCTAGTCTCCTTGGTACTCTGCACACTACCAAGAATGAAATGTGGACAGCAACCCAGCCACAAAACCTTTGACCTACAATCTGCCCTACCTGCAAAATATACTACAGCAATGGAGGCACAGAACTTATAGGAGTAGCCAATATCTAATTTGACTTAAGGCCTATACATAAAAAGTAACCCATACTTGACACTGCTTGGGTAACCAAGAACCAGAGCAAAGATATCTCAGAGAACTAGGATAAAGCAAACACAACTTGTCTAAAACAAGTACCGTAAAACAATTCCTTATTCTGCTATACTCATATATTGGTGTCTTATCCAATCATCAGAGAGGCTTCCTCTTCCAGAAGATAGAAACAGATGTAGACCTGCTGCCAGACATTATTCAGAGAGAGAGAGAGTCTAAATGGGAGTTCCCCATCAAATCCCTTTTCTTAGAGCTCAGGGGATCCCATGGAAGTAGAGGTGGAAAGACTGGGAATCAGAGGAGACAGAGGACACCAGGAGAACATGGCCCTCTGAATCAACAAGCAAGATGCATATGAGCTCAGAGATACCAAAGCAGCAAGCACTGGACCTACAAGGGACTGTACCAGGACCTCTGCATGTATATTATTACCATTGGCTTAGTTTATTGGGGGACTCCTGACTGTGAGTACAAGTGGACCCTGGATTCTTGTGCCAGAGAATGTGTTCTTTGAGACTCTTTTCCTTCTGTTGGGTTGCTTTGTACATCTTGGAAATGATGGGGTTTACTTCACCTTATTATATTTTATTGTCATATTTTGTTGTTATCTTATAAGCCTTTTTTTAAAAACTGAATTCCAGAAAGGGAATTCTGAATGGGATAGAAGGTAGCAAGAAACTGGGAGGAGTAGAGGTAAAGGAAACTGTAATCAGGATATATTGCATGAGAACATAATGTATTTACAAAAAAAAGAATAATAAATAAACATAAATTAAATAAAAAATTGGACTAGAGAAATGATTCAGTGGTTAAGTGTGGAGCAGTGGACCATGCCACCACAGGTAGCAGACACAGAGGTGGTAGACAGATGGGGACTGGGGGAGGGAGAAGGAGAGCAAAAGGGAGAGGAAGTGTGAGAGGGAGTGGGAGAGGGGGAGGGGGAGGAGAAGGGGAGAGAGAGAGAGAGAGAGACTTGGCATGGCATAAGCATTTGAAACCTCAAAGCCCACTCCTGGTGACACATCTTCTCCAATAATACCATACCTCCTGATCCTTCCCAAATAGATCGTCATCATCTAGGGACATTCGAATAGATGACACTATGGCAGTCATTCTCATTAAAACCACCACACACATGTTGTTTTTGAGTCTGCTTTCATCCTACTACTCTGCCATGGTATGCCATCCCTTTTCTCCTGGCTCCTGAATGTGTGTGTAAGCTTCTTTTTTTTTGAAACAGCACCTCACTATGTGGGCCTGTCTGACCTGGAACTGCTACAAATGCCAAGAACCATAGAGACCTGCCAGCCTCTGAGTGGGCCTCCTGAATACTGGATCATCATGGCTAGTCTTGGTTGACTTTTTTTTCTTTTCTAAGTTTTTTTTTTATTTACATTCCAAATGATTTCCCCTTTCCCGTTTCCTCCCTCCCCGAAAGTCCCATAAGCCCCCTTCCCTCCCTCTGTTCCCCATTCAACCCCCTCTCGCTTCAAATCTCATCTTGTATCTCAGGCTGGCATCAAACTTACTGCTAACCTCCTACCTCAGGATAATTAGTATTATGATCCTAGATATAAGATAATGTATTCAAGAAACTGTCTTTTTCAGCTGAAGATCTAGTAGCTCTAGGAAAGTGAGGCCTGAGGCCAGATGTTTTTACATATGAGATGAACTAACCTAACCGGGATACTGTAGCCCTGGGGTAAGAGACAACAAGCTTGCTGCTATTAAAGCTACAGTTAGTCAATATCAGAGATCTAAGAAAGATAAATTAAAATAGGAAGTACAACCCAAATGGCATATTTACCATTTAAAATGACAGAGAATTTCCCACTACCTAGATGGTTGCTCTAGGCTTCCATCATCTCAAAGTTTTCTTTTTTGGGGGGAGGGGGTAGGGGGAGCAGTAGTCAGTATTCAGCTGTCATACTAGACAGAATTTCATCTTAAAGTCCCACATAGAGCAGTATTGGCCTTTGGCTGCCAGACCCAGGTCTGAGAAATTGTCCTGTGGAGAAGGAACTTCAGGGACTAAACTACTTTGACCAAGGAAAGTAAAACAATCACCCCCAAAACATGTTCACAGTTTGGGCAGAAACCTGGCAGAAGGTGGGGTGTGGGGCGGCTTCTCCCAATAAATAGTGTTACCACAATTCAGATGGAATCATTGTACCTTATCTTTGGAGACCATAGGATTCCCACTAGAAAGGGGCATGTCTATTATGGGTAGCTTTTTCTGATTAAACACTTTAAATGCCATATTCAACAAATCTCTGAAGAATATGAGAACCATCTATCAGGTGTATCTGAGTTTAAGCTTAACCTTGAAAATACAATAACTTGTATGTTAATTATCTTTAGCAGTTTATAATAAATTAGTAGTTTATATAAGATTGTGATTTTACTTCTTTATCCATGTTGAGTTTAAACCTTAAATATTTGGGTTCAAGATTTAATTGAAGATCCTTTAGCATCAAAATGAAATTTAAACCATAAATACAGTCCGTAGAGAAACTGGAAATTTTACCTTCCGTGATGTTTTCATAGGGCACCATTATAGAATATTACAGTACTTTGTATGACTTAGTTTATCCAAATAGCTTAAGCCTAACAAAATGAACAAGACAAAAAAGCTAGACAAATGTGAATATGAACCAGGGTAGACCTTAGAAATTTATAAACCTTATTTATCAAATATATTTTATTTATCAAACACATGTTGTTACTTGTCTAAATTTTTTAGAAGCCTGGTATTGAACAGTTAGCAGAGACATAGATAGTTAGGTGTAAATCTCTAAGTCAGTTTCTGTTAATCTGAGTAGACTTTTATAATCTTAAAATTTTGTCAACATAAAATAATTCCTACCAATCTGAAATGTTTAGAGGCTTTCTGTTGTCCATGTAGTCTAAAAAGAAGATATAATCATAAGCAGAGGGTTCAGTAGAATTGAGAAATTTTATAGGTACTGCCTTAGTTAATTTATATCACAAGTTTGTCTTAAGATGATCTCATGCCATGTATCCTTAACCTTAGTAAAGACTGCTTCCAGCCATGTGACTGTTATTTAAAATTTCTATTTATTTTGTAGCTCTATTTTCAAATAAGTGTTGAATCTGAGTTGCATATACAGTATATTTTAAACAAAAGCAGAAACATGTATGTGTATATACATATATATGTGTATGTATATATGTATATATATACATATATATATACATATATATATAGTGTGTGTGTGTATGTTATAGCAAACTGATTATCCATGTATACACCTTTTGTTATAAATTTTCAGCCAAATTTTATTATAGATTTTTTTAGCCATATTCAATAAACTTACAAATCCTGACAAATCCTGAGACAGTATATAGCACAGTCTTATAAGACTTTTTGAGAACAGAGCACAGAGAAATTCTAGAGATAAAAGATTTTTTCAGAGTGCTAAGTTGAAGAAGTGTAGAGCAGAGTATGTTTAGATATAACAGATATTGGAATCACTTGTTTTGCTGTGGTAGAAGTTGTTAGCATATGAAAGAATTTGAAAATATAGAAGGCCAACATTTTGCCATTGATCAGTATGAGGTCAAGCTGTTTGTGGTTCAAGGAGGGAGAGGAATTTTAATCCAGTAACATGGCTGCTCTAGCAAGGGATCACATTCAAAGACTTTCTAGGTCTATTTAATCCTGCTAGAATGAAGACACAGCCTGCATTACAGTATGCTCTGACTACCAGATATGCTCTTCGTACACATTCTTAATACTAAACAATATAGGTATGGTTACTTTGCAGAAGGAAGCAGCCCTGTTTGAAAGTGGCATCATCAAATTGAGGGGCAGACAAAGTGATGTGTCAGAGAAAGATTTGACAGAATGAGTCAGAGATAAGATATTCCCAACTCATATGAGAACACCACAGGAAAGAGAGAGTACCAGGAGAGTCAGTGCAGTTTGGCACAGTTCAGTTGAAGTCAATTGAGTTCAGTTGAAGTCGTTCCTGAGTTCTATTCAGTTTGTGTAGTTTGTGCAGTACAGATCAACTGAGGCAGTTAAAGCCAGCAAATCAAGAACCAGAATATTAGAACAAATTTCCAGAGTTACTTTGAGGCTAAACAGAGCGATTCAGTCAGAAGGCAAGAGAAACCAGTTTGAATCAGTCATATTAGAGAGGAGTTTGGGCCTGAACAGCTGAGTTGAACCAGTCAGTCAGAGTTCAAAAAGAGCTAGAAAAGATGAGTTTATTAAGTAGTAAGCCTCTGAGATGACAATTACATCTGGAGGACAAAAGATACTTTTACAAGAAAAAAAAAGGGTCACAAAATGAAATTCCACTGGAGGGAATTTCTATAATCTCTAAAGGGGGGCTGAGTGAGAGCATATAGGAGCACAGATGGGCTCAGGTTTGGAGAAGCTGACAAAGAGGTTCACTCAGAGAGTGAAGACACCTAGGAGCTCTTAAGGAAGAGAGAAAGCAGGCACTTCTAGAAGCTGTAGGACACTTAGGAGGTAGCTGAGAGACAGAGAGTGGGGTTGCACAGGCCTGTGGGCTTAAATAAGCTGTAATATTTAAGGCAGGAGCTGAGAAAAGGATAAGGCTGCAAAATATCATAGAATCCATGGGCTGCTGGCCTACAGATACCTCCTAGTGGCAGGAGATGGAGGAAAATGTCACAGGCATTACAGGCAGGACTGTAGTTCCTGCAGGAGGTGTGAGAGAGAGACAGAGACAGAGAGAGAAGCACAGAGAGACAGAGAGAATAAGAAAGACAGATAGACAGGACAGAGAAAATAAGAGAGACAGAAAGAGAGACAAAAAAGACAGAGACAGAGAGAGACAAAACAGAGACAGAGAATAAGAGAGACCGAGAAACCTAAAGATAGACAGAGAGGAGAGAGAGAAGCTAGGGTAGATAATGTGTCATTGTGACAAGAATTTCCATACAGGGAGTCCCCAAACAAAATGGGAAACTTGTCAGAGAGAACAATGTTCCAGATTAGAGAGGAAAGCTATCTGTTGTCCTTGTGATTGGAGCCCACTAGGGGCAAGCATAGCTTCCTGGCACACCAGTGTGGCTTTTGGAATAATAGTAGACAAAGCAGGCAGTTCAACAAGATATTTATTTATCCAGTAGAGAAAGATGAGCAAGCAGGGGAAAGGGAGAATGCTAAATGTCTTTAGTAGAGATAACCAGATTGTTATAGCAGGCTAGAACCTAAAGATCCAAGACAAGTGCTCAGGTGGGCATTTGGGCAATGGTGGAATATAGAAGATTCTTGGAGTTGGAGAGAAACACTTATGCAATAGACAAGGAGAGGAATGGTTAGAGCACATGTAGGGGAGAAGCAGCTGAGAAGGCAGATTCTAGAATTTGGAATCTACATTGATGGATGGCAGGAACTAGCAGAAAGAAATGATCCATACATACCTTAGGGGAGTTAAATTATCATCTTGCTTCAGAGAAGCAAGAGGGAACTCATTTATACCACTCTCGGCATTTCTGTACCAGGAGAATAAAAAAAAAGAGAGAAATTATAAAGGATCAAGAATATGATTGCTCCTAGGAATAGTAGAGAAAGTTTATTGTACATAAATGGGAGAGCATAGCCAGAGGCAGGAACATCTGGGAGAGTCCAAAGTAAACATGACCAGACAGAGCTGGATCTTGTGAGAAGAATGGGGAGGGGAGAATGGAGAGGAGACACAGACCAAGGGCAGTAACATGTGCAAACAGACTGACCTAGACAAAATAGCTGAGTTATACATGGGCTAGAGGAGCTAGTGGAAGGAAAGCCCTGCCCAGTACCTGGGTTGGAGAGTTCAGAGTAGGTAGGGCAGGGTGTGAAAGCCAGGAGAACCCATAACAGAGTCTTTTATAAATAGGAATGCTGGGAGCACCCAGCAGCCAGCATCCACTTTGCTATGTTAATTGGCACCTCAGCTATTTGTCCCATATTTGAGATCTAGCATAAATAACATGACTTGACTCAAACAGGATCCTTCCAAGTAGAAAGTCCAGTTGATTTCATTTGACTGATGATGCAATTGTCCACACTCAAGTGTAAATGGGGTTGATTTCTCTACTCGAGTTTCCACAGTCTGTGTGTGTATGTATGTGTGTGTAAATGAAATTTATTCATGCCTTTAATTTAATGTTTATCAAAACAGAAAGGCCAGTTAAAACTCTAGGTCCTTTACAAATGAGAAGTAATTGGAGGCCATTTCTATTACTTTAGCTTTATTTTGTATTATTTTCCTCAGTTGTGCATGTTTTAAAGCATGGTTGCTTCTTCATATAGCTTTCTACTTCCATTCAAAGCTGCAACAATGTAAACCTTGGGTTATTACGGCCAGCACCTTACCATCTGGTCTATACCCACATCAGTATATTATCTTTATAGGCATACAACCATCTTCTTCCCAGCTTTATGATTGGTAAACCTTTAATTCTGCCCTGATATATAACTAGTCTATTTTGGAATAAAAATAGTTTAGGATTTTGCAAAGTACCCTAGAAAATGGACGAAAGAGGCAATAATTAAGGTAAATCAAGAAAACATCCTACTTTTGTATGAAAACCATCTGTGATGAGATGTAGGCAGAAAAAAAGATAAAAGAAAAATGAATTTTTGTTGTTCCGGATGTAAGATGAATGTAATCTGAGATCACAAAAAATACCTTTGGACAGTTTTATAATTCAATCCATATGCCCCACCCTCCACTATTGAGCACTGCATCAGAAAAATGTGAATTAAACAGATGGCTAAAAGCACATTTGATACCTAGCTCTCTGGGCATTGAAATGGTAATTTAGCAAAGCCTACCTATGTGTCTGAAATTATTCCAAAGAGTGTTTGAAAAACTCAGTTATGGGAACAGCCTCCTAAAAACTAAGTTTTAGAAGTTATCCTTTTTTTTAGTTTTTCCTTTCAAATATCAATCAATAAATGCTGAATAATTCAACAAACTGCTTCATAATCCATATCTCTAGCCCATGTGAACCTTGTTATTCCACAAGTGCTTATCATTCTTCCATCACACAAGTACCATTAGAAGCAGTCTTCTAGTATTTAAGAATAGTAGCAGCACCTGTATAGCAACAAGTTTTATAAATCTTTTTAAGAAATTCATTTAGACCCATTTGATTTAGACAGCAGTAGCAATAAGCCAAATCTTACCTAGATGCACAGCATGAGTACAGTTCTATAGTAACCTTTGTCTAAATATAGGCACCATGTTTATACAATCAAGAACAAAAGTCCAAACCCAAGCATTACTTTCTTGGTCTTAATGTTACTGAACTGCACCTCAGTATTAACATGTCAGGTACATGGCTGATGAGAAATGCCAGCCTCCTTCATCTTTCTTCCAGTCTTGGTTTCACTAGAGAGAGAACATATAGGAGAGTTGGAGTTGTAAAGATTCTCTTTGACATTGTCTAGGCTTCAGCTCTGTGTATTGGGTTGAAAGAACACAAACACTGGGAAAAAATTTTCATAGAAGTATCAAATAAAACCTGAAATTGTGTGAATACTTAGCAAAGCCTGTAGCCTGCATTTCCCTGCCATTGTTATCACAATAAACACATAAAAGTGTAAAGTATACAAAGATATATCAGACATGTTAAAATAGCCCTGGCAAACTGTCTCTTCTACCACATTTCTTTCCTTCTTATGTTTTCCATTCATCATTTTCTCCTTACCTTAGAACTGGGACGAAATAAGTGAACACACAATAAATGTTCCTATGGTTTCCATGGCATAGATGCTTTAGTATCATTTCATGCATTTTTTATCATGATATCAATGTTCTCAGATATATTAAAGAATATCCTGGATAACTTTGTACAAAGATGAAATATGATTATCTTGATCTCAATAGACTCAAGAATTTCTTTATGTTAACATCAACCTTAAGAACTGAGGTGATTTTATTGTTACTTCAGAAAGACATTTTTAGAATTGAAGAAAAATGAGTAAATTGTCTGGTTATCAGAGATATCTTATTACGATTTGGCTATTGTGTTAGTTACTTTTTATGGCTGTGATAATCACTATGATCAAATGCAACTTGTCAAAGAAAGATTTTATGTTGGCTTATGATTCCAAAGTGAGAGTCTATAATATCAGGGAGGCATGCCAGTAGTCAGCCAAATCAGGAAAGTGAGAGATGACCTCTTCAACCTGAAACTCAAGCAGAGAGAACAATTGGAAGTAGAAAGATACTTGTGATGGTTTGTATATGGTTAGCCCAGGGAGTGGCACTATTAGGAGGTATGGCCTTGTTGGTGTTGCCTATCTTAATGAACCATATGATCACCCAAAACTAAAATCTGTGTGTCATTTTTAAGACATTCTTTTTTTTTTTTTTTTTGGTTCTTATTCTTTTTTTATTGGATATTTTATTTATTTACATTTCAGATGTTATCCCCTTTCCCTGTCCCCCCACCCCCAGAAGCCCCCTATCCTATCCCCCTCCCCCTGTTTCTATGAGGGTGCTCCCCCTCACTCCTGTCTCCTCACCCTGGCATTCCCCTACACTGGGGCATCTAGCCTTCACAGGACCAGGGGCCTCTCCTCCCATCCTCTGCTACATATGTAGCATCTGCCTCTATACTTGTCAGACTCCGGTAGAGTCTCTCAGGAGACAGCTATATCAGGCTCCTGTCAGCAAGCACTTCTTGGCATCCACAATAGAAGACATCCTTCTTTTAAACTTCAGCATCTAATCTGTGTTGATCGTACCTCAGTATGTTTGATTCTCTTCTAGAAACCTGTAATTAATAATTCCATTTCTTTTTGATCAATTTCAATTTCTATTTCATTTGATTTAATCTTTTGAAAAAAAATTTATTGATTCTTTGTGAATTTCACTTCATGCACCCCAATCTCACTAATCTTCCCATCTCTCCATATCTGCTCTCTACCCTTGCAAACTACCCCCAAAATAAATCCAGAAAGCAAACAAACAAACAAAATCTCATTGTGGAAGCTGCAAAGTATAATTATACCCTTGCCCAACTAGATTTTCTTGCAGATATTTATTGCAGTGAGTCATTGGTTTGGCTTCTGATACACTCACTATCAATACTGGGTCCTCACAGGGACTCTTCTTAGATATCCTGTTGCTGTCCTGTGCCGTGGAGATCATACAGCTTTGGTCCTTGAATACTATCCCTTTCACATGCTCTAGCAGTTCATAGATGGGGTAGATGTTGGGGTCCAACTTAGTCCTAGATCTGGGCCTAGGTAGTAGCTGAAGTCGTCTGTCTAACAGCTTTCTCATGCTCATGCTACCTGAGTCAGCTCTCCAGCACTCCAGGTGATAAACAGGGCCAGCTCTCCCTAGTGCAGCATGAGGTGAGAGGCAGGGTCAGGTTTGCACAGACCTCAGAGATCAACAGGGTCCCTGAAAGTAGCCCAGACCAATGATGTTTGTATGGCCTTTAGTGGTAACATGAGCCCTAAATATTGACACAAATCCCTGCTGCTGTAGGACCACAAACACAAATATGGCCCTCAGTGCCATCACAGGCTACTCACATCAGGCTGTTTCTCACTACCCTCAACTCTCCAGTTCTGCCTCTCTTCATTGTGGATACACCACTCTGTTTGTCTTTCTCTTCCGTCTCCCCACTACTCACTTGGTCATCTTAGTGGTACCTGGGGTCTTTTAGTATCTACCTTTTGGTACCAGTTGAGGGTTGTCTCTTGATTTCATTTTAATGACCCAGACTATTCTAGGTATCCTATGTAATCTGCCTATAACTAAACTTCTCCCTTCTAAACCATCCTAAATATTGTTATGAAAAATTCTTTCTAAGATGAAAATATCAGACTATTTTTAAAGATTCATAATATAAAGCCTACTGCCCATAGTTTTAGCTATAAGAAACTTACCCCTCCAAGTTCATCTTTCCCTGATTTCTTCATATACCCATCCAATTTGGTCTACTTAAAATGTCTTAACTTTGCACATGCTACTCTTTCCTCCACTGGGATGTATTCCTTGAACTCTCCATTACAAAATTCCAATATTCAATTTGTTTATCATTATGTGTAATGATATTTATAATATCTATCTATATCCATATCTATATGTATATCTATTTCTATATATAAAGGAGATTTATTACATATGATTACAGGCTATAGCCAAACTAGTCCAATAATGGCTGTCTTCTAGAAGAAGGTCCAAGAATACAGTAGTTGATCAGTCCACAAGACTGGACATCTCCACTGATCTTCAATATACACTGAAATACCAAAGAAGTAAGCTCTAACAGCAGTGAAAGAATGGACTTTGAAGCAAAAGTGAGGACAAGCAGGCAAAGAGCAAAACCTTTCTTCTTCCGTGTCCTTTATAAACAGTGTCGTGAGAAGGTATGGCCCATGTTAAAGATGGATCTTCCTACCTTAAAATATCGGGATTAAAGGTATATCTTCTTGTCTCAAAAGATGCAGAATAAAGGTGGGTGAGTCTTCTGATTTCAAATAATTTAATTAAGTAAAAGAACCTCTGGGGGAATCAGTATCCCGGACCACAAGCTGTACTACAGAGCAATAGTGTCAAAAACCTAATGGTATTGGTACAGTGACAGGCATGTAGATCAATGGAGCAGAATTGAAGAGCCAGAAATGAATCCACACTCCTATGGTCACTTGATCTTTGACAAAGGAGCTAAAACCATCCAGTGGAAAAAAGATAGCCTTTTCAACAAATGGTGCTGGCTCAACTGGAGGTGAACATGCAGAAGAATGCAAATTGACCCATTCTTATCTCCTTGCACTAAGCTCAATTCTAAGTGGATCAAGGACCTCCACATAAAACCAGACACACTGAAACTAATAGAAAGGAAACTAGGGAAGAACCTTGAACATATGGGCACAGGGGAGAATTTCCTGAATAGAATTCCAATAGCTTATGCTCTAAGATCAAGAATTGACAAATGGGACCTCATTAAATTACAAAGTTTTTGCAAGGCAAAAGACACTGTCAAAAAGACAAAGCAGCAACCAACTAACTGGGAAATGATCTTTACCAACCTTACATCCGACAGAGGGCTAATATCCAATATACACAAAGAACTCAAGAAGTTAAACTCCAGAGAGGCAAGTAACCCTATTAAAAATGGGGTACAGAGCTAAACAAAGAGTTCTCACCTGAAGAATATCTAATGACTGAGAAGCACCTAAAGAGATGTTCATCATCCTTAGTCATTAGGGAAATGTAAATCAAAACAACCCTGAGATTCCATCTCACACCAGTCAGGATGGCTAAGATCAAAAACACAGGAGACAGCAGCTGTTGGCGAGGTTGTGGAGAAAGAGGAACACTCCTCCACTGCTGGTGGAATTGCAAGCTGGTACAACCACTCTGGAAAGCAGTCTGGCAGTTCCTCAAAAAACTGGTCATGACACTCCCGGAGGATCCGGCTATACCACTCCTGGGCATATACCCAGAGGCTCTACCTGCATGCAATAAGGACACATGCTCCACTACGTTCATAGCAGCCTTATTTATAATAGCCAGAAGCTGGAAAGAACCCAGATGTCCCTCAACGGAGGAATGGATTCAGAAGATGTGGTATATCTACACAATGGAATACTACTCTGCAATTAAAAACAATGAATTCACGAAATTCCTAGGCAAATGGTCAGAACTTGAAAATATCATCCTTAGTGAGGTAACCCAATCACAAAAGAACACACATGGTATGTAGTCACTGATAAGGGGATATTAACCCAGAATCTAGGAATACCCTAGACACAATTCGCATATCAATAGATTTCTAAGAAGATGGAAAGAGAGACCCCTGGTCCTGGAAAGACTGGATGTAGGGGAATGCCAGGACAGAGAAATGAGAGGGGGTTGAATGGAGAAAAGAGGGAGGGAAGGGGGCTTATGGGACTTTCGGGGAGGGAGTTAATGGGAAAGGGGAAATGATTTGGAATGTAAATAAAAAAAAACCTTAGAAAACAAAAAAAAATTATTGATAAATAAATAAATAAAGCAGTACATACAAGATGCAGTCCACAGAACTCAAAAAGTTCAACAAGCTGAAGGACCCAAGTAAGGACACCTCAGTTCCACTTTGGAGGAAGAACCAAGCAATCACAAGTGGGGAAGAAGGGAGAGATCTGGGAGGGAAAGTGGACAGGGAAGGGGGGAACCTAATCTGGTATTGGGTGATGGAAAAGGACTGAAGCCCTGAGGGCCAGCAGAAAGAATGGAAACAGGCAACCTCAGGAGGTAAGAGGTTGGTGGGACCCTGCAGAATGCACCAGAGACCTGGGAAATGAGAGACTCTCAGTACTCAAAGGGAGGGACCTTAGATGAAATATTCAGCAGTAGGGAGAGGGAATTTATAGAGCCCACCTTCAGCAGGAAGACAGGGCATCAAGTGAGGGAGGGGATTGCCATCCCACAGTCAAAACTCTGACCCACAATTGTTCCTCTCCGAAAGAACTACAGGAATGGGAATGGAGAGAAGTCTGAGGAAAAGAAGGTCCAGCGACAGACCCATTTGGGCTCCAACTCAAGGGAAAGTCCCAAGTCCTGATACTATTACTGAAGCTATGGAATGGCCACAAAAAGGGACCAAGCATGACCAGACTCCAGAAGACCCAACAAGCAGCTGAAAGAGTCAGATACAGATACTTGCACCCAACCCATGGACAGAAGCAGCTGACCCATGTCGTTGGACTAGGGAAGGCTGAAAGTTGAGAAGGGCAATCCTCTAGGAGGACCAGCAGTCTCATTTAATCAGGACCCCCAAGACTCTCAAACACTGGACCACCAAACAGGCAACATATAGCTAGTGCTGATATGAGGCCCCCAACACACCTACAGTAGAGGACTGCATGGTCTGTTTTCTTTCAGAGATGATGCACCTAACCCTCAAAAGACTGGAGTCCCCAGAGACTTTAGAGGTCAGGTGGGGTGAGGGGTGGAGACATCCACGTGGAGAGAGAGGGTGAGTAGGAGGTACTGGATGTGGAACAGTCAGAGTTTGGACGAGGGGTGGGGGGAATAAAATATGGAGTTTAAAAATTAATTAATTTATTATAACAAAAAAAGAAAGAAAAAGAAAAATTTCTCACAGGTATGCCCAGCTACTTTGGTTTAACTTAATTCTAGATGTGGTCAAGTTGACAACCAAGAATAGCCATTATATCTGTTTTGTCTTTGTTTTGTTTGTTGATGTTTTTGAGACAGGGTCTCACTATATGACCCTGACTGACATTAAACTCATAAAGATCTGCATCCTTCTGCTGGAATTAAAGGCATGCACTACTTACCCAACAAGAAGGTAAGTTAAGTTTCTTTAATTATATTTTATTTATTTTGTGTACACATATACACTCTGATGTCAGAGGACAGCTTGCTGAGGGAGTTGTTCTTTCCTTTCATCTTGTGGGTCCCAGGATTTGATCACAAGCTAAACCTGCTGTCTAGCTCTGAATAAACTGTTTCATCAGACTACTTGATCTGTAAATATTTTTAAAATGCTAAGACCAGAAGAGAAGGGAGGAGGAAGACAGCATGGATGAGTCAATAAGAAAAGAAGTTATAAGGTCAAAGTACTCAGGCCTGAAAAAATAAGCAATAAAAGTAAATAAAATTAAGCAAGGGCCAGGAGTTTGTGTGTTCGGGAATAGAGAGACTCTTCCTCTGACTCAGACAGGTCACATAAGTAAGAGGGTCAGACTTAAGCCATGGAAATTGCTGCCTGGTTGAAGATATGATGGAGGCTGGGGCATCCAGGCAAGACTCAAGTACAGGTAGCAGGAGGGCAGGGAAGAAACGAGCTTCTGAGTAGAGAAGAGGTATCTTACATCCCATAAGAACATCTGAAACTATGAATTAGAATGGAGATTATAAGGAAAGCCCAAATGAAGACCCAAGACATGCTGACAGATGTAGTAGAAGCAATAGATTTGTTGGACAAACAGCTATTCACAGTTTACAAAAAATAAAATCTATTGAGACAGAATCATGTTGTGTAGCTCAGTCTAGGCTTGAACTTGCCATCTTCCAACTTTGGCCACCATGAATGATAGCTTGAAATTTTTTTTTTTTTTTTTGCTCCACAGTGTAAATTTAAAGTCATCATCTGGTATCCAGACTACTGCATGAAAATTCGATTAACAGAAGGAATGCATGCTCCTGGGTTACTGTGGGCTTTGTATACACTGTACTTGAATTATCGATTGAGTTGCTTATGGTATTCATAAATCTACAAACTTTCTAAGGCTGGAAAAAGTTTGTGTTTTATTTCTCTTGGTATGCTACAGTATCTGAAAAAATAACAATCAGTATTTGTTGAAAGAATATATGACAGCACATTTTGAGTTGAGAAGTTTTCAGTAATTGGAAATGATGACTGAGAAAAATTAATCTTCCTATGTTTAGGAATGGTAGAAGTACCTGGTTACAGAGAGACAGCATGAGAATATATTAATCTCAATATTTATTTTTGAACCCCCAACAAGTAAATGATCCCAAAAGCTGGTGCCATTGAAATACCTACAGGTCTAACTCCATTCTTGATTCTGGAGCCAACATCTCAAGTTTTAGTGCTTCTATCTCTACTTTATTTTTTTCATTGAATATTTCATTTGTTTATATTTCAAATGTTATCCCCTTTCCTTGTTTGCCCTCTGCAAACCCTCATCCCATCCCCCCTTACCCTTCTTCAATGAGGGTGCCCACCCACTCACCCATTCCCACCTCACTGCCCTAGCATTCCTCTAAACTGGGGCATCAAGCCTTCACAGGACCAAGGGCCTCCCCTACCATTGATGCTAAATTAGGCCCCATCAGCACCTTCAGTTCTTCCCCTAACTCCTCCATTAGGGTCCCTGTGCTCAGTCCTGTTTGACTGTGAGCCTCCGCACTGGTATTGGTCAGGATCTGGCAGAGCCTCTCAGGATACAGCTATATCAGGCTCATGTCAGTAAGCACTTCTTGGCATCAGCAATAGTGTCTGGGTTTGGTGTCTACATATGGGATGAATCCCCAGGTAAGGCAGTCTCTGGATGGCCTTTCCTTCAGTCTCTGTTCTACTCTTTGTCCCTGTATTCCTTTAGACAGGAGCAATTCTGGATGAAAATTTTTGAGATGGATGTGGTGCCCCATCCCTCAACCAGGAGGCCATGCCTAATCTCTGGCTATGGTCTCTACAGGTTCTCCTTCCCATTCTGGGGTATTTAAGTTAATGTCATCCCCGTGGGGACCTAGGAGGCTCTTACTTTCCTGGCATCTTGGACTTTCTGGTAGCTACCCCCAGTTCTCCATCCCCCACTGCTACACAACTTCTTTTAATTTCCTGACCTTCTGTACTTCTCTTCCATCTCCAGCCCATACCTGATTCTGCCCTTCTTTTCCCCCTCCCACTCTTCAGTTCCTCCCAAGTCCCTCCAACCCTCTACTCCCTTTGATTATATTGTTCCGCCTTCTAAGTAGGACTGAAGCATCCACTCTTTGGTCTTCCTTCCTCTTGAGCTTCATTTGGTTCATGAGTTGTATTGTGGGTATTCCACACACTTTACCTAATATTCACTTATCATTAACTGCATACCATGTGTGTTCTTTTGTGACTGGGTTACCTCATTCAGGATGATATTTTCTAGATCCATCCATTTGCCTGTGAATTTCATGAAGTCATTGTTTTTATTAGCTGAGTAGTACTCCATTGTGTAAATGCACCACATTTTCGGTATCTATTCCTCTATTGAGGGACATCTGGGTTCTTTCCAGCTTCTGGATATTATAAATAAGACTGCTATGAACATAGTGGAGCATGTGTCCTTATTACATGTTGGAGTATCTTCTGGATATATGCCCAGGAGTGGTATGGCTGGGTCCTCAGGTAGTACTATGTACAATTTTTCTGAGGAATCGCCAAACTGATTTACAGAATAATTGTACCAGCTTGCAATCCCACCAGCAGTGGAGGAGTGTTCCTCTTTCTCAACATCCTCATCAGCACCTGCTGTCTCCTGAGTTTTTAATCTTAGCCATTCTGACTAGTGTGATGAGAAATCTCAGGGTTGTTTTGATGTACATTTCCCTGATGACTAAAGATGTTGAACATTTCTTTAGGTGCTTCTTGGCCATTCAAGTTTCCTCAGTTGAGAATTCTGTTTAACTCTGTTCCCCGTATTTTTGGTAGGGTTATTTGTTTCTCTAGAGTCTAACTTCTCAAGTTCTATGTGGCAAAAGACTTGGTCCTGTTTAAATATTCACTCTGATAGTCTGTGTGCTTTTATTTAAGGCCATTGATGTTAAGGGATATTAAGGAATAGTGATTGTTGCTTCCTGTTATTTTTGTTGTTAGAGGTGGAATTATGTTTGTATGGCTATCTTCTTTTGGGTTTGTTGAAAGAAGATTACTTTCTTGTTCTTTCGAGGGCGGAATTTCCCTGCTTGTGCTGGAGTTTTCCATCTATTATCCTTTGTAGGGCTGGATTTGTGGGAAGATATTGGGTAAATTTGGTTTTGTTATGGAATATCTTGGTTTCTCCATCTATGGTAATTGAGAGTTTTGCTGGGTATTGTATCCTTGGCCAGCATAAGATCTGCATGAGATCTGCCCAGGATCTCCTAGCTTTCATAGTCTCTGGTAAGAAGTCTGGTGTAATTCTGATAGGTCTGCCTTTACATGTTACTTGACCTTTTTCCCTTACTGCTTTTAATATTCTTTCATTGTTCTGTACATTTGGTATTTTGACTATTATGTGACAGGAGGAATTTCTCTTCTGGTCCAATCTATTTGGAGTTCTGTAGGTTTCTTGTATGTTTATGGGCATCTCTTTCTTTAGGTTACGGAAGTTTTCTTCTATAATTTTGTTGAAGATATTTACTGGCCTTTTAAGTTGGGAAGCTTCACTTTCTTCTATACTTATTATCTTTAGGTTTGGTTTTCTCATCATTTCCTGGATTTCCTGTATGTTTTGGGATAGGAGCTTTTTGCATTTTGTCTTTCCTTGACAGTTGTGACAATGTTTTCTATGGTCTCTTCTGCACCTGAGATTCTCTCTTCTATCTCTTGTATTCTGATGGTGATGCTTGCATCTATGACTCCTGATCTCTTTCCTAGGTTTTCTATCTCCAGGGTTGTCTCCCTCTGTGATTTATTTATTGTTTATACTTCCATTTTTAGATCCTGGATGGTTTTGTTCAATTCCTTCACCTGTTTGATTGTGTTTTCCTGTAATTCTTTAAGGGATTTTTGTGTTTTCTCTTTAAGGGCTTCTAGCTATTTACCCGTGTTTTCCTGTATTACTTTAAGGGAGTTATTTATGTCCTCCTTACAGTCCTCTATCATAATCATAAGATGTGATTTTAAATCAGAGTTTTGCTTTTCTGGTTTATTGGGGTATTGAGGGCTTGCTGTGGTGGGACAACTGGGTTCTGATGATGCCAAGTAGCCTTGGTTTCTCTTGCTTTTGTTCTTGTCCTTGCCTCTTGCTATCTGGTTATCTCTGGTGTTAGTTGGTCTTGCTGTCTCTGACTGTGGCTTTTCCCTCCTGTAAGCCTGTGTGTCAGCACTCCTGGGAGACTAGCACTCTCCTGGTGGGATTTGAGTATGGAGAGTTGTGGCACAGGATCTGCTCTACAGTGCAGATGGAACTGGAAGGATCCTGTCCCTTGCTATTCCTTAGTTCCTGTGTCCTGACGACTCTGGATGGGTCCCTCTTAGGCCAGGAATTTGAGTAAAAGTGGTGGTCTCGCCTGTGCTCTCAGGTGTGTCAACAATCCTGGGAGACCAGCTCTCTCTCCCAGTGGGACCTGGGTATGGAGAGCTGTACTCTCAGGTATGTCAGCACTCCTTGGAGACCTGCTCTCTCCTGGCAGGATCTGGGTACAGAAAGCTGTGGCACTGGGTCAGCTCCAGGACCAGACAGAAACCAGAAAGCTCCTGTCCCAGGCTGCTACTTGATTCCTGTGTCCTGATGACTCCAGGAGGGTCCCTCTTGGGCCAAGTATTTGCCCAGCTCTCTCCAGACAGGATTTGGGTATGGAGAGGTGTGGCATAGGGTCAGCTCCAGGCACAGATGGAAATAGGAAAGGCTATCTCTACTTTAAATGTCATTCTGACCTTGTGCCTTGTAATCAACTTTAGGGTCAGACCTTACCTGGAATCTATGTATAGATGTCTCTTTATCCATAACTGGGATAGTCCTACTTTAAGACACCTTTGTCATCTCTTCAAAGCCCCTCCTTATACCAATCATTGATCTGACTTTATTGATGAGATAACTACAATCAATTTAGTTTCCTGTTGTTGGAATTATCACAAACTTCCAGCCTCCCTTGCCTGCCTACAAACTGTAAATCTCATTAGGATACCCACCCCATGCTTTTGTCACTTGTCACTTCGGTCAGCGAGACCAATGCCTGGTTTTGACATGTGTAGGTGGGGCTGAGTTCACATAATGAGCATTTTGTCCAATAATAATTGGAGACTAATATGGAAATAGAGTTTGGTAATAATTCTTAGAAATATTTTAATTACTGAAAAATTTTAAATCATGAAATACATAATTAGGTACCTGGACTAATTTTTATAATGGTTTTTAAATGTATATGTGTATGGGTATGGGTAAATGCACATCCCTCCCATGTGTGTGCCTGTGTAAGACCAGAGGTTAACATCAGATGTGTTTTCCTATCATTCTCTACTTTGTTTTTGAGACCTGGTTCCTCAATTAATCTACAACTCATTGATTGATTAGACTTGCTTGTCATCATGTCACTGGAATCTTCATTTCTCTTCCTCCCAGAACCTGGATTCCAGGCACATATCACTATGCCTACTATCTTAACATGGGTGCCTGGAATCTGAACTCAGGTAATGTGTGCATAGCAAGCACTTTACCCAATCTCCCCAGTGCTTTCTGATTCTTAATGACCTTAGGAAGCTAGTAAGTACATATTTCTCTATCGTCCAAATGGTGGCTCCTATCAGCTTCTTAATTTCTTATTTATAATTGCAAGGATAGGAAAATAAAAGTTTCATGTTTTTCAGAATTGTCAGAATTACCTTGCTTTCACTAGTGACCCTTGTTAGTAAGGTGGAAGTATTAAAAAAAGAAAAAATCTGAAATGTCTGTTTTTATGTAATGTTACTATTTGTATTAAATCGTCTTCATAACTTCAACTCTAGACCCAGCGATCTACAAAGAAGACAGCTTTTCTTTGTTCTTAATGTTTCTACACAATTCACTTGAACGTGTATGCATGAAAGTAGGTGTGCATTCATTCATCCTCATGCAAATGTGAAGGTGAGGAGATACACTCAAGTGTCTATTACTCATACTTTGGGGCTTATACACACAAGGGAAGGGATGAACTCTTTCCCTCAGCTCTTAAATGTGTTCTACCAAGCTTCTTAGTTTTCTATATGTTTTGCTAATAGCGACTCAATTATAATCAACTCTAAATATAGCAGCCTTAAGGGTGTATAATATAAATTGGAAGCACTGGAATGGGTGAGCCAAATTTTCATCATCTCCCACTCCATACTGCACTTTGTCTGCCATAATGCATTACTGGGATGGATGTGTTTCGAATATTTCATTTCTTTCCTACTGACATTTACATTAAATCTTTGTGAGAACCTGCTACATATGCAATCATGTACTAGATAGAGGAATATGGGAAAGGAAAGGACTGGGATCTTGTCCTCATGAAGCTGATTTGGGTCTTCAATATTTTCTATAAGTTCCTGTGTTAAAAACCTTAGACTCAGGTGATGATACTATTGCAAAGAGTTGGAAACTTCTGAAGTTTGCGTCTAGTTGAAGGAAAAGGCAATTTGGGATAGAGCCTTGGATAGTATATTGGAACCCTGGTGTTGCTCTTGCTCTGCCTTCCTGGCTACCTTGATGTAAATAGTTTTGTTCCACCACATGCTTCCTGCCATGATGTTTTGCTTTCTCACAGTCCCAAAGCAAAAGGGCCAGGAGACCAGGTACAGAAACTCTAGAACCTGCAAGCCAAAGTTATCACTATTTTTCCTTTTAAGATGTTTATTTCTATACCAACTATGTTGCCACAGTGACAGAAAGCAGACTAACACATTTACCATCTGGTTAATTGGAAAAAAGAAGCTATACTTTTAGTAATAATTAACAGTCAAAGGCTTAAATAGCAACAGAAAAACACTGTTCATGTAAAATCTCAAACTCTGTTTTACCATCAGCAGGAGCTGTGACCTCTGATTCCTCGGTTAATGAAAAAGCAAATCAGCCCTCCCTTGAGCAGCTGAAGAACACTTACCATAAAATTGTGAGATGGTTCCACAAACTACATACCATGACAATACAAACATATCCCTCATTTTTCAAATAACACTGAAAAAATATTTCTGCTTCATTTTAAAAAGTCTAAATGCCTTTTCAAATAGTGCCAGCATTTTACACCTTGTTTTTGACTTTCAAAGACATTCCTAACATAATTCACCAATGAATAATAATTCAAGAGTTCTGATACTGTTGTACAGGAATCTACTTAAGGCTTGACAAGAATCAACAAAAAGAATTTGAGAAATCAAAAGATATCCTCATAAGGTAGATCTTTCCTATTCTTTTCACCCACTTTTACTGAAAAAAAAAAGACTGAAATTTCAACCATATTTTCCAAATAAAAAGAATGTATATCTGCCTGTTGGTGACATGACCTAAAACCAGATTTAATTAATTAAAAGTCATCTCCAGCTGTCATCTGGGCTTATTTGCATAGGCTGTGAGAATAGGTCAGTACAGTTCAGCAGCTGAGACTGAAACCATGAACTTTTTGGTCTGCTGAGCATGATCCAAAGTGACTCAACAGTTAATCAGCTCTATGTCCTTAGTTCACAGCACTCCAAACTTCTTCAGTTGTGACAACAAAGGCCACATTTGAAATCCTACACTGTATACAACTGTGATGTTTGGGGAAAATAGATTCTAGGGAACTGTCTCAGATCCTGTGATACCATGCACAGGGGATGAAGGCCCTGAGCATACTTATTTGCAAATGGCATCCCTTGCAATGCTCATGCTCACTAGCCTACACTTTAGCCTGAAGCTATGGCTCCTTTCTTTTTCTTGTTTCAGGTTCTTACAAGGCATTCCTATAATTGGACAATCCCTTCCTTTTCCAACTGTAAATCTTTATTTATCCTTCAGGTTCACACATCATCCTTCACCTGAATATTTTTTTTTCTTCAAGGGACTAAAATATTTTGACTTTTAATGGTACTTATCACGCTCTGCTTTATCACATTCTTAGTCCCCATCTATTTCCAGATGACTTTGCCATAGCAATTACTTTAAAATTGTTTGAAGTGAATTGATTTCTCTTCTGTCAACTACTTGGGAAATTCCCTGCATAAAACCTGTTTGTCTATATAACACAAGAAGCTTTCATCCCAGTACATGTCGTTTATTTCTCTATCTGACTGTACTGAGTACATTCCCTGTTGAGCTTTTCCTGAATTTCAGTCTGTTCTTCCAATCTTTGTTTATCTCTCTGCAACAACAGGCCTCCTTCCTACCTCTATGTAACACTGTCCATTTGTCTGTACCTTTCTCTTTTTTACTAGATATGTTGTTTATTTTCAAATGGTATCCCCTTTCCTCAATTCCCCTCTGAAATACCCCTACTCCATCCCCCTCCCCTTGATCACCAACCCACCAATGTCCATTTCCTTGTCCTGTCATTCCCATACACAGGGGGATTGAGCCTTCACAGGACCAAGGGCCTCTCTTCCCATTGATGCCCTACAAGTCCATCCTCTGCTACATATTCAGCAGGAGCCATGGGTCCCTCCATGTGTACTCATAGGTTGGTGGTTTAGTCACTGGGAGATCAGGGGGTACTGGTGGGTTCATATTGCTGTTGCTCCTTTGGGGCTGAGAATCCCTTCAGCTTCTTGGGTCCTTTCTGTAACTCCTCTATTGTGGACCAAGTACACAGTACATTGGTTGGCTGTGAGCATCCGTCTCTGTATTTGTCAGGCATTGGCAGAGACTCTCAGGAGACAGCTGTTTCAGGCTCCTGTCATCAAGCACTTGTTGGCATCCACAATAGAGTCTGGGTTTGGTAATTAAATATGGGATGGATCTGCAGGCCCATCTCTGGGTGGCATTTCCTTCAGTCACTACTTCACACATTGTCACTATATCTCATCCCGTGGGTATTTTGATCCCGCTTCTAAGAAGGACCAAGGTATCCAAATTTTGGTGTTCCTTCTTCTTGAGCTTCATTTGGTATGTGAATCATATCTTGGGTATTCTGAGCTTCTGGGCTAATATCCACTTATCAGTGAGTTCATACCATGTGAATTTTTTTGTGATTGGGTTACCTCACTCAGGATGATATTTTCTAGTTCCATTCATTTGTCTAATAATTTCACGAATTCATTGTTTATAATAGCTGAGTATACTCGATTGTGTAAATGTGCCATATTTTCTGTATCCATTCCTCTATTGAGGGACATCTAGGTTCTTTCCAGCTTCTAGCTATTATAAATAAGGCTGCTGTGAACATAGTGGAGCATGTGTACTTATTACATGTTGGAGCATCTTCTGGGTATATGCCCAGGAGTGGTAGAGCTGGGTCCTCAGTTAGTACTATGTCCAATTTTCTGAGGAACTGCCAAACTGATTTCCAGAGTGGTTGTGCTAGCTTACAATCCCACCAGCAGTGGAGGAGTGTTACTCTTTCTCCACATTCTCATCAGCATTTGCTGTCACCTGAGTTTTTGATCTTAGCTATTCTGACTGGTATGAGGTGGAATCTCAGGGTTGTTTTGATGTGCATTTCCCTGATAAATAAAGATGTTGAACATTTCTTTAGGTGCTTCTCAGCTGTTCAGTATTCCTCAGTTGAGAATTATTTGTTTAGCTCTGTTGCCCATTTTTAATAGAGTTCTTTGGTTCCCTGAAGTCTAACTTCTTGAGTTCTTTGTATATATTGGATATTAGTCCTCTATCTGAAGTAGGATTGGTAAAGATCGTTTCCTAATATGTTGGTTGCTGTTTTGTCTTATTGACATTGTCCTTTGCCTTATAGAAGCTTTGCGATTTTATGAGGTCCCATTTGCCAATTCTTGATCTTAGAGCATAAGCTATTGATGCTCTGTTCAAGGCTCTTCCCCACTTTCTTTTCTATTAGTTTACGTGTATCTGGTTTTATGTATAGGTCCTTGATCTACTTGGATTTGAGCTTTGTACAAGGACATAAGTATGGATTGATTTGCATTCTTCTGCATGCTAGGTGCCAGTTGAGCCAGCACCATTTGTTGAAAAGGCTATCTTTTCTCCACTGGATGGTCTTAGCTCTTTTGTCGAAGATCAAGTGACCATAGGTGTGTGGATTCATTTCTGGGTCTTTAATTCTATTCCCTTTATCTACATGCCTGTCATTGTACCAGTCCCATGCAGGTTTTATCACTATTGCTTTATAGTACAGCTTGAGGTCAGGGATGATGATTCTGTCAGAAGTTCTTTTATTGTTGAGAATAGTTTTAGCTATCCTGGGTTTTTTATTACTCCAGATGAATTTGGAAATTGCTCTATCTAACTCTGAAGAATTGAGTTGGAATTTTGATGGGGATTGCATTGAATCTGTAGATTGCTTTTGACACGATGGTCATTTTTACTATATTAATCCTACCAATCCATGAGTATGGGAGATCTTTCCATCTTCTCAGATCCTTTACAATTTCTTTCTTTAGAGACTTGAATTTCTTGTCATACAGATCTTTCATTTGCTCAGTTAGAGTTACACTAAGGTATTTCAAATTATTTGTGACTATTGTGAAATTTCACTAATTTCTTTCTCAGCCTGTTTATCCTTTGAGTAGAGGAGATCACTGATTTGTTTGAGTTAATTTTATATCCAGTCACTTTGCTGAAGTTGTTTATTAGATTTAGGAGTTCTCTGGTGGAATTTTTGGGGTCACCTAAGTATACTATCCTATCATCTGCAAATAGTGATATTTTGACGTCTTCCTTTCCAATTTGTATCCCTTTGACCTCCTTTTGTTGTCTAATTGCTCTAGCTAGGACTTTGAGTACTATATTGAACAGGTAGGGAGAGAGTAGACAGCCTTGTCTAGTCCCTGATTTTAGTGGGATTGCTTCAAGTTTCTCTTCATTTATTTTGATGTTGGCTTCTGGTTTGTTGTACATTGCTTTTACTATGCTTAGGTATGGGATTGACTTCTTGATCTTTCCAAGACTTTTATCATGAAGAGGTGTTGGATTTTGTAAAATGTTTTTTCATCATCTAATGAAATGACCATGTGGTTTTTTTCTTTCAGTTTGTTTATGTAGTGGATTTCATTGATGGATTTCTGTATATTGAATCATCCCAGCATCCCTGGGATGAAACCTACTTGATTGTGGTGAATGATTGTTTTGATTTGTTCTTGGATTCGGTTGGCAAGATTTTTTTTCTTTTTTTTATTGAATATAATCTTCATTTATATCTCAAATGCTAAAACCTTTCCTGGTTTTCCCCCTCCCTGAAAACCCCCAACCCCTCCTCCCATCCCCTTCCTCCAAGTGTATGCCCCTCCACCCAACACATTCCCACCTCCCCCCCTTGATTTCCCTTTGTTGGGGCATCTATTGAGGTTGGCAAGAATTTTATTGAGTATTTCTGCATCAATATTCATAAGGGAAATTGGTTTGAAGTTCTCTCTCTTTGTCAGATCTTTGTGTGGTTGTGGTATTAGCATAAATGGCTTCATAGAATAGTTTGATGAGTGTTGGTATTAGATCTTCTTTGAAGTTCGGACAGAATTCTGCACTAAAACCATCTTGTCAGAGGCTCTTTTGGTTGGGAGATTTTAATAACTGCTTCTATTTCTTTAGGGGTTATGGGACTGTTTAGATGGTTTATCTGATCCTGATTTAACTTTGGTATTTGGTATCTCTCTATAAAATTGTCCATTTCATCGAGATTTTCCAGTTGTGTTGAGTATAAGCTTTTGTGGTCCAAGCTATTCGGAGTTCTGTAGGCTTCTTATATATTCAAGGGCTTCTCTTTCTTTAGGTTAGGGAAGTTTTCTTCTATAATTTTGTTGAAGATATTTACTGGCCTTTTAAGTTGGAAATCTTAACTCTCTTTTATACTTATTATCCTTAGGGTTGGTCTTCTCACTGTGTCCTGGATTTCCTGGATGTTTTTCGTTAGGAGCTTTTTGTAGTTTGCTTTTTCTTTGACAGTTGTGTCAATGTTTTCTATGGTATCTTCTGCACCTGAGATTCTCTCCTCTGTCTCTTGTAGTCTGTTGGTGATTCTTGTATCTATGACTCCTGATCTCTTTTCTAGGTTTTCTATCTCTAGAGTTGTCTCCCTTTGTGATTTCTTTATTGTTTCTATTTCCATTTTTAGATCCTGGATGGTTTTGTTCAATTACTTCACTTGTTTGATTGTGTTTCCCTGTAATTCTTTAAAGGATTTTTGTGTTTCCTCTTTAAGGGCTTCTACCTGTTTACTGTGTTCTCCTGTATTTCTTTAAGGGAGTTATTAATGTCCTTCTTGATGCCCTCTAACAGCATAGTGAGATGAGACTTTATATCCAACTCTTGCTTTTCCGGTGTGTTGGGGTATCCAGGACTTGCTGTGGTGGGAGAACTGGGTTCTTATGATACCAAATAGCCTTGGTTTCTGTTGGTAAGGTTCTCGTGCTTGCCTTTCACCATCTGGTTATCTCTTGTGTTTGTCTTGCTGTCTCTCTCTGGAGCTTGTCCCTCCTGTGGGCCTGTAAGCCTGTATCAACACTCTTGTAAGACCAGCTCTCTTATGGAGGGATCTGTGTATAGAGGGTTGTGGAATAGCCCGTGCTCTTGGGTGCAGATGGAGACCGAAAGGATCGTGTCTCAGCTGCTCCACTGTTCCTGTGCCCTGTGCTCTCCTGAGTCATCTAGCTTTGAACAGTTATTGGAGAGAAATTGGAGATCTCACCTCTGAGCCTGTGATTGAGAGAACTCTTGGAAGACCAGCTATCTCCTGGTAGGACCTGTGTACAGAGGACTGTGGAATAGCCTTAACTCCTAGATGCAGATCATTACCAGATGTGGTCTGTGGCTTTTACAGTAGGTATTTCCTCTGTCTGTATCTTTCTAATGGCTGTCTCCTTGTTATTGTCCGTATGTGGCTTTGACTTTTTCTTTATTTTGTCTTCTTCCCTCTGTCCATTTCCATATGCCCTTTTAGCCAGCAGATAAATCATGAAAGATCTTCTGAAGATTTTCTGAAACTGTAACTAAAAGTTCAGTGCTACTGGGCCTTTTCAAGAACTTATAGGTTAATGTCTAAAGATCTTTCACTGGGAGAAACACCCTCTTACTAGGTAAAAGTTATATCCAGAATCTACAGTGGAGACTCTGAATTGGGATCCTTAGACACTTTGGTTGCCTAATTTACATAATAAAATATAGTGATTACAAAAATAAAGGTGACCCACAATAGCTAATCACAATAACAAAGCTAACTTCTTTTGTGTCTGAGAGCAAGCGAACCATTCTAGAATATTAGCCTGGCAAAGTGGTGTACACATTTTTTAAAAAGAAGAGTTATATAAAAACTCTTTTATATATATATATATAATATATATATAAATATATATAATATTTAATATATAATATATATTATTTAATATATAATATATTAAATATTTATATATAAATATATAATATATTTTATATATAAAATATATATATATATTAAGAGTATATATAAATTTATATATATATAAATTTACTCATTATATATATTATAAATATATATTATATTTTAAATACTGTAGCTATCTTCAGACACACCAGAAGAGGGCATTGAATCCCATTACAGATGGTTGTGAGCCAGCATGTGGTTGCTGGGAATTGAAATCAAGATCTGTGGAAGAGCTGAGCCATCTCTCCAGCCCCATGGTATACACTTTTTTTTTTTACACTTTTAATGCTAACACTAAAGAAACAGAGTCAGGCTGATCTCTTGGTTTCAGTTCAGCCTGGGGAAGGGAGAGAAAAAGATTTTTATTAAAGTCACTTACAGGCTGTGGTTCAGGTAGGAATATATAATGAGTCTTTGCTACCTATTTGCCTACCAAAAATTCTCAGACACCATTGACCATTATAGTATTTTATCCAGGAGACAGAAGATTATTATGTGAGTTTAAATAAATTAAAAGTAATGGCACCTTATAGTATGCCAACTAATATTTTCAATGTCCATTGTGAGACACATCTCTTAAATATATTAATTTATTTTATCATCAGACATTTTATAGAGATGGACACAGAGGTTGAAGGTGGTTAATTAACTCTGTGATCACCTATCCCTAAGGGGTGAAGCTTGAATCTGAACTAATATAAAGTATCATTCCAAAGTCTGGGCTCCTAACCTCACCAGTAGTTTTCAAACTTGTGAGAACTTAGGATTCCCTTGGGTGCTCATTAAACCTTCACATTCCTGAACCTCATTCGAAATGTACCAAGTTCCAGAGTCTACTTGTTTGACAAACGATGTAGGTGATTTTTTTGACTGTTAGGCCTGTTTGAGAAACTGCAGTTCCTCTCTCTCCATATCTTTTCAATATAGTACTTGAAGTTCTAGCTAGAGCAATTAGACAACAAAAAGAGGTCAAAGGGATACAAATTGGAAAGGAAGAAGTCAAACTATCACTATTTGCAGATGATATGATAGTATACATAAGCGACCCAAAGAACTCCACCAGAGAACTCCTACAGCTGATAAACGACTTCAGCAAAGTGGCCGGATATAAAATCAACTCAAGCAAGTCAGAAGCCTTCCTATACTCAAAGGATAAGCAGGCTGAGAAAGAAGTAAGAGAAATAATACCTTTCATGATAGCCACAAACCATATTAAGTATCTTGGCGTGACTCTAACCAAACAAGTGAAAGATCTGTATGACAAGAACTTCAAGTCTCTGAAGAAAGAAATTGAAGAAGACCTCAGAAGATGGAAAAATCTGCCATGCTCATGGATTGGCAGGATTAATATAGTAAAAATGAGCATCTTACCAAAAGTAATACACAGATTCAATGCAATCCCCATCAAAATCCCAACTCAATTCTTCATAGAGTTAGAAAGAGCAATTCAAAAATTCATCTGGAATAACAGAAAACCCAGAATAGCTAAAACTATTCTCAAGAGTAAAAGAACCTCTGGGGGAATCAGTATCCCGGACCTCAAGCTGTACTACAGAGCAATAGTGTTAAAAACTGCATGGTATTGGTACAGTAACAGACATGTAGATCAATGGAACAGAATTGAAGACCCAGAAATGAATCCACACTCCTATGGTCACTTGATCTTTGACAAAAGAGCTAAAACCATCCAGTGGAAAAAAGATAGCCTTTTCAACAAATGGTGCTGGCTCAGCTGGAGGTCAACATGCAGAAGAATGCAAATTGACCCATCCTTATCTCCTTGCACTAAGCTCAATTCTAAGTGGATCAAAGATCTCCACATAAAACCAGACACACTGAAACTAATAGAAGGGAAACTAGGGAAGAGCCTTGAACATATGGGCACAGGGGAGAATTTCCTGAACAGAACTCCAATAGCTTATGCTTTAAGATCAAGAATAGACAAATTGGACCTCATTAAATTACAAAGTTTTTGCAAGGCAAAAGACACTGTCAAAAAGACAAAGCGGCAACCAACTAACTGGGAAATGATCTTTACCAACCTTACATCCGACAGAGGGCTAATATCCAATATATACAAAGAACTCAAGAAGTTAAACTCCAGAGAGGCAAGTAACCCTATTAAAAAATGGGGTACAGAGCTACACAAAGAGTTCTCACCTGAAGAATATCTAATGGCTGAGAAGCACCTAAAGAGATGTTCATCATCCTTAGTCATTAGGGAAATGCAAATCAAAACAACCCTGAGATTCCATCTCACACCAGTCAGGATGGCTAAGATCAAAAACACAGGAGACAGCAGTTGTTGGCGAGGATGTGGAGAAAGAGGAACACTCCTCCACTGCTGGTGGAATTGCAAGCTGGTACAACCACTCTGGAAAGCAGTCTGGCGGTTCCTCAGAAAACTGGGCATGACACTCCCGGAGGATCCAGCTATACCACTCCTGGGCATATACCCAGAGACTTTACCCGCATGCAATAAGGACACATGCTCCACTATGTTCATAGCAGCCTTATTTATAATAGCCAGAAGCTGGAAAGAACCCAGATGTCCCTCAACGGAGGAATGGATTCAGAAGATGTGGTATATCTACACAATGGAATACTACTCTGCAATTAAAAACAATGAATTCACGAAATTCCTAGGCAAATGGTCAGAACTTGAAAATATCATCCTTAGTGAGGTAACCCAATCACAAAAGAACACACATGATATGCAGTCACTGATAAGGGGATATTGACCCAGAATCTCGTAATACCCTAGACACAATCCGCATATCAATAGATTTCTAAGAAGATGGAAGGAGAGACCCCTGGTCCTGGAAAGACTGGATGTAGGGGAACGCCAGGACAGAGTAACGAGAGGGGGTTGAATGGAGAAAAGAGGGAGGGAAGGGGGCTTATGGGACTTTCGGGGAGGGAGGAAACGGGAAAGGGGAAGTGATTTGGAATGTAAATTAAAAAAATAAAATAAAATAATAATAAAAAAAAAGAAACTGCAGTAAACAGCCTCTCTACCACAGAACAAAGCTTGAGGGACTTATGCTCCTTCTGTTCAGTGGCTTTGCTATACAGAGAATCCAAATTAGCTTGAGATGCTTCATTAAATCTATTCCATAAGTGAACAAAAAAAAAGCACCCAGCCTGAGGAAATCAGAATTTTACCCAAAGTCAGTGATGAGTTAGAGTTTTAATGGTAATGTTATTGTAGAGATTGGAACCTAGAAAGCTGGAGGGCTGGAGGGCTGGCTCTGTGCTTTGTGGCTAAAAACACTTGCTGCTCTTCCAAAGGACCTGAGTTCAGTTCCAAACATGCACACAGGGCTGATCAGAACCATCTCTAGTTTCAGCTCCAGTTCTTGGGGATCTGGCATACTCAGCCATCTGCATTCATGTGTACATACCCACATGCAGATGCACACATAATTTAAAATAATAAGAAAAATCTTAAAATAAAATAGTAGACTACTTCTAGGAGGAGAATAGAATCATCTCCTTCCTTAAGAGTTAATTGGGAATGCCAAGGCCCTGGTCAAGAAAACACCCTTCAGGATGGTAGGTAGGGATACCCCAGGAAGGCAAGCACATTTTTAGCCCAGCTACAGTGGAATAATTATTCCTTTAATGAGCAGTATAATTTTACTTCTCATAATTCCTGACTGTCCAGCACAGTCCCCGAAAGCCACTGTGAGTTCGTGTATTAGTTTGGGTTTTACTGCTGTGAACAGACACCAATGACCAATGCAAGTTTTATAAAAGACATTTACTTGGGGCTGACTTACAGGTTCAGAGGTTTAGTCCATTGTCATCAAGGCAGAAGCATGGCAACATCCAGGCAGGCATGGTGCAGAAGGAGCTGAGGGTTCTACACATTTATCCAAAGGAAACCAGGAACAGACTGTGCATCTTCAGGCATCTAAGAGGAAGATCTCTAAGCCCAACCCTACAGTGACACACTTCCTTCAACAAGGCCACACCTTCTAATAGTGCCACTCCCTGGGACAAGCATATACAAACCATCACATTCCACTCCCTGGCCCCCATAGGCTTGTTCAAACATGAGTCTATGGGGGCCATACCTAAACATAGCATAATGCAAAATACATTTAGTACTTCAAAAGTCCCCACAGTCTACAGTATTCTCAACAGTGTTAAAAGTCCAAAGTTCGGGCTGGAGAGATGGCTCAGAGGTTAAGAGCACTGATTGCTCTTCTGAAGGTCCTGAGTTCAAATCCCAGCAACCACATGGTGGCTCACAACCATCCATAATGAGATCTGATGCCCTCTTCTGGTGTGTCTGAATATAGCTACAGTGTACTCACATATAGTAAATAAATAAATCTTTAAAAAAAAAAAAAAAAAGTCCAAAGTTCAAAGTCTCTTCTGAGATTCATCCAATCACTTAACTCTAATTCCAAAACCAAGACAGGAAACCAGCTGGGAAGTCTCCAAACTCTGCATCTCCATGTCTGATGGCAAAGCAGTCTTCAGATCTTCAACTCACTTTTCATCTTTGTTGACTGCAACAAGATTTTTTTCTCCTGGGCTGGTTCCACTCCCTGTTAGCAGCTTTCCTGGCAGGCATCCTGTGTCTCTGGCATCTTTAACATCTTGGGGTCCACAAGTCAACTTCAGCTTCACAGTTTCTTGTTCCAATGTCTGAGTTCCACACATGATCTTCTGTGCATCTCCAAAGGGCTGGTGTCACTTCTCCAGCTCTGCCCTCTGTAGCACTTTAAGTTCAAGTTGATCCATTCCACTGCCACTGCTGTTCTTGGTGGTCATCCCATGGTACTGGCATTTCCAATATGCTAGGGTCTTCTACTGCAACTATGCTTCACCAAAGCCTCTCATAGGCTGTCTTCGTGGTAACAAGCCTCAACTCCTTTGCATGACCCCTTCAGTCCTTCGCTGTCAACTACAACTGAGGCTGCACTTTCACCAATGGCCTTCCTGGCCTCTCACAGTGCCAAACCTCAGCTGTTCTTCATGATGCCTTCATGCCTTCAAAACCACCTGGATTATTCTTACACATTACCAAGTACAGCTGCAGCATGAGGTACAACCTTGGCTATCTCTGGAACACAGCTTCTTTGTGCTCTCAGGAAACACTTCCCAGAAAATATCACCTAAGTGATGCTGGTCTTTTCTTTATCACCACTAATTTCTTAGCTCCAGCTAACCAGCATCAATTGTCCCAATAGTCTCCTTCTCCTCTTGAATATAAAGCCAGAGACACATGGCCTAAGCTGCTGAGTTCTGCTGTTTGCAGGAGCTGGAACACTGGCCCCCTTGTTCTATTACCTTATCATTAGCTTCCTTTATTCCAACTCCTTCAGTGCTTAAGCTTGGCTGTCCTGTATCTTGCTCCATAGACTGACTTTGAATTCAGAGATCTGCATGCCTGTCTCGTAAGCACTGG
The DNA here is from genome assembly GCA_036184795.1 of Tokudaia tokunoshimensis. Taxonomy (NCBI): domain Eukaryota; kingdom Metazoa; phylum Chordata; class Mammalia; order Rodentia; family Muridae; genus Tokudaia; species Tokudaia tokunoshimensis. The sequence goes on from BTHU01000023.1 coordinate 82,427,008, forward strand.
GATTAAAGGTGTGATCCACCAAACCTGGATTTAAGTTTTTCTTCACCTAGAATTTGCTCTGTTCTAGGCTGGCCTTGAACTCAGAGATCTGTTTATCTTTGTCTCCTGGGATTAAAGGCTTGTACTACCACGCCTGAACCTAAATTTAGCTGGAAGGAATCTTGCCTCAAAGTCACTACTTCCTTAATTCAGTTTAATATCCTTGAATTCAGCTCCATTTCACTTCCTGGTGTCCCTTTAATGCTCAAACTATATATTTTGTATGTTTCCTTTCTCAGCTTGCTATGTTTGTTCAAAATGCTCTTCTTCAGACTTAACCAGAGAACAAAGTCTCTGTTGGGCTTTTTTGAGACTTCCTTTGTCAATACAATTAATATACATCTCTTTTCCTTAGCCTCAGGCAATATCTTCAGAAAATAGCAAAAAGCAACCATGTTCTTCACCAAAACATCACAAAAACAGTCTCTCAGCCTCATATGAAAATTCTTCTCTCGGGCTGGTGAGATGGCTCAGCAGGTAATAACACTGACTGCTCTCCCGAAGGTCCTGAGTTCAAATCCCAGCAACCACATGGTGGCTCACAACCATCCGTAATGAGATCTGACGCCCTCTTCTGGTGTGTCTAAAGACAGCTACAGTGTACTTACATATAATAATAAATAAATCTTAAAAAAATATTAAAAAAAAAGAAAGTTCTTCTCCCCTGAAACCTCTTGGGCCATCAGGCCTACACAGTTCAAATGACCCTCAGCACCACTGTCTTCCATATTCCTACTAGACTGGTCAATTAGACCCCACTTAAAGCATTCCATGGCTTTCCAAATCCAAAGTCCCCAAATCTACATTCTTCCAAACAAAAGCATGGTCAGGCCTATCACAGCAATACCACACTCCCGGTACCAACTTCTGTATTAGTTTGGGTTTTACTGCTGTGAACAGACACCAATGACCAATGCAAGTTTTATAAAAGACATTTACTTGGGGCTGGCTTACAGTTTCAGAGGTTTAGTCCATTGTCATCAAGGCAGAAGCATGGCAACATCCAGGCAGGCATGGTGCAGGAGGAGCTGAGTGCTCTACACCTTTATCCAAAGGAAAACCAGGAACAGACTGGGCATCTTCAGGCATCTAAGAGGAAGATCTCTAAGCCCAACCCTACAGTGACACATTTCCTCCAACAAGGCCACACCTTCTAATAGTGCCATTCCCTGGGACAAGCATACCCAAACCATCACAGTTCGTTATCCTTCATTCTGATTTCTCTCTCTCTCTCTCTCTCTCTTTCACACACACACACACACACACACACACACACACACACACACACACATACACACACACATTTTCCTTCCCTCTCTCTCCTTCGCCTTCTCTCCCTATCTCCTTCTGCTAACTCCCACCCCCACTTGGCTCCCTTACTCATTATCTCAAGCCATGTGGCTGTGTTTGACCTTAAGGCAGACCTCCGTGTAGGTTAACTCAAAAAGCATGGCCCTTCCTTTACTTCGCCGTTCTCCTCCTCCAGGAAGCTACCAGAGTTACACCTAAACCACTCTGGGTGTTTATCTTTTACTCTCTCATAAAGTAATTCTCCAGCTTCTAAGTTGTTAAATTAATTCATTAGTGAGAGTAAGAAACTTATGAGAGGCCCCAGTTTCTTTAGGATCATCTAGTAAGCTAGATTAGACTACCAAAATGTCTGGTAACAGAGGACTGAAAATCAGCAGAAGGCTCTCTTCCTCTATAAAGCTATACTTACATAACTTTACATAGGGGGAAGCAAGTGGAGTATATTCATTATTGTTCTGTTTGTGAGAGAGTAGAAAGCAACTTGTACAGGAAGGATTTATTTTGACTCATGGTTGGAGAAGGTATAGTCTGCTATGAGGAGGACACCATGGTAGAGGGAGCAGCTGTCAACTGTGTCAAGGAGTGTGAGGCTAAGGGAGTGGGTTATAACACTTTTAAGGCCTACTCACCAGTAACCCAATTTTTCCAACCAGGCCTCACTTCCAAAGGTTGCATAACCTCTCAAATCAGAACTATCTGTTTTTGTCTCTGTCTCAAGTCTTTTTTGTCTCTCTCTCTGTCTCTCTTATTTTCTCTGTCCTGTCTATCTGTCTTTCTTATTCTCTCTGTCTCTCTGTGCTTCTCTCTCTGTCTCTGTCTCTCTCTCACACCTCCTGCAGGAACTACAGTCCTGCCTGTAATGCCTGTGACATTTTCCTCCATCTCCTGCCACTAGGAGGTATCTGTAGGCCAGCAGCCCATGAATTCTATGATATTTTGCAGCCTTATCCTTTTCTCAGCTCCTGCCTTAAATATTACAGCTTATTTAAGCCCACAGGCCTGTGCAACCCCGCTCTCTGTCTCTCAGCTACCTCCTAAGTGTTCTACAGCTTCTAGAACTGCCTGCTTTCTCTCTTCCTTAAGAGTCTATGGAGGACAAAATAGATCCGAATCATAACAGGAATTATCACCCTTTTGAATAAAGATACACCATGTAGTTGGAGACTATACTGTCCTTTGAGATTCATCATTGCTTTAATGGAATGGGGCTGACATTATTAATTATAAACACCTAGAAAATATGTAGACTGAAAACCCAAAATTCAAAGACATACATGTTGTGAATTGAATGTCAGGCTTTATGCTAAGCTATTTATGAAAAATTTCTCATTGAATATGCACAGTGAACTTGTGAAGGAGCTACTTTCATTTTCAAGATTTTATAGATGGTGAGACAAACACCCAAAGAGTTATTTCTTCAATATTTATAATTACAACCCATTTTTTTGCAGTGTGTGCCCTGAGTACTCTGCTGCACAACCTCGACTGAACTGAGTCAAAGAAAGCTTTAGGTAAATTCAGTGATAAAAGATCCCTGATGATAAATATTAAGAATGTTTTAGGATAGTGAAGCTGTTTTTTAAATACTATTTTGAGGTTGTTTCATTGAAGATAAAGCACAGAATTCTTCTACAAATCTACCCCATAGAAGGTGCATTGATTTGATCTACTATAGGAATCCTTATGTTCTTTGGTATTTTTTTGGTTATTAGTAACTAATATTTCACTCAGTTCAAGTAGGGTACCATTTTCATCAACTGAATCTTCGCCAATTTATAAACTTTAAGATATAGGAAAGTAAATCCTCATGTTGATGAAAAGGATTTCTCAAAAATAAAAAGATGAAGGGAAAAGAAAGCAAGACATTTTTCTTGCCCTGAATTCTCTCTTATTAAAGATATTTTCTTTTAATTATGCAAATAGAGATAATAGCTATATTTCATATAATAAAAAGTCTCTAAAATAGAAGTACATGATATTTGACACATAATATGTACAAGCAGCTTGTCAATAAGGCTTTTGAACTCATAATGCTCTATGAAAATTATATATTCTGAAACAAAAACTTAGTGGCTTTCAAATATCTGAGTACTTATAATTTCCAAATTTAGAAATCCTTTATTTAACACAAACTGAAAAAGTTATAATAAGTCTGAACATTTTTATACTTCAGTTTTTAAAAAGTGAACAATTATGAAAATGGCTAAATGTACTGCATTAGTCATTAACTGAATTATACAACTTAAGAACATAATTATATGTCTGGTGTTTGCTTGTGAATGCTTCTTTTGTATTTTTGGTTAAGCACTAACACAAATAGGGTACAAATTTAAGTAGCAAATAATAGCTGTTCTTCTTTCTTCCATTTCCTTCATTTTCACTCACAGTACACAAGTACTTACAAATAATTTGAGTGTTAGCTCTATATAAGCTAATGACTCATATGTTAATAAGACATTTTTGTAATAAAAAAATCTATGTACCTATCATCCAGCAGCAAAACTAATGAGTGTCATGTCAACAGTGCCTCATGCAGCAAACCTTTTCCATTTTTCCCATAGTTTCTTTGCTTTATTGTGTTTTTTTTTTCTTTTAATCTCTCTACTACCTGGTTCTTAGTGCAGGATGCTATTCTAACTTCTAGATCTGTTGTCCAGCCATTCTACACCTTCTTCACTTCCTGAAAACTCTATTTTGGTTCTGTTGCTTGAAAAAGAAAAGATTTTTTTATTGCTAGGAACATCAGTGAGAATTTGGAATTGAATCATATATATATATATATATATATATATATATATTATTTACTGTTTTACATTTTGACATAACTGAAAATATGACAAATTGCATGTACTTTAAAATATAATGTCTTAAAGTATGTATACACCCTTGAAATGACCACCAAGATCAAAGTAATAAAGAAATCCATTGCTACATGTTACCATGCTGTCCTTTTTGCTGCTTTTGCTCCGATTTTTTTAGGTACTCAGATTGAACCCTGGGCCTTACATATTGAAGGTACACATTCTGCTACTGAGTTTTATCTCCAGATCCTGGGAAAATACTTTCACTGGCCATCCTGTCTAACCTGAACCATTGCTCTTCTCTGGAATTAACTGATTCTTTCAAATTTACAAGCATTCCTATAGTTTTAAATTGATGTAAGCTTACATACAATTCCTTTGGGTCTGACTTCTTTCACTTAACATACTTGTTTTGAGATTCATTCATTTTATTCTGTGGATCCACATTTTTTTCAGTTTTCAGTGCTAGGTCATTGTACATTGAAGATACATTTGGGTAGTCCCCAGTTTTATGCTATCTTAAATAAATCTATTCATTATAGACAGTCATATATAAGTTTTTGTATTAGCACTTACTGTATTTTTCATTGGTAAGTCCATACAGGCAGAAATGTTTGATTATATGCTGATCATATTTCTATCTTGTTAAGAAACTTCTCAAACTAATTTTCATATCAATAGTATGTAAAAACTTCAGTCCCCCAAGTTCTTGCCATACTTGCTATGATCAATCTTTTTAATGTTACTCAGAATTTCATAGGCATATTTACTACATCATTGTGGTTTATCCTGCACTTTCTAACTGACTAGATTATTAAACAATTTTTCATATATTTAGTCATTCTTTTCTTTGATGAAATGTCTTCTTCTTTTTCTTTCTTATTTACCTTACAGGTCTTAGAACAAGCTTAAGTTCATAGTTCACTAGAAATCAAAACTTTTTAAAAAAAAGGTTTGACTCATGACTAACATTTGCCACAGAAAAAAATTATATACTACATAGGGAGCAAGTGAAGTCTTGAATAAATGTGTATTAACATGGCCATGCCTATGTCAAGGACCCCAATGTCTCAGCCCCGTGAGAGAGGAAAAGACTTCCTTGGGTGAGGCTCAGAGGGATGGCAAAGCCTTCCTGTCATCTGACCTGACAGTGTGTACAGAAATACCTACCATAGCTTTCTGCTACTGCGTGTTTATAGCCCAAGGATTCCTCCCTTGCAAATACTGCTCCTACTGAAATTAGCTAAGCCTGTTCATCTGTCTCTGCCTCCTTCTTTTTCTGTATGCAATAATCTTGCTTTCTATAGGTAGCAGAGGATGGCCTTGTTGGACATCAAGGGGAGAAGAGGTCCCTGGTCCTGGAAAGGCTCGATGCAATAGTATAGGAGAATACCAGGACAGTGAAGCGGGAGGGGGTTGATTGGGGAACAGGGGGAGAGGAGATGGCTTATGGGACTTTCAGGGGGAGGGGAACCAGGAGAGGGGAAATCATTTGAAATGTAAATAAGGAATATATCTAATAAAAAAATCTTGCTTTCTTGTTCAGATGTATGCACTAACTCTGCCTCCCTGATCAACTGTATATAGTATAGTAAACATGCTGTGATTCCAGACACGGTCCCCACTAAGCAAAACCACCCACTAACAAACCAAGGACTTTCTTCCCCGCAGGACCCAGCCAGAGCTTTCCCCTCTTTTCCCCTTTGGGCCCAGGCTAGATCTAACCTGCGGGGAAGGAGGGGTGCACTCCAATCTCAGCTCTTCTACAGCATCCAGCTGGCATTTCAGAGGGTAAGACCATGACTATCATAATAAAGAAAATAGTAGCGAAGAGACAGGCACGGTATTGGAGTTGGCAACAGAGAGAAAGAGCAAGGACTGGGCCTGGTATGAGATTTTGAAACCTCAAAGCCCATCCTTAGCAACACAACTCTTACAACAAGGCCACCCTCCCTGCACAGACTCCCCGGTCACACAATGCCTTTACTCCTGTACCTTTCTTTTTTTTATTTTCTAAGTTTTTTTATTTACATTCCAAATGATTTCCCCTTTCCCATTTCCTCCCTCCCATAAGCCCCCTTCCCTCCCTCTGTTCCCCATTCAACCCCCTCTTGCTTCTCTGTCCTGGCATTCCCCTACATCCAGTCTTTCCAGGACCAGGGCTCTCTCCTTCCATCTTCTTGGAATTCTATTGATATGAGAATTGTGTCTAGGGTATTCCGAGATTCTGGGTTAATATTCCCTTATCAGTGACTGCATACCATGTGTGTTCTTTTGTGATTGGGTTACCTCACTAAGGATGATATTTTCCAGTTCTGACCATTTGAGTAGGAATTTCGTGAATTCATTGTTTTTAATTGCAGAGTAGTATTCCATTGTGTAAATATACCACATCTTCTGAATCCATTCCTTCATTGAGGGACATCTGGGTTCTTTCCAGCTTCTGGCTATTATAAATAAGGCTGCTATGAACATAGTGGAGCATGTGTGCTTATTGCATGCAGGGGAAGCCTCTGGGTATATGCCCAGGAGTGGTATAGCAGGGTCCTCCGGGAGTGTCATGCCCAGTTTTCTGAGGAACCGCCAGACTGCTTTCCAGAGTGGTTGTACCAGCTTGCAATCCCACCAGCAGTGGAGGAGTGTTCCTCTTTCTCCACATCCTCGCCAACAACTGCTGTCTCCTGTGTTTTTGATCTTAGCCATTCTGACTGGTGTGAGATGGAATCTCAGGGTTGCTTTGATTTGCATTTCCCTAATGACTAAGGATGATGAACATCTCTTTAGGTGCTTCTCAGCCATTAGATATTCTTCAGGTGAGAACTCTTTGTTTAGCTCTGTACCCCATTTTTTAATAGGGTTACTTTTCTTGAACAGAATCCTGTACCTTTCTTGATAAATTCAGAACCACAAGTTATGCTGCCACCTGGGTCTAGAATCTGGCCTCCTACTTGAAGGAATTTCATTTGTATAAGGTTTGACTTGTTGATGCCTTTCTTTATAGAAAAAACTTTCCTTTCCATAAGAATCTCAAGTAGTTGATCCGTTTAAAAAACTAACCCTGATAAAAGTATGGTGATACCAGCCTCTAATCTTAGCATCCAAGATACAAAAAAAAAAAAAAAAAAAAATCAAATGTCCCAGGCCAAGCCAGCCTCAAGTACATAGTGAATTTGCAACCAGTTGGACTACATTAGATCTTGTTTCAGAAACTAAACAACAAAATCGATCAGCCAAATAAATACCTTTATCATGATAATTAATACTCATTAACCATACTGAATTTAAAATTTCTCAAGTGTTTTATTCTTGCTTATTTGATTAGGATCAAATAATATGAACATGTAGTATTTTTTTGTCTCTAATAATCTAAAATAGTCCACTTATATCTTTAAGATGTTTTAAGTATGTTTCTCTGCCCCTGTGATTCCAGTAACAGTTATTTATTGATTTATTAAAATTTTTCATATCATATATTTACTTTGATATGAGATTAGCAATACTACTCTCTACTTCCATGTCAATAATCATTATCTTGAGAAATGGAACAAACATGGGTAATTTTTGGAAGATTCAATACATATAATTATTTGCCTCTTGCCTTTATTTAATGCTAGTTCTTTCATGAACTGCCATATTTTTCAATAAGTTAGACTTCATAGAAAACAATATTAGAGAGAGGATAGAGAATAGAAATCTGGAATATAGCTTAGAAGAACTGACAGCTTTGAATAATGGAAAGAAGATAAAAAGGATTATAGAATGGCTACTATATCTATGATTTCAACAACTGAATGAATAAAGGAGCCATTTTCTAAAACAAAAGAAGTTTGGGATAGGGGTTGGGAATACAAGAGGAAATTAAGGTTAGCTTGAATATTGAGAAAAGAGATATATTTATTAATCAAGTGAGGTATTTAGTACAGAGCTGGCAGTATGGCTCTGAGGTTCAGAAGAGATATGTAGACTATAGACATGATGGTGACAAGCATCCATGTAAAGTTGAAATCATGAGTATGGATGATATCACCCAAGGAATGTGTAAGAATTATAGACAAAAACAAAAGCAAAACCCCAAGGAGCTTCCTACTTTAAGGAGGTAAAAGTAATCCATTGTTACAAGATATGCTAAGTACCACATAAAGACAAAAATGAGATACCCTGGTGATGGAAAATGAGCTTGGGTGGTAAGCTAGTAGTAAGATATCACATGAAGGGCCTTACTTTTGGATTTGGATTATTGAAGGTTATGTGAATGGAATTAGGGAAAGAAAAGTCATCTATTTTACAAGGAAGACAAGGAACTTCACATGAGAGAATTCTCAAACATTCTTCAGCTATACATCCTAGTTCAGAGCAGTGTTCCACTAAATGGCAACAGTTTATGGACATGAGAGAATCACATAGGGCTTTTTATCAAACGAATGCTATGTATTAAATTTTGTAAAAAGTGTGTCCTTGGAACAAGCAGGTAGAGTGAAGTGGGCCTAAAGGCTTTAGAACTGATGAGGTCAAAGAATTGGGACCCTAAACTTGTCAGCATTAGCTGGAAGACAGTGGGAAAATTAAGGATTTGGATGATGAGAGGGTTTGCAAGAATATAATTGACTTGATGTGTTTTGCTTCATTTAAACTGAAAAATGAGCCAAATATGACCAAGAGGAGTAGCTATCCTTTAAGTTGGTCCCAAGTTACCCAGAAAGTACACAGGGTCAAATCCATGAAACAGAAATGAACACTTGATTTGGTTGACTGGATGTGGTCATTAAAACAGTAATGACAAAAGGACAGCAATGAAGTACCCCAGGAGTCTGCTTTCATTTCCTAGCTTGTTATCTGACACTCCCCACCTTTCTTAATGAAGTGATCATACCAAAAGTTACCAACTGTTTGCTTTACATTTCATTAATAATATTGGAGATGAAAATTTCATATTTCCTTAGGTTTTATCTTTAAAAGATTTATTTTTAATCTGCCTGTTTGTTTTTTAAAGATAGAAAAATGGCATGGAGTTGGATGAATGGAGAGGTGGAGAGAATCTGGGAGTAGATGGGAGAGGGAAAACTGTGATCCGGATATATTGTATGAAAATATTGTTTTCAATTTTTAAAAGGGGGGAATTAAAAAACAAAATCCACTGTTAAGTAAGAAAAGATATTTAAAGAAGGATACATAATTATAAGTTTCAAAATACATTGTTTGAAGGTATATCATGAACTAGGTAAGTTAATCATGTGTCTTTATGGAATCAGGGCTTTGTTCTCACATTAAGTTAATGGCATGTATATACATATTCATATTCTACTGGGATGAGAATTCTTCTGAGAAATCTGCTAATGTATTTTGTTATTGTGTCAAAGGAACTATCTATATGGCCTTCTGAATTTGGGCATAACATGTTAGAATTATGCTATTAAATTTCTTACATTTTGATTTCAGAATTAGTCAATGTTCTTAGTTAATCCCTATAATTTCTCTGGGTAAAAGGATATAAAAACAATTATATTCTTTGAAGGTAGTATTATAGTAGACCCTCTCCTGAGATAGAATTAATTTAATTCTTATTTTAAAATTAATCATGGTGAATAATACTTTTTTTGGAAGAACTAGCCCCACTCTTCACAAATATACTAATTCTGTTTATTATTCATTGTTTTCTGAAATAAATTTTCTGAACCATATATTGTGCTATTAAGTTAGTAATGAATGAGAAGCAGATGGCATGGTCTCTATTTAATAGAAATTAGAAGGCTCTTTAGGACATGTAAGAGGTATAAAAGAGGAGGTATGCTGTCAAGTTCTAATTCTTTTGACTGATAATATAAGAGCTGAGAAACTTGAAGAAAGAAACAGATGACAAAAAGAAGGAAAGAAGAGGAAGGAGGGAGAAAGGAAATGAAAGAAGTAAAACAAACAAATTAGAAAAGGGAGAAGGAAGAAGAGTCATGAAATGTAGAGGAAAACCAGAGACCAAGAACTCTGAGAATTTGGGTCAGTTTCTATAAGGGAAGACAACACTAAAGAAAAGTAGCACTTAATGTGTCTTTATAGAGTTACACTTTCTGACAAATATACTAATATTCCTATAGGACCATAAGATCTATTTTTGTTAAAAATCCCTACAGTTATCAAAACAACCTTGAGGTGATTTTGTAATAGTTTAGTAGCTATTGTATTTTCTGTTAGCACTGCCACAGAACATTCCACGAAATGGGTAGGGTAAACAACAAATAAATATTTTCTAACAATTCTAAGGGGTAAAAGGCCAAGGTGACGATTATCAGCAGTGTTGGTTCCTTCTGGAGCCCATCTTTGACTTCTGAATGACTTGTCCCTTGTGTCTTCACAGAGTCATGTGTATATGTGTATCTTAATTTTATCTTTATATAAGAAAACAGGTGATTTTGTATTTGGACCGACTATTTTATCTTAATTACCACTTAAAAACCCTATCTTTAAACATTGTTATATTCTTTTTTATTATTTTATTTTATTTTTTAATAAAAAAGGAAGTAAAAATATTTTATGATAATATTACAGATTTTCATGGAAAATGTTTCTGACAAAATTGAAGAAGCATATAGAAAAACATTAAGATTGACAATTTTCATGGAAAATTAACGAGTAAAATGGTAGACACAAAAACATTACTAAATTAATTGAAAAAGGAAGTAGAAACATTTTATGATAGAACTGAAGATTTACATGGGATATATTTCTAATAAAATTGTATAAAAATATAAAATAACATTAAAATTGAAGATTATCATGGAAAATAATAAAATAAAATGGTAGGCTTAAAAATATTTCTAAGTTGATTGAAAGTGGAATTATAAATCTTTTCAGATAAAATTGAAGATTTACATGGAAAATATCTCTGATAAAATTGAAGAAATATATAGAAAAACATGTTAAAACTGACTATTTCAGCTCTGCCATCTTTGCTCCAGTGACCAGGTAGTTGGGACCGCCAGGCTCAGAGACAGACAGGCATAATATCGCTTCGGTTTCAGGCAGCTTGTGTGTAACCTGCTCCCAGGTGCTGGGCTGATCTGCAGTGACCAGCACGCCAGTTCCGCGGTGGGACCTTCTGCCTGGTGGAGGGACCCCGCGCAGGGAGGGAGCCTGCCAGCTTCCCTTCCTCGACCTCTGTTCCCGCGGACTGCGCTGGAGAGACCGGTACCCAGGCTCTCCCCCCAATATAACATCACTTGGGACACGGCCTGTTGGGGCTTCCGTCTGTGCCCGAGGGCGGGTTGGCGCTGTGGTCGTCTGGGTGCCAGATCGGCGGGCCATCGTGACCACAGGGTGAGCTGCGCCACAGAGAGTGCCCTCCGCCATCTTTGCTCCAGTGACCAGGTAGTTGGGACCGCCAGGCTCAGAGACAGACAGGCATAATATCGCTTCGGGTTCAGGCAGCTTGTGTGTAACCTGCTCCCAGGTGCTGGGCTGATCTGCAGTGACCAGCGCGCCAGATCTGCTGTGGTACTTCTGCCTGGCAGAGGGACGCCCCCTCCCCCCCCAGGAGAGATCACACACCCCTGCACAGGGCAGGAGCCTGCCAGCCTCCCTTTGGCGACCTCTGCTCCAGGAATCCACTAGGCTGAGCCTTTAGATGTGCAAGGCCTCCCCAATATAAGATCACTTGGGGCAAAGCACATTAGGGCTCCAAAGTCACTCAGGAGCAGGCAGGCCCCAGAAATCGGTGCCAGGGGAATCCTGGTAATCCAGGGGGGGCAGAAATAGCTTTGCAGGCTCACAGGAGGTCCAACCAACAGCCAGTGGCAGCAGGACCAACTAACACCAGAGGTATCCAGATGGCAAAAGGCAAACGTAGGAATGTTACTAACAGTAATCAAAGTAATGTGGGATCATCCGAACCCAACTCTCCAACAGCAGCAAGTCCTGGATACCCCACCACACCCGAAAGACAAGATCTGGATTTAAAATCACTTCTCATGATGCTATTAGAGGATCACAAGAAGGACACAAATAAATCTCATAAAGAGTTACAGGAGACCATGAATCAACGGTTAGAAGCCCTTACAAAGGAAACACAAAAATCGCTTAGAGAAATGCGGGAGAACATGGATCAAAAGATGGAGGCGCACAAGGAGACAACACAAAAATCGCTTAACGAGATGAATCAACGGGTAGATGCACTCACAAAGGAATCACGAAATTTGCATAAAGAAATGCAGAAGAATATGGGTCAACAGACGGATGCCCATAAGGAGGCAACACAAAAATTGCTTAAAGAAATGAATCAACGGTTAGATGCCCTTACAAAGGAAACACGAGAACTGCTTAAAGAAATGCAGGAGACGATGGATCAACAGATGGAATCCCATGAGGAGGAAACACAAAAATCGCTCAGAGAAATGCAGGAGAACGTGGGTCATCAGGAAGAAATCCTGAAAGAGGTAATGCAAAAATACCTTAAAGAAATACAGGAAAATACAAACAAACAAGTGAAGGATCTCAGCAAATCCATCCAGGAACTAAAAAAGGAAGTAGAAACAACTAAGAAATCACAAAGGGAGACAACTTTGGAGATAGAAAACCTTGGGAAGAAATCAGGAGTCATAGATGCAAACATCAACAATAGAATACAAGAGATGGAAGAAAGAATCTCAGGTGCTGAAGATTCCATAGAAAGCATCGACTCAACAGTTAAAGAAAATGCAAAATGCAAAAAACGCGTAACCCAAAACATCCAGGAAATCCAGGACACAATGAGAAGACCAAACCTAAGGATTATAGGTATAGATGAGAGTGAAGATTTGCAACTTAAAGGGCCAGTAAACATCTTCAACAAAATTATGGAGGAAAACTTCCCTAACTTAAAGAGAGAGATGCCGATGAACGTACAAGAAGCCTACAGAACTCCAAACAGACTGGACCAGAACAGAAATACCTCCCGTCACATAATAATCAAAACACCGAATGTTCTAAACAAAGAAAGAATACTAAATGCAGTAAGAGAAAAGGGCCAAGTAACATACAAAGGAAGACCTATCCGAATCACATCAGACTTCTCACCAGAGACTATGAAAGCCAGAAGATCCTGGGCAGATCTCATGCAGACACTAAGACAGCACAAATGCCAGCCTAGACTACTATACCCAGCAAAACTCTCAATCACCATAGATGGAGAGACCAAGATATTCCATGATAAAACCAAATTTTCACAATATCTTTCCACAAATCCAGCCCTGCAACGGATAATAGGTGGAAACCTCCAATACAGGGAGAGAAACAACACCCTGGAAAAAATGAGATAATAACCTTCTTGAATCAAACCCAAAAGTAGATAACCACTCAAACATAAAGATAGCGTCAAGAATGGCAGATGGCAATAATCACTATGCCTTAATCTCTCTTAATATCAATGGTCTCAATTTCCCAATTAAAAGACATAGACTAGCAGACTGGATACGTAAACAGGACCCAGCATTTTGCTGCATGCAGGAAACGCACCTCAGTGTCAAAGACAAACACTACCTCAGAGTAAAAGGCTGGAAAACAATTTTACAAGCAAATGGCCCCAAGAAACGAGGTGGAGTAGCCATCCTAATATCGGATAAAATTGATTTTCAACCTAAAGTCATCAAAAAAGACACAGAAGGACACTACATACTGATCAAGGGAAAAATCCACCATCAAGAACTCTCAATCCTGAATATCTATGCTCCAAATGCAAGGGCACCCTCATTCGTAAAAGAAACTTTACTAAAACTCAAAGCACACATCGCACCGCACACAATAATAGTGGGTGACTTCAACACCCCGCTCTCTGAAATGGATCGTTCAGGAAAGCAGAAACTAAACAGGGACACAGTGAATCTAATTGAAGCCTTGGACCAAATGGAACTAACTGATATATATAGAACATTTCATCCTAGAGCTAAAGAATACACCTTCTTCTCAGCTCCTCATGGTATCTTCTCCAAAATTGACCATATAATTGGTCACAAATCAGACCTCAACAGATACAAGAAGATAGAAATAATCCCATGCCTCCTATCAGATCACTATGGAATAAGGGTGGTCTTCAATGGCAACAAAAACAAAAGAAAACCCACGTACACATGGAGGCTGAACAATGCTCTACTCAATGATAACTTGGTCAAGGTGGAAATAAAGAAAGAAATCAAAGACTTTTTGAAAGTTAACGAAAATGAAGGCACAACATACCCTAACTTATGGGACACAATGAAAGCAGTGCTAAGAGGAAAATTCATAGCCCTGAGTGCCGCCAAAAAGAAACGGGAGACAGCATACACTAACAGCTTAATGGCACACCTGAAAGCCCTGGAACAAAAAGAAGCAAATACACCAAAGAGGAGTAGAAGGCAGGAAATCATCAAACTCAGGGCTGAAATCAATCAAGTAGAAACAAATAAAACCATACAAAGAATCAACAAAACGAGGAGTTGGTTCTTTGAGAAAATCAACAAGATAGATAAGCCCTTAGCCAGACTAACCAGAGGGCACAGAGATAGTATCCAAATTAATAAAATCAGAAACGAAAAGGGAGAGATAACAACAGAAACTGAGGAAATTCAAAAAATCATCAGATCCTACTACAAAAACCTGTATTCAACACAACTAGAAAATCTTGAGGAAATGGACAATTTCCTTGACAAATACCAAGTACCAAAATTAAATCAGGATCAAATAGACCATCTAAACCGTCCTATAACCCCTGAAGAAATAGAAGTTGTCATTGGAAGTCTTCCAACCAAAAAAAGCACAGGTCCAGATGGTTTTAGTGCAGAATTCTATCAGACCTTCAAAGAAGACCTAACACCAATACTCTTCAAACTGTTCCACAAAATAGAAACAGAAGGAACACTACCCAACTCGTTCTATGAAGCCACAATTACACTAATACCAAAAGCACACAAAGATCCGACAAAGAAAGAGAATCTCAGGCCAATCTCTCTTATGAATATCGATGCAAAAATACTCAATAAAATTCTTGCCAACCGAATCCAAGAACACATCAAAACGATCATTCACCACGATCAAGTAGGCTTCATCCCAGGGATGCAGGGATGGTTCAATATAAGGAAATCCATCAATGTAATCCACTACATAAACAATCTCAAAGAAAAAAACCACATGGTCATCTCATTAGATGCTGAGAAACCATTTGACAAAATTCAGCATCCTTTCATGCTAAAGGTCTTGGAAAGATCAGGAATTCAAGGCCCATATCTAAACATAGTAAAAGCAATTTACAGCAAACCAGTAGCCAGCATCAATCTAAACGGAGAGAAAATTGAAGCAATCCCACTAAAATCAGGGACTAGACAAGGCTGCCCTCTCTCTCCATATCTTTTCAATATAGTACTTGAAGTTCTAGCTAGAGCAATTAGACAACAAAAAGAGGTCAAAGGGATACAAATTGGAAAGGAAGAAGTCAAACTATCACTATTTGCAGACGATATGATAGTATACATAAGCGACCCAAAGAACTCCACCAGAGAACTCCTACAGCTGATAAACGACTTCAGCAAAGTGGCCGGATATAAAATCAACTCAAGCAAGTCAGAAGCCTTCCTATACTCAAAGGATAAGCAGGCTGAGAAAGAAGTAAGAGAAATAATACCCTTTACGATAGCCACAAACCATATTAAGTATCTTGGCGTGACGCTAACCAAACAAGTGAAAGATCTGTATGACAAGAACTTCAAGTCTCTGAAGAAAGAAATTGAAGAAGACCTCAGAAGATGGAAAAATCTGCCATGCTCATGGATTGGCAGGATTAATATAGTAAAAATGAGCGTCTTACCAAAAGTAATACACAGATTCAATGCAATCCCCATCAAAATCCCAACTCAATTCTTCATAGAGTTAGAAAGAGCAATTCAAAAATTCATCTGGAATAACAGAAAACCCAGAATAGCTAAAACTATTCTCAAGAGTAAAAGAACCTCTGGGGGAATCAGTATCCCGGACCTCAAGCTGTACTACAGAGCAATAGTGTTAAAAACCGCATGGTATTGGTACAGTAACAGACATGTAGATCATTGGAACAGAATTGAAGACCCAGAAATGAATCCACACTCCTATGGTCACTTGATCTTTGACAAAGGAGCTAAAACCATCCAGTGGAAAAAAGATAGCCTTTTCAACAAATGGTGCTGGCTCAGCTGGAGGTCAACATGCAGAAGAATGCAAATTGACCCATCCTTATCTCCTTGCACTAAGCTCAATTCTAAGTGGATCAAAGATCTCCACATAAAACCAGACACACTGAAACTAATAGAAGGGAAACTAGGGAAGAACCTTGAACATATGGGCACAGGGGAGAATTTCCTGAACAGAACTCCAATAGCTTATACTCTAAGATCAAGAATAGACAAATGGGACCTCATTAAATTACAAAGTTTTTGCAAGGCAAAAGACACCGTCAAAAAGACAAAGCGGCAACCAACTAACTGGGAAATGATCTTTACCAACCTTACATCCGACAGAGGGCTAATATCCAAGATATACAAAGAACTCAAGAAGTTAAACTCCAGAGAGGCAAGTAACCCTATTAAAAAATGGGGTACAGAGCTACACAAAGAGTTCTCACCTGAAGAATATCTAATGGCTGAGAAGCACCTAAAGAGATGTTCATCATCCTTAGTCATTAGGGAAATGCAAATCAAAACAACCCTGAGATTCCATCTCACACCAGTCAGGATGGCTAAGATCAAAAACACAGGAGACAGCAGTTGTTGGCGAGGATGTGGAGAAAGAGGAACACTCCTCCACTGCTGGTGGAATTGCAGGCTGGTACAACCACTCTGGAAAGCAGTCTGGCGGCTCCTCAGAAAACTGGGCATGACACTTCCGGAGGATCCGGCTATACCACTCCTGGGCATATACCCAGAGACTTTACCTGCATGCAATAAGGACACATGCTCCACTATATTCATAGCAGCCTTATTTATAATAGCCAGAAGCTGGAAAGAACCCAGATGTCCCTCAACGGAGGAATGGATTCAGAAGATGTGGTATATTTACACAATGGAATACTACTCTGCAATTAAAAACAATGAATTCACGAAATTCCTAGGCAAATGGTCAGAACTTGAAAATATCATCCTTAGTGAGGTAACCCAATCACAAAAGATCACACATGGTATGAAGTCACTGATAAGGGGATATTGACCCAGAATCTCAGAATACCCTAGACACAATCAGCATATCAATAGATTTCTAAAAAGATGGAAGGAGAGACCCCTGGTCCTGGAAAGACTGGATGTAGGGGAACGCCAGGACAGAGTAATGAGAGGGGGTTGAACAGAGAAAAGAGGGAGGGAAGGGGGCTTATGGGACTTTCGGGGAGGGAGGAAACGGGAAAGGGGAAGTGATTTGGAATGTAAATTAAAAAAATAAAATAAAATTAAATTAAAAAAAAAACTGACTATTTCATAGAAAATTATACAGATAAAATGGAAAGTATAAAAATGTTCCTAAGTTGATTGAAAGTAAAATTATAGATATTGTCTGATAAAATTGAAGACTTACATGGAAAATATTTCTGATAAATTTCAAGAAAAATATAGAAAAACATTAAAATTGAAGACTATCATAGACAATTATACTGATAAAATGCTAGGCATAAAAATATTCCTAAATTGATTGTAAGTGGAATTATAAATATTTTCTAACAAAAATGAAGATTTACATGGAAAATATTTCTGATAAAATTGAAGGAATATATAGAAACAATGTTAAAATTAAAGATTATCATGGAAAACAATACAGTTAAAATGGTCGACATAAAAAACATTACTAAATTGAAAGAAGAATCACAAACATCTAATAAATTGAAGATTTACATGAAAAATATTTCGGTTAGACTATGTTTTTTGTTAGGAAATTGAATCCATTGATGTTATAAGATATTAAGGAATAGTGATTGTTGCTTCCTGTTATATTTGATGTTCTTTTTATGTTTGTGTGGTTACTTTCTTTTGGGTTTGTTGGAAAAAGATTACTTTCTTGCTTTTTCTAGGGTGTGGTTTCCCTCCTCGTGTTGGCGTTTTCCATCTATTCTCCTTTGTAGGGCTGGATTTGTGGAAAGATATTGTGTAAATTTGGTTTGATCATGGAATATCTTGGTTACTCCATCTATGGTAATTGAGAGTTTTGCTGGGTATAGTAGTTTGGGCTGGCATTTGTATTTTCTTAGGGTCTGTATGGGATCTGCCCAGGATCTTCTGGCTTTCATAGTTTCTGGTGAGAAGTCTGGTGTAATTCTGATAGTCCTGCCTTTATAGGTTACTTGACCTTTTCCCCTTACTGCTTTTAATATTCTTTCTTTGTTTAGTACATTTGGTGTTTTGATTATTATGTGCTGGTAGGACTTTTTGGTCTGGTCCAGTCTGTTTAGAGTTCTGTAGGCTTCTTGTATGCTCATGGGGTTCTCTTTCTTTAGGTTAAGGAAGTTTTCTTCTATAATTTTGTTGAAGATATTTACTGGCCCTTTAAGTTGGAAATCTTCACTCTCTTCTATACCTATAATCCTTAGGTTTGGTCTTCTCATTGTGTCCTGGATTTCCTGGATGTTTTGGCTCAGGAGCTTTTTGCATTTTGTATTTTCTTTAACTGTTGAGTCAATGTTTTCTATGGTATCTTCAGCCCCTGAGATTCTTTCTTCTATCTCTTGTATTCTGTTGTTGATGCTTGCATCCATGACTCCTGAATTCTTTCCAAGATTTTCTATCTCTGGAGATGTCTCTCTTTATGATTTCTTTATTGTTTCTACTTCCATTTTTAGATCCTGGATGGTTCTGTTCAGTTCCTTCACTTGTTTGTTTGTATTCTCCTGTAATTCTTTCAGGGATTTTTGTGTTTCCTCTTTAAGGGCCTCTACCTGTTCACCCATGCTCCCCTGTATTTCTTTCAGGGATTTTTGTGTTTCCTCTTTAAGGGCTTTTACCATTTGATCCATGTTCTCCTGTATTTCTTTAAGGGAGTTATTTATGTCCTTCTTGATGTCCTCTAACAGCATTGTGAGAAGAGACTTTAAATCCAACTCTTGCTTTTCTGGTGTGTTGGGGTATCTTGGAGTTGCTGTGGTGGGAGAACTGGGCTCTGATGTTGCCAAGTAGCCTTGGTTTGTTTCTGTTGGTAGGGTTCTTGTGCTTGCTTTTCGCCATCTGGTTATCTCTGGTGTTAGTTGGTCTTATTGTCTCTGGCTGGAGCTTGCCCCTCCTATGGGCCTGTAAACCTGTGTCTGTACTCCTGGAAGACCAACGCTTTTCTGGCAGGGTCTATGCACAGAAGGCTGTGGAGCTGTCTGGTTCCCTGCTGCAAATGGCTGCTGGAAGGGAAGACTCCTGTCCCAGCTGCTCCACTGATCTTATGCCCTTTGCGCTCCTAGCTTTTAGGAGCTAAATTAAACAAAGCATTAGAACCAATTCCCAACATGGGGGTATCTTCAGGAGTAGACATGTCTCATAGTCAAAAGTTCTTTTAATAATGAAATAATTTTAAATGCCATGTTTTGTAGATCTTAAAGTTTTTGAAGAGCAATTATCTATCTACATTACATCTGAACTGTCAAACATTGTTTATTCTTAGCTATTTACTGTCTGAATAACCTCGAAAATATTTTATTGTAATTAGCTAAACTAGTATCTAAAATGGCCATGAGTTTGACTGTATAATTATTAACTTGTATTTCTTATTTATCCCTAACAGTTTGTAATTTACATTTTTATCATCCCTAACAGTTTGTAATAACAGTTTTTAAAGGGACTAGAATCTTATATTGCATCTTTAAGAATCACATAAGTACGATTTTCAAATAAGTGTAAAAATATATAAATTCTGTGTATTAAACATAACCTTTAAATTTATATCAATATATAATAACCTATACCAATGTACCAAAAATAACCTTATTTCTATATCAATACATGAAATTTTGCACCAGCGTAACAAATACGACCTCAGTTTCTCAGCAAAATATAAAGATTTCTGCCAATGTAACTTTATGACTATAAACATTTTTAGTGTAAGAGTAGATTCAATAATCTACTCCTATTTGTCTCATTTCTTACAATATCTCTATGTCCCCCTTTCTCTTCTCAACCCTCTTCCCTTTATCTAAGAGAGAAAGAAGGACAGAGAAAAGAAAAGGAAAGAAAGAAATCCTTGAGTCTAAGCTCCCAATTTGATTCCCTCCCTAAGACCATAATAATTTATAATCATCCCCTAAAATGGTAACATTTATAACTTATAAAATGATGAAAACCATATATCCCAACTTAAGTGACTGGGGTGATGGTCATTTTATACTTGCTTCCTGGCTGAATTGGGGCAAAGAATTACTGTTTGGGGCCCAAAAGGAAACTGGAAAAAATGGTTAAGTCAAAAGAAAGCTAGTTGGCATCTTTTTCTGTCCAGTCTTTGTACAATGAGAAAGTTCTGGGCTTAAATGAATTCCAGACTGGAATAGTCTGAAAGTCTGGATGAACCCAGGTCATCTGTATTAGCAGTCTTCTTTGAAATTGTTCTAGAACAAGTCTTTGGAAACAGCATCAATTTGAGGCAGGGTCGATCAATTTAGGAATATTTATATACCTACCTATTGGTATAATTGTCTATGATAATCCTCAAAGGAGAATCCTGTCATGGCTGCCCTCCTGGTTTTTTATTCTGAATTATACAAACCTTACAAGCAATACATAGTTTTATAAAGACATTATATGGAATGTGCAGGGTGCTCAGATCAATTAAGGTTGATTTTCTGCTTTTTGAGCAGATGAAAGACAACGTCTTTCCTTAAAAGTTACTTGAGTATTATAAATAAGGCTGCTATGAACATAGTGGAGCATGTGTCCTTATTGCATGCAGGTAAAGCCTCTGGGTATATGCCCAGGAGTGGTATAGCCGGATCCTCCAGGAGTGTCATGCCCAGTTTTCTGAGGAGCCGCCAGACTGCTTTCCAGAGTGGTTGTACCAGCCTGCAATTCCACCAGCAGTGGAGGAGTGTTCCTCTTTCTCCACATCCTCGCCAACAACTGCTGTCTCCTGTGTTTTTGATCTTAGCCATCCTGACTGGTGTGAGATGGAATCTCAGGGTTGTTTTGATTTGCATTTCCCTAATGACTAAGGATGATGAACATCTCTTTAGGTGCTTCTCAGCCATTCAATATTCTTCAGGTGAGAACTCTTTGTTTAGCTCTGTACCCCATTTTTTAATAGGGTTACTTGCCTCTCTGGAGTTTAACTTCTTGAGTTCTTTGTGTATATTGGATATTAGCCCTCTGTCGGATGTAGCCAGAAGCTGGAAAGAACCCAGATGTCCCTCAAAGGAGGAATGGATTCAGAAGATGTGGTATATTTACACAATGGAATACTACTCTGCAATTAAAAACAATGAATTCACGAAATTCCTAGGCAAATGGTCAGAACTTGAAAATATCATCCTTAGTGAGGTAATCCAATCACAAAAGAACACACATGGTATGCAGTCACTGATAAGGGGATATTAACCCAGAATCTTGGAATACCCTAGACACATTTCGCATATCAATAGATTTCTAAGAAGATGGAAGGAGAGACCCCTGGTCCTGGAAAGACTGGATGTAGGGGAATACCAGGACAGAGAAACGAGAGGGGGTTGAATGGGGAAAAGAGTGAGGGAAGGGGACTTATGGGACTTTTGGGGAGGGAGGAAACGGGAAAGGGGAAATGATTTGGAATGTAAATAAAAAAAAACTTAGAAAATAAAATTAGAAAAAAATGTTACTTGGGGTCATATCAGATTGTAATATCAAATTTGTCTATGTCATTAAAAGAGTGGTATGAAAAGTCTTGATGATTTTATACTCAACAAGATCTATTAGCTATGCAAAGATACAGACACACACACACACACACACACACACACACGTCTCAGAGCCATTCTTAAGTAGCAGGATCAGTGTACACATTACCTGTCCATTTGGTTTTTCTTTTATTTATTTTTCTCCTGTCTGTAGCTGAGATATTCAGGGGATCTCCCTCTATCAAATCTGATCTTTATTAGTTTGGAAAGAGTCCAAAGCCTTTTCTTCTTTTCTGTTAACACAAATACAGAGCCTCTTGACTAACAAAAGTACCCTTGGTCTGGCAATCTGAACTCATTAAAAGTATGAACTGATTCAATTCAGCAGCCCTCTTTTTACTTAGGTTTGCTCTATTTTGACCTCTGTCATAGAGGATGAGTAATACCATTATAACCACTGAACATATAACCACCTTCATTATCATAATTAAAGCCATTAAAACAATTTAGAACTATTATTATTATTTATTGAGACAAGGTTCCTTTGTGGAACACTGGCTGGCTTGGATTTGTTCTGGAGATTAGGCTGGCCTAATCTACACAAGGAACCTATTTGTCCCCGCCTTTGTCTCCCAAGTATTGAGATCAAAGGCCTGGATTTATCTATTATCTTTGTACCCTTGAAACCATTTATATCAATTCCCATTTCCTTCTCTCTTCTTTGGAGATTAATATCTCTGTGGATAAATATAGCTGTATTTTCATTTCTCTTTATATAAAATTAAGATTGATATGTATTTGTTTTTTAAATTATTAAGGACCCTCTTAATTTTTATTAAACAAAAACCTATATAGTGCTTTTAAGGGAAAATAATGTGTCATTTTGAATCCCAGGCTGTTGTTTGTAAGTGGCTGTATCTATCATCAGAGGTTCCCACCCTAACTTTATTGTGACGATCTTGCTGGTCTAGAATTCACAGAGATCTGCCTGTCTCTGTCTCCTGTGTTTGCAAGTTATTCAGCAGTGCTACTGTTGGCCACGCCCCTTCTTTTTGTTTACAGGGAGACTTTTTGCCCTTTGGCCCACTTCTGGCCTCAGCAAAGCTGCGTTTCTGCTGGCTGTGATTGTTGCTGTGAGCGTTGAACATTAACTCCTCTAAGACAGGACTGGGCCGACCTGCTGGGCCAAGCTTGGGAGAACCTGGGGTGGTTTTCCCACAGCTTTGGTTTCCACAGGCTTTGCCATCTGCTGCTGTATTGGCTGCATTCAGCCCTGTGTAACCATGTGTAACTAGAGCTGGTTCCTCTCCCTCCCTCCCTCCCTCTCTTCCTTCCTTCCTCCCTCCCTCTGCTGGTAACTGCTGTGCTTTGGGTAGAAACTCCAACTTTTGTGTTTTGTTTTTAAATATAGTAGGGGCTTCTTTAAAAAGCCCCCTTCTGTATTCTCTGAAGGTTCTTGCTCCTTGGCTAAGAAATCTTCCCAGCCATTTGTCTTGTGTTGTTTTGGGAAGCTTTGGCTTTGATCTGTTTTTGTTCATTCTTTCTTTCTTTTTATTTTAATTTTGTAGCTGTCTTCAGACACACCAGAAGAGGGCATTAGATCCCATTACAAATGATCGGCCATTAGTCACCATGTGATTGCTGGAAATAGAACTCATGACCTCTGGAAGAGTAGTCAAAGCTCTTAACCACTGAGCCATCTCTCCAGTTCCTTTCTCTGTCTTTTTTTTCCTTTTTTTTTTAAGAGACCACACCTCTTGTCCAGCTAGCCTTACTAGTCCCTGCTTTTACCCAGGCCATTTCATGGCTGTAAGCTTGGGTTCTAATTGCTGCTAAGTAGGGTGCTATTTTATAGAAGTTAGGCCCTGGTATTTCCTCCCAGCACCATGAAATACCTGGTATTTTCTCCCAGAAATAAGACTCAGATTCAATATACATTTACAAATATCTTGGCCATATACCTAGGTTCTTCTCTAACTAGATATAACTAAGAGTATGCCCTTTATTGTAGCCTACATTCTGCCATGTGGCTGTGCTCAGGTACATCTTCCTGATGAATATCCTGCCTGGATTTATCCCAGAATTCTTTCTGCCTCCTGGATGTGCCACCTTCTATTCTAACCTTTCCTATAGGCTATAGTTCTTTTAATTGACAGGTTATGCATCCATATAAAACACAAGATATCTTCTCTATAGTTAGGGATATGAATACCTGTTCACTTCCTCTTTCAGCTTTAGGACCCTGACCCCAACTGGTGTAGACCTATGCAGACCCTGGTCATGCTCCCTCAGTCTCTGTGAGTTCATATGTTCATTCATCCTATTGTCTTTAGAAGGCTTTGTTTACTTGGTGTCCTCTATTCCCTCTGGCTCTCATGCTGTTTCTGTCTCCACTTCCACAGGTTTCCTGAGCCCTGGGGGAGTGATTTCATTGAGACATCTCATTTAGGGCTAAGTCTTCCAAGTTCTATCACTCTCTTCATAATGTCTGGCTGTGGGTCTATGTATATGTTCCTATCTCCTTCAGGAAGAAGTTTCTCTGGTGATGGCTGAACCAGACACCCATCTATGAATATAGCAGAACATCATTAGGAGTAGTTCCACCGTTTCAGAACAATAATATTTGATTTTACCCTAACTCCCTGGGTTATCTAGTCTCAGTTTCTCTGCCACTCAAGCAGTTTCAGATATGGGTGCCATCTCATGGTGGGAGTGGGTCTTAAATCAGATATTGGTCGGTTACACCTGCAAGTTTTGTGTCACCATTGTTCTAGCATATCGTGGAGGCAAAACACAAATGTAAATTAAAGCATTTGTAGATGAGTTGCTAATTACATCTTTCTTTTGGTGGCATCCACAATACCTTCCTGTACCAAAGATGCTAACTCAAAGGGATGAAGGCTCTATGTCAGGCACCAGGTGAACTTCTTTCTGTTCAATGCATCATATAAGTGTTGGCTTCAGCAACACGGCCTTGTGGACAGTTTCTGGAAAGCAACCTATAGTCTTGGCTACAGCCTGGATTTCCTGGTGGTTCCCATGGAACCCCTTTAACCAAAAACATCATAAGATGTAATACAGTCCTGGAACTAGAATTTTCATTTGGTGACAAAATATGTCCAGCTGGAGCACTATCTCCCGCCATTATACGGTTATTTCATTTAGACAACCATCAATATATGTATATATTTTAGGAAATTTCAACTGTGTTAGGATTTCATACTACCTCTCAAATGGCTCTAAATTTTAACTATCTCTCCCTATATTATCTTCCTCATCTCCCTCTTCTCACCTTCTCACCATTTGATTATTTAATTCTAGTCCCCACCTTATTCATCCATATCTATGCATTCTATTTCTTTTTTCTAGGGAGATCTATCTGTTTATATTCCCCTCACCCAACCTATTCCATTCCTTTATACTTATTCTCTGTGGTTATACAGATTGTAGGTTGGTTTTCATTGACTTAAGAGTCAGGAGGTACGGGAGGTGGTGGCACACGCCTTTAATCCCAGCACTTGGGAGGCAGAGGCAGGTGGATTTCTGAGTTCGAGGCCAACCTGGTCTACAGAGTGAGTTCCAGGACAGTCAGGGCTACACAGAGAAACCCTGTCTCGAAAAAACCAAAAAAAAAAAAAGAAAAGAAAAACAAAGAGTCAGGAGGTAGAGAGATGGCTCAGCGGTTAAGAGCACTGACTACTCTTCCAGAGATCTTGAGTTCAAATCCCAGCAACCACCTGGTGGCTCACAACCATCTGTAATGAGATCTGATGTCCTCTTCTGGTATGTCTGAAGACAGTTACAGTATATTTATATATAATAAACAAATAAATAAAAAGAAAAGACAAAAAATAAATAAAGAGTCAATAGGCACATATAAATGCATACATATTTATCTTTCTAAGTCTTGATTACCTCACTCAGGATGATTTTCTTCTAGTTCCATTCATTTACCTATGACTTTTATGATTTCATTTTTATTGGTTTAGTAATACTCCATTGAGTGTGTATATATATATATATATATATATATATATATATATATATATATCATCTTCTTTATCCATTCATCTGTTGAGGGACATTTAGATTATTTCCAATTTCTGGCTATTGTGAAAAGAGCAGAAATGAACATGCTTGAGCGATTGTCTCAGTGGTAGGATGTAGCATACTTTGGTCGTATGCCCAAGAGTTGTTGGTATAGCTGGATCATGAGGTATATTGAAACCACCATACTGATTTCCATAGTGGCTGTATAAGATTGTACTTTCACCAGCATTGGAGGAGTACTCCTCTTGTTCTCCATCCCTGCCAGCATAAACTGTCATTTGTTTTACTGATCTTAGTCATTCTGACTGGTGCAAGATAAAATCTCAAAGTTGTTTTGATTTGCATTTCCCTAATGACTAAGGACATTGAACATTTAAGTTTTTCTCAGCCATTTGAGTTTCTTCTATTGAGAAGTCTCCATGTAGGTCTGTACCCCATTTTTAACTGGGCTATTTATTTTCTTGATGTCTAGCTTTTTGAGTTCTTTATATATTTTGGATACTAGCTCGACATCAGCTGTACACTTAGTAAAAATCATTTCTAAATCTGTAGGCTGACACTTTGTCCTATTGACAATGCCATTTCCCTTGGAGAAGTTTTTCAGTTTCATGAGATCCATCACATGTATCAGTTGTTGAGCATAGAGCCTGAGCCACTGGTGTTCTATTTAGTAAATTGTATCTTGTACTAAGGTGTTCCAGGCTATTTCCTGTATAAAAGGCATACAGCTTTTATTATTTACAATAAACCTTAAACAGCACAAGAGCTGGGCAGATATCGATCCTCTATGTTATTATGTCTATTTCCCAGCCAATATTCTCATTATATAATTTGCTATGTTTCCTCTGGGCTGCTCTTAACTCCAATTAGCCAACCCACATGGCCATTATTTCATGACTCACCTAACCCATGGCAGCTTCTTCCTCCATTCACCTTCTTCTCTCCCTCCTTGTAGTCTCTTTCACCTCCAAGGTTGGGAATACCAAGTACCATCTATCTCAATTCTGCCCAGCTATAGGCTATAGGCATCTTTAATTATCAATAAGAAATAATGTGTGGGCAAAGTAACGTAGTGTCACTTGGGTCTACATGTCAATTCTCTCTTCTTTGGGGTAACCAGGTCTTGTGTGCCCACACTTATCATTACAATACATAGCAAAAGACCAAACCTCAACATTATATTCATTTTTGTTGAATTCTAGATAGTCTTTAATTTCTTTCTTTCTATCTTGACACTTTTTCTACTCGGTAGAGAGTTGTTCAGTTTCCATGTGTTTGTAAGCATCCCATTATTTCTGTTATTTTTATACATGGTCATCAGATAGGATGTAAGGTTTTATTTCCATTTTCTTCAATCTATTGTTGCTTGCATTCAGATATGTGGTTAATTATGAAGAAAGTTCCATGAGATGCTGAGAAGGTGTGTTCATTTTGTTTGTGTGAAGTGTTCTGTAAATATCTGTTAGGTACGTTTAGTTTATCACTTCAGTTATCTCCTGCATTTCTCTGTTTTATTGTAGTCTGCATTACATGTGTATTGGTGAGAGGAGTATCAATATGTGATTTAAGCTGTAGTGGTGTTTCTTTTACAAGTGTCGTGCCCCTGTGTTTGGTGCATAGATGTTAAGAATTGAAATGTCCTCTTGGTGGATTTTTCCTTTGATGAGTATATTGTCCTTCTCTATCTTTTCTGATTAATTTTGATTTGAAGTCTATTTTCTCAGATATTAGCATGGCTACATCAGCTTGCTTCTTAGTTCCATTTTCTTGGAATACATTTTTTTCTGTCCTATAAACTGAAAGTGATGTTTATCTTTGATATTAGGGTGTTTTTCTTGGATGCTGCAGAAGGATGGATCCTCTTTGTGTATCCATTCTGTTAGTCTATTTCCTTTTATTGGGGAATTGAGACAATTGATGTTGAAATATATCAATGAATTTAGGGCAGGGAGGTGGGAGTGGGGTAGGCAGAGGAACACCCTCACAGAAGCAAGGGGAGGGAGGATGTGATAGGGGTTTTTTGGGAACATGGGAAACTGGGAAAGGGGATAGTGTTTGAAATGTAAATAAAGAATATATCCAATAAAAAATATCAATGAGCAGCATTTATTGATTCCTGATATTTTGGTGTGTGTGTGTGTGTGTGTGTGCGCGCGCGTGCGGGAACACACATGTACATTCATGCACATGCAAGTGTGCATAGTTCAAGGTTATTCATTCCTTGCATTTTCTTGGGTGTGGTTAACCACTTTGGTTTGGAATTTTCCTTCTGGATCCTTCAGTAACTCTGTGCTTATAGATTTTTTTATTTTTTATATTTAGCCTTTTCTAGAATATCTTATTTTCTCCATTTATTGTGATTGAAAGTTTTGGTGGGTATAGTATTATGGACTGGAATCTGTTCTCTTTAAGAGTCTGTGGAACATCTTTTCGGGACTTTCATTTTTTAGAATATCCATTAAGAAGTCAGGTGTAATTCTATTATTATTATTATTATTATTATTATTATTATTATTATTATTATTATTTTCTATATATTCTTATTTACATTCCAAATGATTTCCGCTTTCCCGGTTCTCCCCTCCCCGAAAGTCCCATAAGCCCACTTCCCTCCCCCTGTTCCCCATTTGCCTAAGAATTTCATGAATTCATTGTTTTTAATTGCTGAGTAGTATTCCATTGTGTAAATATATATCGAAAATATTTCTGATAAAACTCAAGAAATATATAGAAAAACACGTTAAAACTATTTCATGAAAAATTATACAGATAAGATGATAGGCATAAAAATATTCCTAAACTGATTGAAAGTAAAATTATAGACATTGTCTGATAAAATTAAAGATTTACAAGGAAAATATTTCTGATAAAATTGAACAAAAATATAGAAAAACGTTAAAATTGAAGATTATCATAGACAATTATACCAAATAGGTAGGCATAAAAATATTCCTAAATTGATTGAAAGTTGAATTATAAACATTTTCTGACAAAATTGAAGATTTACATGGAAAATATTTCTGTTAGATTATCTTCTTTTGTTGGAGATTGAGTCCATTGATGTTATAAGATATTAAGGAATAGTGATTGTTGCTTCCTGTTATTTTTGATGCTATTTTAATGTTTGTGTGGTTACTTTCTTTTGGGTTTGTTGGGAAAAGATTCCTTTCTTGCTTTTTCTAGGGTGTAGTTTCCCTCCTCATGTTGGCGTTTTCCATCTATTAACCTTTGTAGGGCTGGATTTGTGGAAAGATATTGTGTAAATTTGGTTTGATCATGGAATATCTTGGTTTCTCCATCTATGGTAATTGAGAGTTTTGCTGGGTATAGTAGTTTTGGCTGGCATTTGTGTTTTCTTAGGGTCTTTATGGGATCTGCCCAGGATCTTCTAGCTTTCATTGTCTCAGGTGAGAAGTCTGATGTAATTCTGATAAGCCTGCCTTTATAAGTTACTTAACCTTTTCCCCTTACTGCTTTTAATATTCTTTCTTTGTTTAGTGCATTTGGTGTTTTGATTATTATGTGCTGGCAGGACTTTCTGGTCTGGTCCAGTCTGTTTGGAGTTCTGTAGGCTTCTTGTATGTTCATGGGCTTCTCTTTCTTTAGGTTAAGGAAGTTTTCTTCTATAATTTTGTTGAAGATATTTACTGGCTCTTTAAGTTGGAAATCTTCACTCTCTTCTATACCTATAATCCTTAGGTTTGGTCTTCTCATTGTGTCCTGGATTTCCTGGATGTTTTGGCTCAGGAGCTTTTTGCATTTTGTATTTTCTTTAACTGTTGAGTCAATGTTTTCTATGGTATCTTCAGCCCCTGAGATTCTTTCTTCTATCTCTTGTATTCTGTTGTTGATGCTTGCATCCATGACTCCTGAATTCTTTCCAAGATTTTCTATCTCTGGAGATGTCTCTCTTTATGATTTCTTTATTGTTTCTACTTCCATTTTTAGATCCTGGATGGTTCTGTTCAGTTCCTTCACTTGTTTGTTTATGTTTTCCTGTAATTCTTTCAGGGATTTTTGTGTTTCCTCTTTAAGGGCTTTTACCATTTGACCCATGTTCTCCTGTATTTCTTTTAAGGGAGTTATTTATGTCCTTCCTGATGTCCTCTAACAGCATTGTGAGATGAGACTTTAAATCCAACTCTTGCTTTTCTGGTGTGTTGCTGTATCCGGGACTTGCTGTGGTGGGAGAACCGGGTTCTGATGTTGCCAGTTAGCCTTGGTTTCTGTTGGTAGGGTTTTTGTGCTTGCTTTCACCATCTGGTTATCTCTGGTGTTAGTTGGTCTTGTTGTCTCTAGCTGGAGCTTGCCCCTCCTATGGGCCTGTAAATCTGTGTCTGTACTCCTGGGAGATCAACTCTCTTCTGGCAGGGTCTGTGCACAGAAGGCTATGGAGCTGTCTGGTTCCCTAAAGCAAATGGCAGCTGGAAGGGAAGACTCCTGTCCCAGCTGATCCTATGTCTAGTGTGCTCCTAGCTGTACCCCTTCCAAGAGAAGGTGGAGATCTCACTTCAACACTCAGAAGTGAAATGGCTGCTGGGAGATCACTCTTTTCTGGCAGGCTAAGCACAGAAGGCTATGGAGCTGCCTGGTTCCTTGCTGCAAATGGCAGCTAGAAAGGAAGACTCCTGTCCCAGCTGCTCCACTGATCATATGCCCTGTGCACTCCTAGCTGGGTTCTAGTGGAAACATACTATCTTTTCTGTTATTGATTGTGTTTTTATGTTAATATCTAGGCCTTTGGTTTTGGAATACTGCATTTCTAGGTGCTGATAACTTGTCTTGTCTTTATTGGATGTGTTTTACCCCCCTTGGATTCTGTTGCCCTCTTTGGTTCCTCTTAAGATGTTAGAGTTGTGTTTTGCCTGATAGGAAAGTATTCTGGAATCTTGCTAGATGTGGCCACTAGGGTTTCCTGGTAAAATATATGTCTAAGTACGAGAAGTATTAGGAATGTAGATTGTCTCGGGGTTGGAGAGTCTCTCATAGGGGGGAGGAAAGGAGGGTGATCCATCAGGATCTGCTTTGTTCCCTGGGAGTGGGAGAAGAGAGTTAGGGGAAGCCACAACCACAACATGTAGTGTGCTACACAGCTTAGAATGAGACGATGGGATAGGCTATGAAGAAGATGAAAGAGTGGTGAAGATCTATAGTCAGTCTACTTGCTTCTCTGGCTGGGGTAGCCTATGGGTTCCCAGAGGCTGCTGGAATTAGGGGCTGTTATAAAGTAACGAATTGGAAGAGGAAAGTATGGACGGTATGATCTGTATTATCCATTGGAGTTGGCAGGCCAGGGAGGCTGCTGAAGGGCTGGAAATAAGACTAGGGATTGGATTTGAAGGAGTGTAGGAAGAAGAAAACATCTGAAATTAAAAGAAAAAAAAGAGAAAACATTAAAAATGAAAACCAAAAACAGTTTAGGAAATGAAACATATTCTTAAAGAATAATTGTAGTAAACATCCATCATGTGTTTGCTATGTGCCAAGTACTTTAGTAAACATTTTGCATATATTGATCAATTTCTATAGCCAAAAAAGTACAATAGTTGCATCATTTTGTAATCCAATTTTATTTGTGTGGAAACAAAGGCATAGTATACATCACTTGCTTAGGTATTGCTAGAAGGCTACAATAAATCATAGCATGTGCCTAATCTCACAATAATTGTTGAAATATATTAAGTGCTTTTTAGTATCTGAACTAATCTTTGACATACTAAATTATGTTGCCCTAGTTAATGCAATCAAATAGGTACCATTTCACAGAGTAAGAAATGCAATTGTGAGCCGGGCGGTGGTGGCGCACGCCTTTAATCCCAGCACTTGGGAGGCAGAGGCAGGAGGATTTCTGAGTTCGAGGCCAGCCTGGTCTACAAAGTGAGTTCCAGGACAGCCAGGGCTACATAGAGAAACCCTGTCTCGAAAAACCAAAAAAAAAAAAAAAAAAAAGAAATGCAATTGTGCAATATGCCCCAAATCAGACATCAGGCAGTAGAACATACTCGAACCAGGAATCCTTATTTGTTAGTTGTGTCCTAGTGGGAATATGGCTACAAACTTTTTTTCTGTTTGGAAGTTGGACCTTTGGTGCATGCAGGCAAATTGGATCTTTTCTCAATCATCAGGATGCTACCTGCTTCGTGAAATTCAGGCTTTTGCTATCTGTATTGTTACAGGTAACCCACCAAAGATGACCAATCAGATACAGTCTATAGCAATTGAAAATCTATTCATACCAGCTAGAACCACACCCAGGTATTTGGGGGTCTTGGTGTGTTCTCAAGAGTACAGAGCACAGTGTTTTTCAAGGCAAATCTGATGTCTTGGCATCTCACTCAGCAGCTGTAGGGGGCCTTCGCAGGAACAAGCAGTTTAACAGAAGCCTAGATAAGCTGTAGAAGGTTCTGCACAAACAGGCTCAGATATATAAGCTAGGACATCCTGACCTTGGGATCCTAGAACAGAGTTGGATGATTTTCCTACAGGATTTTTCATCAAGGAGATCAAATTCTAACTAAACCTGAAATGGCCTCAGAAAGAATACAAGATGGAGGAACCAAATTGACACTTAGACACCAATGACACCATCGAACACTACTTTGCTCTTCCTCCAACGCACCAAACCAGACTGCACAAGTGTGATACTGGTTTCCTGGTCCTTGGCTGCAAACATGTGGGTCTCTACCAGTCTTAGGTAGTATCTTTTCTAAGATTTTGTTTTTTCTGATAACCAGAAAGATTCTTGGAAAATATATGTGAATTTTGATATTGACTTATTTGCAAATTTATCTGAGTCCAATTTAAGGGTACATATTTCCTTACAAATCCATTTCCATTTTCTGTTGGTATGGAAATTCTGTACAGTTGAAGGCTATGGGTGGAATGGGAGTTTCATGGACAATACATAGCACAGAAACAGCAGAGATTACATTGAATACCTTGTTTCTTTGAACACCCAGTCAGATAATGCTTGGACAATGGGAATGTGTTCATCTTTTGCCCTTGACCCTGCTCTCAGGCTTGGAGCTGCTTGTTCTCTCTAGTA
Source organism: Tokudaia tokunoshimensis (assembly GCA_036184795.1). Taxonomy (NCBI): domain Eukaryota; kingdom Metazoa; phylum Chordata; class Mammalia; order Rodentia; family Muridae; genus Tokudaia; species Tokudaia tokunoshimensis. The sequence goes on from BTHU01000023.1 coordinate 82,460,036, forward strand.
GATTCGTCTCTTTGCTCATCCTCTACCAATGTGCATTGTCCCATTCTTGAGAGCCCCTGCTGGTTTACTTTTAATTCATCTCAAGGACCTGTGACTATGATCTTGACCTCACTAAACATCTGGCTTTCCACTCCACTCATCTTATTTCTGCCTCTTAAGTGTTCAGTTTGGTACTTTAAAAATATCTGCAAGTAAGAATTGTTTTGAGCCGGGCGGTGGTGGCGCACGCCTTTAATCCCAGCACTTGGGAGGCAGAGGCAGGAGGATTTCTGAGTTCGAGGCCAGCCTGGTCTACAAAGTGAGTTCCAGGACAGCCAGGGATACACAGAGAAACCCTGTCTCGAAAAACCAAAAAAAAAAAAAAAGAATTGTTTTGAAAAGGCAGTCAGTAGTAGTTTTCACCTTACTTCAATCACATCTCCACTGCTAGTGATTTATTCTTCCTTCTGTTCTTTTTTTCTAGCCCTCTGGCTTGCTTGCTAATGCCTTAAAGAGTTCTCAAACATCAGTGCATCAAAATCATCTGTAAGATTTAGTAATATCCAGATTTTTCACTGGAGTTTTAAATGTAGTGGGGTCTTAGTTGGTGCTAAATTTTTATTTATAAGACCTAGAGGATGTAGCATTTGGTGAAGTCCCGTTTGATATCCAACACATCATAGACTCAGGTATGTTGACACACACACCTATAATCCCAGTAATTGGGTGGTAGAGGCTGGAAGATCAGGAGCTTAAGGTCATCCTTTTCTACATAGAGAGTTTGAAGCCAGCCTGCAGTACATGAAACCGTGTTTCAGAAAATTTTATTTCTGGCACTGGAGCTATGGCTCAACATTTAAGCACACTGGCTGTTTTTCCATTGATGAGGACCTGGGTTAAATTTCCAGTACTCACATGGCAGTTCACAACTATCTGTAACTCTTGTTTCAGTGGGTCTAACACCATCTTCTGACTTCCAGGGCACACAGATATACATGCAGACAAATAACATTTAAAGAGAGAATTATTTCTAACAAATTTTAATGTAATGCTAATACTTTTTGTTGGGAGGGGCAAACCCTGAGAGCCATAGTTCTAGGTCAATACTGTTCCTATTAACCACTTCTTTATTTCTGTGGTTTGTAACATAGTCTCTTTCTAGTGGAAGGTTTAATGTACAAAGCTGGCTAGTGTGGCTAAGAATCTTCATCTCTTAGACTGCAAGGTAAAGCCTCTGGATGTTCTATAGCTGTCAAAGTCAGAGTCACTGAAAAGTTAGAAACTGAATATGCTGTCTAAAATTAAAATAAATGTCTTGAACCTATTTCCAGTGTGCGGCTCACTGCCTAAATACAGGCTGTTTAGTTTTCTAGAAGTTAGAAGTGACAATGAAAAAAAATAACCTCAGAAAGTGAAAAGTAATCTACTTGAATAAGCAAAATAATTTGACCTCTTATATTCACGTTCCTTTTCTGTCATTATTAAAATGAACACATTTGGATTATTATTTATTATTTATTTAAATAATAAAGCATTATTATTTTTTGGAATATGACTCCCAAAGGCTCATGTATTGAAGACTTAGTCCACAGTACAGCAATGTTCAGAGGAGAGCTTTTGAGGAAGTGATTAGGTCATCAAGGCTTTAATGTCATCTGTGGATTTAATCCATAGATAGAGTCATAATGTGATGGTCTGTTAGGAAGTTGTATAGACCAGGAGATGGAGATGGGTTAGATGAAGTAGTTTACTGGAGTTCTGCTTTGAAGCAGATATCTGCTCCCTGACCCATCCTGTCTCTCTACTTTCTGATGGACATTAGATAGATGGGTTCCCTTTATAATGTTCTGCTTCAGCACCTCAGCCATTCATCATTGAACCCAGCTAGATGTGAATTAAACGTTCTGAAGCTGTGAAACAGAATAATATTTCCCTTCTGAAGATGTTTTTTCAGGTATTTTACACACCAATGAATGACTAGTACAATTATATCAAACTATTCATGAGCATTGTGTATAGGTTTCAATGGATCATGTAATGGAACATATCGAAGAAGACTTGAAGCTAATGTAATTTATAAGCCACAAACCTTCTTCACTTAGAGCATTCTTTCAACACATAAAAGGAATTTTGACCCCTTGTGTACTTCTCACACATTATAAGTACTAGCCAGAATTTGGTTCCCTGAATGAGTGTTTTACTACAATGTATAGCCCCGTTTCCTATGTCTGACTGTTCGCAAGCCAACATCACAATAATAGAAAATATGTATGTACCAACCAGTACTCCCAGAGCTCCTAGGGACTAAACCACCAACCAAAGAGTACCCATGGCTTCAGCTACATATGTAACAGAGGATGGCCATTTCAGACATCAATGAGAGGAGAGGCCATTCATTGGTTCTATGAAGGCTTGACGCCCCAGTGGTTGGTAAGCAGAGGGAGGAGGGATGGGATAGGGGGTTTTAGGAGGGGTAATGAGGAAAGGGGATACCATTTGAAATGTAAATAAAGCAAGTATCTAATAAAAAAGTGTGACTTAAGTCTACTAGGTCTGGCAGAAAAGGGTAGAATAATAATGTATGTTGAGCAAAGGGTAAAAGGGAGAAAAGAAAGGAAAGGGGACAATTAAAAGAATAAGTATCCTTTGACAGCAAAGAAATTAGTCTTATTTGGCTAATGAACTGCCTCTGAAACACTTTCAGAACTGAAGTTCTGAAAAAGGTATAACCATTTTTACCTTTATTTTATTTGGATGAAGTCTTCCAATAATACATTATTTTGAAGATGCCACAATCTGCTCACTGGCTTCTAAATTTGCTGTGGTTTCTCTTCTTAAGTTAATGAATAGCTTCTGCTTTACACTGGCTTGGATACCACTTTATTTGTGTGAATGCTTTTGTTTGTTTGTTTGTTTTTTTGTTTGTTTTTCAGATAAGGCCTCATTATGTCTCCCAGGCTGGGCTTGAACTCTGCCTGCATGCTTCCTTGCATCTCTATCTCAGGAATGTCTAGGATTGTTTCTGCTTACCATTACACTCAGTTCACCTCTCTCTCTCTCTCTCTCTCTCTCTCTCTCTCTCTCTCTGTGTGTGTGTGTGTGTGTGTGTGTATGTGTATGTGTGTGTGTGTGTGTTTCCCCTTCACACTCCACAATCAAAAACGTTTCTCATCTTAGACTTCTGATCTGTATTCTTGTTTCATGGTATCTTTCCTTCACTCTTGGACATCATTCTGTACTAAATTCTCAGATTCTATGATGAGTAAGAAACAATGTTATTTTTTTTTCATTAGATTTATTTTCCCTATCTATGCTAAATTCAGCTTCCTAAAGACTTATTTTCTTTGTTCTCATTAGCATCTACAGCAGTGCTTCTTAACCTGTTGGTCACAATCCTTTTGAGAGATGACTGACCCTTTCACAGGGGTAACAGAAGAACATCACAAAACCAGATATTTACATTGTGGTTCATAATAGTAGCCAAATTACACTTATGAAATGGCAATGAAATAATTTTATGTGTAGCGTCAGGACGACATGAGGAAATGTATTAAAGGGTCATAGCATTAGGAAGGTTGAGAAACACTACATGCTATTCTTTGGTGATTGTACCTACTCCCATAACTTCAACTAATATTTCTTTTCCTTTTGTCCCCTAGAGACAGGTTCTTTTTTTTAAAATTGAATATAATCTTCATTTACATTTCAAGTGCTAAAACTTTTCCTGGTTTCCCCCCTCCCTGAAAACCCCCAACCCCTCCTCCCACCCCCTGCCTCCAAGTATATGCCCCTCCATCTGACCCACTCCCCCCTCCCCTCCCTTGATTTCCCTTTGTTGGGGCATCTATTGACCATTCACCGGACCAAGGACCATTCCTCCCACTGATGCCCGACAAGGTATTCCTCTGCCACATTTTTGGCTGGAACCATGTGTACACCCCTTGGTTGATGGTTTAGCCTCTGGGAGTCCTGGGGCATCTGGGTGGCCTACATCATTGTTCTTCCCATGGGGCTGTAAACCCCTACAGCTCCTCCAGACCATCTTCCAACTCCTCCATTGCGGACCCCACGCCCAGTCCAATGGTTAGCTGCTAGCATCTGCCTCAGTATCTGTAAGGCTCTGGCAAGGCCCCTCCAGAGACAACCATGGCATGCTCCTTTTGGTATGCACTTCTCGTCGTACATAATAGTGTCAGGGTTTGGTGACTGTTTATAAGATGAATCCCCAGGTAGGATAGTCTCTAGGTGGCCTTTACTTCAGTCTCTGCTCTACATTTTGTCTCCTTTATTGCTCCTGTGAGGATTTTGTTCCCTTTCTCAGAGGAACCAAAACACCCCCACTTCAGTTCTCCTTCTTCTTGATCTTCCTGTGGTCTGTGAATTGTAATTTGTTTATTTTGAGGTTTTGGGCTAATATCCCCTTATCAGTGAGTGCATACCATGTGTGTTCTTTTGTGATTGGGTTACCTCACTAAGGATGATATTTTCAAGATCTGACCATTTGCCTAGGAATTTCGTGAATTCATTGTTTTTAATTGCAGAGTAGTATTCCATTGTGTAGATATACCACATCTTCTGAATCCATTCCTCCGTTGAGGGACATCTGGGTTCTTTCCAGCTTCTGGCTATTATAAATAAGGCTGCTATGAACATAGTGGAGCATGTGTCCTTATTGAGACAGGTTCTTACAGTAGTGCCAGGCTGGCATTAAGCACACAGAGACCTACTTGCCTCTGCTTTCTGGATGCCAGAATTAAAGGTGTGTGCCATGTGACAGGCTCCAAATAATATTGTTAATGACTCTAATCATTAACCGTTTTTCTCCAAATATTGTCTTTCTCAAAATATGTTCAAAAGCACTGGGCTTTTGAATAAATAAAAATTTGTAATAAAATCTCTATGACTTTATCTGGCAGGTATGTGAAATGTTGTTGCTTCTCTCTGTATATACAGCTTGGTCTTCATGTGGGTCTCCCCAACAACTGGATTTGGGACTGTCCCTAAAGCTGTTGCCTGACTGTGGATTCAGTTTCCCTAACTGGGCTGCCTTGTCTGGCCTCAGTGAGAGATGTACTTAGTCTTGCTGTAGCTTGAGGTGCCAGGGTAGGGATATACCCAGTGGTAATCTCCAGCCTCTCAGAGTAGAAGGGGTAGGGGATGGGAGAAGGGACTGTGTAAGGAGGGATAGGAAGAGGCAGAAATTGGGATATAAAGTGAATAATAAAAACAATTTAAAAAATTGGCATTGTGTTATTTTTCCAAATGTATTTCTCCTATTAGATTCCCAGTCCAGTATCTCCACTCTTCCTATTCCCAGATACTGACATCTCAGAATTTATCCATCTCATTGCTTATAGCAGGGTACCGTATTCTGAGAAATATTTATAATATTTGTTTTCACCTTTTGTTCTCTTTTTTACTTTTCCAGGTCTTGGTGATTTTTGCCTATTATGAAACTAACTGCCTCTGGTCTCCTGGACTAGAGCAATATAACTATATAGCAGTTTATCTACTAACCAATAAAGTTAAGCTCTGGATGCTTATAGGCTGTTTACATTGATTCTCCTTTCTTAAGATATATTTTCTCTAGAACACTAGCTAGCTCAGCCTGTATTTTTTTCTGCATGCTGTTGGTAGCGTTAATTTGGGGTCACACACTTAGAAATGCAGTGTCTCTTCAAAACTTGCCCAATTCTCAATTCTTTTCTTCTTATATGCTACTATAACTTGTAAATTTCCTTGACTAGGACCCATTTGGATCATTCACTTTATCCAGCACATTGCCATGGATATGGATAGTTTCAAAGTTTATTTATATACTATTACTGAATTAAACTCACATGTGTAAATTCTAATATTCTAGATTAAATCTGATTATAATTTTACATGATAGTAAACAATCAAAACTAGTTTAAAACAAGAAAAGTGATTGTGTATGAATTTATATATCGTACCATAGGCTCACATGAAGACCTGCAGTGCAATGGGAAAACATTCCTCTGAGGATTTTGGAATCAAGCTCAGCCCTGGTAAGCCTTTGAATTTGGCCATTACTGAAGCCAAGCATCAGAAGTATTTTTTATTGTGTAAAGCAACAACATGCTGAGGGATTAAAGCATGAAAATGTTGATGCAAATCAGGGTTGTTTCATAGTGTTTAGAGGCAGGTCTGCCTTTATAGAATATCAGGGTGTGAAGTCAAGCTGTCAATGCTGATGGAATGGCTCTTTAGACTTTCTGTTCTAAAGGCAGCAGAAGGCCAATGTTACAGATCTATTTGAAACAATAAAACATCAAATAAAATACAGAGGAGCAGCAGCATAAATATCCTGGTGTCTGTTTCTCAGGAAATTAGCCAGGTGCCACGAGGAGAGGTTCATGGGTTTTACACTGAGGTGGGTTTCAAACTGAAGTAGGATGATTGCAGGTTTGAGGCAAATCCAGGCTAAATAGCAACATTCTGTCTCAAAAAACAAATAAAACCAAACAAAGCAGCATATCACACGCTGACTTGGGGACAACACCTACAGAACTCATTGAACACAGAGAAGCTGAGCTACTAGAACCTTCACCCCTACAGAATAATGTACATGTTACTAGATGGTACTCTGCTGTAAGCTACCAAAGATGAAAGGTAAACACCAATCCAGTTACAAATCCTATGATCTACAGTTGCCTCCAAGATATGCTGGTACAATAGTGGCACAATGTTTGTTAGAGTAACCAGCAAAGATCTGATTTGATTTAAGGCCTACCCATGAGAACTCATGGGAACCCACACCCAACATTGTTTGAGTGGCTAAGAACTTAGGACTAGATAGACAAGGTATGTAGGGGAAATCAAACTACTAATGTTCTGCTAAAGAAAAGTATCAATAAAATAACTCCCAATGTCATTCTGATATACTACTAGATCAGTCCCTTTCTCATCAGAAAAGATTCCTTCTGCAGCAGATGAGAACAAATACAGAGACACACAGCTGAACTATGTACAGAGAGGAAGAGACCTTGGAACACTTCCCTAAACGGGAAGTCTCTATGTAATCTCTCCCATTCAGACTCAGGGAACTGTGCAAAGGTGCAAAAAGTATAAAAGCCAGGAGGGAGGGAGATGACGAAGAAAACAAGGCCTCCTAAAAATAGCAGGACTTCTGTACAAAAGTCACAGAGACTGAGGCAGCATTCATATGACCTGTGCAGGTCTATACCTCATGAGGTCCTAGAGTTGAGAGGAGATGTGCACACATTCCCCACTCCATCTCTAACCCCAAAGTCACCTCTAATTGATAACCACTTACAAATGAAAAATTAGTTTTCTCCAAGGGGCTTTTATTGGGGAAACAAACCACCACTTTTTTTTTTAAGGGAAGGTCCCATGACCAGCAGTAGATGGCTAACACAAAATGAACTCAGGGGCATCTTTAATGGTTCCTTGTCTTGTCTTATAATTTTGTGTCAGGGTTTCCCCCACTGTCTCTCTAAAACTTTAATTATTTAATTATTTTTTTTACCCTATAGATCCTTGGTGGATATATAATGGTTTTCAGGTTTCTGTTTCTATAAGTCTCTTGAGTATGCAAAATGATTGGGTCTCGGTGTCTATGTTTCTTATGGCTTTTTTGGGGGACTCTCTTCCTTCTTTGTTTTTGTTTTGTTTTATTATATTTTATTATTGCTATTTAGATGCCTGTTTGTTTTCTAATGATAGACAGAGATGAGGTGCATCTGAATAGAATGGGAAGTGGAGAGACACTGGGCAGAATAGAGGGAGAGAAAACTGTAATCAGAATATGAAAAAAACGTCTATTTTCAATAAAAGAAAAACCAAACAAAGCAACAAATTACATGTTAGGTTTGAGATGGAGCTGAGTGGTAGAGCACTTCCCTTCCATGTACAAGACCCGAGGTCAGATTCCAGCACAGAGGGAAATGGGGGAGAGGAAGAGTCATATATAAATCTTTACAAAGAGGAGTACAATATGGGGTAAAGGAATAAAAGCATTTGCCAGGTAAGACAGAAGACATGAATTCTATCCCTGAATCTCATGGTGGAAAGAGAAAACCAACTCCTAAAAGTTGTCACCTAATTGACTTACACACACACACACACACACACACACACACACACACACACACACACACATTTTTCATGGTGACTAGAGGACCTTCTATGTTCTCCTGAGCTGCTATCATTAATTTCTTTAGTTTCCGTACCTTGGTCTGATTCTGCCTGTGCATGACAAATGCCTGCTGAAATGATGTCTAACAGTTTACTTCTTGTCTTTTTTTTTTCCCTTGAGGCAGTATTTTGCTAATTGCTGTTTATCTGCCATTCCGTTCCTTTGTTTCTTGTATAGAATGTGTAGGGTAAAAAATAATTTGTTCCTTTTCAAACGTTCTTGGAGCCATTTCTTCTGTATTTCCTCTGGGACTGCTGCAGTTCCAGTTCTCAGGATTTTATCTCGCTTTAGTCAGAGCAGAGGTGACTCAAAGGGTTTCCTCAGGGAGTGGTATGGAAGCCAAGTGGAGAACTAACCAAACAGGTCAGCTTGATTTTGATCTACTGCATATTCTGGGGCTCTGTGAAGAGTATTTATTTATTTATTTGAAGAAATTATTACTGAAATGCCATTTTTCAAATCAGTTTTCAAAGTTATTTCAAATACCATTGCAAAACAGATTCCCAACCACGTTTTATAACTTCCTTTCTAAAGATTCTTATCAGTGAATACCACTGTGTCCTACACTGAAATCTGTTTGCATACTAGGAAAAGACTATGGAAATGAGAATGTTTCCCAGTATTATTTAACACCCATGTTTTTTATTATTCTAGCATCTGGCCTTTAAATATCATTAGTCAACGTTATTTCCAGGCTATTCCATATGTTGTCTTCTCCTTCTTCCTTTCTTTGCTTGGCTGTTTCAAGTCTGATTTCTGATTCAACTTCACCAACATAAGCAATACTTTTAGAAAACTTCATTTAGCCGGGCGGTGGTGGCGCACGCCTTTAATCCCAGCACTTGGGAGGCAGAGGCAGGAGGATTTCTGAGTTCGAGGCCAGCCTGGTCTACAAAGTGAGTTCCAGGACAGCCAGGGCTACACAGAGAAACCCTGTCTCGAAAAACAAAACAAACAAACAAAAAAAAAACTTCATTTATTCTAGGCCTAATTTGTCTCATTGTTTGACTTTAGTATATTATATACTACCTGTCTTAGTGTTTCTAGCACTATGATGAAACGGCATAATAAGTAACTAGGAGAGGACAGGATTTATTTCATCTTATACTTTCAGGAAACAGTCCAGGAAAGGGTAGGAACTCAGGCAGGGCAGGAACCCAGAAGCAGGAGTTGATGAAAGGCCATGAAGGAGTGTTGCTTATTGGTGTGGTCCACACAGCTAGCTCAGAGTGCTTTTTTTTTTTTGTTTTTTTGAGACAGGGTTTCTCTGTGTAGCCTTGGCTGTCCTGGAACTCACTTTGTAGACCAGGCTGGCCTCGAACTCAGAAATCCTCCTGCCTCTGCCTCCCAAGTGCTGGGATTAAAGGCGTGCGCCACCACCGCCCGGCTGTCAGAGTGCTTTCTTATAGCACCCAGGATGACCAACCCAGTGGTGGCAGCTGGACCCTTCCATAGCAATCATTCATCAAGAAAAGGTACCATGAGCTTGACCATAGGTCAATCTGGTGGGGGCATTTTCTCAATTGAGTGTTTCCCCTTCAAAAATGACTGTAGCTTGTGTCAAGTTTACATATAACTAACTAGCACAATGCACTAGTTTACTCCACCCCTCCTCTCTCTTTCACATTATCTCATGTACCCTAGGCTGATCATGAACTCACTATGTTGCTAGTGCTTCCCTTGAACTCTGATTTTTTTGCCTCCACCTCTGAAGTGCTCTGATTAAAAACGGGGGCCACCAAAACTGCATTTAACCCCCTGTTCTCTTGTTTGTTTTCTCAAGTAGACTTTAGCTTGAGTGATTGCAGAGATTTTTAGATTTAATAGGTCTTTCCCTTACAAGTCTTGTGTACCACAAATAGTACTTTAGCTATCAGTAAACTGGAGAATGATGTCAAAATAATCTGAATGTCCAATTGATTTGTTTATGAAGTTTTTGTAGCACTTTAAGCTTCCAAGTAAGCAGAGCTAACTTCCACATATCCAAGAAGACATAGTTATAAATAAACTTTAAAGTGAAGAATCCAGAACAAAATGCTGTCTTCAGCATAACTATCAGACTGGTTTAATGGCTTCAACCTTTAAGTTTTCAACCATATGAAACAATGTGGCAAAGTTATGAGCACTCAGTGAAGCTGGGAAGAAAGACCTTTCACCATGTGTTTTTTAAAAAGTTGACTACTCTTCAGTTCAATTTAAAATTCTGATAATGGCGTCTACTAAAACTCAATGCTAGAGGGGACAAATATCAGGGAGAAGACTTTCACAGATGACTTTTGCTGCATTCAAATGTCGGTGAATGTTTAATTACTAGAGTATTTTTATTAGGCTAGCTATTGGGTATTTTGTTTTGTTTTTTTTGTTTGTTTATTTGGTTATTGTTCTGATTTCCAAGTTGTTTTGCATTTAAATGATATTATTTAACTATATTTTCTGTAAGTACTGGTTTATCTGTAGTATGCAGTTTTTTCTAAACAAACAAACAAACAAACAAACACCTAGAGGTTCTCTAAGAAGATATATATGACATTATAGCAGAAGGTCCTGCACCTCTTCTCCTGGTGTTTAAATCTGCATCACATCTAGTTTGATGTTAGCCATATAACAAATGCTTAGCAAATACTTGCTTACTTTTAGTCATCCATTAACTTATAAATATTTTGCTGTGACCTTGGAGTTGTTTTTTTCTCATTTTCCCTATAATTTGTATTTCCTTTAATGTTTCTATGAGTGACAGATTGTTTAGATGAGGATAATGGATGTCTTTAAGGTCAGTCTGAAGAAAGATACTTTTCTTTCCTCCAACAGCTGATGTGGGACTTGATGCAAGAGACTGGGGAACCAACGGGTCTAGCATATACTTTTAATAGTCTAGCTGATGGGTATATCTTCCTTTCTTCAGCACCAGAGAAAAGACATTTTTCACCCCACAAGCCTATGTGTGTGTGTGGGTGTGAAAAGAAGGAAAATAAAATTAAAGGAATGTAGGTGAAGTGAGATCAGCTCTAAGACAGCAGTTGGTGAAATGTTAGGTTCAGAGTTAAGGGGCAAAATACTCTTGCCTGAGGCTACTGTTTTCTTCCTTGTGTGTTAGTTTCCAAGAGAGACCAATGACCCTGATTCCTGATTCCGTTTGTGCATTTGCTTTACAATTTACTTTTCACATTAACTAGAGCAAAATGCTGAGAAACAAGGGGCAAGTCTTAAACCAGGGTCTGAGATGGCCACAATTGGTATCTATCCTGTTTCATATTTTATTTATTTGTTTTTTTTTTTTGAGACAAGGTCTTACTACATAACCTTGGCTAGCCTGGAACTTGCTTTGCAGACTAGGCTGGCCTCAAATAGAGATCTGCCTGCCTCTGCTTGCCCAGTGGGCCAGTACGCTCTGCTGCATTGTCTTGCAACAGTCCCCCACCTTAGTTTGTTTTTTAAATTATAGGGTTTTTGCAAAACCTATCGTCAGTCCCTTTGCTTGCCTGGAATGCTTTCTGTGCCTGTTTGTTTCGAAATTGGTCAATACATTTTGTAAAATATCTTCCCCAGTAGTTTGAGATGTCTTTGACAATAAGCTACATTTGTAATACTGCCTTGATGGTACTTAAAGACTTTCAGCAGACTTTTAACAGCTCAAACCTTATCTTCTTAGGGAAGGTGCTCTTGAGCTTCTGACATATGTACTGCATGAGTTTCCTGTTCACCTAATTTTGTCCCATGATGAAATTCTTTTAGCCTGTTTCTTCCAATAGCCTAAGGGGCAGAAATTAGGTCAGCTCTAGCCTTCCATCTCACAGCATTTTTATACTATTTGGCTTAAAAAAATGTTTGCTGAACAGATTACTGAGAAATGTTTAAACTTGGTGGTCCCTCACTTTGACCTATACCCACATTTCTTCTACAGGAAGTACATGTAAGTGCTGGTAATACCATTAATGATCTTTCTGCAACACCTATTGTGTTTTCACTCTGTTTTAGGTGGGATGAAATTTATATTCAATTGTGTATGTGAGTAATGAGTCAAACTGGAAAATATACATCTAATTCGTAGTTAAGCATGATCTTCAAGAAAGCAAATGTATCTCGGAGCTTCTGTTCTTTGTATTCAGAGCATGTAGTCCTGCGTGGCTGTCCTTGGGTAGTTGGCTACTTTAGGAACATAGACAGCCTGCGTGCAGGATTAAAAAGAAACTTTAATGATAAAGACAAATCTGAGACTTGAACTCTTTTGAGATATCTACAATTATTTTGCTCTATTGTTCAAGTGAAATGATTATATTTCTTGGGCCACAAGGCAATCATGGCAACAGAGGCACACACTCTTTCCACTTTGGCCCATACAATCTGTCTAGGCAATTAATCAGAACTCCCCATGGTGGTTTTCTTACAAGTTGCCAGTTGCCTTGCTAATTAAACCTTCCCACTGAGTGAAGCAAGAGCACATCCCCTGAGGGCCCTTTGCCTAGGGAGGGTGCCTTGACCAACACTAGTAGATAGCTGGGATTGGTGGCCTAGCCAGTAAAAACGCTCACAAGAATCCTCCTCACTCAGTTTCCCTATCTCTAAAATGGGTTCTCTTTCTCTCTCTCTCTTTTTTTAACCAGTCTAGACTAGTTCCCTTCCTTTCGGTGCTAGACAACTAGGAAGTGAAATCAGTGCTTAACCACAGTAGAATGTCGTCTGGTAGGCTCCAGTCTTTTCTCAGGGCATGCTCGATAGGCCGGCCGGCTCAGCTCCAGGAGTAGGAAGCGGCTTTCGGCGCCCGCCCAGGCGACAGACCGCGGGCACTTTGATGAATCACGTGTGTCGAGGCCGTCTTAAAGAGATAGGCACCTACTTTTCCTCCACCCTAAACACCGCCCCGAGGGCGGAGGCGACCGCGGTGATTGCAGCTGCTTAGGGGCAGGGCTTGCCCCAGCGCTGAGTAGTGGGTCCCGCGTGGTTTGCGTCGGGGTTGCCTGGGCTTGGGGAGACCCGGTGGCCTGGAAGCGGCGCTTGGCGGGCAACCCTCTCTGTCCGTGGACGCGGGACATTCTGAGCGCTCCGAGGGGTTTTTGCCCTTGAGGAGCCTTGGGGTTTGTGGGCGGCAGGTGACAGGGCCAGAGAAAGATGGAGCAGCTCGGAGCGGCGGCGGCGTCGGGAGCTGGAGGCGGCGGCGGCGAGGAACCCGGCGTGGGCCGGAGCAACAAGCGAGGCGCGGGGAACCGGGCCGCCAACGAAGAGGAGACGAAAAACAAACCCAAACTGGTAAGTCTTCCCGCAAGCCCCGCTGGCCTCGGAGACCCGAGAGCCCGGGATCGTCCTGCCGGGAAACACGCCTGGGACCCGGCCCTCCCCTCCCGGCGGCAACCGCGATCTCGCCGTACAACTCAGGGAAAGGCGACGGCGTGGGGGCGGAAGAGCACCCCTTCTCCACTTAACCCGACCTTCACTCTCCGGTCAGCTTGTGGAGGAGAAAGGCCCCACCCCAACTTGGGGACACCCTGCGTCGCGTCCTTGAGTACTGGGAGGGCTGTTTGTCTAACTTGTGGGCGCGAACCTTCTTTACAGGATTCCATTTCCCTCCCACCTCTTGTCAGTTGCTGTTTGGTCTCTTTAACACTTGGGGTCCCGGGCAGGGGAGCCTCCCTCCTCTCCGTTTCGAACACATTGGAGCCCACTAAGGAAATCAAGACAAGCACCTCATAGGTTCCCAAGTCCTTCGACTTTGCCAGAAATCTAAGGAAGAGGTGCCTGAGTGCGTTCCCCCCACCCCATGTGCTCACCCAAGAAACGTTTCTTTAGAAGTTTGGAACTTGGGGGGAGCTTGTGAGGAGTTGGAGGCTGGGTGACCGCCCCCACCCCCATCCCAACACAGCCTTTCCACTTGGTTGAGAATGCTCAAAGGCAGTTATGTTCCCCATACTTGTCTCTCAGTCCTGACAGTGTGGTCCAGTAGTAGTTCATTTCCTGCCAAGAGGCAAGAAATCTATGGGGCCTGGTATTGGGTTGGGAAATACTGGAGTTTCTTAAACTCATCAGTTAAAAGGGTTCCTCTTTTGGTAAACTTTCTAATTTCAGTGGCACGAGGAGAAAGGAGTTTCCTGCACAGATTCAGCAAACTTTTGAAGCTCTCCTGAGCCTTTTGAACAGTAGAATCGTACTCCACATCCCAAGTACAAGCCACATGTTTCTTGTCTACATTTCAGTTGTAAGCAACAACTTGATTATAGTAGAAGAGAGGGTGAAACTGTGACATGCACCTCAAACCATTTCCTGTGGCATCTGGCCATTTGGTCTGGACTTGCACTTCTCTTTTGGCTCCTGTTTACTTTCCTATTATGGACTGTCCATACGGGAAAACAGGGCTCAAATATTAGGACATATGAAATCTTCCTTTATGTGGGAAAGGACTTGGGCTAGAGTAGTATTACAACTTTAAAATCTTATCAATTCCATACAAACCTGAGACAAATCTAGAAATCACTTCCCTCATGTGTCCCATTACCCCAAGCATTTACAAAATAAAGAAACTGAGTCACAGCGTTTTTTTTTTTTTTAACTTGTCTGCAATATTTGTCACAGTGATGAGTGCCTGCACTGTCCTGGATACAAGAAAACAGTTCTGAGTTTATCGCTAGAGTTGAATGTGCTTCAAGTTGTTTTTTTTTTTCTTTTTGAGATAGGGTATTTCTATGAAGTCCTGGCTGTTCTGGAACATACTATGTAGACCAGGCTGACCTTAAACTCACAATGATCCTCCTTCATGGGCCTCCTGAGTGCACAAGTCACCACGCCCAGCCAAGAAGTCAAAGTTTTGATGATGTGACTTTGAAATGTACTAGTTTGTGGTAAAAGAGTGAGCCTACTTCTGTCCCCCCCCCCCGTTTAGCCCAGTATAAATTGTAGTAAAAAGTTTAAAAATAAAAACTAAGGGATAGTTTCCATAAATGATTTTATACATCTAGCAAGAATCTCCCAGTTTTCAGTATACTAAAGGAAAAGCATTTATCTCTATTAGTAATAACATCTACTCTTTGGCTGTTCGCCCTATTTCATTTTTTATGTTTTACTTGATTTGACAAGGTAACTAGGTAATTATGAGATAGTATCACTTTCAGTTCCTAGCTAACTAACGTCACTGTTCTGTAGTGAACGTAGCTTGATACAACAAATTAAGTATTGGAACCCAGAGCATAATACTAACATGGATTTTCTTTTTTTCTACTCAAGTATAACTTTTGAGCTTTATATGGTTTCTAGAAGCCAATGTGTCACAGCTAATAAAAACAGGAATTGAGTATGGCTCATTTTAAAGCAAAGAGTTTGCTCAAACAATAACTTTTCTAAAGAGTTTACCTGGAATTCTTAAAGTTTTGTAAGTATGATAAGAACTTTTAAAATATTTATTTATTTATTTATTTATTTAATGTATACAAGCACACTGTCACTGTCTTCAGACACACCAGAAGAGGCCATTGAATCCCATTACAGATGGCTTGCGAGCCACCACGTGGTGGTTGGGAGTTGAACTCAGGACCTCTAGAGGAGGAGTCAGCACTCTTAACCATTGAGCCATCTCTCTAGCCCTCTTAGACTAAATTTTAAAAATATTAATGCTATGTATTATGCTTCACTGTGATAATTCCAAATTTTGAATGTGTATAAAGGAGTTGTATGTGATTATAAAACAGTCATATGGCAATATAAGTTTTTTTTTTGAGTTATTGAATGTTTGAGGTTCAAAACTCTTCAAATTAAATAAAAAAATGGGTATATGTTTATTTTTCTGGCTTTAATGCTTTTTGTTAGTTTCTTACAAACATTCATGACTTGCAGAAAGAAAAAAGAATCATTTCAGTTCAAAAGACAGCAAAGGAAAAGACAGAGGATTGAGGGCTACTCATTAAAACAATTAGGTCAATCACTATATTCTAAGGGTTTCTTAAACTATAAGACTGTGGTGCAACTGTGTTCATTTAGTTGCTTGTGGATTTGGAAAAATGGGGATTGAGGTTGCATTTTTGTAGGCAAAATATTTGTAGGCTAGTTATATCATCACCTTATTGATGAATAAGAGTGAGAACTTTTTCAGATTGAGCTATCAGAACTTTAATGACTTCTTTTTAAGGTTGTGTCAATCAAAATGTAATAGAATTCACTTCAGTTTTTTCAGATATGTACCCTCATAATGAACCCCTTCCCTTATCTCCATCCATCCATCTGTCCATCCATCCATCCATCCATCCATTCATCCATCCATCCATCCATCCATCCATCCATCTATTAAGGGAGGCAGTTTGTTCATTGACTCAGTACATTTTGAATAATATATTGGTAGTAGAGTATCTGATTTTATATAACTTTCTGGTTAGGCCCGGATTATAGCATGCTATTAAACAGAATGACTATTATATTAATAGTAATTTGATGCCAACCATGTATTATATTTTGTTTAACTGAATAGCAGATAAAGTGCACTAGAAAAATGTTAGAAAGAAGCTCTGTCTTAAAGCTCATATACTTAAAGGAATGACTTAACCATTAAGAGAGTCCAGTGTTAGACCTAGAGAAATAGTTCAGTTGATAAAGTGCTTTCATGCAAACATGAGGATCTGAGTTTGATGCCCACCAATCTGGTATAAAGCCTGTCCTGGTTGCACACATTTGTAATCTCAGTGATATAGGTAGGAAGAGACAGGCTTTATACTGGAGAGATACAGGCCAACTAGCCTAGTCTAACCAAAGGGGTCCCAGATTCCTTTGAAAGAGATTAAAAAAAAGTCCCTTCTGATGAATGACCCCAAGATTGACTTCTGGCTTCTATAAATATAATGCATATTACATGCAAACACACACACACATACACACAAAAACACTATAATGCATATTGCATGCAAACACACACACACACACACACACACACACACACACACACACGAGTGTACTAGACAAGAGAACAAGAGCGGGGAGGGGGTGGTGGTATTGGTAAAGTGGAGCTAATATCTCTATCTTCCATTACAAGATGGTAGCTATAGAGTAGCTTGACAATATTTGATATTTTAATTTTTTCTATATAATTTCTGAAGCTTTTTTTTAAGTCAGTAAAATTAAGTTAATAACTATAACAGCACATGGATCTTATGGTTATTATATAGCTGAATTTGGCCATTTATTTACAATTGGATGATTTATGTTCTGATTTTGGATATTAAATTGTGACCCTAATGGTTTTATGTACACGCTATGTTTACCAAGTACTTACCATAACTTTCAAATTCAGTGAAATGAAGGTGCTCATAGTCAGGTCAGACATAATGGTGCATATCTGTATTCTCAACACTCTTGAAGTAGGAACATCTCACATTTGAGGCTACCCTGGGCTATATAGTAAGATCTTGTCTCAAAAAAAAAAAATCTCCTAGTCTATTGAAGCAGAAAAGTGAGTTAATTATATCAGAATGTAACAAAAATGCCACAGAAGGGAATTTAAGTCAAATTAGATTTTGATTTTTTTTTTGTTTGTTTTTTGAGACATTTTCTCTGTGTAGCTGTCTTAGTCAGGGTTTCCATTCCTGCACAAACATGACAAAGAAGCAAGTTGGGGAGGAAATGGTTTGTTCAGCTTACACTTTCACACAGCTGTTCACCAACAAAGGAAGTCAGGACTGGAATTCAAGCAGGTCAGGAAGCAGGAGCTGATGCAGAGACCATGGAGGGATGTTTCTTACTGGCTTGCTTCCCCTGGCTTGCTCAGCCTGCTCTCTTATAGAACCCAAAACATCCAGCCCAGGGATGGTACCACCAACAAGGGGCCCTCCCCCCTTGATTACTAATTGAGAAAATGCCCCATATCTGGATTTCATGGAGGCATTTCCTCAACTGAAGCTCCTTTCTCTGTGATATCTCCAGCCTGTGTCAATTGACACACAAAACCAGTCAGTACAGTAGCTCAGGCCATCCTGGAAGTCACTCTGTAGACCAGGCTGGACTTACACTCTAAGATCTTCCTGCCTCTGCCTCCTGAGTGCTGGAATTTAAGGTGTATGCTTCCACTGACCAGCTAAATTGGATTTAAAAAAAATGTGTCTTTATGTATTTCGTTTGTTTCCTGTATGGTATTTTACCTATAGGTGTGTCTGTGCACCGTGTGTATACCTGGTGCCTATGAAGGTCAAAGGAGAGTTTCCAATCCCTTGGAACTGGAGTTATAGACATTTGTGAGCTACTATATGGGTGCTGAGAGTCATGCCAGCATCCTCTGAAAGAGCTCTTACCTGCTGAAGCCTCTGTCCAGCACCAAAGTGGATTTTTGGGTGAGGTAAAGAATGGTTTATAGTAGAAGGCCTGTGCACCAAGGCTTGAATAGTATTTTTTTAAGAAGATGAGGGAAAGACATTCTAGGTCAAAATGACAATATATACAAAGGTAGGTAGGGGTAGAATATGCTGATACCGAATGTTTAAGTAGATACTAATTAGTGGCTGAAACAGAAAGCAGAAGGAACAAAAAGTTATATTTCTTTTAGTGGATCTGGCCATAAAGGGATGGGCTGTAGGTCATAGTAGATCTTTGTGTGTCATGTTGGAATATTATCTTTTTCCCAGAAACTCAACAGAAGTTGTTGGAGAGACTAAAAGGAGGTAGTTACCTGATTAAATAAGTCTTTCAGAAAGAATTTAAGAACAGTGGAGAATTTCCTGTAAACGGATGCTGGAATGGAGGGAGGAAGGCCAGTCAGGAGTAGTAGAGTGACATGGATTTGCCATTCAGAGTCCTGGATTCCAGTTGCTGCTCATGTAGTCCAGACATCCTAATTTCTTTATCACCATAATTCCTGTTTCCCAACCCCACTCTTGGTATTCTCACCAAACTGGAAGCATCTTTCTTGTTTGCCTTTAGTGAATCTCATACCTTTCATAGCCCAGCTCTTACCTCTGTGCTCCCTCCCTTTCTTTAGCCCAGTGGTTCTCAACTTTCCTAATGCTCAGACCCTTTAATACATTTCTTCACATTGCAGTGAACCCCAACCATAAATTTTTTTCATTGCTACTTCATATATGTAAATTTGCTACTGTTATGAATCATAATATAAATATCTGATATGTAGAATAATCTGATTTTGACCCCTGTGAAAGAGTTAGTTGACTCCAATGGGGTCACAGCACCCATAGATTAAAACTGCTGCTTTAAACTTTCATTCATTGCTTCAGAATACTGAGGAGTCTTCTGTCATTCAGAACATTTAGCTGTCCTGAATTTCAATGTTATGTACTGATCTTGCTTTACGAAGGTTTTAAAGTGCTTCTGGGCATGGCTCTTCTTTTATGTTTATTCTTATAAACTAGCCAATGATAAATAGCTAGGGATTTGTGTCTCTAAAGATCAGGTGTATTGGGAGTTGATTTGTTGAAGAGACTTAGAACAAACAAGCAAACAAACGCTTAGTTCTTATTTTGAGATGTGGTTTCATTTATTCCAGGCTGGCCTTGAACTCCATATTAAGTTAAGGGTGATAATTGAACTATTTTTTTTCTTTCAAGTTTTACTTAGTATTATATGTAAGTACACTGTAGCTGTCTTCAGACACACCTGAAGAGAGTGTCAGATCTCATTATGGATGGTTGTGAGCCACCATGCGTTTGCTGGGATTTGAACTCATGACCTTTAGAAGAGTAGTCAGTACTCTTAATTGCTGAGCCGTTTCTCCAGCCCCGATATTGAATTTCTTATCCTTCTACCTCTACTTCAAATGCTGAGATTACATGCTTGTAGGCTGTATCTGGTTTATATGGTGATGAGGACTGAACCTAGGACTTCATATGTTCTAGGTAGGCACTCCACCAACTGAGCAACATCCCCAAACCCAAATTGTTATTGTTTACATGCTATATATTTTGTTAGTATGCACATGTGCTTATTATCGGATTAACTTTCCTGTCCATTCTTCTATGTTTTTGGGTTTTCTTGAGACCCTTGTCTGATTTTAAATTCATTATGTACCTTTTGAGGCTGGTCAATACCAGATGCTGTCTCCATCCACATCCCACATACAGGGATTATGGCCTGAACCTACATGCCTGGTTCCTCTGTCTGTTTTCTGAGCTAGAAGTTCACACAACCTCTTCAAGGGTCATGAGAAACTCCCCTCCTCCTCTTGTTTGTTTAGATTCTTCTGATGTCAGAGCCAGAACTCCCATGCAGTGAGATGGTACTGCCACAAGTGAGCCAAGTAACAGATTGCTGTCATTATTACAAGGCTTCAGATTAATCTCAAAACAATATGAACTGTAGAGTCAAAAGCTCTGGGTTCCAGTGTCCTTTCTGTCTTTTATTTGCTCGTGATCTCTGATGAGCATTAATACCAGAAAATTGTGCACTTTGATTAATTTCTGCCACTCAGAGATATGGCTTCCTTTCCAAAATGCTTGTTTGATTTTGAGACATGGTCTTACAACTCTGTTGCCCAGGTGATCTTTTAACTCCTGACCTCTGGTGATCCTCCTGTCACAGGTTCTTCAGTAGCTGGAACTACAAAAACATACTTCCAGACAAGATGGCTTCGATAAAATACAGTAAACATCAAGAACACATTTAGGAAATTTTATAATGCTAATACACACACACACACAATGTTATACAATGTGTATATACGTTACTGTTAGCTCATTCTATCACCTGAATCAAATGTGGTTATGGAATTGGGGCATAGTTTCATGAAAGGGTGCTTGCCTGGAATTGATGACAACCTGAGGTCAGTCCCCATTTTTAGAAAAAAAATGTGTTTGTGGTTGTTGAATTTCATGTCTGTTTTGCAGTTTGAAATCCCTAATATTGTTATTGTACAAAATGCTATAATCAGGTGTGTATTGATTGATTCCTTGTTCTCATCCCCAATTCCCTTTGTTTTTGAAACATTACACACTCTGTCAGTCCTTTTACAAATGAGCTTTTCATCTGAGTGATTGTAGATGTGAGTTTAAATTTTGTTCACTCTATTTTTTACTACTATTTAATTTTAGATTCATTTATTTCATGTGTATGAATGGTTTTTTTTTTTGCTTGCATGTTTGTACATCATGTGTGTACCTTGTAGGTGTACAGGTCAGAAGAGAGTATCAAATCCTCTGGAACTGGAGTTTCTTATGGTTTTGAAGTCACCATGTGGGTTCTGGGAAACAAACCAAGAACCTTGCAAGAGCAATAAGTGCTTTTAACCACTGTGCCATCTATCCAGCCCACACTAAATTTTTAAAGAACATGTCTACCATTTTCTTTGAATTGATCAATTTCAGGCATTTAAAATTTTTGTTAAAAAATTAGTAGGTATGTATGACATTCTGTCTTGTCAGGGAGCTCAGTGATGTTGTACAAATAAGGAAACTGAGTCATTCAGGTGTTATGCGGACTGACTTAGGAATAAGTTTAAAAGCTATCACCTCTATTGTAGAAGTTATCTATAGCACTGAGTCATTATGCTTCAGGGACTCTTAAAAGTAAAAAGTTATTCAATCTCTCATTTCTTTTGTTCCTTTTGAACAATTTATAATTATAATCCTCTTAGATTTCACTGTAAGTACTAAGAACTTTGCCAGTAGAAACATGTCAAAGAAGTGAAATATTACTCATTTCAAACCTAATCTCAAACAACACTGTAAAAACCAAGACGCTCTGAAAATAGTATATAATAACATATGCTAAATTTATATGAATCAGCATATCTGATTAATATATTACTGGGTAACCTTAGCACCCAAATGGTTATTATTGAAGGCCCAGATTTCCCTCACTCCAAGTTCCTTCTGCCAGATTTGTGATATGTATTACATTATTTTTTTCTGAAGACAGAAAAGACCAAGGTGATGCTTAAGTGACATAAAACCACTGCTGTAATCTTGCAACCTAACTTGGCCTCATAGGGGAAATACTCACCGTGGAAGACAGCTCACAATTGGCCCATGTAAAGGTTGATGTATGTTTTCACATAGTTGTTCACTGTGAACCTCGTGAATACAAAGAAATGCATTCTCTCTGATTTGAAACTTATTACCTGAATATGCTGAATCTGATTTATTATCAAATGATATACTTGGACCATAGTTTTATTAAATAGAACCTTAATTGAATCTGGATACTTTTGTGTGCAGTGTTCTGGGGAAGAAGATATTGGTGGCTTTCTTGTGAAAGAATGTAGAAAACACAATTTTTAGCTCTTTGCCATTTGCAACATCTTTTGTTTAGTGAAGATTTTATTCGACTGTCCTGGGAAGAAGACACTACATTGCTACCCTAAATAGATGAGTAAATTAGATGCCGATTTCTATTGTTTGTAATTGATAAAGTAGTGTGTTTCATAAGTGAGACACTTCTAATTGATTTAGACTCAACAATGTATTAAGAAGAAATTAGTTTTATTCAGAAATGGTCATTGACTCAGTCACTAGTAATTCTAATGCTCACCTGAGGAATACAGGACATGGACTGCAGTCCTTTATTTTTGAAAGAGTATTATATAGCCCAAGCTGGCCATAATCTTTCTATGTAGTTGAGGGTAACTCTGAACTTCTGATTCTTCTGCATCTGCCTCCTGAATAGGATTACTGGCATGTGCTGCCATGCTCAAGTTATGAGTCATTGGGGATTAAGTCTATGGTTTCATGTATGGTAGATAAACACTGTATCACCTGAGCTACGTCCTCAGCCCACAACTCTTTTTTTTAAAGCTATTTGTTGTGATAGTTGTCTTATAGACATGCTTTGATAAACGTCTGTTCAAAATTCTGAGGAATTTTTAATGTACCCCTAATTTGCTGGCCTTTTTATCAAGAGAAAGATAAAATTAAGTTGAAATGTTTAAAACATTTTAAGAATACTAAAAAGAGACTATAGTATGATGAGCTACCATTTATCTATTATCCAGATAGAAGACTTCTCTAAAATTTCTAAATTTACCTTCTCTGTCCTTTTTTTCCCTTGCTAGAGAATTTTAGTTTGGCACTCCAGATAGTATGTCAGTTTTCTTCTACAGACTTCAGTGTGCATCTCTAAAAATTACTGACTTCGTAAAAACAATCCCTGTCCTACTCCATTTCTTTAAAAATTAATACATTTCTCTGTATCATCTAATGTTCAACCCATAATCAAGTATCCCCCAAATAATTAGAGTTTTAATTTAATGTTTGTATAATTAATGTATATGACATCAAACTCCTTAAGGAAACATAGCTTTAAATAATGTTAATTTCATGTTTAAAGTTACTTCAATAAATTTCGATCTAAGTTAAGTTCACATTTGTCTGTTATTCTGTAAAAGTATCTATGAGAGTTATCTGTACAAGTGTGGGTAGACTGTTTGGAATAGCTACTCTGTACCATAGAAAATAGACTAAATTTAGACTTCTGACTTCACTTTTTTCATTTTGTAACTCGTGAAGTGAAGTGGCGTTTATATGGAAGAATTTTCCTGCCAGAGAAAAGCTATAGTTAGGCATGTAGGAAAATATTCTTGAATTCTATGGATATAAATTTTGCATAGAACACTTATATGTACACACACACAACAATAACAACATGTTTAAGTTATCTGTATTTTTTTATTTCCAAATACATGCCAATTTGCACTTTAGATAGCTTTCTTTGTTATTTAGCTATATTTATATACTGTAGAAGTGCATCTGCTTGGCTGGGTCAGTGAATCTTTGCTAGATACTCTGAATTACCATCTTTTTATTTAAATATTAGGAGATACTTGAAAACCTGGTTATATTAAGGAGGTGATGGAGTTGCAGATGTATGAAATCAATAAATATAAGAAATCAACTTCAACAAATGGCCTAGTCTCCTCACAGATTCTTTTAAGAAAATTTGTAGGCAGTCCTCTTTAGATACCAGTTTAGTGCTCTTATGGTGCTGAAAGGCAAAGAGTTTATAATTTCTCTAACTTTGTAGGCTTAAATAAGTTTAGTCTAGTAATCTGGTTCTTCTTAACCTTCTTGAATGCGCAGTTGCTGACCCAGTCAAGTGGGTGGTTTTCCTCTAAACACATAAATGATTAATAATTGTTGGGGCTCCATAGACAGTTAGCATTTCCTCCTTTTGTTCTACTTAAGGGAAGGAAAGATATGGATGTGTTGTTTTATGTATATTGAAAGTAATCATTGGTAAAATCTGAAATGTTTAATAGCACATTAAGCTAGCTGGGGCTCTGGAGGAAGGTTCTATATGTAGATAGCAAGACATTTTGCATTTATACCTTGACATTTAATAAGATGCATTGTATAATAGAACAGTGTCATTATGTGGGTTGGGTCTTACACAAGGGTATCAGACTATGGAGATCGCATCATTTGCCAATGTATGCAGATAACAAGGCTCTATCTTGCTGGAGTATTTTTGTACTTCACACAAATGTCTTATATAGGTTAGGTGATACATTTCATCTTTATATCTGGCAGTAGTTTCAGAAAGCAGAGGGCATTGTTGAATGTCTCATTTAGAATACTTGTCTTTTTATTATACATTAATTTTAGTTATACAAATTTTTATGTTCCTATGTGCTCATAAGTGTGTTGGATCCCTGGGGATGGAGTATAGGCCCTTGTAAGCTGCCAGATGTGGTGCTAAGAACCAAACTTGGGTCTTCTGCAAGACCAGTAAGTTGTCTTAATGGCTGAGCCATCTCTCTGGTCTTCTAGAATAGGTATATTTCATTTGTCATTCATTTTGAACAAGAATGTTACATGTATATGTATGTAATGTCCTATACCTGACTACATTTGGTTTGAATTCTAAAATCCCATGTGTGGATGGCCATGTCATTGAGGGCTGGAGAATCAACTACGGCTCTGCTCTTTCTGTAGTCTTCCCAGTGATTTTCTTGACTTTTTTTCCCAAGGAGTTTTACATAGTCATGGATCATATGGATAAGACTGTACTTTTTTGAAGTTTGTACTATAACTTGAATGTATTTTCATTTACATCACCCATGATACAAGGCGAGAACAAACAGAATGTTAAGATGGGTTTGGCAGAGACACGGCTTCTTATAATATGCTCTGCAGTCTGGTACCTTCCATTATGAAGTCAATGTTTTCCAGAAGAGCCAGTGTGTATATAACACATTTGTGAGTGAATATAACCTTTCTTAGGTTGCCCTCACAGATTGTTTGTCATTGTCACTGCAGTAGCTTACATTTCTCCCCCTTTGGTGAATAGCTAATGGTCTTCAAATCGGAGAACAGATTTACTATGCCAAAAAAAAAGGGGGGGGGGCCTGGATTTTCTTCACATTGTGCTTGTCTTGTATGGCTCAGATTTTTAGCGTATTTGTTTTATTGAAGCAGGGTGTACTTATGTTCTGTGACCTCTGAATTTTTACACTTTTGCAGTACAGCCTATCCTTGCTCTATCAAACTGTTTTCAGATGCTCTTGTGAATTGTGAGATCCAAGCCCTCCATTTTTATATAAAGTGAGTTGTCCTGAGACTACATCCTAAATTTTAAGTAGCTGTGTCTCTATATCAAATGAAATGCATTTCAGTTATAACTGAAAGTCGGTAGTGCACAGGGCTATAAGTCCAGTTTTCCACACTTGTCCTTCCAGTTTGGTTCCAGCTAATTATGGATCATGGTATGCTATTGGATTACATTGTAGAGCCTGGCTTTTAACTCCTTCCTTTCCTTAAAAGAATCAGTTGTCACTTGAATGTTTCTAATGCTGAAGGTCACATTCCTGGTCATGTTTATTAGTTGTTTTTTGAAGACTTTCAATGTAGAACTATTTTCATTAAATGTTAAATCAGTTGTAGAATGGGTCAGATATTTATGTAATGGTATTTCCTATTCATACTTGTCACCAATCATGTTTTCAGGAAATAGTAGAAACTGCATTTTTTATCTTAACACACCGCTATGAGTTTTCAAGGGTCTATGAGTTAACTAGGATATGTATGCCATTTTATTATTTAAAAGAACTTGTTTTTGGATGTTTGAGGAGATTTCCTAGAAATGAACTAACATGAAAATGTATTTATGGGCATGTCATTTATTTATCTTTCTAGCTGTCAGTTTATTCTATACAACAAAGGAGTAGAAATAGGTGATCTGCATGGGCTTCATTCACCTTCCATCTATATAGGGTCAATGATTATTTAGAGCTATAATGAGTCTGCCTCAACACAAATACATGATGTCTCCATTTCAGTTAGATTAAAAATAGAAATTATGAAAAATCATTTTTAGGCTGAATATTAAAAACTGAATATCCTAACTGACTTTATAGTTTTGTTTTGTTTCTGGAATCTGTGTTATTCTAGTTCGGTGAACACTATAGCAGAACTGTTTTATCCATATTTTTCCCTCTAGAGAGTATTTGCTTCATTCTAGGTCATTCTAGGCATTGAATCATTTCT
Source organism: Tokudaia tokunoshimensis (assembly GCA_036184795.1). Lineage (NCBI taxonomy): Eukaryota > Metazoa > Chordata > Mammalia > Rodentia > Muridae > Tokudaia > Tokudaia tokunoshimensis. The sequence continues at coordinate 82,486,580 of BTHU01000023.1, forward strand.
GTGTTTTAATAACCAAATACTCAGGCTACCTAGTAGTAATTCAGTGATACTCAGTGTTGTAAGCCTGGTTGCTTTTCTGGGTTTATTGCATGCATTTGTGAAGAACCATACAAAAAAGTCTGGGGAAATGATGTGTCAGTTAGGAACACTGAACCATGTCGAGGACTGTCCTAACATCCAGTGTCCTCTTACGGCCCCTTGAGCACTTGCCCTCATGTGCATATACTATCCCATGCATATAATTAAAAATAAATATTTAAGAATCATACAAAGTGTGGGGTTTTATACTGATTATCCACTATTCCCATTTCACAGATAATTGCAGGTTACCTAAGACTTCTAAGTAAGAGACAAAGAATACTGTCATTGGAAGAATAGCAATATGTCAGCACAATACTCAGATTCACCATAATCTTAAGTTTTACAGGGTAGACTTGGGTGATGGGTGGAGGTAGTTAGTTGTGCTACAGCAGAGGAACACTGAGTTCGAGGGATTTGTCACTTTGATAGTGACAAGCACACAGCCTGGTCTTTGCTAAGATTGGGAGCTGTTGCCTTAGTCTGAAAATCACTTGTTACAAACAAAGCCCTAGGAAGTAGCCTGTAAAAATACAACATCGCCTTTCAGTTTTGACATACTCAGCAGTAATGTACAAGGATGCTCTAGGATTGATGGTGGATTGTTTCCCTCTGAATATTAACACATTTTATCCTGACAGTCATTAGTTTGTTGATAACAAGAAAGGCTCAGAGCAGCTAAGTAACTTCCCTGAAAAATCTGGAACAGGGAACTTGGCATTAAGGAAAAATGTGATTATAAAAATCTATGTTTTAACACACCATTTTGTATACTGCCTAACAGCCTAAACCTTGCGGTTGCTCTAAATTAACCAGAAGACCTACTAGTCTTGTGGACTGGTGATGTTTTGGACCTAGCCTACATTTGCACCATGCTTATATATAATTTAGAAGACACAGTTCAGGGGCTGCTTGTTTCAATGTAACTGAAATATCCAAAGTTAAAGTTCTTTGAAATGCTGCCATGAAATAGTAGGAAAGATATGTGACCATTTACAAAAGTGCCATGCACACAGAAGGATTTTAAGACTATGTGAACACAGTTCTTAAACATAGCAGTCTTGGTAGTTTGACCTTTATTACATAATTTCTGGCTCACCTCAAGGCTTGCTGTGCTTTACTACTCTCATTGATGGTGATACATCTCCTTTCTTTCTCCCCATTTGCACATTGGTGCTTTCTAACAGAACACATGGCAAGTGCTATTGCATTTTTCACTCTTGCCCCTCCCTTCCCCATTCTCTGTTTGTTTGTGAACTTTCATGTGAGGCAAAACTGCTTTGGAAAACTAATGCTGTCTCCTGTTACACAAGTACACGATATGCATTGTTTCTTGATTAGGGAAGTGCCAAGAACCACCTACTTTGTCCTGCTGTTTCCCCTGTCTGCTTTGCCTAAAGATTGGCTGCTGTAAAAGTGTAGCATAGTCAGCCAAGTGCAATCTTTTTTTTTTTAAATTAGTCTGCAGAAAGTGTTGTGACAAACTATTTTAGCACTGCTGTGTGCCTACTACTAGGGACCTTAACTGTGGGCTGAAATGGCAAATAATATGAGAGAGCATCATGTAGTTTGGGTCTACTTGCCTCAGCTTTAAGCATCATCCCTCCCAAGAGAAAAAGAGTGCCTCTAATTTTAAAAACTATAATAGGTAAATTATAGCATGAGTAGTTCACTGTATGCCTGGAGCCTGCAGTCAAGCTATTCCACACTTATGATCACTATTAAAAAAATTAATGAGACATAATATTTATGCATTTTTATGGGAACCCTATGGTAATTTGACACTTACTCACATGTTAATGAGCTAACATTTCCATGCTGGTTCTTTTCATAGAACCTTTTACCATACTTGAAGGAGAACGATAGACATGATAAGTGGACTAGTAATTAGATAAAATTTTTTATTAAATTCCTATTTTTCCATCCTTCCAAATTCTATAAGTTACTTTTCTTTTGCCATGACAAAGGTACCTTGCAGAATAAAGAGTTTATCTGGGCTTTTGATTCCAAGAGTATAAGGTCCATCATGACAGGTAGGTGTGGCTACAAGCAGCGTGCAAATAGTGTGAAAGTAGAGAGAGCAAACTGGAAGTGGCTCAGAGTTTTTACTTTCTAAGATCATCCCCAGTGACTTCTTCCTTCAAGGAAACCTGGAAACTCCCTAAACAGTACCACCAAATGTTCAAATGCTGGAGATGGAGATGGGGGCACAGATCAACCCACCACGTTAGTTACCGATATTCTTTTTTTTTTAATCAAAAACTACTTATTTTTTATTAGATACTTTCTTTATTCGCATTTCAAATGTTATCTCCTTTTGCCTTCATTAAATCCAAATAACTGTGTTAAGGATAAGTATAAAAGAAATGGCAAAATATTTCTCTATCTCTAAAAGTTTATTCTTCCCCAACCTCTTTTTTTAGACCAATGATTCATAGTGTGAGACAATTTTAATTCCCAGGAAACATTTAATAATTCTGGAGACATTATTAGAGTTTAGAGTTAGGAGGCAATGCTACTAGTATATAGTATAGATGATGATTTAATATCCTACAATTTATAAGACATGCCCTCTACACAAAGAAGTACTCAACCCAGAATGTCAAGGTTGAGATAGATTGGCTGGGCTGGAAGACCTTGCTTTAGATCTTCTGACTTTTTCTCTATTTAGTGTGGAAAATTCCTGTTGGTGCTCAGACATTCTCCTTTTTCCATTGTATCCTTTGCCCTGTATTGACACAGGATATCATCTCTGTTTTCAAGAAGCATCGTTTATGTCATTGGCTGTCACAACTTGTATTTTTATCTTCTTCCTTTCTGCTAATAAAAACCTGCAGGACTGTTATCAAATTTGTGTTATGAACTGTACTTCTCATCACTTAACACATTTCTGACAACTAAGGGAAATGTGTGTTCTCTTCCTAATGAGTTTAAAAGGTAATTGTCGTTTTGCTTATTCCTTGAGACATTGCTACCTCTTGATGCTGCTCATATTTAACTCCTCATCTATGTGGCTCTTATTTATTTACTTGAAATGTGAGCTTGCCATGTAGCTCATGGTTGCCTTGAACTTACAATCTTCCTGCTTCAGCTTCTTGTGTGCTGGTATTCCTCGTGTGTGCCACCATACCTAGTGATCGGTGTGTTTTACTTTGTGCCACTTTCTAGTACCTTCTGTCTCTCAATTCGTTGACCTCTGAAGCCCTACTCTTTTGTCTGGTTTCACAGATTTCTCGCTGTTTATCATCTCTACATATTAATTCAGGCAACAGTATTAGCAGTATTTCTCCTCAAATACCACAGCATGTAGCTGATGCCAAACTTCTCTACTGACTTTGAGCTGAGGGGCATCTCCAGGCTGTGGTTTGCTTTGACTAAACACAGTTTAAAAAGCAAAATAGTTTATGGGAGTATTCATTTTAATATTCCTCTTTGCAAGAAAAATGAAAATCAACTGTCCCCTCACATGGTAATTATCAAGTTTACCTTTGCAGGTTGAGGTTTATCCTTGCCTCACTTATCACCAGACTGTATTTCTTTATTATTAGCTACTGACTGACCTTTATGATTTCTGTTCCAGTTGGATCAAGGTTAACTTTCCTATTTGTCCAAAGAAAGTCATCGACTACTTTGTATTCAACTCACCAGAACCAAGGGTACTTTGTATTTGAGGATAATATTAAGCACCTAATTCCTTTTCTGTTTTTACCTTTGTTTAATTGAAGCCGTACACTGCAGTAACCCACTTATTTACTTTAACCTCTCCTGCTACACTTTTATTCTTTCCTTGTGAATTCTAAATAGTTTCCATCCATTTCTTTATGTAACCATTAAACTATTTTTACCTGATTAAAGATAACATGATCAAACATCCTTCACCTTCAATCTACAATTTCATTTTTGTGGCAAGTACAGTCACACTAGCTTGTGCTTCTAATAAATGTAGGTTATAATGTATAATCATTTGTGTACATGCTCTCCTTGCTATGTATGAGGCATCCTGCTGAGGGCATAAGTACAGTGACAAGCAGGTCTCACTCTCGAGAAGCTCCTGGGCTATTGAGAAAAGAGGGATAGGTGACTATAAAGTCATAAGTGCAATAATAGGTATGAGAGGAGTGCTGTTTAGAGTGCCACATACTGTGCTTGATAGAGACAGAAAAGCCGCTTCAGATGATATGTTTAATCTGGTTCCTGGAAGATGGAGAATAGTGGGGTCAGGTTTGCTGGGCATTGTCCCTATGTAGTTATGCACGGTGAGCTACTCAGTTGGAAGAATTCTAACTTTGAAATTCCTCTTGTTCAATAATTAATCACTTGTAATAAATGTTTTAGAGAAGCCCACCTCAGCAGTAAGATAAGCAAGCATTATTAGGCCCAAGATAAGCAATTCCTGCCTGCTATGTACACAGAGTTGGAGAATATGGTGTCATAAACATATGGTGCAGGATAGAGGTGGTAAGTACAGATGCAGGGGTAAAGGTGTTTGGGAACACAGATCAATTTCACTACAAATGGAATAGTAGGGAAGATAGGGATAAAAAGCTTCTTGAAAAGGACAGAGATTGTTTTTAACAAATGGTGATAGAGTGAGGAAATACATTCCTTTGGCAAGAATAGTAGGTGTATCATAGTCAGCATTGGATTATATATAGGAAGTCTTTGAAGACTGGACATCTTACACATAACAGAATTTATATCATATAGTTCTGGAGGCTTGAAATCCAGGATTAAGATGTCATCATGGCTAGGTTCTGGTGAGGGTCCTTTTGTGGTTACGTACTGCTGCTTTCTTGTGGTAGCCTCACATAGCCAAGAGCTCAGTAATCTCTCATCTAATCTGTAATATCTTTGAAAAGCTCCAGATATTTCCTAATATCATTTTATCAGAGGAACATATTTTAATCTATGAATCTTTGGGAAACACTTTCAACACACATCAAGGCAAAATTACAAGGGATCTAAGAATTAGGGCTTGTTTGAGGAAATATGAGGGATTCTGGGAGTCCCAGGTATGTGTATGAGCGTAGCTGATATCATGATAGGGGGATTGTGGCCCAACCACATGACCATCAGATGCTTACTCAAACAGTTTCTGCTCTTTCCTGGAAACTGGGAAGAGAGAGAAAGGGAGTTGGGAATGTAGAGCTTACAATGTGATTGGAGCTGATTGGCGCTTATAATCAGACTTTACTCTAGAGTTTAGGTAATTGGAAATATCTGAACTCTTGTTAAAACTATGTGGTAATTGCCTTGTTTGCAGTGTAAATATAGAGCATCCATTAATTTTGATACCCTTTGGAATGCTTTAATTTGACAGATTTGAACCTGTGAAATTAAATATGTACTGTAAATAGCATGCATGGGCTTTGATGACTTAGTTTTGTAGCAAGTTAATTGGCCCTTTCTCGCATCCTACTCTTCTGTAGCTCTGTTCCTCTCAAGTGTGTGTTTTTCTAAGTCAAGCTCTTGTTATTTCTCCCCTACAAACACATACTGGCTTAAAGGTCATGTAACTTACATTACAGGATTCTTGCTGTCAAACCAATTATGCAATGCCTTGACTAGATTGCAACCTTAGAATCTCTGAAATATTCCAAGGGAAGCTGTAAGATTTGTGACATGTGTAACTGGGTAAAGATAACCTCACTAAAGTACTTCCATTTTCATATGTCCACCACATACCACAAAGTAAGTTAACTTAGAAACAATCATGGCAAAGTAATCTTATCACTGTCTTGAACCAAAATCCTGAACTTAAGGTACTTTACTTCAACAGGTTGACTTTTTTATTAACATTGTCAGCTTAGTTTTATTACTACAGCTTTTAAGACAGGGTAGTTAGCAATTTGATTCTCATATGAATTTGAGATAAGTGCCACATGAATAAAATTGGTCCAGGATTGTATATAGCTGGGTTATGAAACAATGTGTTAATATGTGTTGTGATTAGTTCTTATTCAAACCTGCTTGTAACATATGAGATGCAATAATTATAGTTGCAGTGGTTATTAGTTATGTTGTTTTGAACATAAAACCTAATCATGTGTGTGTACATATGTATATGTGTGTGTGTATACACACACACACACACACATGTATATGTATGGTTTTGTGATTTATCCATTGTTTCTTTAAAAGTAAACTTTTTTTTAATGGGATGAATGGTTATTTTGTGTTTTAGTTTGGTTGAAAGCAAAGATGTATAGTTCAATGCCGAATGTTCATGGTCTTTTGTATTTGAGTGTGGATATATTATCCATGATGCATTTTACTGAAAATGAGTGATGATTTTTATTTTAAGTGCTTTGTAGCTTTCAGGACAGGCTATCATATATGATGAGAAATATTTCAAGTTCTTTGCCTTACAAAATTATTTTAAAAAGGCACAGGTCTTTGCCTTGTGCTTGACAACTTTCTCATGTGAGATTTGTGGTTCTTGCTACATCTCTTCTGAGTTTTCTAGGCATGAAGAGAATTACTATAAATGAAGAGGACAGAAACTTCCTGAGTTATAAATACATAAAACACATAGTCATATGAAGGCCCTTGCAGAGGGTCTCCCCTGCTGTGTTGATCCAAAAATACTGTCTGGCTTGTTCTTCCCCTCTACTTACTGATGTTGCCTTGGGAATTGGAAGCCCGATCATGAGTCACTGTAGTTTCTGTTTTGTTTCTTTTTCAGTGACACCCATATGCAGTGCCATGAATAATATGCTTCTCATGAATGTCTCTAACAGACTAGACTGTATGACTTCATTACCACAGAATTAGCACTGTCGGACAGGAGCTTTTCCTTTGCTAATATCTTCTCCTCCTGTTTGACTTGCCAGAATGGGACACGTCTTCCCATAGACATTATTCATATATATATATATATATATATATATATATTTCAGTTTCAAAATACTATTTTCAGTGCAAGTATTTGTTTTGAAGAAATTGACAATATTGTATATAGAATAAAAGTATGAGTCAGTATTTGGTAAGGCCCTTATGAATGACTGGGATTTAGACACAGGAAAGATTAATAGTTTGGGACAGAATATGCTAGGAACTGAGTCACTAATAACTTCTTCCTGTTCCTCTCTCTGTGTTTGTATTGTGTGTGTGTGTGTGTGTGTAACATACATTTAGCACTTGCCAAAGGAAAAAAAACTCCTTTAGAATTTAAAACAAAACACTCAGGCCTTCAGGAAACCATGTGTTTTAGTATGTGCAGTTTCAGAAGTTTTGCATATATTGAATTATATAAAAGTTTAAGGCACAGGTCTGTTTCATTTTAGGAAAATATATATTAGCAGATAAAATACATTAGTAAACAAATACAGTTGATTTTTAGAACACTACCTTAAATTTCAGTGCTAATTATCGCTACACTGTTGTTCTTAAATATCCAGTACATTGAACAATATCATTTTTTAAATAATCCTAACTGGGTTCATATATTTCTTTTTGATGTGTTTATAAATGAAAAGTGCTGTTCAGAGTTGAAACAAGTTTATTACTATATTGTACTTAGGCTCACAATGAATGAGAACAATGAAAGGACTTTAAATGCATTACAAATATAGTGTTTATTTCTCCTACTGCCCTAACTTCTTTTAATCAAATTACCCTTTATAAAGAATTGTTAACATTGGTATTTGAACCATCTTGCTTTAGTGTCACCAGGAAAGCTAGCTAAAAAAATGTAGATTTGGACAAGTAAGGAACCCAATGGATCCAAATTGTGTAGTGTAAGTTTTGCAACCCTTAAGAATTGGGAGTTCATATAAGAACCAACTTTCTAGGTTCTCTTGAGTTATCAAAGTATGTTCATAGCAATGAATCCATGCTTTCCTCATAGTTTGCCATAATCCACTGTATCTCAGCGAGATCTGAGAATGGGCCATACGCTCTAGGGTATATCCCAGCCCCACATGTCAGCTCAGGTGGTTTAACTGATAATTTTCTACCACTAACCCACATTATTTATACTCAGAATCTTTATGCTTTCAAATCTTCAGATTCAGGATACAGATATTTTGAAAAGTGAGGAGTAATGACTGGCAAGAAGTGAGCTAGGTGGTTGGAAGGTAAGAGATGTTAGAGTAGGAAAGAAATGAGTCTCTGATGCTGGGTGCTGAAACTTGTAATGGTGAAAAGAAAGAAGCTAACAGTCTTAGAGATTGACTAGTGGTGGGACCATGGTGCCGTAGTGGTGCCATATTCAACACAACTCCAGGAACAGATCTGTCTAATGCGGCAATGCAGACAAATACACAGACATACAGGAAAGTCTGGGCTAGGTGGTTTGGACTCTTTGATGGAGAAACCACAACACAGTAGAAGCTCAGCATGTTTATTACATGTAGTAGAAGACAGACAAGGGGTTATTGCATGCAGCTGAACAAAAAGGTGGGATTATTACCTAACAGTTGGGTTTATGGTATGCAACTAAATCAAGGAGGCAACTTTAGCTAATCTCAGTAGGAGCAGTTTCTGTAGGTGAGTAGCTTTTAGATCTTAAGTACGTGAGGGGAGAAAGCTATGGTGGACACTTTCTGTTCACACTGTCAGTATCTACATATGGACCAGAGGAAGATTTTGCCATCCCCTTGAGCCTCACCCCAGAGGTGAGACAGGCTTTGCCATTCCTATGGGTCTGAAGCTATGGACATGCATATGCTAACACACACCCACTGAGCATTTCACTCACTCAGTCACTCAGTCAGTCACTCAGTCAGTCAGTCACTCACTCACTCACTCACTCAGTCACTCACTCACTCACTCACTTCCTCATGCAGGGCTACCTCTGTTGCCTACAAACATAGTGGAATGCAGGGAGGTGAGTTTGCTCTAAGACTCAGGACTGTTAGGTGGCTCTGAGGCATCACTGCTAGGTAATGAGATGTAGCTTGCTCTGGAGGGAAGACACTCTCCTCTGTTTGAGAAGTCGATTCCTGGGTGGACTATGTGAGAGTCTCCTGGGGAATATGTATAAATTGAAAAAGCATGCTCAAAAGCCTATACTGTCCTTTCTTAATGCAAGCAGGTGAAAAAAAAATTATCTACTCAATTGTAGCTGGCAAGAATAGACAGAAAACAGTGTGTCCTCAACCTTAATCTAACTAGGGCAGAGATACATACAGAATCCTTGTGTAGAGGTGTTTTCCAATCCCTAGAGCATGTGAGATTTGTCTCCAAAGGGGTTACAGATTAGCAAAGATTGACACATTGCAGTAGGACATCATAATGACATAGTGATTTAATAACAACAGCTTCTTTCTTGCAAATCTGAACTTTATCTTTTCTTTCCCTTTATCTTTTCTACATTTCAAATTCAGCTCTGTGTGTATTCTTTAATCTGCAGACTCTGGGAGCATGCTGTATTGTAAGAAGCATTTGCCAGACTTTTTTTTTTGTTTCCGTTTTTATCTGTAAGAAATTGTTTCTTTGGGAACATGTTCTGAATGGAGGTTACTTTTCCAGGGTAGTGCCCCCTTTTCGAATCCCACTTAATCTACATTGCAGATGAGCTGCTTTATTAATAGTATCAGTCTGAGCTTGGGAGCAGACATGTGCCATATGGTATAGGAACAAAGAAGAAAGTCCCATCCTTTCTGTTAGGTTCTGAGCTGACCCTAAGCTATATTTTGAAATTATTACATTTATCTTCATGCCTCTCTCTTCAGAGCTCCTTTTCATTTCGTGGTGTTCCCTATTCAGAACCTGCCCCTCTTGTTGTGACTCCTACCCCAATAGCTTTCTACTTTTTCACTTTCCCAAATTACCTATCATTTATTCTTTCTAAATTCTCCATCCATGCTTGGTAGTGGAACTCTTAATTACAAGAAAGGACTTGATTATTTTAAAATCACCTTTGCAGGCCCAGATTGACTCCTTGGGAAACTAGGCAGTAGAGAACACAAAAGAAGGAAAGAGAGGCAGGTGGTGAAACAGAATGTTTTGGGTAAGCAGTGACTCTTACCCTAAACTATTCTGATTTAAGGATTTCTTCTGGACATATTTTTTTTCCTAAATTGTTACTTTTTCTTTTTATTTCCTGACTCTACTCCCTTCCTTTCTTTCTTTCTCTCCCTTTGCTTTCATTTCCAAACAGTTTCTCAAGTAACCCAGGCTAGACTTGCACTACTTGGGTACAGAAATGACCTTGAGCTCCTGATCCTTCTATCTCTATCTCCCAAGTTCTGGACTTACAGGTGTATAGCACTGTACCTAGTTTTAGGTGGTGCTGTATATTAAATTTAGGGCATCAGGTAAGCTAACTGATGAACTCTGCGAACGAAACTACATCTTAAGGCCAGTTATATTTCATTTTTAACCCCCATTATCGCTGGGGGTGGAACTTTGCCTCAAATACTAAACGGGTGTTCTATTATAGAGCTGCCCCTTGCCCCAGCACTTGTTTCTGTTTTTCAATTCATGCCCTTGATTCATGAGGCAGCCCATCACTTTCAGAGTTTCTTTGTTTTTCTGACTGCTCTCTTAAAAGGTAGCACAAAAACTTTTGGAGTTGAGAGGAGACAAATGGCAAGGGACATATTTATAGTACTTACACATAAGTCTGGTATTACCTATATGGCCTTTGGAATAAAAGAAATATTCGTTAAGGGTTTAATGCAAGCATTAATTAATAAAAGTTATTTCATAGTTCTTACTTACAATATTTACATGTGACATATAACCTAAGGCAGTGATCATTGAGGCAAATGGTGACTATCTTTAAGAGAACTGATTTACAGTTTTTTACAGATTACTCTGTTCTTGTGTGTTGAGTTGTATGTTTGTCAAAGAGTAGGATGCACATTATATTTACTTCCTTATGTGTGTATGTGTGTACCAAGTGTAATTGCTATTGTAGTTACATGACTTAATTAAACATGCAAATTGATGAGATATGCAGGTAAGAAAAAATCTATTAAAATTCAGGTCTTTTGCATGAATTGATATGGCAGCTACGAAGATTGCTACTGAAATAAGCATGAGGGAGGTAACTGAAAGCCTAGGAAAAAACTCAGTGTACTTTAAAAGGAGTCATAGAACTTCACCGGTGTCTGTAGTTTCTCTAATATGGAATATTAAACAGCAGGTGGTAGGATGTGGTTTTTTTTGAAAAAGGCTGCTTTGAACTCCAGCTGATGAGCCAAAAAGGTCTTAGCTCTGCATTAAAAAATTGATAAATGAATGTATATTTCAGTGTTGTCAATTATAATAACATGTTAAAGATAGTTTTTTACTTTTAGTAATTTTTTTATTTTAACCACCTTTTAAAAATCAACTATAGTACTTTATTTTGTCTATATAATCTGTATACAGTAAAACATCATTTTTTCATGCAGAAGATTGAAATTTTAGTGAGCACTTCTTTTTTAGTTATTTCTAGACATAATAAGGGCTGACCTACCTTTGAGTAAAACTTTGTCAAATGACCATAGTAGTCAAATTTTAATTCTTTATAAATTACTAATCATAAATTATTACTTTATTACATCATTCTTTCTATGGCAGATGAGGGCCTTACTGAATATGGAAATTTTATCTTATAGAAATTATAAAGTAGGGAATGACTTTAATATGTAATGATGAATTTCTTGTGATTAAATATTTTTAAAGAACTTATCCAAGACTTCTGTTTGAAACATTTCTGACTCCTCTTTGTAAGTGAGAAGGATCCTCTGTCTATACTTTGATTTTCTTCCTTTGTCTTCTTTCTTTGTCTTGTAGTAGGGTTTTTGTTCTAGAAATTACTCAGTACTTTCATAAGTGAAGTCTGGTAGGGTATTCTGGAAATTTCTATATAATAACTGTCTTTTTTTAAAAGAGAGATAGGATCTGGTTATATAGCTTAGGTTGACCTAGAACTACATTTGCCTACTTCAGCCTCTGGAGTGCTTGGATTTTAGATCTGTGGCAACCAGAATTCCCCACATATGTTCTGTGCAGAAGTCATAATTTTTACCCACTGACCCTTTGTATCTTTTGAATGATGAATGATCATGTGCCATCTAATGGTTAGAATTTGGGTATGTAAGGGTCAGCCATTTCAGCATTTTCCTGTGATTGCTGCTTTATTGTTCTATTTGTAAGTTTTTCTGGTGTCCAGATTCTAGATTACCTTTGAAAGTCAATGAAGAAATTTCCACTTTTCATTCCTTAATTTGCATGGATTAGCTTAGATGCTGAGGACTAATGCTAGTGAATCTTTGGATCTCACATATAATGTCATCCCACCCTAAATCTGCTATTACCATAGATTGAGATGAGAATGGGTAGGATATTAGTTTTAGAATTTGTGTGTTTGGTAGTTATATTGATGTTGCAAAGAGTTTGAATGCCCGTGTATTATTATATTCATTGCACATTAAACTAAATGGATGAAATATAAGAGAGAGCACATGAGGTGGAGATTGAATCTCATTTTCTTCTTACTTGTTTAAATAAACAACTCTTTTTTTAAAGATTTATTATTTACTGTAGCTGTCTTCAGACACCCCAGAAGAGGGCGTCATTACGGATGGTTGCGAGCCACCATGTGGTTGCTGGGATTTGATCTCAGGACCTTTGGAAGAGCAGTCAGTGCTCTTAACCACTGAGCCATCTCTCCAGCCCTAAACAACTCTTTTTTAAGGTAGCCATGATGACACATACTTATAATTTCAGTGTTCAGGAAGCTGAATCAGCAGTTTAAGACGAGTGTGGTCTATAAGATAGGTCCTGTCTTAAAATAACAAAAGAAAGCCCCCAAACAACTCTCCACCTAACTTTTAAAATCATAACTATGGTCTGAAGGGATGGCTCAGCAGTTAATAGCATTGGCTGTTCTTCTAGAGGACTCAGGTTCAATTCTAAGTACCTACACCATAGCTCATAACCTTAACTCTAGTTCCAGGGTATGCAACACCCTCTTGTGGTACATAGACATACATGTAGGAAAGCTATCTGTATGCATAAAACACAAAATAAAAAATTAAACCATCTATATTTATCTAGATAGCTTTTTAGGTGGAATAATCCACTCAAATGCAACATTTACTAGCATTTTCTGTTCATGCATCTATTCCAGGTTGATTTTTTTTTTATAGAAAACAAACCTGTGATAAAGATAAGACCAAATGGAATACCTAGCAATTAAAACAAATGGATTGCAATATCTTTGCCATTCTAAAGCGATTATCTGGTTATATATTGAATTATTAGGATATTGAACTCTGTTAAATATCCCGGTGATTTACAAAGAGGCTGATTTGGGTTCTAATTGCTATGTCTTTGCCATGTTACTTCACCCCTTTGTGTTCCACGTCTGTCATCTTCTGTATAATCAGTACTTGTGGCAAAAAGTGATGCAGTAAAAAACAGTAACTCATGCCTTACCCCTTCTAATATGTAAATGTTAGCTAGTGGTGACCTTTCGAAAATCTTCTGACACTTTTTTCCTAGTAGTTTCCTTTGTATCTACAAATATTATGCCTATATGCCATTATGTCTTCCTTTATTTATTTGACATATTATCTCTTGACTTCCTTCTCTGACAGAAGAGGATTAATCTCCCACAGCATGCTTCCTTTCTCTTCTTATCATTACAATACACTTATCACTATTTTTAGTTTCTTTGTCAGTGACCTTTGCTCTTTGTTTGTGTAATGTGAAATTTATTTGAGACTATGAAGATAAATATGAGTCTACCTACTTCTTTTTTTTTGAATTTCTCCCTTTCCACTCTAGTCTTCCATATTTATAAAAAAGGAAAAAAAGTGAGGAGTTCTGAGTTTGCAGTGGTTCCCCATCTCCTCATGTGACAGATTTAGCCCTCAAATGGTCTGTCTACCGCATATGAGATTGGTGTGGGATTTGTGTGTGTGGTGTGTATTTGTATATGTACATATATACAGGGTCACACAGGCAATTTTGCATACAGTGCAAACATTAAAATGCATTTCTGACTTTTTGCATGTGAGAAGAAATGATAATGGAGACCTGGAGTAATTTAAAGGCTGACCTAGTCCATACTCTGTGTACATTTTTTTCCAGTTTTAAAAATGTTCCCTTACCTTGACAGGGACTCATTCTCAGCATTTACAATCACTGGTTTTTGTAGCAGTATTTAACTAAACTCTTACCTCAGGGATTGTGTTTATTTTTTAAAAAGACACTTTCGTTTTTAGACAGCATTTTTAGGTCCATAACAAAATCAAGCAGGAAGTCAGAGTGAATATGTATAGAACACTGGTATTATAGGCCTGCACCTCTATGCTTGGATTTGCATAGTTGCTAGGAATTCAAACTTAGTTCTTCCTCTTTGCACAGCACACATATTACTCACTGAGCTATTTACTCTGACCCTCCTGCTTTAAGTGTCATGGATGGTTATATAGTCAGTTGGCAAGTTCTCTGTGTTAAGTCACTACACTAAAAATGTGCTTTCCTACAGTGGATAGGAAAAATATATAATTAAATATATAATTTAAATATTCTTGAAGATCAGGATGTGCTTTCTGATAATCATTTGGTCTGTCTGTCTGTCTGTCTGTTTATATATGTATTTGGAAACATGATCTCACTATGTAAAAGCAGTTGATCTGGAACTCACAGAAATATGCTCAACTCACAGAAATTCACTTGCCTCAGCCTCCCAATTATGTGATTAAAGATGTATCTCAGCATGCCTGGATAATTAATTTTAACATGTTGAAAAAAATATAGACCACATAGTATTTATTCAGACCATTCATTTTGTGTGTGTGTGTGTGTGTGTGTGTGTGTAACACAGTAGCCTTGCAGTCCACAGTGAACCTTAGAACAGAGACTTTCAATTTAAGGTAAATATTAACTTATGATGCAAGCTATGTAGTTGAAAGTTAAACCACTGTTTTTGTTTGTTTTTTGGGAGGTGGGGTTAGGTATCACCATGTGATAAAGCACCATGGCCAATACAACTTATAAAAAGGGCATTTAATTTTGGAGTTTATACTTTCAGGTGTTAAAAGTCTTTGATGGCCAAACAAAGGCATGTTGGCAGGAAAAGCTAATAGCTTGCATCTTGATGTGGAAGTTAGAGGCAGAGAAAGTGAACTGTGCATGGCAGGAGGCTTTTGAGACTTCAGAGACCTCCCCTAGTGACACACCTCCTCCAACAAGCCCACATCTCCCAGTCCTTCAAAAACAGTTCCACCAACTGTGAACCACATATTTAAATATTTAAGCCTATGGGGGTCATTCTTATTCAAACCCTGACACCAGGTTTGAAT
This sequence comes from Tokudaia tokunoshimensis, assembly GCA_036184795.1. Classification (NCBI taxonomy): domain Eukaryota; kingdom Metazoa; phylum Chordata; class Mammalia; order Rodentia; family Muridae; genus Tokudaia; species Tokudaia tokunoshimensis. The sequence goes on from BTHU01000023.1 coordinate 82,501,909, forward strand.
AACTTTGGCTGGTCTAGAATTTGCTATTTTGGCCAAAGTGGCTTCAAATTCATCATAATTTGCCTATCTCTGCTTTCAGTGTTGAAATGAAAGGTGTGCACTACTCCACCTTTAGATTTTTGAAGATTTCTTTATTTAGTGTATATGAATTTTTGCCCATTTATAAGTATGTATGTGTGAAACATGTGTGCCTTGTCCCTTTGAAGGTTAAAAGAGTATATTAGGTCCCTTGAGACTGGAAATACAGACTGTTATGAGCTCCCATGTGGATGCTGAGAATCAGTACTCTTAACCACTGAGCCATTTCTCCAGTCCTTAAACTTTACTCTGTATGGATAGATTAGACATTTTCGTCCATGGCAATATTCTCTGAACAGTGAAGATTTGTTTTGTGTCAGCATTGGCATAGTAAGCATAGTTGGGAAGGAAGTAAGAAACACAAAAAATGGAATGTAATGCTCTACCTTACCCTTGCTCCTGCTTCAAGCTTCAGATGGAAGCTACTTCCTAGATGGAAGTATTTTGCAAGAAGTTGTACAAGTAATTAAGGACAAGTCTCTTCACATCTGAATACTAATTTAAAAAGATTAGGATTTGGGGGAGTATGCTATCCAGGTATCCAGTGAGTACTTAAATATAGCTCAAAGTAGGGATGTTATAATAGAAAATAGTTTACAAATAGCATGAAAATAAGATGTCTCTTCTTCTTTGCTTTTGTCTCTCTTTTTTGCTTTGTTTTGGTCTTCTGATATTGTTCCAAAACAAAAGATTAAGCTGAAAGGGTTTATCTACTTGGAGCTCTCTCATTTACAGTGGGTCACCTATATAATTCTATCATTTTGTTTGGGCATAAAAATATATATTAATATTTTGTTAAACAATAACAACAACTCAGTATAGATAAATTGAAACTATAAAGTAATAAACCCAGATATTACTGCAAATATGTTCAATAGTACCCTTTTAATAAGTAAATCTGGATATATATATATATACATATACTTTCATATGCAATATGAGAAACCACTTCCATCCCATTCTGCCCCATTTAGAGAGTTTTATAATTTTGAAAGAGAAGATGTGATTTGAATTTGTATATTCTAGTGCATTAAAAGTTAAACCTTATAAATGGAGTTTGTTGTTTTTATTTGTTAGATAACATGCACAGCAGACATATAGTAAACCAAGAATATTTAATAGGAACATACTGCTGATCTACATACGCCCCATTCCCAAAGATGCTATGCCCTGGCTTTTAAACAACCTGTTTAATGGAACTAATTGAACTGTTTGATGTGACTACTCTTTTACCATTCTCTAAGTTCTCTTATGCTTACTTGAGGCAGCCATGCTAAAAGCTTACCAAGCCCTTCTAACATTCCTGCATAGCCTCCAGGTATAACCTTTGGGATTCAGCTGCAAATTGTCAGTTCAACAATGCTCATCATACAGGTCATCTGGCAGTTGTTCTTTTTTTGCTCTGTAGATACTTGCAGGTTTTGTTCTTTATCAAACTTGGGTTTATTCATATAATCGGTATGTGCATGCATCTTTTTCCACCTTTCAAAATAATTTTTTCTTCCAAATTGTTCTCCCTTGGGTCATATGATTGTATCTACTCCTTTGTATTTGTTGATTGCAACAGAATTCCTTTTGTGCTAGCATATTTAGTTTCTTTAGGCACATGGAACATATTTCAAGGCTACTAGTGAACTACTAAAGCCACAGACAGTGGTAAAACACATAAACACACACACACATACACACACACACACACACACACACACAGAGATAGACAGAGAGAGAGAGAGAGAGAGAGAGAGAGAGAGAGAGAGAGAGAGAGAGAGAAGCGCGCAGAGGCAGATAGACAGACACAGACAGATACAGACATACACATACACACATATAATATTCTTCACCTATATATATGACTGTGACAAAGCTTCACTTTCATATTAAGTTCAGTAGGGGCTGGAGAGATTGCCTAGTGGTTAAGAACACTTTGATTTCCAGTATGTACATGGCTGTTCAATCACCTGAAACTCTATTTCCAGACATTTCCAACAACCTTTTGTGGCCTACAGAGGCAATAGGCATACACATAGTACACAGACACACATGCAGGCAAAATACTCATACACATTAGAAAAACCACTGAAAATTAAATACAATATGATAAAGTATTAATAAAGTGAAAGAATTATAAGAGGATACTGCAATATAAGTTTTGTGACTGTATTCTTTCTTCAGAGTCAAGACAAATGTTGACGTTTTGGAGCTGCAGTTGAGCAGAAACTCTGGAAGCAAATTTGCAGATAGGGATGGGATTACTGCATAGCACAAAAACAAAATGTTAGTGCTGACAAGAACTTTCTTGTTTATCCTTTTTAATAAGCATGTTTGGCTGAGTCCCCTAATACTTGAAATGTTTTCTTAATTGATCATTTTAAAACTCATATAAAACTCTGTAAGACTTGCAGACATATGTTAGTTTGCTTAGATTATGTTGACATTCTCATTGGTCATGCTGCCTGTGAGAAGACTAGCCAGAAGAAAATCCAAAACACTGTTCAGTAAGAGGAAATGTTATGTTTATGCTGGATGGGTCACGTCAACATGGATTTTGGCATAAAACTTCCTGTTAGTTTGAGAGCTTTTACTCCTGACTGTTGTACTTCCTGAAAATTTGCAATGAACAGGAACTCTCTTCTTTGCAAGCCTGAGAATTTGCAATTACAAATAGCTATTTCTGAAGTATTCCTTTCTGATTTGTTTTGTTTCAGTATTTCCCTGTTGAAACTGTGTGATGATGAAATTGTGGATACTAGAAGACTTTAGAATATTTTAATTTATACAAATAGCTTCATTTTAGTATGGGTTTCAGAAGGAAGAGCTAGGATTATTTTATTAGCATCTGAAAGAAAAATATCAGGACAGTATGTGAACATCTGCATGGGGTGAGGGGCGGATATTTTAGAGGAAGAGTATGGACCACCAAAATGTGATGAGAAGTAGGTTGTAAGATTTGGACCAGTATCCAAAGAAAAGCTAGAAAGCAGTGGAAGGAAAATTAGACATTTGGTTTATAACTCAGGAAAAAAGTGGGCAGGCTGAGCAGTAACGATGTATAAGCAAATGTGTAGTTGGTGGGAATCTTCAGAGTGAGACAGACAGACAGATACAGAGAGAGAGAGAGAGAGAGAGAGAGAGAGAGAGAGAGAGAGAGAGAGAGAGAGAGAGAGAGAGGGAGAGGGAGAGAGGGAGAGGGAGAGAGACAGACAGAGAGAGAGAGAGAGAGAGAGAGAGAGAGAGAGAGAGAGAGAGAGAGAGAAACAGAGCAGAGCAGAGCATCAGAGTATGTAGCCTTAGGATTTGAGCTTGTATCCAAAGAGATACATGGAAAAGAAAAATTATACTATTCCTATTAGAACTCAGAAAAGCAAGCAGGTTTAGCAGTGAGGGTCTGCATAATCACTACATGCATGTAGAGATGTCAAAGGTGTGTGTATGGGTACATACCCCATTAATCTCATAGTTATTTCTCCAGGGAAGTGCTTTCCTGACCAGATAGGCCAACTTAGATTAAGTCTTTTTTTTTAAATATATTTTTTTATTATTTCTAAGTTTTTTTATTTACATTCCAAATGATTTCCCCTTTCCCGTGTCCTCCCTCCCCGAAAGTCCCATAAGCCCCCTTCCCTCCCTCTTTTCCCCATTCAACCTCCTATTGCTTCTCTGTCTTGGCATTCCCCTACATCCAGTCTTTCCAGGACCAGGGGTCTCTCCTTCCATCTTCTTGGAAATCTATTGATATGAGAATTGTATCTTGGGTATTCCAAGATTCTGGATTAATATTCCCTTATCAGTGACTGCATACCATGTGTGTTCTTTTGTGATTGGGTTACCTCATTAAGGATATTTTCCAGTTCTGACCATTTGCCTAAGAATTTCATGAATTCATTGTTTTTTAATTGCAGAGTAGTATTCCATTGTATAAATGTACCACATCTTCTGAATCCATTCCTCCGTTGAGGGACATCTGGGTTCTTTCCAGCTTCTGGCTATTATAAATAAAGCTGCTATGAACATAGTGGAGCATGTGTCCTTATTGCATGCAGGTAAAGTCTCTGGGTATATGCCCAGGAGTGGTATAGCAGGGTCCTCCCGGAGTGTCATGCCCAGCTTTCTGAGGAACCGCCAGACTGCTTTCCAGAGTGGTTGTACCAGCTTGCAATCCCACCAGCAGTGGAGGAGTGTTCCTCTTTCTCCACATTAGATTAAGTCTTATGGGAAGTACCTATAGTGCTTGTGTAATCTTATAATGTTTTAGCCAGTGAAAAAATGTTTCAAAAAACTGAAAAGCCAAAAAAACTCCAAAACCCAAAGCAATCTCTCCCCCAAAGAATGTCAGAGCTAGACCTCAGATCTGTGTCTTTCTCTGTTTCGCTCTCTCTCTCTGTCTGTGTCTCTCTGTCTCTGTCTCTCTGTCTCTCTCTGTCTCTGTCTCTCAGTCTTTCTGTCTCTCCCCCTGCCCCCTGCCTGCCTCTGGAACTCACTAAGTAGAGCAAGCTGTCCTCTAAATCTGCTGCCTGCCTCTGCCTTCCAAGTGCTAGGATCAAAGGTGTGCACCACCACTCCCAGATTCCTCATTTTTTAAACAAATAAACAAACAAAAAATAAGCAAAATGTAAAAAGCTTCAAGATAAAGAGAAGAAAACCCTAAATAATGTAGCCTTGCCTTATTGGTTTTCCCCTTAAGTCCCTCAACAAAGCCTAGATACCCATTCTGTCTTGTTTTTTACCATTTTAAATCTTCAGGAATGGGCAGCTGTGATATTGGTGTGCAAATAGGATGTGGTTATGCAGGGTCCAAAGGTGATTTTGAGGCAGTGGTCTGTCCTTAGTGGCCTCCAAACCTGCTACTTCCTGTCTAGTTATCCAAGAACAGTTTCTGGTTTCACCCCCAATTACACTTAGCAAGGCCATTTCATTTATGGTTGCATGTCTTCGATGGAGTTCTGATGGGCGTTTCTGTTTAATAAAGTTAGGCTTCCTTGTTAACTATCTCCAGAGTTTATATTGAGATTGTCAAATCCTTGAGAGATGAAGTTAATATAGTTTACTTTGTATGTCACTGGAACTAAATTTAGGCAGATAACAGCCAAAACTGGGAAGATTTTTAATTTTTGTTTTAAGATTTATTATATCTAATGTAATTGTCTTGTCATGGAATTTAAATAAATACAATAAATGTTTTTAATGCAAATCCAAACTAAAAATTCATCTTCCTTACAGATATAATTAGCATTTATTTCATAACATTTCCTTTCTATATTTTTAATGGAAATAGGGAAAGAATTTTCTGAAATACATGCTGTCACTGTTTAGTACTTTGTGGTTTATAGTGCTGGTGCTGACTAATGAACACCTGGAAAGGTCTGTGTCAGAAAATAAAACTGCAGCCCTTTTACACAAGCTTAGTTCATAGGAAGCATTCTGCAAGGCATGTGACCTTTGTGCTTTATAGCGCTTGCTTGAATTCTGAAAGTAGCTATGTAGATTTTAGAGTGGGAACTTGCATTATTTTCCAAGCAAATTAACTAGTAACTGTAGTCCAGTTCTGAGATGTTTCCATCTGTGCAGTCACGAGTTGCAACATACCCCCACATCATGGTGTTTGCTATTCATTTTGTGATGGTATGTTTTAGGCTGGCACGATGAGGTTGCGTACAGGCCAGGAACTGTTACACAAAGTAGTTTTGTTGAAACTCTGTGTGCCTATGTTTACTAATCACAATTAGAGGCAGTACCTATATTACAGATTTTTTGTGGGAATTGAATTCAAACCCTAAGAACAGTGCTTGGTATGCAGTACTTAGTGACTCTTAATTAGTAATACTCACAATCCTGAATATCTCTTTAGGTTCTACTTTTCTTCCCCTCCCTCCATTTCTGTGGACAAATTAAAAAAATCAATAGCATTCTTTGCTAGTTATTGCCTGTCACAATTTGATAAGCACAGGGATTCTCATTCATTCATTCAGCCTGTCTTTTTATACTTTCTCTCAATCCCTCTCCCTTTATCTCCTAGTCTCTCTTCCTTTGCTTCTCCCTTTTTCTTTCATCCTTCCCTGTATTTTTTTTTTTTTTGACTTGTTACATTGAAACTGGAGCAATAGGTAAACTAGGCGACGTCTAAATGGCTACATACAGGTTTGCATGTATAACATTTATAAAAATTGATAAAGAACCTTACATTTGCATTATATACTTTTGAGGAATGTGTCATGTAAGCAGCATAGTGCTAATCAATATACAGGGCCATTTTTGACCAATTTATGGTGTGAGTTCCAAAGTATAAAACTAAGTTACTATCTTGCAATCTCTACTTTGTAGTTAGAAATAATAGTAGTGGTGGTGGTGATGGTGGTGGTGGTAGTGGTGTTGTTGTTGTTGTTGGTGGTGGTGGTAGTCATAGCAGTATACTTTGATAAGTATTGTAATCAAAGTGTGAACTAAGGTGTTAGGAGCAATAAAAGGTGTGTTTTGTGTTAACTGCTTCTTTAAAGCATTCTGTAGCTCACAAAAGCACTGGTCCTTGTCAGCTACAGGTGATTGACACTATGCTTCTTAAATGTTTAGTTTATTAAACGGCTACTTCTTCAAAATTCGAGTTACATGTCTCAAATGGGTCTTGCCTATATATTTGGAACTACACATATTCTCATTTCTACATTTCATACGAAAAGAAGTTCCTGCCTTAGTACATTCTATTACGGTATTAAAAAGGGAAGAGCACATTCTAATATTTTGCTAACATAAATAAATGCTCACTATTTAAAGCTCAAGTAGGCATGTGCTTCTATATAGTGTATGGAATTTGAGATCTTATAAGTTCAATGGATATCTGAAAAAATATCCATTCAGAGGCCTTTCAACTTGGTAGATCAAATTTATACTTAAGCTCTTGAAGTAGTTCACTCTAAGTACTCTTGAGACAATTCTTATGAAGGCATTTAGATGCCAGGATATTTTCTTTAGAAGAAGGGGTGCATTGCCCCTGTTTCTTATTTCTGACACTCAAGGACCTATATTGAGAGTGTGTCTTCTCCCATTCATTCTCTGATCATTTGCACTGAAATGAGTGGCTAGTTGTTGTTGCTGTTGTTTTTTCTTCTGTCTTCTTCTGGATTACTGCTAGTGCAGCCTGCATGAGCAGTTCATACTTGCCTGTAGGGAAGAAAAACATTTTTACAACCTGAGTCTGATTGTTTTCCACTGAAAGTGTTCTAAAGGAGACGATAGTTGCCCTCCTTCATTCATACTCATAAAGCACACAAATTTGCCAGTGCATTACAGGGTGTATATATGTGTGTGTCTGTGTGTGCATACATGTGCACAATAAATTCAGTTGTGAATTTAACCATCATTTCAGAACATTGGTTCTGTAGGAAAATACAGTGATAGAACTAGCTGTACATCTCAGGGTTGTAAGGAGTCCATGCATATTGAAGATTATGCCTATTAAATTAGTCATTTTGTATAGAATAAGTATAATATTATTAGAAAATAGAATTGTATTGGTAAGAAGTCAATTTAGTTATTTTGTAAATTTCTTTCCCTGTCTCCCGGCGTATTAATGTGTGGCTAAAATTCTAGATAACATAGCAAGAGAAATTCTGGAAATGTTGAAGCGCATTTGTATTTTCATTTCAGTACACTGACTGTAATTTATTCTGTCTGTTATATGACACTTAAATTCAATCTTCTAATGTCTAATTGGACAAATTGTTATCAATCCAAATTACTCAATATTGAAGAAAATAGGAATGTCTACAGAAGCTATTAAAATAAGTTTAGAACTTCTCAAATTCATCCCGGAGAAGTTAGACTTTCTCTTGCATCAAAAGGTCTACACACACACACACACACACACACACAGAGTACTATTAGCATGTTTAATGTGGCTGTAGTGCTAGGTGCAAATATATGAGATGCGTCCCTGTGAAAGGACTTGTTTTTACTGGTTGGAATCTTTTCTTGGCGACAGTAAAGTCAAATAATTATAAATAGGTTAATAGTTCCTTCATATTTTCTGGCTTTATACAAACTATAATCAATATATTGATGAATGAACAACAGTGTTGTTCTAAAGTCTAGGGGAAATGGAAAAAAACCCAGTACGTTTACAGCCTGAGAAGCTTTGCACTAAAGTGGTTCACAATATTAAAAATATTTGAGTCATTTGCTTTGTCCTGTAAATGTGAAAGTGTTACCACTTTATTTCTCCATTTTTTTCAGAGAAAGGGACATGTAGGCCGTTGCCTTTTATTTTGTAATGATATAAGGACTAGACTACATATGTTGCTTTGAAATCCAAGGATAGTTTCTGGTTCATTACCTGTTGTTATCTTTCCATATGCAAAGCTATCAAGATGTATGAAGAGTCCATTTTGAAAAGCACGAGTTTAGAAGAAATTTGGGGCCTGTATGAGTAAACATTAATTCAATTGTTACTTTGCCTAATATAAGAAAAATGTCCACAATTAATACTCCCTGCTAATTTGTTATGATGGCATTTGAAAACATGGTAATATAAGTGACATTTTTGTTCTTCTATGTTTATTATTTTGACAGTTTCTCTTGATAGCTAACAAGTTAATTTGCCTTAAGCAAATTAAAACTGAATTTGAAAATGAAAATAAATACAGAGCGAAAGCAAAAATGTTAGAGGAATGCTTTTAACAGGGTTATCACTACTGAGCGAAGAATATAAAGCCTGTCCTGAGAAAAATCAAGTTTAAACATTTTTATACATGTTGTTAATACTAAATTCTTCCACAACTTTTTTGGAAGACTTCTCAAAATTGAATTATTTTTGCCCACCATATCATATTTTTTTCAAGATTTTTAGTTTAAAATATTTGTCAATGTTCTGTTCTAAGGTTGGTTTTATAAGATTAAAAAAATCTTGTGTGAGTCTGAGAAAGCCTGCCTTTCTCTGAATTGAGGGAATCTACTTTTAGTTGGGAAACCATGGCTTTGAGTTGCACCTTTGAATCTGTGTTTCCCAAGAGCTAAAAAACTGAACTAAACAAACTTTTAGACTTGCCTCATTCCTGAATTTTGGATTGTTAGGAAATTCAGTAATATCCGCTAAATGTACTGGTAATGATATTAGCTTAAATTGTTGGTTGAATTTTATGTATTTTTGTTATGAAATATGTTTGTTTGAATATGTTAATAATAACATACTCAAAATTTAGGTATATTTTCAGTTTTAGGCAATTTATACTCTTGAAGCTTTAAAGGAGTGAATCATTTTGTTTTGTCACATTAATTTTGTAGCTACATGAGAAAAGTAAATGATGTGGTTATTTATAAAAGCTGCTTGAAGTAGATGCATGGCAAGTCATTGTAAGGTGAAGTATCTAGTAGTAGTAATCACAGCCATTTAGAGGTTATTTGTGTGTTGTAAAGATAGTAATCACAACAGCATATATTTAAATTACTCTACTTACTACAAACAACTATCATATGTCTGGGTACATTGCTTCAATAACAAGGGTAATTTTAAACAAAATTACATAATACTAACAGCTTTCTCTATTCCAATTGCTACCACCTAATCTGAGCTCTTATCATAACAATCAGATCTCTCTTTCTGTCACTCCTCTTTTCCCAGCCCCAGTTCCATCAATCATTACAAATCTGAATGCTTATTCTATGTTAGACCCTGGGTAAAATCTGCAAGAAAGTTGTAGGAACAAAGAGTGATGAGACCTAGGCTTGAGTCTGGGTGTGGAATGTATATCCCTGAAAATCCAGAATTGGGGAGAGTGAGGCAGGGGTTGGGGAAGGGTGTTGAGAGTTTTGAGGCCAGCCTGAGATTCACAGGAAGAGTATCTGAAAATAATGATAATAAACAACACAAAAAGGTGTGGAGAGAGAGATAGTGGTAGAGATTTATATATAGACAGAAAGGTAGAGATCTTTAGTCCTGATCACATTGAGTTTCTAAGATAGCAAGGAAGGCAAATATCAAATAATTGCAATCTGATAATTACATAGGGGGGAGGTCAGAAACCACTGGTCACTTACTACAAGAGAACAGTAACCTTAGAAAGGATGAATGGTGATGAGGAAGGAGGATATGTGAGTAGAAGAAACACTCAAGTCCAGCAAAGAGTGCAAGGAAAGGCCAAGACTGACAACCACTAACCAGTAATGTCATACGGCTGTTTACTGTCTACCAATGGCATTGGAAAGAGATAGAAGTTGCAGAGCATGGGATCTTAATTTTATGGCCTAAACATTAATTAAAATTGCTGAGGCCAAATGGAATAATAATCCGCCTCCATAGCATTCTTGTGGGGATTTAAATGAGGAAACATAGTGAGTTTCTGAGCATAGTGCTAATAAATGCTCAGTAAAAGGTTGCTGGTACATACTTAGAGAAGACCAAACCTAAGGATTATAGGTATAGATGAGAGTGAAGATTTGGAACTTAAAGGGCCAGTAAACATCTTCAACAAAATTATGGAGGAAAACTTCCCTAACCTAAAGAGAGAGATGCCGATGAACGTACAAGAAGCCTACAGAACTCCAAAGAGACTGGACCAGAACAGAAATACCTCCCGTCACATAATAATCAAAACACCGAATGTTCAAAACAAAGAAAGAATACTAAAAGCAGTAAGAGAAAAGGGCCAAGTAACATACAAAGGAAGACCTATCCGAATCACATCAGACTTCTCACCAGAGACTATGAAAGCCAGAAGATCCTGGGCAGATCTCATGCAGACACTAAGACAGCACAAATGCCAGCCTAGACTACTATACCCAGCAAAACTCTCAATCACCATAGATGGAGAGACCAAGATATTCCATGATAAAACGAAATTTTCACAATATCTTTCCACAAATCCAGCCCTGCAAAGGATAATAGGTGGAAACCTCCAATACAGGGAGAGAAACAACACCCAGGAAAAAATGAGATAATAACCTTCTTGAATCAAACCCAAAAGTAGATAACCACTCAAACATAAAGATAGTGTCAAGAATGGCAGATGGCAATAATCACTATGCCTTAATCTCTCAGTATCAATGGTCTCAATTCCCCAATTAAAAGACATAGACTAGCAGACTGGATATGTAAACAGGACCCAGCATTTTGCTGCATGCAGGAAACGCACCTCAGTGTCAAAGACAAACACTACCTCAGAGTAAAAGGCTGGAAAACAATTTTACAAGCAAATGGCCCCAAGAAACGAGGTGGAGTAGCCATCCTAATATCAGATAAAATTGATTTTCAACCTAAAGTCATCAAAAAAGACACAGAAGGACACTATATACTGATCAAGGGAAAAATCCACCATCAAGAACTCTCAATTCTGAATATCTATGCTCCAAATGCAAGGGCACCCTCATTCGTAAAAGAAACTTTACTAAAACTCAAAGCACACATCGCACCGCACACAATAATAGTGGGTGACTTCAATACCCTGCTCTCTGAAATGGATCGTTCAGGAAAGCAGAAACTAAACAGGGACACAGTGAATCTAATTGAAGCCTTGGACCAACTGGAACTAACAGATATATATAGAACATTTCATCCTAGAGCTAAAGAATACACCTTCTTCTCAGCTCCTCATGGTACCTTCTCCAAAATTGACCATATAATTGGTCACAAATCAGACCTCAACAGATATAAGAAGATAGAACTAATCCCATGCCTCCTATCAGATCACTATGGAATAAGGGTGGTCTTCAATGGCAACAAAAACAAAAGAAAACCCATGTACACATGGAGGCTGAACAATGCTCTACTCAATGATAACTTGGTCAAGGTGGAAATAAAGAAAGAAATCAAAGACTTTTTGAAAGTTAATGAAAATGAAGGCACACCATACCCTAATTTATGGGACACAATGAAAGCAGTGCTAAGAGGAAAATTCATAGCCCTGAGTGCCGCCAAAAAGAAACGGAGACAGCATACACTAACAGCTTAATGGCACACCTGAACGCCCTGGAACAAAAAGAAGCAAATACACCAAAGAGGAGTAGAAGGCAGGAAATCATCAAACTCAGGGCTGAAATCAATCAAGTAGAAACAAATAAAACCATACAAAGAATCAACAAAACGAGGAGTTGGTTCTTTGAGAAAATCAACAAGACAGATAAGCCCTTAGCCAGACTAACCAGAGGGCACAGAGATAGTATCCAAATTAATAAAATCAGAAACGAAAAGGGAGAGATAACAACAGAAACTGAGGAAATTCAAAAAAATCATCAGATCCTACTACAAAAACCTGTATTCAACACAACCAGAAAATCTTGAGGAAATGGACAATTTCCTTGACAGATACCAAGTACCAAAATTAAATCAGGATCAAATAGACCATCTAAACCGTCCTATAAGCCCTGAAGAAATAGAAGTTGTCATTGGAAGTCTTCCAACCAAAAAAAGCACAGGTCCAGATGGTTTTAGTGCAGAATTCTATCAGACCTTCAAAGAAGACCTAACACCAATACTCTTCAAACTGTTCCACAAAATAGAAACAGAAGGAACACTACCCAACTCGTTCTATGAAGCCACAATTACACTAATACCAAAAGCACACAAAGATCCGACAAAGAAAGAGAATCTCAGGCCAATCTCTCTTATGAATATCGATGCAAAAATACTCAATAAAATTCTTGCCAACCGAATCCAAGAACACATCAAAACGATCGTTCACCACGATCAAGTAGGCTTCATCCCAGGGATGCAGGGATGGTTCAATATAAGGAAATCCATCAATGTAATCCACTACATAAACAATCTCAAAGAAAAAAACCACATGGTCATCTCATTAGATGCTGAGAAAGCATTTGACAAAATTCAGCATCCTTTCATGCTAAAGGTCTTGGAAAGATCAGGAATTCAAGGCCCATATCTAAACATAGTAAAAGCAATTTACAGCAAACCGGTAGCCAGCATCAATCTAAATGGAGAGAAACTTGAAGCAATCCCACTAAAATCAGGGACTAGACAAGGCTGCCCTCTCTCTCCATATCTTTTCAATATAGTACTTGAAGTTCTAGCTAGAGCAATTAGACAACAAAAAGAGGTCAAAGGGATACAAATTGGACAGGAAGAAGTCAAACTATCACTATTTGCAGACGATATGATAGTATACTTAAGCGACCCAAAAGAACTCCACCAGAGAACTCCTACAGCTGATAAACGACTTCAGCAAAGTGGCTGGATATAAAATCAACTCAAGCAAGTCAGAAGCCTTCCTATACTCAAAGGATAAGCAGGCTGAGAAAGAAGTAAGAGAAATAATACCCTTCACAATAGCCACAAACCATATTAAGTATCTTGGCGTGACTCTAACCAAACAAGTGAAAGATCTGTATGACAAGAACTTCAAGTCTCTGAAGAGAGAAATTGAAGAAGACCTCAGAAGATGGAAAAATCTGCCATGCTCATGGATTGGCAGGATTAATATAGTATAAATGAGCATCTTACCAAAAGTAATACACAGATTCAATGCAATCCCCATCAAAATCCCAACTCAATTCTTCATAGAGTTAGAAAGAGCAATTCAAAAATTCATCTGGAATAACAGAAAACCCAGAATAGCTAAAACTATTCTGAAGAGTAAAAGAACCTCTGGGGGAATCAGTATCCCGGACCTCAAGCTGTATTACAGAGCAATAGTGTTAAAAACCGCATGGTATTGGTACAGTGACAGACATGTAGATCAATGGAACAGAGTTGAAGACCCAGAAATGAATCCACACTCCTATGGTCACTTGATCTTTGACAAAGGAGCTAAAACCATCCAGTGGAAAAAAGATAGCCTTTTCAACAAATGGTGCTGGCTCAGCTGGAGGTCAACATGCAGAAGAATGCAAATTGACCCATTCTTATCTCCTTGCACTAAGCTCAATTCTAAGTGGATCAAAGATCTCCACATAAAACCAGACACACTGAAGCTAATAGAAGGGAAACTAGGGAAGAACCTTGAACATATGGGCACAGGGGAGAATTTTCTGAACAGAACTCCAATAGCTTATGCTCTAAGATCAAGAATAGACAAATGGGACCTCATTAAATTATAAAGTTTTTGCAAGGCAAAAGACACTGTCAAAAAGACAAAGCGGCAACCAACTAACTGGGAAATGATCTTTACCAACCTTACATCCGACAGAGGGCTAATATCCAAGCTATACAAAGAACTCAAGAAGTTAACTCCAGAGAGGCAAGTAACCCTATTAACAAATGGGGTACAGAGCTAAACAAAGAGTTCTCACCTGAAGAATATCTAATGGCTGAGAAGCACCTAAAGAGATGTTCATCATCCTTAGTCATTAGGGAAATGCAAATCAAAACAACCCTGAGATTCCATCTCACACCAGTCAGGATGGCTAAGATCAAAAACACAGGAGACAGCAGTTGTTGGCTAGGACGTGGAGAAAGAGGAACACTCCTCCACTGCTGGTGGAATTGCAAGCTGGTACAACCACTCTGGAAAACAGTCTGGCGGTTCCTCAGAAAACTGGGCATGACACTCCTGGAGGATCCGGCTATACCACTCCTGGGCATATACCCAGAGACTTTACCTGCATGCAATAAGGACACATGCTCCACTATGTTCATAGCAGCCTTATTTATAATAGCCAGAAGCTGGAAAGAACCCAGATGTCCCTCAACAGAGGAATGGATTCAGAAGATGTGGTATATCTACACAATGGAATACTACTCTGCAATTAAAAACAATGAATTCACGAAATTCCTAGGCAAATGGTCAGATCTTGAAAATATCATCCTTAGTGAGGTAACCCAATCACAAAAGAACACACATGGTATGCAGTCACTAATAAGGGGATATTGACCCAGAATCTCGGAATACCCTAGACACAATCCGCATATCAATAGATTTCTAAAAAGATGGAAGGAGAGACCCCTGGTCCTGGAAAGACTGGATGTAGGGGAACGCCAGGACAGAGTAACGAGAGGGGGTTGAATGGAGAAAAGAGGGAGAGAAGGGGGCTTATGGGACTTTCGGGGAGGGAGGAAACGGGAAACGGGAAATGATTTGGAATGTAAATTAAAAATAAAATAAAATAAAATAAATAATTAAAAAAAAAAGACCACTGCCTATTGCTGCAAGCTTTTCCTGAGCTTTTCGTTCCTCCTTCAGTCAGTAATAAATATTATGCATCCACAACCCTTTTCTGAAATTCTAAAACCTATGGACTCTGAAATTGGCCTTTCTTAGGGTATCAATTGCTGCAACAAAACGCCAAGACCAAAAATCAAGTTTGTGTGTGTGTGTGAGGGTTTATTTGAATTATACTTCCGTATTTGTGATCATTACCACAGGAAGTCAGGCAGAAACTCAAACAGGGTAGGAACTTGGAGGCAGGAGTAGATGCAGAGACAATGGAGTGGTGTTACTTTCTGGCTTCTTCCTCATGGCTTGCTCATCCTGCTTTCTTATAGAATCCAGGACCACCAGTCCAGGGATGGCACCACCCAAAGTGGACTGAACCCTCCCCCATTTATCACTATAAGAAAATCCCTTACAGAAGATGAACCTAGTCTTATTGAAACTTGATATGCCAAGGCTGATTGATACCCATGAGAGGCCTCTACTTTTCTGAATTGGGAAAGAATGTGGGAGGGAAAGGTTGAGAGGAGAGGAGGGAGGAGAAACTTGTCAGGATGTAAGTAAATAAGTAAGTAAATAAATAAATAAATAAAATAAATAAAGTGGCTGGGTCATTTTTAAAAAAGAAAATGCCTTACAGCTGGATCTCATGGATGTATTTCCTCTACTGAAGTTCTTTCCTCTCTGATGACTATTGCTTGTGTCAAGTTGACACACAAAACCAACTAGTGCATATAGCCTTTTATAAATAGGCAATAAAACCTGCCTTAGTAGAGTCTGTGTACAGACTATTTTATCCTCTTGGTGGAACATCTGTGTTTCACTGCTAAACTTGAATACAATGCAGTGTGCTACTTTGGATTTTCCTGTATGTTTTGTTATCTGTAGTACAGGTAGTCATATTTCTCAAACTTGAATTATTTGAAATTTCAAAACATATCTGGCTTCAAATGTTCCAGAAAAGATTGTGGATCTGTGCTATCCAAATTCATTCAAACGAACAAACAAACAAATCATTACATCCTCCATGTCCTTCTGTGAATCAAGAAGCCCTTAGGACCCCCAGCGTTTAGCACATGTTGTATAGATTTCCCTTTACGGTTTTCATGATTAACTTATCTGACCACAGACTACATCTTGAAAATGTAATGCACTTCCTTTTGAACCTTTTGTTTCAAAAGACCACTGCTCCCAACTTGCCTGAAGCATAGAGTAATGTCTCCTTGTCTTACTTCCTTCCCCTTTTTCTTCCTGGGTATTCCTGTCCTGAAATTAGTGTGTATTCTTATCCTCCCTTCTCATCCCAGTTAAATGTAATAGTTCAACTGTTTCTTCCCTG
Source organism: Tokudaia tokunoshimensis (assembly GCA_036184795.1). NCBI lineage: Eukaryota > Metazoa > Chordata > Mammalia > Rodentia > Muridae > Tokudaia > Tokudaia tokunoshimensis. Next base: position 82,518,412 of record BTHU01000023.1, read on the forward strand.
AATTCTTTTTGTACTTAAATGAAATTATCCAACAAATATTTGAACAGGTATTCTGTGCCAGTAGTTGTTACAGTGTTAGTGATTAGAAGCCAATGAGATCTCTACTATGAGGGGACCTGTTTTTTAGCAAGAAGCATACAACATTTACTTAGTGCTCACAGACTTACAGATAGCAGTGTATGCTGTGGTAATAGAGGACAATGTGGTAGAGGAGGAGAAGCTGCAGATCGTAGAGCTTAGTATTTAATTATTGACTTGCTTTTATATGGTTAGATTGCACATGCCTTAAGGGAAAATCATGTCTTATACTTCTAGACACCATAATGTATATAAATATTTTATTCTTTTTATATCGAAAGAACAGCTTGAGAAGAAGATCCCAGAAGGAATGTTTTATTTTTTATTTTTTATTGTCAGAACAACGGCAGAAAGAAATTTGACTTGTAATAGCAAAAAGTCTGGCAGCATAAAGTTTGGTGCTTCAACTTGACAGAATTTCTGAGGTGGTGTGGTTACTGTTAACAAAAATATAAATGTATTTTCTTACTTAAGTGAAGAAATGGACAGTTACAGGTGTTGAACACCAAAGTAAGATGGATAGTTGGAGCTTAATGTCAGTATGATCATCTCATCTTTAAGGGTTTTGGCAGGACTATGTCTCTTTAAGTTTGTAGTATCTAGCATGTTGCTAGTTCATCTAGCATCTATACATAAACACTAATTGTGATGGAGGACCGTATTGCCTAAAATGATGTGTTCCTGTTCAAAAATGACTCTTATGTTAGAAAGGAGATGAAAGAATGACTGAGGATAATTTTAAATACAGGTAGTACATATTTCCAGGATTTTGAAAGCTTAAATTTGTTCTGTCATCCTAGAAGCAAATCTCTACATGGAGCTTGCTCCTAAAAATCAGATTATAGATAATTCTCTTGGTGAAATAAATAGAACAGAGATCTACTAAACTCAAAATCTCTATGAAGGATTTCAAGGACTGCTTAGAATGTTGATTTTGATTACTAGGTGTTCAAATAACACGGAATTATTTTGATTGGTCTTATTAGCTTTGAAAGTTCAGAGTATAAGATCTTAAAAGTTGGAAGGGAGAACCACTTTCTTGTAGGACTGCCTCCAATTCAAATAGGTATGAGGCAGATGTGCTATATAGAGGAGTCCAGTCAAGCCTGGTGGCTGTTGACGCCCTTGCTCCCTTTCCTCAAGGTATTTCTAACTTGAAATGTGGGTGGAAGCTACATTAGGCTACTGTTTCTTGAGAACTTAGGCAGTACCCTCACGTTCCCATTTTTTTGTGATTGTTTGTTCAATACTCTGATCTCTAACTAAACTAGAACTTACATAGTAGATGCAAATGTTTGCTATATTGATATGAATGCATCTTTCTGTGACCCATTGCCTTGGCCTTTTTTTTGTGAGCAAGATGCTTAAAGCTGGGTGAATAACTGGCCACACATTTTTTTGTTGTAATGGCCAACTTACTGATCTTCTTTAAAAGAAAAGAAGAAAAAAATAAAAGAGAATTGTCAAATACAGTGATTGAGTTTTTTGAGTTGATGATGAGACTTTTGAGTTATATCTAATTTTTTTGTCCAATGTGGTACTAGACTAATTGCACAATGTTTATAAAGCACTGTATTTCCATGTAACATTAGCCATGAGAGAGTTGACTCTTTACATCTTACTGCTTTTGTTAATTTCTGCCTGATTGAGAAAATTAAAACTTAATTTTCTTGCCATAATGACCTTTTGCTTTGCAATCACAACTTCAACATTAGAGTTTATAGTAACTTAGCCATTTCTTTTATTCTTAAGGTGTTGAGACTCTAGAGCAATACTTTTATAATTATATAGTGCTATATAATACTATACTATTATATTTAATATAGCTGATCATAAATGAAGTTTAATAAACACTGATTGCTTGAGTAATGCATAGTTTGATTGCTTCTTCAGAGTTACGCTTAATGAAAATATATGGACACTATACTTATTGATGTAATATGCCCCCATTGTAATGACTATTATCATTAGATTTGCATAATAAAAACTTACCAAAATGACTTTAATCAGTGCTTTTAATTCAAGGCTGTGATTTCAATTTTAGGGGTTATCCTTTTTAATGTTTTTTCAAGTTCACATATAGCACTATAGTTTGTGTGAAGGAGTAAGATCCATGTTTGCTTTTTTGTGGTTTGAGGAAGCATATGTACATTTATATACATTAAATTCATAGATGATTTGAGAACTTTTCTGTGAAGAACATACGTATATGAAATGATCCTTTATCTATTTATTTTAAAATACTGTTTTTCTGTGTTGAGGGCACATGGTCTCTCATACATGTTCGGTGAATGCTCTACCACTGTGCTATAGTTCAGTCCTGAAAGTCAACTTTAATAACCCCATGGCTCCAGCTGCATATGTAGCAGAGGATGGCCTTGTTGGACATCAAAGGGCGGCGAGGTCCTTGGTCCTGAGAAAGCTAGATGTCCCAGTATAGGGGAATACCAGGACAGGGAAGCAGGAGTGGGTGAGTTGGTGAGCAGGGGGAGGCAGGGATGAGATAGGGTGTTTTTGAGGGGAAAACAGGAAAGGGGATAACATATGAAATGTAAATAAAGAAAATATTCAATTAAAAAATTGTGATATCGTTAAAAAAATACAGTCATTTTCAAATGTGTTTTATAGATCAGTTCATGTGAAAGTGCTTGACTTAATCTTCCCCTTAAGCAGCTCTTTACATTTTTTTGAACTTCTTCCTGTTTGGTGTCTTTTTGTTGCTATGATGGAGTGCTTCTGTATATTGCGTATTGACTGTCATTCAGTCTGATGGCAGAAAGCATTTGTTTTCTATTAATGACCACTTAATTGTGACTTAAACTGCAATATTAGTATACTTTTAGTCTACAGTGGCTAAAAAAAAATCACAATTTCTGAAGCTCAGTAGCTTTGTACCTGCTAAAGATTTAACTTTTCAGCACACCATACTCATTTCTTTTCTCACAAACAATTTTAAAGAAAGGTTTCAAGTGTCATTATGTTTATGAAATATACTATTTGTAAAATTGTAATTTTAAATATTTTTTTAAATTTGTTTACATGTTTATGTATGTATGTGTCTGCATGAATGTCTGATGCATGTGTATAGGTGTCTGTAGGGTGAGAAAAGGAATTGAATTTTCTGAAGTTACAGGTAGTTATGAGCCACCTGACTGATGTGGGTGCTGGGTACTAAACTTGGGTCTTCTACAAGAACAATATGTGCTCTTACCCACTGAACAATCTCTTTTGCTCCTGATAGCAAATATGTTAGTGAGAGAAATATATTAGAAAATAGCTGTATTATAGTAAATATTCACATTTATATAGAATGTATGTTCTGTGGTGGAATGAAATTTATAAATCAAAAAAATCAAGAGTGGAGTGTTTTTCTTTATGGCTCTCTATCATAAGTAATTGGGATAATTTTTTATTTGACTATAATTTGCTTTGTGCCCTGGGGGTACTCTATCATTCTTGAAAACTGTTAGAGAAAAAAATCTTTGAGAGTAAAATATAGAGTACAATCATTATCCAGTATTATTTTCAAACAGAGTTTCACATTTGATTTGCTAATAGTCAAATTTTAAATTTTAGAGACATTCTAGAAATAGAAATCCATCTACTAAAATGAATATCCCAGGTCAAGGGGTCTGCAAAACTGTCAACAGGGCATCATAGGACATATACTAAGTAATATCTTGCTTTATGTAGTACAAGGACCAAGAGGGAAGAAGTGGAATGTGGCCTGGGGCCAAGTCATAGAGAGCCTGAATACCATTGGGTTATTAGTCCTTTCAGGACCAAGATATTGAATATTTATGAAATGGAGTATGAGAGTCATTCATAATCATTATTGAGCTTTAGTGTACCAAGCATTGTTTTAGACATCAAAAGCACTGCCATTCACAAGCAGTCAGAAAAGAATATCTATCCCTACACAGTGGGTTGAAAAAGATAGGAAACAGTTGGGGCGGTAGCTGAATGGAAGAGTGATTGCTTAATGTGTACTGAGCCCTGGACTATATCTCTAGCACTAGAGAGATAAAAAGCAAAAGGTAACAGATAATGAATAACATTAGCTTATAGACTGTTATATTAACTATTATTTGAAGAAAGACAAACAAGGGAATGTGGGGATTAGGCCTATGTTATTACTATAATAGTATTAACAGAGTAAGCCTCACCGACAAAAAAAAATGGTAGGAGGATGAAGTGGTGAGTTGTACAGATAACAGAAATGAGCAATGCAGGTAGGGGGAAGAGCGAGTTTGTATGAGTGATTGCTTTTCTGGGGAGCACTGAGGTGGTTAGTGTGAATGGTACTAGTTGAATGAAGGGGAAGCAGTGAAAGATGAGGTCAGGAATCTTCTAGTCATTGTAATGACTTTGAGTTACATTGCAAGGGAAAATAGAGTCATTGTAGGTTTGAGCTGGGGAGTGACATGACTTTGGTTTTCACAGTATAACACTGTCTGCCCTTTTCAAAACTCACTGTAAGAGAACAAAAGTAGAATAAGGGAGACAAGGTAGGAGGTTACTAAGGAAATCAGGAAGTCTAGGTAAGAGTGGATGGTGGTTTAAATTAGGTTTGGTGTGTGTGCGCTTGCCTTTGTGTGTGTGTGTGTGTGTGTGTGTGTGTGTGTGTGTGTGTTACTGAACAGTCTGTTGCTAGGCTATTGGAAATGAAGAGTGACTTAATGTAGAAGTCTTCAGCATAGAAAATGGAATGCAGGGATACCATTAACATAAATGGTACAGTCTTATTTGTAAAATGAGCTGTTTTGCTTAGAATATCTTAAATTTCACCCAACTCTAATTGTCCATATTTTGTGGCCTATTGTGAACAAAAAGAATGTTAATCAAAGTAGAGAAATGTGAGAAGATTCCAGACTCTACCTGTAAAACCAAGTGAAAAGAGAGCATTTCTATTTTTCTTGTGCTTTTTTTTCACTGATTACATTTTCAACATCTGTTTAATTGAGATATAGCGTTGAAGCATTTCTGACATACATGTGTCTTAACATAGGAATTTGACTAAAGCAAATATTTTTTTCCTAATTTATATTCTTGATTTAGAAATGTTTCCAATCATAACTGTATAACCCCCAAGGAATGGAAGAAAAGGAAAGCAGAAGTTGCTTACAGATGGACAGGCTCATGTCAGATGTTAGCAGGGTCATTTCAGGTGTGTAATTGTGTTTACAAGAAATCACATCTATCACCATGCATGAAACTTTTCTATAACTCACCAGAAAACTCAAGAGAAAAGAGTTGGAGGGGAAAGTTCTATGGTGAATTGATTTTTTTAAAAGATTGCTTTAGTTTTGATTTAAATGATCCCCCTTTTAATCTTTTGTGTGATGTACATATTTGTGTATGTTTGTGTGTGTGTGTGTGTGTGTGTTTGTGGTGTGTACACTTGCATACTGAGCATGTTTGTGGGTGAGTGGGCGACTTTGGGTGTTTCTTGGTCCTCACCTTCTTATTTAGTTTGAGCCAGGGCCTCTATTGTTCCTTTCTGCATGGACAGTTAACCCATTAGCTTTCATGGGTTCTCTTGTCACAGCCTCTCATCTTGTTGGAGTGGTAAGATTTTAGATGCACAGTACTGCACCTGGCTTAAGGTGGGTTATAGAGTTTCAAACTCAGGTTTTCATGTTTATTCAGCGAGCACTTTCCCTACTGAGCCAGCTTCTAAGCTCCTCTTTTTTCCCCAAGGCAATAAAGATTTATTGAGTTTTTATGATGATTTAGTACAGGAGAAGAAGCTTAAATTCCTGAGGGAATTGAAGCATTCAAAATACAAAAAGAGTCATACATGCACTAGTGCATTTGCCATGGTTGTTCTAGGTTAGTATGGCTTTTAATAGCACAGAGTGGATGGTAGTAATTGAAGGCAATTTCCTGAGATTGCGCGACCAAGCAGTTTTGACTTACTGAAAACTCACAATGCAGTCTTCAGTAGTGAAAGATGTGTATTTTACTTAGTAACATTTAATGCCAATATCTATGACTATGTTAGATATACTTTATTTGGTTTCTTCTGTGAGAAACAGAATGTGAAACAAGTCTGAAGGGACTGCACACGTGATGGTGACCCTGCAAGAGTATATTATCTGTGTCATCCTAGTTTGCTTGAATGTACTTTGTGATATTTATATAATGATGCTGTTTATTATGCATTTCTAGACACATAACATCATCATGAAGAGATGTGTGGCTGTACTTAATACAGTGAAATCTTGACTTTATACTGATTGCATGCTTTTGTAAGATTTTGAATAATCTTCTGAATCCTGAAGTTTATTGAATTGTTAGTTTTGTTACATTTTAACATTTTACTCATTAAGTAATGTTTGCTATATGTGAAATAGTTACCGTGTTTTATTTTAATTTCATAATCTTTAAGGCACGATTCATTAGAGAACCTTCTGAAAGACTGCAAGGGAACAGAATTTTACTTACTGCTTTGTAGTATTTTAATATTGTTGTGGCTCTATCTGATATAGATAGGAAAGTTGAATCTTAGTGTCCATGTTTAAAATAAAATAGATAACCCTCCCCCACCAACCAAACCTTCATTTGTAATTTCTATCATATTTTTTAATTTTGTAATGAATGTATTATTTGTATGTTGAATTTTATTTTTTGACAATTTACATTTGATAAAAGATGAGAATCATTGAATTTCTTTAATTATTGTTGTCTTGTTTGATTTATGAATTTCTTTTTTCTGACTGTTATTTTCTTTTGTTTGTTTCTTTTTGGTTTTAATAGAACATTCAAATAAAAACTTTGGCAGATGATGTGGTAAGGTGGTGTGAGCAGCATGTTATTGCACTGCTTATGCATGTAATATTTTTATTTAAAAAGTGGACATTAAATCATTGATATATGCAACACATAAAGGACTGTATGTTTAGAAAATAGAACACAATAGGATCCAATAGAGGAATTTCCCCTTTTCACATATTAATGTAAACAATTGTAGCCAGACACAATGGTCCATACCTGTAATTCTAACACTTCAGAGGCTGAAGAAGGAGGATTGCTTCAAGTTGGAGGTCAGCCTGGTATATGTAGAGAGTTCTAGGTTAGCCAGGGCTATGTAGTACCCTGCCCCACCTCAATAAAAAAAAAACAACTGCCCCCAAATTATCCAAATAGTTGAGTCAGATTCTAGCCATGTTTTTTTTTCTTAGTTGTAATATATAACAAACAATATTTTGGTGCATACATATGGACACTAGAAAAACGTGGCTGTTTTCTCTATTGATAGCTAAATATATTGTGAGTACATTAAATTCTGATATTAGAAGAATTTGTTTACAAATCAAATATGTACTATTGAATTTTAAAAGCATATATTTTTGAGCTCAGATTACCATAATAATTCTTATTAAAAGTAATTCTTATTAAAAAAAAGTTACAAGCTAAGATTCAAATGTTCTTTTTATGCCTAAACTTTCCTGAATGATGTTTTAAAACAGTTTCAAGTTTTTTATATGAACTTACCTATCTATATAACATGTAAAATCTTATTACTATTCTAAGGAAATGAAGGTATGTAAGTTAGCTTCATTTTCTTACCAAAATACAGCTGAAATAAAAAGCCATTGTTTTGCATTAAAATAAAAGGTGTAGGAAGCTCAAGTCTGTATACTATTAATGCTGATACTCAGCATAAATGCTTTCATTGTATAAGTACTTTTAAGTGGTGTAAAGTGAATGGAGAAAAGAAATATTAATTTAATGGCCAACTGCATATTGAAATGCTTTCATGTCCACCATTTCTTTAAGTAAAATTTGACTCAGTTTATTTGGGATTATTAAAATTGTTTTTCTTGAGTTGTGTGAAGAGATTACTTATCTAAACCAACTTAACTTTCCTCAAAGAGTTAACACAACATTTAATAATACAGTTCAAATAATTTTAAAGAAATAATTGTAATGTGAACGCTGAGATCAGAACCAGGGACTCATGTATTTAAGAAAGTCACCTGTTCTGTGAATTGAAGGATTTGATTTGGATGGTATTTGATTTTTCTTCCCAGCTCCAAAATATTGTGGTTTCTATAATCTCTCTGTAAGCAACCATGTACTCAAATAATTTTTGTAATCCCAAGTAAGTTGCTTAAAACTACTTTCTTTAAAGTACATATGTAAAAACAACACCCATTATTTCAACCAATTAAATAAAGACTATGTTCTCTTAGGGGGTCAACAAACATAAACTTCAATAATGTCTGGAATGCTTTCATATTCTTAAGGTTATTTAATAGGATGGTGGTAACATGGTAGTGTTCATTCACTGTTCTCACAGCTAACATGTCTGTTTGCTTATTGTGACCTGATGATATTGCATGTGCTTCTTAACAGACACCTGAATAAAACTGAGTTGTCTTCAGTTTTATGAATATTACTAATGTTTGATGTCAAATATTTTGTGGTTTTTAAATCAGATGTTGACAAGCAGTTAAAGTCCTTGACTTACTTGATATGAAAGAGCAAGCCAATTGTTAGAGGTTGTACATGGTATCAGTAGTTTAAAGGAACTACCCAGAAAGTAATGAGTTCATCAGATAATATTTAAAGGAGGATGAAAATATTTCTGTTTATATCCTCAACCAATGGAATGAGTGCTTTGTGTTACTTCCTACTGGTGCCAATGATTTGGGAAAGAAAAAGTTGAGGAATATGGTGATAACAGTAATTAATAGAATCGACACCCATCAAGTGTATTTGGCTCTCACAATGACCTACAGTATAAGAAGAGGAAACAGTGAGAGAAAAGGTATCTTGCTTTCCTGACTGATTCTGAGTTAGTGATTTTTCAGTTTGGATTTAAACTCGCTGTGTCTGTCTTATGACTCCATGGTATTCAGGTTAGTCAACTGCTAAAATGACAATTATTTGTATATACTTGTCACAGTTTTTACAGTGTGCAGAAGAAAAAACAGTACCCTAAATTTCCGTTTGAGTTTGCTACCAGTAGCTCCTATTCCATTCTCCCTTTCAGTGGCACTGAAGTTGGCACAAACGCCTCATTCTCCCCAAAACAACCACCACAAGATTTTGATCCAAAGTGTCTCTTCACTTACTTCCTGTGGGGAAAAAAAAAGAAATGACAAGTTACTAAGTTTTACTTTCAAGGAATGTTTTCTCACCCCTTGATTTCTGAAGCTCAAGAACTACTTCAAGGTTGCAAAATAGTCCAATCTCTAACTGGTGCTTGCTGTTTACAATAACATTTTGTCAAGAGACAATAATAATATATATTATACTAAATGCCATTTTGATGCTTCCATTCTTCCTGTTTATGGCTTCTGATCCTTTTCTTAGGGCTTTCTTCTTTTTTTCTTTCTCTGTTTGTAGCGCGACCGAATTACAAGTTTCAGAAAATCTGCCAGCAAAAGAGAAAAACCTCTTATTCAACATCCAATTGATACTCAAGCTACAATGGGTGAGGTTCCAGTAGCTCAGACATTACATGATGACCGATCTCTGATTTTGTCTGAAAAGGAAGTTCTGGATCTCTTTGAGAAAATGATGGTGAGTTTGACCTCTAATTTCATTGTCATTTTAAAGTATATTTGTCCAGAATAATTCTGCATCTTAAATAGGAATGTTTGTGGGTAGGTTTTATGTAATATAAACAACAGACATAACCTGGTTGAAATAACAATAGTATTTCCATGGATATTTGAGATTGTTTTTTTTATTTGCTAGAATGTCTGTCCTAATCATAGTGCCTAAAATTAGGGACAGATTTATTTCTCTTGTTCTCTAGTATTTTGTAGTTTGTGGCATAACAAATCAATTTCTCAATTAACTAATGTGCATGCTTGCTGGTCCAAAGCAAAGTGAGCCGAAGTCTACTAGGTCTGTTGAGTATATGAAATATAGTTGGGAAGGTATAGTTTAAAACAAACAACAATATGGTAATTGGAACCAAGGAATTAAACCCTAACCCTATACCTTAGCAAGAGTCATACAACTTAAATTTTGTAGTGTACCTTTTATGTTTCTTTTGTGTACTCTAAAGTATTTCTAAAATAATAATTATAATATTTAGATTATTCAACCTTTTTTTTTTTAAATTGGAAGAGGGATGAATGAAACTGTGTAATCTCACATTGGTTAGCTTGACCAGATCTCTTTTAGAGATCACAAAACATGATTTATTAATTTAACATATTAATCGTATGTATGAACATATATTTTATATAAAGAATTCATTAACATTTGTGACATCCCTTCCTTTATCAAACACACCCTATTCCCATCTTGCATTCTCTCTCTCTCTTTTTTTTTTACAGAGAAACAAATCCTTGTTCTATTCTACTTTTTTTTTCCATAGATATATTTTTTATTTGTATTTCAAATGATTTCCCCTTTCCTGGTTCCCCCCTCCCCTAAAGTTCCATAAGCCCTCTCCCCTCCCCTTGTTCCCCAATCAACTCCCTCCCACTTTCCTGTCCTGGTACTCCCCTACACTGCTGCATTGAGCCTTTCCAGGACCAGGAACCTCTCCTAACTTCTTCTTGGGCATCAATTGATATGTGAATTGTGTCTTGGGTATTCTGAGCTTCTGGGCTGATATCCACTTATCAGTGAGTGTATACCATGTGTGTTCTTTTGTGATTGGGTTACCTCATTTAGGATGATATTTTCCAGTTCCACCTATTTGCCTAAGAATTTCATGAATTCATTGTTTTTAATAGCTGAGTAGTATTCCATAGTGTAAATATACCACATTTTCTGTGTCCATTCTTCTATTGAGGGATATCTGGGTTCTTTCCAGCTTCTGGCTATTATAAATAGGGCTGCTATGAACATAGTGGAGCATGTGTCCTTATTGCATGCAGGGGAAGCCTCTGGGTATATGCCCAGGAGTGATATAACACGATACGGTCCTTCAGTAGTATCATGCCCAGGTTTCTGAGGAACTGACAGACTTATTTCCAGAGTGGTTGTACCAGCTTGCAATCCCACCAGCAGTGGAGGAGTGTTCCTCTTTCTCCATATCCTCATGAGCATCTGCTGCCACCTGAGTTTTTGATCTTAGCTATTCTGACTGGTGTGAGGTGAGATCTCAGGGTTGTGTTGATTTGCATTTCCCTGATGACTAAGAATGTTGAACATTTCTTTAGGCGCTTCTCAGCCATTCCGTATTCCTCAGGCGAAAATTCTTTGTTTAGCTCTGTACCCCATTTTTAATAGGGTTATTTGACTCTCTGGAGTCTAACTTCTTGAGTTCTTTGTGTATATTGGATATTAGCCCTCTGCTGGATGTAGTGCTGGTAAAGATCAATTTGTTGGTTGCCGTTTTGTCCTTTTGACAGTGTCCTTTGCCTTAAAGAAACTTTGGGACCTCATTAAATTACAAAGTTTTTGCAAGGCAAAAGACATTGTCAAAAAGACAAAGCGGCAACCAACTAACTGGGAAATGATCTTTACCAACCTTACATCCGACAGAGGGCTAATATCCAAGATATACAAAGAACTCAAGAAGTTAAACTCCAGAGAGGCAAGTAACCCTATTAAAAAATGGGGTACAGAGCTACACAAAGAGTTCTCACCTGAAGAATATCTAATGGCTGAGAAGCACCTAAAGAGATGTTCATCATCCTTAGTCATTAGGGAAATGCAAATCAAAACAACCCTGAGATTCCATCTCACACCAGTCAGGATGGCTAAGATCAAAAACACAGGAGACAGCAGTTGTTGGCGAGGATGTGGAGAAAGAGGAACACTCCTCCATTGCTGGTGGAATTGCAAGCTGGTACAACCACTCTGGAAAGCAGTCTGGCGGTTCCTCAGAAAACTGGGCATGACACTCCCGGAGGATCCGGCTATACCACTCCTGGGCATATACCCAGAGACTTTACCTGCATGCAATAAGGACACATGCTCCACTATGTTCATAGCAGCCTTATTTATAATAGCCAGAAGCTGGAAAGAACCCAGATGTCCCTCAACGGAGGAATGGATTCAGAAGATGTGGTATATCTACACAATGGAATACTACTCTGCAATTAAAAACAATGAATTCACGAAATTCCTAGGCAAATGGTCAGGTCTTGAAAATATCATCCTTAGTGAGGTAACCCAATCACAAAAGAACACACATGGTATGCAGTCACTGATAAGGGGATATTGACCCAGAATCTCGGAATACCCTAGACACAATCCGCATATCAATAGATTTCTAAAAAGATGGTAGGAGAGACCCCTGGTCCTGGAAAGACTGGATGTAGGGGAACACCAGGACAGAGTAACGAGAGGGGGTTGAATGGAGAAAAGAGGGAGGGAAGGGGGCTTATGGGACTTTCGGGGAGGGAGGAAACGGGAAAGGGGAAGTGATTTGGAATGTAAATTAAAAAATAAAATAAAATAAATAATAATAAAAAAAAAACTTCGAAAAAAAAAAGAAACTTTGTAATTTTATGAGGTTCCATTTGTCAATTCTTGATCTGAGAGCATAAGCTATTGATGATCTGTTGAGGAAATTTTCCCCTATGCCCATGTGTTCAAGGCTCTTCCCTAGTTTCCTTTCTATTAGTTTCAGTGTATCTGGTTTTATGTGCAGGTCCTTGATCCACTTGGAGTTGAGCTTAGTAAAAGGAGATAAGAATGGATCGATTTGCATTCTTCTTCATGCTAGTTGCCAGTTGAACCAGCACCATTTGTTGAAAAGGCTATCTTTTTTCCACTGGATGGTTTTATCTCCTTTGTCAAAGATCAAGTAACCATAGGTGTGTGGGTTCATTTCTGGGTCTTCAGTTCTATTCCACTGATCTACCTACTTGTCACTGTACCAATACCATGCAGTTTTTAACACTATTGCTTTGTAGTACTGCTTGAGGTCCAGGATACTGATTCCCCCAGAAGTTCTTTTACTGTTGAGAATAGTTGTAGCTATCCTGGGTTTTTTGTTATTTCAGATGAATTTGAGAATTGCTCTTTCTACTCTATCAAGAATTGATTTGGGATTTTGATGGGGATTGCATTTTATCTGTAGTTTGCTTTGGGCAAGATGGTCATTTTTACTATTTTAATCCTGCCAATCCACAAGCATGGAAGGTCTTTCCATCTTCTGAGGTCTTTTTTGATTTCTTTCTTCAGAGACTTGAAGTTCTTGTCATTCAGATCTTTCACTTGTTTGGTTAGAGTCACACCAAAATACTTTATATTGTTTGTGGCTATTGTGAAGGGTATTATTTCCCTAATTTCTTTCTCAGCCTGTTTATCCTTTGAGTATAGGAAGGCTACTGACTTGCTTGAGTTAATTTTATATCCACCCTCTTTGCTGAAGTTGTTTATCAGCTGCAGGAATTCTCTGGTGGAGTTTTTTGGGTTGCTTATGTATTGTAGTGGCTATTTCTGGTTGTCAACTTGACTGTATCTGGAATGAACTACAATCCAGAATTGGAAGGCTCACCTATGATCCTAATGTGGAGGCTCAGAGATACAAGTTTCTGACCTGGATTTTGGCATGAAGATCTTGAAGCATAGTGACTATGAATTCCAGAAGACTAAGATAAGGAGATCTATGAGTTCAAGGTCATATGGGATTAAAGACATAGTGGCACAAGCCTTTAATCTGGGTCACGCCCTCTGCTGGAGACTGAAAGAAGGACATTGGAAGCAGGAAGATTCACTTGCTCTTCCTTGCCTGCTTGTCTCATGGGACTGAGCAACTGCTAGATCCTTGGACTTTCATCCACAGCTGCTGCTGACCATTGTTGGGGAGTTGGACTACAGACTGTAAGTCATCAACAAATTCCCTAACTATATAGAGACTACCCATAAGTTCTGTCACTATAGAGATCCCTGACTAATACAGAAGTTGGTAACAGGAATGGGTACTCCTGTGACAACCTGACCATATTTTGAGGAGGACTGTGGAAGGACTTTGGATCTTTGAGCTAGAGGAACCGTTAGGATGTTAAGAGCTCTGTGGAAAGTTCTGTAGGAGCTTGGAAGATAATGTTGAGAACAGTGCAGAAAATGGAGGCCTGACTTGTGAAATTTCAGAGGGAAGATTAAAGACTCTTATCACGCTGTTGCTGTTTTGATTGTGAAGATTCTGTCCTTTTGATTAGCTGGGGCTGAAGAATCAGCTATGATTAACAAGATACCAGAACTACTAAAGTAAAACCTTTATATTACTGGGACTATTGATGCTCATTAGCTGAAGCTAAGAAATTAGTGGTGATTAAGAAGAGACCAGCATCATTGAGGTGAAATGTTCTGGGAAATGTTTTCTAAGAGCACACAGAGGCTGTTTTCCAGAGATAGCCAAGGTTGTACCTTGTGATGTGGCTGGACTTGGTACTGTGTAAGAGTCACCCAGGTGGTACTGGATTTGAAGGCATGAAGGGGTCATGAAGAGCAGCTGAGGCTCGGCACTGTGAGAGGCCATGGAAGGACATTGGTGAAGGTGCAACCTCAGTTGCAATTGATGGACCAGGACTGAAGGAGTTGAGGTTTGGCACCATTGAAAAGAGCCTATGAGAGGCTATTGGTGAAGCCTAGTTACAGCAGAAGACAGCAGTGTTTTGGAGTTGCCAGTGCCATGAGATGACCACCAAGAACAGCAGCAGCAGTGGAGTACAGGCATCTGGAGCCTAGAAGACAAGGTGTGTGCTACAAAGGGCAGAGCTGGAGAGGTGACCCAAGCCCTTGGAGGAGCCCAGAAGATCGTGAGTTGGATCCCAGAGATTGGAAGATAGGAATTTGATTTGGCTTTTGATTGTGACTGTGCCCTTATCTTTTTCCCCATCTTTAAGGAAGAAAGTATTTTAGTGGAGCCCACAGTTAAGAGACTTTGAATTTTTAAAAGACATTGTATTTTAACAGATATTGGACATTTTTAAAGGATTGAACTTTTAATATGTAAAGACTGTGGGACTTTTAAAGTTATTTAGGCCTTGGGGAGAAATAAGAAAGTAAGGGTTGAGGCTCAATAGTGATGTGTTTGTGTGTCAAACTGACAAGGTGTCAGTTGTACTGCCTGGTTTTGTGTGTCAACTTGACAAAGGCTGGAGTTATCACAGAGCAAGGAGCTTCAGTTGGGGAAGTACCCCCATGAAGTCCAGCAGTGGGGCATTTTCTCAATTAGTGATCAAGAGAGGAGGGACCCTTGTGGGTGGTACCATCCCTGGGCTGGTATTCTTGGGTTCTATAAGAGAGCAGGCTGAATGAGCCAGGGGAAGCAAGCCAGTAAGAAAAATCCCTCCATGGCCTCTGCATCAGCTCCTGCTTCCTGACCTGCTTGAATTCCAGTCCTGACTTCCTTTGGTGATGAACAACTGTGTGAAAGTGTAAGCTGAAGAAACCCTTTCCTCTCCAACTTGCTTCCTGGTCATGATGTTTGTGCAGGAATAGAAACCCTGACTTGTCTATTCCCTGATTTTTGTGGGATTGCTTCAAGTTTCTCTCCATTTAGTTTGATGTTGGCTACTGGTTTGCTGTATACTGCTTTTACTATGTTTACGTATGGGCCTTGAATTTTTGTTCTTTCCCAGACTTTTAACATGAGCAGATGCTGAATTTGGTCAAATGCTTTTTCAGCATCTAATGAAATGACCATGTGGTTTTTTTCTTTGAGTTTGATTATGCACTGGATGACATTGATGGGTTTCCCTATATTGAACCATCCCTGCATCCCTGGGATGAAGCCTACTTGATCATGGCGAATGATCGTTTTGATGTGTTCTTGAATTTGGTTGGCAAGAATTTTATTGAGTATTTTTGCATGGATATTCATAAGGCAGATTGGTCTGAAATTCTCTTTCTTTGTTGGATCTTTGTTTGGTTTTGGTATCAGCGACATTGTGGCTTCATAGAACGAGTTGGGTAGTGTTCTTTCTGTTCCTATTTTATGGAATAGTTTGGAGAGTATTGGTGTTAGGTCTTCTTTGAAGGTCTGATAGAATTCTGCACTAAAACCATCTGGTCCTGTGCTTTTTTTGGTTGGGAGACTGTCAATGAACACTTTTATTTATTTAGGGATTATTGGACCATTTAGATGGTCTATCTGATCCTGATTTAACGTTGGTATTTGGTATCTGACTAGGAACATGTCCATTTTATTCAGATTTTCCAGTTGTGTTGAGTATAGGTTTTTGTAGTAGGATCTGATGATTTTTTTGAATTTCCTCAGTTTCTGTTGTTATTTCTCCCTTTTCATTTCTCATTTTGTTAATTTGGATACTGTCTCTGTGCCCTCTGATTAGTCTGGCTAAAGGTTTATCTATCTTGTTGATTTTCTCAAAGAACCAGCTCCTGTATTTGTTGATTTTTTTTTTTTTTGTATAGTTCTTTTAGTTTCTACTTGGTTGATTTCAGCCCTGAGTTTGATGATTTCCCGCCGTCTACTCCTTTTGGATGTATTAGGTTCTTTCTGTTCTAAAGCTTTCAGGTGTGCTTTCAAGGTACTAGTGTTTGCTCTCTCCAGCTTCTTTTTTGAGGCACTTGGAGTTATGAGTTTTCCTCTTAGCACTGCTTTCATTGTGTTCCATAAATTTGGGTATGTTGTACCTTCATTTTTAATTAATTCTTAAAAGTCTTTGATTTCTTTCCTTATTTCTTCCTTGACCAACATATTATTGAGTAGAGCATTGTTCAGCTTCCATGTGTATGTTGGCTTTCTGTTGTTTTTGTTGCTATTGAAGACTACCCTTACTCCAAAGTGATCTGATAGGAGGCATGGAATTAGTTCAGTCTTCTTATATCTGTTGAGGTCTGTTTTGTGACCAATTATATGGTCAATTTTGGAGAAAGTACCATGAGGTGCTGAGAAGAAGGCATAGTCTTTTTATTTAGGATGAAATGTGTTCTGTAGATATCTATTAAATCTATTTGGTCCAAAACTTTTGTTAGTTTCACTGTGTCTCTGTTTAGATTGTGTTTTCCTGATCTGTCAGTGGGGTGTTGAAATCACCCACAATTATTGTGTGAGGTGGAATGTGTGCTTTAAGCTTTAGTAAATTTTCTTTTACGAATGAGGGTGCCCTTGTATTTGGAGCATAGATGTTCAGAATTGAGAGCTCTTCTTGGTGCATTTTTCCTTTGAGTGTAAAGTGTCCATCCATGTCTTTTTTGATGACTTTTGGTTGAAAGTCTATTTTATTGGATATTAGAATGGCTACTCCAGTTTGTTTCCTGGTTCCATTTGCTTAGAAAACTGTTTTCCAGACTTTTTCTCTGAGGTAGTGTTTGTCTTTGACACTGAGATGCGTTTCCTGTATGCAACAAAATGTTGGATCCTGTTTAGGTATCCAGTGTGTTTGTCTATGTCTTTTTATTGGAGAATTGAGTCCATTGATGTTAAGAGATATTAAGGAATAGTAATTGTTGCTTCCTGCTATTTTTGATGTAATTTTTGTGTTCGTGTGGTTATATTCTTTTGGGTTTGCTGAAAGAAGATTAATTTCTTGCTTTTTCTAGTGTGTAGTTTCTCTCCTTTTGTTGGTGTTTTCCATTCATTATCCTTTGAAGGGCTGGATTTGTGGAAAGATACTGTGTAAATTTGTTTTTGTCATGGAATTCCTTGGTTTCTCCATCTATGGTAATTGAGAGATTTGCTGGATATAGCAGTCTGGGTTGGCATTTGTGTTCCATTAGGGTCTGTATGACATCTTCCCAGGCTCTTCTGGCTTTCATAGACTCTGGTGAGAAGTCTGGTGTAATTCTGATAGGTCTACCTTTATATGTTACTTGACTTTTTTCCCTTACTGCTTTTAATATTCTTTCTTTGTTTAGTACATTTGGCATTCTAATTATTATGTGATAGGAGGAATTTCTTTTCTGGTCCATTCTATTTAGAGTTCTGCAGTCTTTTTGTATGTTCATGAGTATCTCTTTCTTTAGGTTCGGGAAGTTTTCTTCTATAATTTTGTTAAAGACATTTACTGGCCCTTTAACTTGGAAATCTTCACTCTCTTCTATTCCTATAATCCTTAGCTTTGGTCTTCTCATTTTGTCCTGGATTTCCTGGATGTTTTTGGTCCAGAGCTCTTTGCACTTTTTCTTTGATTGTTGTGTCAATGCTTTCTATGGTATATTCTGCTTCTGAGATTCTCTCTTCTATCTCTTGTATTCTGTTGTTGATTTTTGAATCCATGACTCCTGACTTCTTTCCTAGGTTTTCTATGTCTAGCGTTGTTTCCCTTTGTGATTTCTTTATTGTTTCAACCTCCATTTTTAGATCCTGGATGGTTTTGTTCCAATTCCTTCACCTGTTTTGTTGTGTTTTCCTGTAGTTCTTTAAGGGTTTCTCCCTGTTTACTTGTGTTCTCCTGTATTTCTTTAAGGGAGTTTTTTTTTATGTCCTTCTTGAAGCCTTCTATCAGCATCATGAGCTGTGATTTTAAATCCAAGTCTTGCTTTTCTGGTGTTTGGAGTATCCAGGACTTGCTGTTGTGGGGGAATTGGGTTCGAATTGTGCCATATTGCCTTGATTTTTGTTAGTAAGGTTCCTACGTTTGCCTTTTGGCATCTGGCTATCTCTGGTATCAGGTGGTCCTGCTGTCACTGATTGGTGCTTGTCTCTCCTGTGTGCCTGGAAGCCTATTTCAGCACCCCTGGGTGATCAGCTTTCCCCTGGCACAGAGTGCTGTGGGTCTTCCCAGCTCCTGGGTGCAGGTGGGGCCCTGGCAGACCGAGTTCCAAGTGATCTTACACTTGGGTGTTTTCTGTGTTCCTGGCTGTAACAGCCTGCTCAGTTGCAGGAGTGAATATGGTGGCCTCACCTCTAACTGCGGGACTCCCTGCAGAGCACATGTTCCCTAGCAGCATAGGTGCAAAGATGTCTGTGGCAGCGCTGCCCAGCTCCTGGTTGCAGGTGGGGCCCTGGTGGACCTTGCCCCAAGGGATCTTACACTCAGGTGTTCCCTGCGTATCTGGCTGCACCTGTCTGCTCAGTCACAGGAGCAAAAATGGCCCCATCTTACATTCTCAATACTTCTCCATGAGTTTTCTCCTCCATTGTCCTGTCTTAATAATGACAGATTATTTTAATAATGAGATTATTTTGTTAATAACATTTTCTGTCTTTCTCATTTTTTCTCTTTTTCACGACACAGTTATGTTTATAGCTTTCAGTTGCTTATCAGTTTGGCTAGTACTTCTTGCAGCATTGACAGTGTCTTCTGGGTTCAGTGTCCTTGCCACATCCAGGTTCCTTTAAATTCAGCAGTATGCGGCCATGTTCTACTCCATATGCTTTTTTTTTTCTCATTTCAATATTAGTTTTTGTCAGATCATATTGGTTCAGCTTCTGTATCCCTGCCCTTGCTCAACTACTAGTTGTTTTAAATCTCTGCTTCGACAATCTTTCCTGTAGTTATTTCTTATGACTATAAGATTGCTTCCTAACTACTTCTTAAATACTCTTCTGCCAGTTTTCTAGCCTTCCCTCCCCCCCCTCTGTGTGTGTGTGTGTGTGTGTGTGTGCTTGTGTGTCTGTGTCTGTCTATCTGTCATCTATCTATCATCTGTCTGTCTGCCTGCCTGCCTGCCGGCCTGTCTGTCTGTCTATCTACCTACCTATTTTTAATCTCTCATACATTACATACCAAACGCACTCTTTTCTCCCTCCATTCCTACCAGTCCCTCTCCCACCTCCCCTTTCCCCCAGATCCATTGCTCCTCCATTTCTCTTCAGATAAGAGCAGCTTTGCCCATTCATATCCAGTATACCCCTAATAATTCTGATACAGATTCCTTTCCTGTAGCACTACATGGGTCTTTATGTCTTTAGACCAATGGTTCTCAACCTTTCTAGTGTTGCAACCCTTTAATACAGTTCCTCATGTTGTGCCAACCCCCACCCATAAAATTACTTCATTGCTACTTCATAACTGTAATTTTCATATTGTTATGAATCACAATATAAATATCTGATATGCAAGATATCTGATATACAACCCCCCAAAGAGTTACAAGTCACAGGTTAAGACAGGGATGGGGATGGGGCACTGACCAGAATGTAAAATGAATAAGTAAAGGAATGAAAAAAAAAAAAAAAAACCTCTGCTTTACTTAGTCAATTTAAATGTCTCCACTGTTCTTACATGTATGCACTTTGGTGACTATTTCATCTCTTTGCTGCTGAAATGTTAGAACTCTTCCCTATAATTCTCTCCCAATGACTTTGTTGCTGAAGTTACTGAATAAAATGAATGGATCAGAAGGGAACATTCCTGGGTCTCTACTACCACATGTGCCTTGCTTTTAGATTTTGTACTAACTGGTTGCTTCTTGTTGACGTGGATGATTTTTTTTTCATGTTTAGATTCTTCTATTTGTGTACACAAGTAGTTTCCATTCCTTTTTACCTCCTCATACTCTGCCCCACATTTTTTCCACTATAAAGTAGTTGTGCTGCCTGGTGTCAATTGAGTCAATTCTTCAACATAGGTTCTTTCTTTCCAGGAGACTCTATATTGTAACAAATTGACAATAACAACTAGTTATTGTTGTTGTAGTTGGGGCAAGAATAGCGAAATAATTGCCAAAGATTATAAGATTTTGAGTAGCTATGGGGCTTAAATTAACTATTGCATAAAGTAGTAACTATAATTAATGTATTGTATTGCCAATGTAAAGGTTTAATAAAAAGTGTTCTCTGCACAACATTATTTGAAATAGTACATAATAATGAATTAGACTTAGTCACTGAACTATGCATTCTTTTTTAGAACATTATATTGTATACAGGAAATGCAGTTTTATAACAATTGAAAAACTTACTTATAAAGGGAAAATGAACATAATTCATACATTCAGTGAGTACATATCTTTATAGTGAGTATGTAATAAACTTTTTTCTATTTTTTCTTTATCAGATAAATCCTGACCAATGTTCAGTTGCCAACATTTCTTATCAGTTTACTACCTTGTTATACTAACTTAATCACTGATAAGAGCAAAACAGTTACACTGATATATGCATGAAAATCATTTATAAATAAACATATATTGCTTTTTTTTGGTTTTTGGTTTTTGGAGACAGGGTTTCTCTGTGTATCCCTGGCTGTCGTGGAACTTACTCTGTAGACCAGACTGGCCTCGAACTCAGAAATCCGCCTGCTTCTGCCTCCCAAATGCTGGGATTAAAGGCATGTGCCACCACTGCCAGGCTCATATATTGCTTTAAAATAATAGTATAATCATAACAGGAATAGCCTTTATGAGAAACATAGGGTATTAGGTAAAGAGTTTGAGGTGGAACATTTCTTACCTTATCTGTAGTTGCTCTTATAGAACCTGACCAAAGGCCAACAGTTTTATAATAGAATGCTGGTAAGTATCATCATTATAGTAGACAAGAAAAAATAACTGAACTTTCAGATATGAAATTTCTTTGTTTTCTTCACTCTTTGTGGGTGCCCTCCTTATAAATAATGTAAAACATTTTCTTGTGCTATTTGATGGCTACTAAGATATTCTTCTTAGAGTCTTTTGATGTTACCTATATTCTTCTGTTTCTGGTAACCAGTATTTGCAGTTTTCAGGACTCCCATACAATCGTGTATCCTGTTTAGACTAATGGTGTGTTTGGATTTTAGGATGACATACCCCAAGTGTAAAATGTTTTTCTACCACTGTATCAAATAGCACCTTTCACTCACTTCCTTTGTAGTAGTTGCTCAACAGCAAACGGATTACCTTACAATTTCTAATACAATTGATTATTAAATATTTTTGAGAAATAGCATGTTTTCATAAAACTTACAGTGAAAAGCAACAACAGAGAGCTCTGCTCAAATTTATTCTATCTCATTCTGATAATTGATACTCTTCCTGTTTAAGGATTAAACATATTCACAGCATTTCTTACTATAATAGCCATTAGAAGACTAAGTTTAAAATTACAAGTGAAAAAGACTTTTTATAAGCATTATTTATTATTAATCATTCCCTAATGAACCCCCCCCCGCAATATAAGTTGATTTACTTTGAAGTGAATGAAAACTCTTAAGTGGGAGGGAAGTTAATAAAAAGAACTAGGTGGTGTGGTAGTACATGCCCTTAGTAGTAAGAGGCCAAGGTAGGTAGATCTTTGTGAATTTGAGACCAGCCTGGGCTATATTGGAAGTTAAAGGCTAGCCAGCAGGGCTACATCCTGTATAAAAACAGAGGCTCACCTTTACTTTAGATTATGAGTGTTTTCTTGACTTTCACATTTACTTTGTTCATCAATAAATCCCTTCTCATATTAAAAACGTTTGGATATTTGACATAGTAAACATAGACTTTCTAAATATTAGTACCAGTGCTATTGCTGACAGATTTAAAGATCTCACATATGAAATTCTTAGGTGATTATTTTATAGAACACATACTCTTTACAAAACACTATTTTTAAATTATATAGTTATGCTTTGCATCTTTGGCATAATTTAATGATGCTATAGTTATATGTAATAAGTGCTTAATTATTGATTTTGTATTCCACCTGTTAGAATTCTCACAGGTCATCCTAAAGCTTTTAATCTTGTTCTTTCCCCCTTTTTCTTCATTAATTTACACAGAAGAGTGGCCTCTGGGCACCAGGTGCTCTACTGTAACCTAAGCATATTGTATTCCCTTGGCTGCTATTAAGGGATTTTTTTTTTCTCACTCAGCACCAGGTTTTTAGAAGTTGGTTAACTTGGCTGAGAACCTTTGAGTGCTCTCAGCATAAGTAAGTTTAATTAAGCTAAGTTACCATGAAATACATTATTCGTAAACTATAAAAAGCCAAGCAACTCAAGCAAGTCAGAAGCCTTCCTATACTCAAAGGATAAGCAGGCTGAGAAAGAAGTAAGAGAAATAATACCCTTTACGATAGCCACAAACCATATTAAGTATCTTGGCGTGACGCTAACCAAACAAGTGAAAGATCTGTATGACAAGAACTTCAAGTCTCTGAAGAAAGAAATTGAAGAAGACCTCGGAAGATGGAAAAATCTGCCATGCTCATGGATTGGCAGGATTAATATAGTAAAAATGAGCATCTTACCAAAAGTAATACACAGATTCAATGCAATCCCCATCAAAATCCCAACTCAATTCTTCATAGAGTTAGAAAGAGCAATTCAAAAATTCATCTGGAATAACAGAAAACCCAGAATAGCTAAAACTATTCTCAAGAGTAAAAGAACCTCTGGGGGAATCAGTATCCCGGACCTCAAGCTGTACTACAGAGCAATAGTGTTAAAAACTGCATGGTATTGGTACAGTAACAGACATGTAGATCAATGGAACAGAATTGAAGACCCAGAAATGAATCCACACTCCTATGGTCACTTGATCTTTGACAAAGGAGCTAAAACCATCCAGTGGAAAAAAGATAGCCTTTTCAACAAATGGTGCTGGCTCAGCTGGAGGTCAACATGCAGAAGAATGCAAATTGACCCATCCTTATCTCCTTGCACTAAGCTCAATTCTAAGTGGATCAAAGATCTCCACATAAAACCAGACACACTGAAACTAATAGAAGGGAAACTAGGGAAGAACCTTGAACATATGGGCACAGGGGAGAATTTCCTGAACAGAACTCCAATAGCTTATACTCTAAGATCAAGAATAGACAAATGGGACCTCATTAAATTACAAAGTTTTTGCAAGGCAAAAGACACCGTCAAAAAGACAAAGCGGCAACCAACTAACTGGGAAATGATCTTTACCAACCTTACATCCGACAGAGGGCTAATATCCAAGATATACAAAGAACTCAAGAAGTTAAACTCCAGAGAGGCAAGTAACCCTATTAAAAAATGGGGTACAGAGCTCCACAAAGAGTTCTCACCTGAAGAATATCTAATGGCTGAGAAGCACCTAAAGAGATGTTCATCATCCTTAGTCATTAGGGAAATGCAAATCAAAACAACCCTGAGATTCCATCTCACACCAGTCAGGATGGCTAAGATCAAAAACACAGGAGACAGCAGTTGTTGGCGAGGATGTGGAGAAAGAGGAACACTCCTCCACTGCTGGTGGAATTGCAGGCTGGTACAACCACTCTGGAAAGCAGTCTGGCGGCTCCTCAGAAAACTGGGCATGACACTTCCGGAGGATCCGGCTATACCACTCCTGGGCATATACCCAGAGACTTTACCTGCATGCAATAAGGACACATGCTCCACTATATTCATAGCAGCCTTATTTATAATAGCCAGAAGCTGGAAAGAACCCAGATGTCCCTCAACGGAGGAATGGATTCAGAAGATGTGGTATATTTACACAATGGAATACTACTCTGCAATTAAAAACAATGAATTCACGAAATTCCTAGGCAAATGGTCAGAACTTGAAAATATCATCCTTAGTGAGGTAACCCAATCACAAAAGATCACACATGGTATGAAGTCACTGATAAGGGGATATTGACCCAGAATCTCAGAATACCCTAGACACAATCAGCATATCAATAGATTTCTAAAAAGATGGAAGGAGAGACCCCTGGTCCTGGAAAGACTGGATGTAGGGGAACGCCAGGACAGAGTAATGAGAGGGGGTTGAACGGAGAAAAGAGGGAGGGAAGGGGGCTTATGGGACTTTCGGGGAGGGAGGAAACGGGAAAGGGGAAGTGATTTGGAATGTAAATTAAAAAAATAAAATAAAATTAAATTAAAAAAAAAAAGCCAAGGAGTAGTTGTCAGAAATGATTAGAGTCTAAGAAATTGTTTAAGCAGTCCAATTTCTACTGGTTACATTTAAATTTTCTACATCTTCAATTCATATTTTAGAGCATGCTCAATGACAGGATCTTTTGTAGATAATACGTTTTATTTTCCCATGAAGAATCATTTGGAAAATATGTAAAGGAGTAGGAACATGTACTCAGTAAACAGATCAAAAATTAATCTGGATCTGCATCCATTTAAAAAAAATCGCCATTATTTTTATCATAAAGGTTTTACAGGGGAACAGGAAGGAAGACTGGCATTGAAGGAGGAGAAATAAAAGAACTAGGTTTGCAAATTCACTTCCCTGGGAGACAGGTTCACAGTCCGCTGCTTCTGTTTTAGGTCTGCATGTAGAAATGCCTTGAAAATAGCACTTTTGTTTTAAGAGGCTTTGTTTGCATTTACTGTGAGTACATTATTGACATTATTAATTGATCTGTGTTTATGCTATGTGCTAGATAGTGTGCTATGGGCAACAGGGGTAGAGATAAATGCAGCACCTCACCTTAAAGAGAACAGAGTTCAGTCAGGGAGACAAGTAAAGGTAAGCAAAGCTTCCTTAGTTCTAGGATTGCTGTAGATCAGCTGCTTTAGTGGGGATATAATCCCCTGAACCTCTCATGGCTGCTCATAAATAAGCTGATGAAGATGTAAAGTGTGAAAAGCCAGTGTCTACATCTGAGTTATTGCACTTGTTTTTTCTTTCTGGCAATCCATTCTCATAAATTGAATAATTCAGCAAAGTCCAAAGACACCTATATCCTAGGCACTGTTTTAAATGGAGAGAGAGAGAGAGAGAGAGAGAGAGAGAGAGAGAGAGAGAGAGAGAGAGAGAGAGAGAGAGAGAAAGGGAGGAAGGGAGGGACGAATACCTACAAGAAAACCCCAACCATTCAGAAGTTATGTTCTGAAGAGGGTGTCATATAGAAACATAAGGTGGCATTGTGAAAAGAACAAATAGCAAAAAGAAGTTTTGAGTCATGCTTTGACAGCTCTCTCCAGAATGTTAGATAGTTTGTTGTTGCAGAAGACATAGACATGTCAAAGATACTATTCCCCAGAGAAGGACTTCACTTTGTATTGCCTGCAAGCTAACAATGTTTGCTTTATGTTGTGTAATTTTATTTTTATTATTGATATGTGTGTTTGTGTGTGTGAGAGAGAGATGTGTATGCATGAAGATAGGAACGCATACATGAAGTGTGTATGTGGAGATCAGGTGACAACTTACAGTAGTTGGTTTTCTCTGTCCACCCACCTATGGTTTCTTTGGGGTCCATGCCAGTTCACCAGGATTATGCGACAAGTGAATTTCCTTGGAAAGCCACCTTACTGATCCCATGTTTTATTATTTAAATGCTTAAAGAGAAGATTAATTATATAAATTTTATTGTCTACAAATGAGATTTTGTTGAATTCAGCTATGCCTACTTATTATTTTTTTTCTTTAGTCTGCTTATCTGTAAGTTATTATGTTTGATATTTGGCTTGATATATCACAGCTAAAACAAAGGGCTGACAGAGAAGCTGAAATCTGGTGCTGGAGAGATGGCTCAGTGGTTAAGAGCACAGGGTGCTCTTCTGGAGGATCTGGCTTCAGTTCCTAGCACCTACATGATGGTTTATAAACATCTGTAACACTTGACTCAGGGGAACTGGCATCCTCTTCTGATGTCTGAAGGCACCAGGCATATGTGTGGTGCATATACGTACACTCGGGAAAAACACTCACATGCATAAAATACAGTAAGAAAAAAAAGCCATAAAAGCAGAGTTCACCCGGGCAAGTAAATTTTCTTCACCGTTGATGAGAGCCAGTTGTCCAAGTACCATAGTATATTACATTTTGATGATTTTATATTAATGATTTCAAAATACACTTTAATGAGGGAGTCTTTAATTGATGCTATTAGGGACGTGGACTCTTTTCATTTTCTCATCTATATCATTGGTATATAGATGTTCATCCTTATGGATGTCTACTTCAGACAATAACTAGCACTCAGAAGAAAGAATTAACAGTAGTTCAAGCAGAACACTGATGTGGAAGTTGGGTCAGCCAATATGTGTCATTCTACATGCAGCTTTTTTTTTGAAACGAAGTTACATTCTAACAAGACACCTTTTTTTTTTAATTAAATGAGAAATGTCTAAACCATGCTGAATTTTTAGATGTTTTAAACTTTTTATTTCAATAACCAGACATTTGTTTATAAGGAGAAAAATATAGTCTTTCTTCTTAAAATGTATTTTCAAGTATTCACAGGATTATTGTTTATAAGTTTACAATTTTTGCCCACCCTAACTTTCCCTCCTACATTAGTCCTTTTGTTCCTGAAGACAGTTGCGTATATATTTTCATGTAATAAATAAACATAATTTCACACACATATATCTCAGAACCACAAATGAGGGGAAATACACATTTTTTTAGTATGATTAAGGAGAAAAAAATTCATATTTTGTTACTACACCAGTTCAAAGTGTAAATACTTTAATGTTTTTGTTTTTCATATATTTTTTGAGATAGTGTCACTCTATAGCCCAGACTGATTGGGAACTCATCATGTACCTGAAAGTGGTCTTGAACTTGTGGATCCCCCTTCTGCAGCTTCTAGAGTGCAAGGTTTATAGGTGTGAGATATCGCCTAAGATGTGAACCTTGGTTTAAAATACTTCCTGCAATGCTATTTGAGTTTCTTACATGCAGATTTGTTCAAGAATCCTTCCTATTTGTGGTATTTCCTGAAAGCATCTTATTAACTACAGCTTTTATTATGGCAATATGTTTCCCCTGTTAAATTGTTCTATTAGTGACTCAAAGAAAAATGGCTTATATATATTATATCTGTAGTGAAACAATCTAGTTAATAATACTATAAGCTATTTCATGAAACAGCTATTTATTTCATCCAGCTATATAGTGATCCTCCCATAGTTCAGTCATTTTCCTAATACTTGCTTATCCACCTTTTCACAATGATTTCTGCGTGTTTTCTAATAGTGTTTACTGACAAGGAAGGCACTTTATTTATTTATATTTTTGCATGTATTCTTTCACCTGCTTTTATAAAGTGCTTCCTATCTGCTATGGGGCATTTTTAAAAAATTGGCATTAAAGAAAATCCAAATGAGGCTCATAAACAAGTGTCATTAAGTTTTTAAACTATCACTAAGGTATAGAATTGAGATCATGTGATTGTGATTATTGTTGAGAACATTGAAGATACTACACTCTCTTTCTGCTCTGGCTCCTAGGATTTATTTGGTCTGCTCCTTTGAGGTGGATGTTTACTACCATTGTCTAATTTTCTTTTTTTTTTTTATTATTTATTTTATTTTATTTTTTTAATTTACATTCCAAATCACTTCCCCTTTCCCGTTTCCTCCCTCCCCGAAAGTCCCATAAGCCCCCTTCCCTCCCTCTTTTCTCCATTCAACCCCCTCTCGTTACTCTGTCCTGGCGTTCCGCTACATCCAGTCTTTCCAGGACCAGGGGTCTCTCCTTCCATCTTTTTAGAAATCTATTGATATGCGGATTGTGTCTAGGGTATTCCGAGATTCTGGGTCAATATCCCCTTATTAGTGACTGCATACCATGTGTGTTCTTTTGTGATTGGGTTACCTCACTAAGGATGATATTTTCAAGATCTGACCATTTGCCTAGGAATTTCGTGAATTCATTGTTTTTAATTGCAGAGTAGTATTCCATTGTGTAGATATACCACATCTTCTGAATCCATTCCTCTGTTGAGGGACATCTGGGTTCTTTCCAGCTTCTGGCTATTATAAATAAGGCTGCTATGAACATAGTGGAGCATGTGTCCTTATTGCATGCAGGTAAAGTCTCTGGGTATATGCCCAGGAGTGGTATAGCCGGATCCTCCAGGAGTGTCATGCCCAGTTTTCTGAGGAACCGCCAGACTGTTTTCCAGAGTGGTTGTACCAGCTTGCAATTCCACCAGCAGTGGAGGAGTGTTCCTCTTTCTCCACATCCTCGCCAACAACTGCTGTCTCCTGTGTTTTTGATCTTAGCCATCCTGACTGGTGTGAGATGGAATCTCAGGGTTGTTTTGATTTGCATTTCCCTAATGACTAAGGATGATGAACATCTCTTTAGGTGCTTCTCAGCCATTAGATATTCTTCAGGTGAGAACTCTTTGTGTAGCTCTGTACCCCATTTTTTAATAGGGTTACTTGCCTCTCTGGAGTTTAACTTCTTGAGTTCTTTGTATATCTTGGATATTAGCCCTCTGTCGGATGTAAGGTTGGTAAAGATCATTTCCCAGTTAGTTGGTTGCCGCTTTGTCTTTTTGACAGTGTCTTTTGCCTTGCAAAAACTTTGTAATTTAATGAGGTCCCATTTGTCTATTCTTGATCTTAGAGCATAAGCTATTGGAGTTCTGTTCAGGAAATTCTCCCCTGTGCCCATATGTTCAAGGTTCTTCCCTAGTTTCCCTTCTATTAGTTTCAGTGTGTCTGGTTTTATGTGGAGATCTTTGATCCACTTAGAATTGAGCTTAGTGCAAGGAGATAAGGATGGGTCAATTTGCATTCTTCTGCATGTTGACCTCCAGCTGAGCCAGCACCATTTGTTGAAAAGGCTATCTTTTTTCCACTGGATGGTTTTAGCTCCTTTGTCAAAGATCAAGTGACCATAGGAGTGTGGATTCATTTCTGGGTCTTCAATTCTGTTCCATTGATCTACATGTCTGTTACTGTACCAATACCATGCAGTTTTTAACACTATTGCTCTGTAGTACAGCTTGAGGTCCGGGATACTGATTCCCCCAGAGGTTCTTTTACTCTTGAGAATAGTTTTAGCTATTCTGGGTTTTCTGTTATTCCAGATGAATTTTTGAATTGCTCTTTCTAACTCTATGAAGAATTGAGTTGGGATTTTGATGGGGATTGCATTGAATCTGTGTATTACTTTTGGTAAGATGCTCATTTTTACTATATTAATCCTGCCAATCCATGAGCATGGCAGATTTTTCCATCTTCTGAGGTCTTCTTCAATTTCTCTCTTCAGAGACTTGAAGTTCTTGTCATACAGATCTTTCACTTGTTTGGTTAGAGTCACGCCAAGATACTTAATAAGGTTTGTGGCTATCGTGAAGGGTATCATTTCTCTTACTTCTTTCTCAGCCTGCTTATCCTTTGAGTATAGGAAGGCTTCTGACTTGCTTGAGTTGATTTTATATCCGGCCACTTTGCTGAAGTCGTTTATCAGCTGTAGGAGTTCTCTGGTGGAGTTCTTTGGGTCGCTTAAGTATACTATCATATCGTCTGCAAATAGTGATAGTTTGACTTCTTCCTTTCCAATTTGTATCCCTTTGACCTCTTTTTGTTGTCTAATTGCTCTAGCTAGAACTTCAAGTACTATATTGAAAAGATATGGAGAG
Source organism: Tokudaia tokunoshimensis (assembly GCA_036184795.1). Taxonomy (NCBI): domain Eukaryota; kingdom Metazoa; phylum Chordata; class Mammalia; order Rodentia; family Muridae; genus Tokudaia; species Tokudaia tokunoshimensis. The sequence continues at coordinate 82,548,563 of BTHU01000023.1, forward strand.
AGAGGGCAGCCTTGTCTAGTCCCTGATTTTAGTGGGATTGCTTCAAGTTTCTCTCCATTTAGATTGATGCTGGCTACCAGTTTGCTGTAAATTGCTTTTACTATGTTTAGATATGGGCCTTGAATTCCTGATCTTTCCAAGACCTTTAGCATGAAAGGATGCTGAATTTTGTCAAATGCTTTCTCAGCATCTAATGAGATAACCATGTGGTTTTTTTCTTTGAGATTGTTTATGTAGTGGATTACATTGATGGATTTCCTTATATTGAACCATCCCTGCATCCCTGGGATGAAGCCTACTTGATCGTGGTGGATGATCGTTTTGATGTGTTCTTGGATTCGGTTGGCAAGAATTTTATTGAGTATTTTTGCATCGATATTCATAAGAGAGATTGGCCTGAGATTCTCTTTCTTTGTCGGATCTTTGTGTGCTTTTGGTATTAGTGTAATTGTGGCTTCATAGAACGAGTTGGGTAGTGTTCCTTTTTTTGTATTTTGTGGAACAGTTTGAAGAGTATTGGTGTTAGGTCTTCTTTGAAGGTCTGATAGAATTCTGCACTAAAACCATCTGGACCTGTGCTTTTTTTGGTTGGAAGACTTCCAATGACAACTTCTATTTCTTCAGGGGTTATAGGACGGTTTAGATGGTCTATTTGATCCTGATTTAATTTTGGTACTTGGTATCTGTCAAGGAAATTGTCCATTTCCTCAAGATTTTCTAGTTGTGTTGAATACAGGTTTTTGTAGTAGGATCTGATGATTTTTTGAATTTCCTCAGTTTCTGTTGTTATCTCTCCCTTTTCGTTTCTGATTTTATTAATTTGGATACTATCTCTGTGCTCTCTGGTTAGTCTGGCTAAGGGCTTATCTATCTTGTTGATTTTCTCAAAGAACCAACTCCTCGTTTTGTTGATTCTTTGTATGGTTTTATTTGTTTCTACTTGATTGATTTCAGCCCTGAGTTTGATGATTTCCTGCCTTCTACTCCTCTTTGGTGTATTTGCTTCTTTTTGTTCCAGGGCTTTCAGGTGTGCCATTAAGCTGTTAGTGTATGCTGTCTCCCGTTTCTTTTTGGCGGCACTCAGGGCTATGAATTTTCCTCTTAGCACTGCTTTCATTGTGTCCCATAAGTTAGGGTATGTTGTGCCTTCATTTTCGTTAACTTTCAAAAAGTCTTTGATTTCTTTCTTTATTTCCACCTTGACCAAGTTATCATTGAGTAGAGCATTGTTCAGCCTCCATGTGTACGTGGGTTTTCTTTTGTTTTTGTTGCCATTGAAGACCACCCTTATTCCATAGTGATCTGATAGGAGGCATGGGATTATTTCTATCTTCTTGTATCTGTTGAGGTCTGATTTGTGACCAATTATATGGTCAAGTTTGGAGAAGGTACCATGAGGAGCTGAGAAGAAGGTGTATTCTTTAGCTCTAGGATGAAATGTTCTATATATATATCAGTTAGTTCCATTTGGTCCAAGGCTTCAATTAGATTCACTGTGTCCCTGTTTAGTTTCTGCTTTCCTGAACGATCCATTTCAGAGAGCGGGGTGTTGAAGTCACCCACTATTATTGTGTGCGGTGCGATGTGTGCTTTGAGTTTTAGTAAAGTTTCTTTTACGAATGAGGGTGCCCTTGCATTTGGAGCATAGATATTCAGAATTGAGAGTTCTTGATGGTGGATTTTTCCCTTGATCAGTATGTAGTGTCCTTCTGTGTCTTTTTTGATGACTTTAGGTTGAAAATCAATTTTATCTGATATTAGGATGGCTACTCCACCTCGTTTCTTGGGGCCATTTGCTTGTAAAATTGTTTTCCAGCCTTTTACTCTGAGGTAGTGTTTGTCTTTGACACTGAGGTGCGTTTCCTGCATGCAGCAAAATGCTGGGTCCTGTTTACGTATCCAGTCTGCTAGTCTATGTCTTTTAATTGGGGAATTGAGACCATTGATATTAAGAGAGATTAAGGCATAGTGATTATTGCCATCTGCCATTCTTGACGCTATCTTTATGTTTGAGTGGTTATCTACTTTTGGGTTTGATTCAAGAAGGTTATTATCTCATTTTTTCCAGGGTGTTGTTTCTCTCCCTGTATTGGAGGTTTCCACCTATTATCCGTTGCAGGGCTGGATTTGTGGAAAGATATTGTGAAAATTTGGTTTTATCATGGAATATCTTGGTCTCTCCATCTATGGTGATTGAGAGTTTTGCTGGGTATAGTAGTCTAGGCTGGCATTTGTGCTGTCTTAGTGTCTGCATGAGATCTGCCCAGGATCTTCTGGCTTTCATAGTCTCTGGTGAGAAGTCTGATGTGATTCGGATAGGTCTTCCTTTGTATGTTACTTGGCCCTTTTCTCTTACTGCTTTTAGTATTCTTTCTTTGTTTAGAACATTCGGTGTTTTGATTATTATGTGACGGGAGGTATTTCTGTTCTGGTCCAGTCTGTTTGGAGTTCTGTAGGCTTCTTGTACGTTCATCGGCATCTCTCTCTTTAAGTTAGGGAAGTTTTCCTCCATAATTTTGTTGAAGATGTTTACTGGCCCTTTAAGTTGCAAATCTTCACTCTCATCTATACCTATAATCCTTAGGTTTGGTCTTCTCATTGTGTCCTGGATTTCCTGGATGTTTTGGGTTACGTGTTTTTTGCATTTTGCATTTTCTTTGACTGTTGAGTCGATGCTTTCTATGGAATCTTCAGCACCTGAGATTCTTTCTTCCATCTCTTGTATTCTATTGTTTATGTTTGCATCTATGACTCCTGATTTCTTCCCAAGGTTTTCTATCTCCAAAGTTGTCTCCCTTTGTGATTTCTTAGTTTTTTCTACTTCCTTTTTTAGTTCCTGGATGGATTTGCTGAGATCCTTCACTTGTTTGTTTGTATTTTCCTGTATTTCTTTAAGGTATTTTTGCATTGCCTCTTTCAGGATTTCTTCCTGATGACCCACGTTCTCCTGCATTTCTCTGAGTGATTTTTGTGCTTCCTCCTCATGGGAATCCATCTGTTGATCCATTGTCTCCTGCATTTCTTTAAGCAGTTCCCATGTTTCCTTTGTAAGGGCATCTAACCGTTCATTCATTTCTTTAAGCAATTTTTGTGTTGCCTCCTTATGGGCATCTGTCTGTTGACCCATATTCTTCTGCATTTCTTTATGCCAATTTTGTGATTCCTTTGTGAGTGCATCTACCCGTTGATTCATCTCGTTAAGCGATTTTTGTGTTGTCTCCTTGTGCGCCTCCATCTTTTGATCCATGTCCTCCCTCATTTCTCTAAGCGATTTTTGTGTTTTCTTTTTAAGGGCTTCTAACCATTGATTCATGGTCTCCTGTAACTCTTTATGAGATTTATTTGTGTCCTTCTTGTGATCCTCTAATAGCATCATGAGAAGTGATTTTAAATCCAGATCTTGTCTTTCGGGTGTGGTGGGGTATCCAGGACTTGCTGCTGTTGGAGAGTTGGGTTCGGATGGTCCCACATTACTTTGATTTCTGTTAGTAACATTCCTACGTTTGCCTTTTGCCATCTGGATACCTCTGCTGTTAGTTGGTCCTGCTGCCACTGGCTGTTGGTTGGACCTCTTGTGAGCCTGCAAAGCTATTTCTGCCCCCCCTGGATTGCCAGGATTCCCCTGGCACCGATTTCTGGGGCCTGCCTGCTCCTGAGTGACTTTGGAGCCCTAATGTGCCTTGCCCCAAGTGATCTTATATTGGGGAGGCCTTGCACATCCAAAGGCTCAGCCTAGTGGATTCCTGGAGCAGAGGTCGCCAAAGGGAGGCTGGTAGGCTCCTGCCCTGTGCAGGGGTGAGTGATCTCTCCTGGGGGGGGAGGGGGGGGTCCCTCTGCTAGGCAGAAGTCCCGCAGCAGAGCTGGCGCGCTGGTTACTGCAGATCAGCCCTGCACTTGGGAGCTGCATACACACAAGCCGCCCGAGACCCAAGCGATATTATGCCTGTCTGTCTCAGAACCTGGCTGTCCCAACTTCCCTGTCACTGGAGCAAAGATGGCGGAGTGCAATCTGCACACTCTCTGTGGTGCTGCTCACCTGCAGAAGTGATGGCCTGCCGATCTGGCACCCAGACGACCACAGCGCTGACCAGTTCTCGGTCACAGATGGAAGCCCCAACAGGCCGTGTCCCAAGTGATGTTATATTGGGGATAGGGAGCTTGGGATACCTGTCTCTTCAGTGAAGTCTGTGGGAACAGAGGTCGCGGAAGGAAAGCTGGTCCATTGTCTAATTTTCTAAAGTGTAATTTGCACATAAAGTGAGTGTCATCATCATGATTCATTTGTAACTATATTTCACATGATTAACTATTTTCATCTTGTGGAGATAGTGTATTAGAGTTAGATTTTTGTTATTTTTACTATGTGATAATGGAAGTGTCAGAATTAATGAAGAGATATAACAGACGTCCATTTTCTTGTTCCCTTGTTCTCACATTATTGGAAATTATCCTTTTATCCTCAATCTGTTGTCTTTATAGGAATCATTTAGACTTGTGTTTCCATTTTCTAGGGTTCATTTGGTTAAAACTATCTAAAATAATCAGTAAATATACCTAACAATAACTATAGTGTGTTGCAGGACACTTAATGTGAGTAAATATTCATTGTGAACACTGCATTGCAACCTTAAGTAACTTCATGCACCATTAAATCTCTGGATCCAGGGAGGAAGCTAGTATGTGTTCTTGGTTACGTGTTAGTAAATCTTATTTTCCTTAATCTTTGGAATGACTCTGGTTTGTCAACCCCAGTGATTCCTTTATATAATCTTTATACTCTAGAAAAATCAGTTGAAGATTGTGCTCACAATTCATAAATATGAGACAGTGAAAATACTAGTTACATTTTCTTACATTAAAATACATGATCTTGGGTGGAGGCCTCTGATTGGATCATGAAAAAAAGATATAATGAGGAAGTTGTGTGCCAAACTTACTAATACTCACTTAATAATATTATGCCTTTGCTTTTGCTTTTAGTTTTATTCTATATTCAGAAATACTATCTTTCCACTTTATTGTTTTGACTTTGTTTTCTACCTGAGCTTCCATATGTTATATTGAATGTTTTGTTGTATTTTGTTGAAAGAAGCTAAAATTATGGAATAGAAAATAAAGTTCTGGTTATAGGGATGCATACCTGAGAGGTTGAAGCAGAAGAATTATGACTTTTAGGATACCCTGGGCTACATTGCAAAATCCTGTATGAATAAGACAGAATACAACAAAACTCAAACTTACCTACCAACCAAACAACTTCAAAAATTATTTATTTAAATCCCAAATAAATAAAAACATTTATAATTCTATACATATATCAAATATATAATTAAACAAAATTTACTAATTTTAAAATCATAAAGCATCAAAAATAATTATATCCATTGTTGGTACTAGTGTATTTTAAACACTACAGTGCTATTAATTCATTTTTCTTTAAGGTGTATATCTCCTTAGCCTAGGATTTTGGAGGTAGAGGAAGGCAAGGACACCAGAATTAATGAAACATTCAATGCAATAAAATTCAGCTGGTACTACTTTTAACCTTCTCATCTGAGTTGAGTTTTACATAGTTCCTCTTTAACAACGTTGGTAGTACAGTCTTTGGGGTTATACGTATAAGTCAGTGTTATAGCATGTGCCAGATGTATATGAGACTCTAGGTTCAAGCCCCAGCACCAAAATAAATGAAATGAACACACAACACACACACACACACACACACACACACAATCAAACAACATTTCATGAAGTAAAGGAATGTTTCTACACAGAGATAACTATATGAGATATGAAAACAGGAAAAAGATGATATTTATAATTATTGCTTAATTGAAAATTATTGTAAGTTTGGTCAGTTATTTAGACTTTGGCATCACTTTTTTTATACTACATACTTCATATAATGTGGATATATTAAAGAAATATGAAATATGCTTAAACTTGCTTTGTGTTATTACCGTAGAAAGAAATCTGTGTTTAGAAGTAGTTTCATATTCAATTATGTTGCTTAGAGTTAATATTGAGTTACGAGTATTGCTCTATTTAGTTTTATTATTGTATTATGAAGCTGGAGTTAATGATTTGGAAGTATCAGCTGCATAATTAGTAGTATGTTTTTATTTCTATAGGAATAAAATGAGTCATTATAGACTCTTCTGTTCATATGAATGCTACCCATTCCTAACTAATGTAAACAGCCATTTCATAAGTGAAAAAATGCTAAAGATTCTGAGGCAACTTTCAGTATTTAAAGCAAAGTTCCCAAGTTTTGGTTCTTCAGTAGCAAGAAAGGAGGCTCAAAAATTATTCAGTAAGTGTTTACTGCATTCCAGGGACAAGGATCTTTCTTTTTTGGGATTGCAGAGATTAGTTCCTGCTTTTAGTTGTCTTAGAGCAGTGTTTTTAAACCTCTGAGTTGTGACCCTTTTGGGGGTTACATGTCAGATATCCTGCCTATGAGATATTTATGATTCATAACAACAGCAAAATTGCAGTTGTGAAGTAGCAATGAAATAATTTTATAGGTGATGGTCACCACAATGTGAGGAAGTGTATTAAACTTTTGTAGCACTAGGAAGGTTGAGAACCGCTTCCTTGAAGTTTTAGAGAGATAGTTCTATGACAAAAGTATTAATATAAGTTATATGAAAGAACAGGATGGTTTCCGTTTAACAGAGGGGCACTGTGGGAAATCTTATAGCAGGCTTAGTAGGTGAGCATTGTTTTAAAGTGTAAGGACTGGACAGAAGCTGATTGAGTAGAAGGCAGCGCATCACTGAGTGAGAAGTGGAGGAGGGAACAGCATCATGTAAAACATAGTGGGAAGAATGAAATGACATATTACATGGAGCAGTCACCACATCATAAAATCCAACGTCAAGTGAATGGATGTCTGCTATTTCAAGATGAAGGTGAAGCCTCAGAATATTTGAAAGTGGGAGAGATAGATTCTACAAAATGTTACCTGAATATAAATTGAAGCTGAGGTGTATATTTTGGCCTGAGAGAATTCAGACTTCAAAAAATATTTGCTTGGTTCTTAAGGTAATTTTCTTCAATCCAGCTACCATCCTCTTTAATTTGACAGTTGAAATGCTTCAGTATCTCACCATTTTGATCATAAGTATACCTGTTGTGGAGTTTTAAACATAGATTAAGTATTAAGAGAGATTAGTTTGCTCTTCAATCAAGAAGGTTGCAGCAACAGGCTCCAGATGGCTTCATAGGAATTGCTTGCAGAGCTACATAGTGAAATATAGTCTGATTAAGGAGCTGTTGCCACTCCAGAACCAATTGGTCTGTCTAAGTAAAAAAAAAAGTGGGTGTTGCCATCAGTTCCTTATCTACCTCATCTCTGTTGTTCCCCATACCAACAAGATGGATGGCGTTTTCAAGGCATATTTCTTCACATAGTTCATTTCTGAGACTATACCTTTTATAAATGCCTTTTATTGGTAAAGAACAAGCCACAGGTCTGTACTGAAATTATATATAAGGGATATAGACAAATTCAGTTTTTCTAAACTTATTTTTTTATGTGAAACTGACAATGTGGATGCATTAAAGTGTAAAAGGTGACCTCAGGGATCTTCTCGTTCTTCATCTCCCTCTGTCTCTCTGTCTCTGTCTCTACACACACACACACACACACACACACACACACACACATTCAGCTATATTATCTCATTTTTCTTTGTAATATATAGCAAATTTCTGAGACTTTTTTGGTGAATATATATACATATACACATATCTATGTTGTATATATCCTATTAAATTTTGCTATTATTTGTTTTCATGGGTAACCGTAGTCCTTGGAAGCATGGAATAAAGAGTAAGAGTGTGTGTGTGTGTGTGTGTGTGTGTGTGTGTGTGTGTGTGTGTGTGTATGTGTGTGTGTGTGTGTGTGTGTGTGTGTGTGTGTGTGTTTGCTATTGAGGTAAATGCATGGCTTTGCAAGGACTATATAATTCATATCTGTTGCAAACTACCAAAGTGTTTTGTAGCCTAGCTTAAAGACTTTTTCTTTCTTCTCAGTGTTTATTTAGCTAAATAGAAATATAAGCTATGAATACATGTGAAATACATACAAAATTATGCTATCTCAAGTGTGAAATAATGAACTATTTAAAAATTTTGTTGATAGATATTAATTGCATTAATCACTTATGAAGCAATTAAAGCAGTAATCCATCCTCACATTCTTTCTAACAGGAGGATATGAACCTTAATGAAGAAAAGAAGGCTCCTTTGCGAGACAAGGATTTTGCCACAAAGCGTGAGATGGTTGTCCAGTATATTTCTGCCACTGCCAAATCTGTAAGTAGAGACACTTCCCAGGCACCAATGGAATGAACTTAGCTGTTTGCTTGAAAGTTTAAAGAAAACTCAGCTTTTTATATTCTTGCCTCAGTGCAATCATATTAACAATTTAAGTCTGTCTATCTATCTATCTATCTATCTATCTATCTATCTATCTATCTATCTATCTATCTATCTATCTATCTATCTATCTCATATTTATCTATCTCAGTATTAAACTATTCATTAGACATGAGAGATCCATTATTGTAAACAAGAGACCAATATGGAAGTCTCTTGACAGAATTCAATGAATTTGAGAGCGGAGGTTTTCTGCCCTTATAAAAAGTTGGCATTCCGCTTAGTATACACATTGCTACATGAAAATTTCAGAGTTGAAGGGAGAAAACGCAAACAGCATAGCTACCTTTAAGTTTGCATCGAAGCATCTAAGTTTTGGATTTTTTTCGTATTTGGCTTTGTTTGGAATGCAAACTGTTAGCTGCCTTATATTTGTTGTGGTAAAGTTTACTTTAATGTAAAGGGAAATATACACCAGGAACTTTAATCAAATCTGTATAAATTTCAAAATCTAAATGTATGATTCATTGAAAGACTTTATTGTCTAAAAGAAAAACTTTACTGCTTTAATGGATTTAATTCACTCATTTTAGTTATCCTTCTAAGGTTCTCTGAAAAGTAGCCTTCAGGTTTGATTATTTTTGTAGAAAAAATACACTTTTGATGTGGTAAAAGATATATTTTGTATTTCTGAAAAGAGCTTTCCATGGAAGATTTCATGAAATCACTATACGTATCTGTAATATATACATGCATATATATATATATATATATATATGTATATATATATTCATGCACAATTTATATGTAGGAATATGAGTTTACTGTCATTTGTACACATGCATTTAAAAAAAAGTATTTTCAGTTTAAACCATTGACCAGTGAAGAAAATGTTCTTTACTGTAAAAGTATATTCTAACATTATTTGACTATCTCATTCATACTTTTTAGTACTATAATTCCAATAGCAACTGCTGAATTTTGCAATTGCATTGATTCTATATTGTACTTTAGGCAAGCTAAATCTGAATGCTGAAATATTTAAACATAATGCATTGCAGCTCTGCCAGAGCAGAGTTAACAGCATGTTTTTTAATTTGGTTCTGGTATCCAAAGGCAGAAATATGTTTCAAGTGATAAGTGAAATTTGCCATGAGCATCGTTTTCAATAGAATTAGGTGATGCATAGGGTTTTTACTTTGAAATTCTGATGAATCTCTTCTCATTTTTGCACTCAAGTTATTGTTCCCCGTAAAAAGCTTTAGGAAATGTAGGGCATGTATATTCAGTGTTGTTTTTTAAATGCCTAGCGGCAAGTATACTGGCAAATCTATATAACTATATCTGAGTACAAAGTGGGGATAATATATGACTAATCATGTGTTGCTTTAATGATGGGATTTATTAGCATCTCTGGCTTATTTGTTGATATTGTTTGGGTAAGTGGGACTGACTATAATGAAGATTATATGCTGTTCTCATTCCTTGACCTTTGGATAATTACTTATTATCTATGCACAGCATATTTTAATTTATGTTCATACTGTGTTCTCTCCAACTGATAAAGAAAATGTACAGTTTTAAATCTTATGCTCATTTTCATATTGAAATGAAAGAAAGTTTGGCTGATGCAGTAGTATAGCATTAAGTGCACCTGCCTAACCTATTAAGGCTTTGGATTTTGTCTCTACCACTGGAGACAGATTGGGAGATAGAAATAGAGAAAGGTAGAGGAAGGGAAGATGATAGATAAGAGCTTATTTTAACTGCTTCATTCAATTGATAGAAATGGAGTATTATAAGACATAAAATTTTCCATTTCAAGTAGTCACAAAATTAGTTCTACTGTTTTGATGGCCATTATTGTCTCATTTAGCATACTTGTTAGCTCTTCTTTCTTTGTAAAAATTCCAAGACTTAGATTTTTCCTACTTTTTATGAGCCAAATATTTTGATGGAAGAGAATCAGCTGTCAGGCATGTTTTGAAGCTTTCTCACCTTGGAAAAACAGTAATTAGTACTGGTTTCTATCATTAAAACTATGAAAATTGTTTATTTAATTTCCTTTTAAAGATAAGAGGGCTGCCATTCACTGGGTAACAATATTCAATACGAAGCAATGCTTTTACCTGTTCATCATCCTGACAGTCAATTTTGCACCAATTATCACTGAATGTGTGGCTGTTGGCCTGTGTGGAGCTTAGGTTTCTGCCCTGCTGTCGGATTTTCATAAGGTGTTAAATATGCTTTGCCTGCCCTGTACATTTTTACTTTTTCATTATATATTGATATTAAAGATGTTTCCTCATTTAATGCAGATAGGATGGTACATATCATGTTATAAAAAGTCTTTGTAAGGAATCAGTATTCCCATCTGAAAGTAAAACCATTGTTAAAGTGAAAAAATGTTCCATAGCCACATGTAAGATATAGGAGTACTATAGCTAAATTTTAGTGTAAAACTTTGTTTTCTCCTTTAACTAACTGCATTTTTTCTTTTATATGGAATTTAAACAATGAGAAAGTGAGCTCTGAGGAAGAGCCAGTCTTGCTAGGAAAGGGCATTAAGAGATGATGCTGCAACACACAGCTATGTGTCAGAACCTGTTTCTAAAACAAACAAGTCTGATTTTGCATCATTAATATTGTTACAATTAGTATTGGTCAAGAGGATATTAAGAAAACCACAAGTTGATGTTGTAAAACAATTGTTTGATTCTCCATACATACCTAATGTAATGTCCAGTAATAGACAGCTATATGAGTATTAAAGGAATAATAGATTGGGTAACTCAGTCTTGAGTGAACTTTTAATATGGATGTGGAGAGCCTAGTCTGTATTTATTGCTCTGAGATCCAGATGCTTGTTATTGTAGGAGGGGTGAGGGTAGACCTGACCTATGGGAGCTGGCATGCATAGATTATTTAGTTACAAATAACAAAGAAGATTGTATAGTTTCAAAGTGCCATGAAGAAATGGAAATAAGGTATGCCCTACTAAATCATTACCTAGCATACTATGCTAGTGATTTAGAGAAGATCTTGCATATACCTAATAGCATATGCAGGCACTCATGAGGAAAAGTTACTCACCTCACGTTAGTCAGCCATATATCCTTCTCCTTATGACAATGCGAAGAAAGCAGTTTACTTCTAATTTTAATGAGTATATTTGAGATTGAGATTTTAGAACACGACTGATTACAATCTTGACATGTGAGGCATTGAACAGTATGGTTGTTTCAAAAAAATTCTCAACAGTTTATAAGAAAATGATTATATCAATTATATCTACAGATTTGTAGACTTAAAAAAGATAGAAATTAGTTGAAAGTTGTAGTACAAGTGTCAATATATATGCACTTATCGTGACTTTTTTTTTTTAACATTATTAGATAATTTTTCCTCAGGTCCTTTTCATCCATGGGGTCAATGTCTTAAAAGATATGACCAAATTATTTTCTCTATGCTTCTCTTGACTAATGAATCTTATGTATTTCTGTATGTGCTTTAGCTAAATGAAATCCTTTTCAATCTAAATGAATCATTAAAAGGTCTTCAATGGGCCACATTTTGGTTATTTCATGGACTATGAACCTGTCTTAGCTGTCATTCTTTGTTTTTGGTCCCATGTCTGTGATAAAGAAACAAGGGACAAATATAATCACTGTCGTCTTTGGTGGGAGGAAATAATTTACGTCAATAGTATATCTTTCATTTCAGAGGACTGTTGTGGTACCAAAGAAGATTTTATTCATCTAAATAATTGCTGCTTGTAAACAGGGTGTTGAATGCTTTTAAAAAATTTACTTCTCTTTTTGGAGAGTCTGAAATCATTCAGATTGCTGAATCCTTTCTCTTTTTGGATTCTTATGAAATCATTTACTTGGAAGCTGCCATTATCTTTTTGTATCTTGTGATATCTCACTAAGCCAGGATATTTAATGGGATTTCAGTTAAATTTGATGTTTGTTTTAAAACACTAGCTGAAAAATTTAACACGTCTTGATAATAACTGTTATCAGATGAATGGTATTCAATGGGAATTAGCTATTTTTGGCACACTGCTCGGTATTCAAGTGTGGGAATCAGATAACAGTGATTTGACTTATATTTGGATTTTGGAATAGATTATGTTTATGTTAAGAGTTTCCTGTTGTTTTCTTAAACAGATCCTGCCTCAGAAATTGTCTTATCTATTGAAATTCTGAACTGTTTTCTCTGTATTATGTGCATTTTTATGGATAAAGTATATTGTTTGTCCTTACATCATATAAAAATCTAATTTCATACTTGGAACAGTAGGTTGATTGTAATGCATGAAAACCCAAATCATTTTAATTGTTTGTCCTTAGTCTTTAGACTTTCGATTTTGAAATGTGGCACACATTAATATTTGTTGTTTGTTTTAGTCTCAAGATCTCAAGCACTAAATGTGTTAGTAGAGTAGGCTAGTTACTAATTTATTAAACACTAAACTTTTGTGAAAGCTTCTGATTACTAATATTATTGCTGTTTGTTTTTTTTTACACCATAACCATTCTCCGTTGACCACTGTATGCAGATAGTTGGAAGTAAAGTTGTGGTAAGTACAAGAGATGTGCACTACATTTTTCTTTTGGAGATTTGAGACTATTGCATGCAATTTTTAAGGTTTGGTGTTTCATTTGCTATATATTCTTACAAAGTGTTAAGGTAAATATTGAGATAAAGTAATTAAAACTTAACTATGTTAAGTGCTTACTTATAGTTTTGGAGCATGTTTAAGAAGTTTGTTTTTCTGTTCCCCATACATTGGGAATTATGTTGGATAGCTTGGGGAAAATTGTATGTTACATGTTAGTTTCTCAGGATGGGGCCAGGGTCCTAAAGCATTGGTCTTCTGTTTATACAAATTTTTGTTATGATGTCTTAATTTGATTTTGGTGACACACACACACACACACACACAAACACAAACACACACAGACATACACACACATTGATAAAAGAAACTGGGGCAATGCAGTTAGGTGACCTGAAGACCTGGTTTTGCTGGATGATGGTAGGTAATACCTCTGATTTTTAGGGAGTAATGTTTCCTTGTACTTCAGGTACAAGGTACAAGGTAGTTAAGTTGAAATCATCAGCTTAACTTACATTTTAAGGATCTTTTTGATGCTACCACTTAAAGATTTTATACTTAGGGTATTACATTTTTAATACACCCCTGTAGCAAGCCAGACATTGCCTGTATTGTAATTCAAAGCTATTTGTAATTACTTTCGCTCCTTGAGTATGTATTACTTATTTGAAGAATAGAATTTGAAACATCTTTAAAGTCACAGAGAAATGAAGTATTTGGCATAGAGAATATGCTTAATATTTGCTTTGCTTTTGAAAATTCTCTTTTTTTCCTCCTTCTTCTCCATGGGAAATATTGCACATGTTTGCCAGAATATGTTACTTCCTTCTACTCATATATATTATATATATTATATATATATATATAATATATATATATATATTATATATATATATATATCAAGGCACATGTGTAGAGGTCAGAGGACCTCTTGCACAAGTCACTTTTCTCTTTTCATCATGGAGTTTTAATTCAGGTTGTCAGGCCTGGAGGCCAGTACCTTTACCCACTAAGCCATCTCTCTGACCTTATGCTTCCTTTAAGAAGGCATCCTCAGCTGTGTTCCTGTCTTTATCTGGACACTTGGTAGTGCCTAAAGAAACTTTCTTTGGATCCTTCTATATCAAGCATATTATACATTTTAATTAGAGTATTATTTTCTTCTTTGGTAGCCTAGCGAGTACTTAAGTATTAATCTTGATTAACATTCATGTTGCAGGTGAAGCTGTCCCAGGTAACTTCCATACCATAGCATACTTTCTTTTTTAACATTTTAGAATAAATCTTTTACAGACCTCCTTTTGTCAATCAATACAGCTTTTGCTCTCAAGAAACTAGGTCTAAATGGGATGAGACAGATGACAACAGAGAGGTATATAGCACAGAGAGAGGACCCAAAGAGACTATATTGTCAGTGTTTCAAAGTGAGAGACCACCAATTATGAGTGGTTTCTACAGTGTTTTGAAAGGTGATGTTTTTTGATAAGTTCTATGTATAGATCCAGAGTATATCTTGTTTTATGCTCATTTTCTGATCTTTCATCTGCTTCTCACATTGAGCTGTCAACTTTTGCTACAAAGAAGAGTAAACTTAAGGAATCTCTTCTACAGGAAATGAGGAAGGTTTAATTTAGAGGTAGGTGGGATGCATTATGGAAATTTTTTGTCCTATTCTGTTTTGCAGTTTGAGAGAAATGAACAAACAATGTATAAAATCATATCAGTTATACTACAGCTACAAAAGGGCTTATTGTGTCATGGACACATTAATCTTCCAAAGGTGGGAGGAATATTTTTACTGATAAAATAAGCAGGTAGAAATTTCATAGAGGTGATATAGACAGTCGAATTCTCAAATAACCAATTTATGTATTGTGGTTACTTAGAGATTGTAGCATTAGTTAAAAAATGAGGGCTGGAAGAGCCAGTGAAATTGGAAACAATGAAGTAGATTTGCTTGGCCTTTTCCCTTTTGTTTCTGTAACGCTGATTGCAAGCTGAAATAATAGCATTTGAGGCTCTGCTGCTGATTTCTTTCTTTCTTTCTTTCTTTCTTTCTTTCTTTCTTTCTTTCTTTCTTTCTTTCTTTCTTTCTTTCTTTCTTTAACGATCAGTGCTGCTTTTCAGTTTTCATATTTACAAGTATTACTTTAAAAAGCAAATCTGAAATGTGCCTGTTATTGGGACACTGCTACAACTTCATCCCCAGGTCATATGGATTCTGACTTTATGACTTCTAGTACTTACTCCACAGTTTTTGTGTAAAGCCTTTCTTAATTCTAATTGCCTAAACCACCTTCTATTTCCACCTAATTCCTTACTAGGATTCCTGTAGCTCTTTCTCTTACATATGCATTTCTTTCCTATTTGGTAATTCCTATGACCAAATTCCTAAGAGCTTTTAAAAAATGTCATACCTACTTTGCTTTATAGTAATTTCCATACTTGAACAGTAACCTCTATCATTGTTTGGTTCTATCTTTCTGTGTCCACAGGATAGATTCTGAAATTTTTAGAAGTCATATAGCAAATGGGTTCAGTTTGAGACTGCATAGGACCTGTATGTTCTTGATTTATTCATATAGATCGGGTATGAAGATCTGACTTCCCATTGTGAAATGAAAGAACTAAGTTCAAGATAGTTTTCTTGTGTAGTATTTGTTTTTGATATATTTAAAATATAAATAAACATTTCAATCATATATCCAGTTTATTCTTTCATTAAATATAGTATCTATTAAACATTTTTTAAAAAAAACATAAAGCATAATATCTACAGTGTAAACTGAAATTAAGACCATGATTTTTTTTACCTTTTGGTCAGTATGCAAAATGTAGATTCAGAGGTAGAAATACAATTATTTCTGGGTCATGAATCCTGAGAACGATTTTGCTGAATGCTAGTGGAAGGGTTCGCCTCTCTTTTGGAAGCTATGTGCTACTTGTACATTATTGCTGGGTTTTGAACAAAAAGTAAAACAACAACAATGAGAGAAACACCTTATGTGTGAAGTTAACATTGCTATATTTATTTTAAAGAGACATTAAAATAGTTAAGGATTTTTTATAGTTTCTGTCTATGAAGTGAAAATGACAAAATGTCTTCTATTACCTATCTGAAAGTAACAAAGGATTTGGAGTCAGGCAGAAGGAGAACTGAATGATGGTTTTTTTGTGGGTTGACTTCTAAATAAGTGTGGTAGAATGTTGTGAACCAAAATAGTTTTTATTGTTTAGTAACACATTGCATAAAACAGATTTAGAAAACAGTTCAAATGATTGATTTGATTTCTTTGCAAGCCAGGAATAGATTATCAACAAATATAAAAGTAAGCATTCTTACATAGGGAAAAGGAACAATTGACATGATTATATATGATACATTAAAAAATAGAAATATAATGACTAAACCTTACAAGGTTAAACATAAGGCAATTTAATATAATAAATAATTCAGGGCCTAGGACAGCAACAGAAACTTTAGACTTGTTTGTTTTACCTATGAAAAGACCAGAATTTAAATGCTTGATTTAGGGTTAAACATGGTGGTGCAGCCTTTTAATCCCAAAATATGGGAGGAAGAGGCAAGCAAATCTCTTTGAGTTCATGGCCAGCCAGAATTATGTAATGAGACTCTTTAACAGAAAAAAAATGCATAATTTTGTGCATTCATTCTTTGTAACTGTGTAGAGACACAGTCTTATGTAGTTAGTCAAGGCTGTGCTTGTATTCCCTATCTTTCTGCATTGAACACAAGTTATACAAGCATACCCCATCACACCTAACTGCTCTTTTTAAGAGCCAAAGTTACTAGGTACCTGTTATATGCCAGGTGCTATACTTGGTGTTAATACCAGAGCCTCTGTCCATAATGCATGACTTTGCATAGTAACATAGATCCATATTCAGTGATATTGACATAAAAACATGAATGTTGAAAAATGAATTACTTTTCCTGTTTTGACTAAAATTGGGGGGAGAGAACTAATCTCATTCTGATTCTTTCTTTCCCTTTCCCTTATCAGTGTTATAACTTTTAAAAAAAGAGAAGAAACAAAAGCCTCAAAATATTCATATATAACTTTGCTTTCCGGCTCCATTTCAGGAAGTAGCCAGTCATTCTTTTTGGTGAATGGACTGTTTCCAACCTTCCTTGGCACAGCCTGTAGAAAATCAGATCTCAGAACCACCATTTAAATGTACAGATCTTACTTTCTAGACCTCCTTGTAGTGCTAGGATGATAAACTATCCAGGTAGTACTCATGGAGTGAACATTTTAGTTGGGGAAACAGACAGGAAGACACATAGCAAATATTATGACAGGTCTTGATGTGCTATGGAGAAAAACAGTAAAAAAAAAAGAGCAAGATGAGAAAGCAGAGTGATCAACAGAATGCTGTTCTAAACAGGCGAGCTCTGTGAGCAAGTGATATTTGAATGGAGAACTTAGGGAAAATGGAGAGAGCCAGGCAGGTGTCTGGGAACAAGCTTTGCAGCCACAGACACTGTCAAGTACAAAGGCCTTGAGGCAGGAATCTGTATGGAGTGTTTGAAGAATAGCATGGAGGACACTATGCGTAGCCTGACATGAGCAAAGGACAGAAAGGGCTATTTAACAGGCAATGCCAAGAGCTAGTTATAATGGCAGAAATATATATTATGCGTAGTTAGCAGTTCCCAGACTTGGAAAGGTATGCTGTGGTCATTTTAGGAGAGACAAATGAAGGACATGTCAGTTGAATAGTCACTGCGTGGGTCTGAATGTTTTTTGAGGCTTAGAATAGCAGAATCAGAGATTTCTTCGGTGGAGTGTTCATATAGCATTAGACTTTGGAGAGGTTAGAATAGGGAAGAGAGATCAAGGAGGTGCTTTCTGCAGTGGTCTCATATGAGTCTGAACTGTGATGTGCAGTTAGTAGGAACTAAATGGGGGATATAGATGAGAGAACAAGGAAGATCGGATGTGTACTATATCAGCCCCGGTAAATGAATAAAAAGAGCAAAAGAGATGTGTGCCTCAATAATGACAGAAATTTCAAGCATGGCTGGCTAAAATGACTCTAGCATTCATATAAAAGTCAAGGCCAGAACAAGTTTGGAGTCCTCGATGATGAGTTTAGTTAGACATGTAAATCAAGGAGAAATGACTAAGATCACAAAAGCAGAAGTAAAGTCTGACCATGCAAGGATATTTCTTTAGTTTTATCACATTGACAGTTTGATTTTTAGAATGTAGTTCACTGTTGCAGATTACTGCTTTTACTATTTAAAATATCCTCTCTGAACCTCGCTGATGAGCTCACATATCATTTGAATATCTTTCACTAGCTCATAAACTGAAGCCCAGCCATCTTTACTAAGTCAGCAGGCTTTGTGTATATCTCAGTGACTGAGTGGGTTGGCGTAGAGAACCGTGACGCATATTTCATGGTTTGGAGAGTTGTCTTTTAGACAGGCAATCTTAAATGTTTAAGCAGTCGATTTTTTTAACCTTTGTAAATGATCTCAGTCTATAGGACAAACTCATCATAGTGAAGGCTCAATACAAATGTTATTTACTCCAAATAAAGATGTGAGAACAGTCTTCACTAATTGATGGCCTACAGGGTTTTTATTCCAAAGTAGAGCCCAGTGGGTTTCTAGGATCAGAATGGTGAAGAAATTAATGCCAATGAGGCAAAAGTAACCATAGAAAATTGAGGCCAAGCCTGCATCACATTGTGAAACTGTCAAGAGAATGAGAGAGACACTGAGATTGAGTGATTGCTTTATGGCCAGTTTCAAAGTAAACTCAAATGTTATTGCTACGCACCTGAATGTAAGCCATCTATTACTAGTAGTATCCAGAAAACACCACTAAGCATGGCAGTATGTTTTTATGTTTTGTTATTCTATCATTAACTTGCATTTTATTAGTTTATTAACAGTATAATACCTCAATGATTACTTCATGCTAATATTATACTCGTGTCATACCAATTATTTAAGTATATCCTGTAATGAAATATTAAATCTTAGTTTTCCATTTTTCCCCTTTCTATAATTAGGTAGTCCAGAAGGGGGAGACAAAACATTGATTATTGAAGTTTGAAATAAACTCATGATGATAAAACATTGCTTTCTCGTACCCCAAGTTGATTGTGATTTTCTAATGAATAGACATTTTAGAATCATTGCTACTGTAAAAGATTTAGTTTTGATGGTGGTAAAAATTTATTAAAATCAAAATTCAATTAGAATAAAAATAATCAATGCCATTATTTCTAACTATAAAGTAGAAAAACTCATTTGTTAATAAGATGAAAAGAAGACCCGAGTCTATTGAATGGTGGCATATTTTAAGAGGTCTTTTAAAGAACTGCACAAACACTGTTAAAATACTCATTTTAGTCTTCCCTAATTTCACACTCATTAGTGCAATAGCCAGCTACTTTCTCATTTTCTAATGTTTTAATAGTATGCAAGTTGGTTTGTACATGAGGCTTGTTTTAGATAAGGATGTAGAGGGTCTGGGAACCTGGCTCAGTGGCAAAGCATTTGGCTAGCTGAGTTACAAAAACAAAACCACAAAACCTAACATATCAAGCCAAGGATATCAGCATGTATTTTGAAAGATATTATTTGAATCTATACTCTGTTTTAGCAGAATTTCTAATCTATTCTTATCATGGAGGAGCTGCTGCATTTTAGGCGATGCAGGACCTCTCTGCACCAGCTGTTCTGTGGGCCAGAGGACTGAGCAGGAGTGATCCTTGCATTTTTGGAGTTGCCATATTGCACATTGGCAACATCCATGCAAGTAAACAGATGACACTGTGCATCTTTAATGGGAGGAAAAAAGTGAAAACTTACTGCTGCATTAGGGTCCAAAATGTATGTTAGAAATAATTCCATATCTAGCATTGGCCTATAATATTTTGAAGCCAGTTTTTCTATGTTTAAAGAGATAAACCATTGTTCCTTTGAGTTTTATATCTTCCATGTTCACGTTTCCTATGCAATCTTGCCTTTTACAATTAATTTCAATTAAACATTAGATTTGTTTAATTAATAATATTTAATTAAAATGCTTATAAGCTCTCAGAGGGCAAGGACCATGTCAGTATACCTTAGACATTTTCAAATACCCTAGGCTGTAACAGCAATAAAATAATTAGTATCCCTCTGTTGAATCACTACATTCTTATAAATCCACTGAAGTTGAACTGCATATGAACTGAAATTGGAAGTCTGCTAGTTATTTTATAACGCTTCTCAAAAACAGTCCTTATTCTTCTGAGATGAAATCCAAGATCATAAAAATCGGTTTTTTTTTTTTTTTTGGTTTTTCGAGACGGGGTTTCTCTGTGTAGCCCTGGCTGTCCTGGAACTCACTTTGTAGACCAGGCTGGCCTCGAACTCAGAAATCCGCCTGCCTCTGCCTCCCAAGTGCTGGGATTAAAGGCGTGCGCCACCACTGCCCGGCTAAAATCGGTTTTTCTTAGAATAAAAATAAGCATTTTAAGTATGTTTCTTCTTGATTATTTTCTACTTTGAGGACAGTTTCTCATTATCACTGATGGACTCTCTTAGAACACTTGAGGTTTCATGGCTGTTCAGCTTTTTCTATTTCAAGTTTTCTTGCTAGAGCTGTCATTTCTCACTGCTTTTCTCTCTCTCTCTCTCTCTCTCTCTCTCTCTCTCTCCTCTTTTCTTTCATTGGTAGAGGTACAGTCTATAGATAGGGGCCTCAGAGTTGTTACAAATTCCTTTATAACCCACCCCGTCTCAATGTCTTATTTTCATTTTACTCAGAGAGTAGGTGTGTCTATGCAAATACCCTCCTTCCTCAGATTAGATAGGGGTGAAGAATATTGAGAAGGGTCCACCCTCTACCTCACTCTTTCCTCATTATCCAACATTCTCCCAAAATAGCTGGTTCATCATGTCAACTAGAAGCAACCTGATTGTTCCCTTGGAATTTTGCTCTGATTGTGTTTGCTCACAGCATGTTGTATACAGTGAATCATACTTACAGGAAACCTACCATACAATATGAATGCTTAATGCAGAAATTGTAGCAGTTGAAGAAAGGGATGCCTAATTGTTTAATTTCTGTTACATCCTAGAGTATATAAATATATCAAGTGTAGACTATGACCTGGCCTTGTCTTTTGAGAGCTTATATGACATTTATTTAAATATTGCTAACTAAAGTTAATGTTTAACTGAAAAAACTCATAGGCCTTGGATTTGAAGACCTACTGTTTGAATCAGGGATCTACTTTTTATGCGTGAATGACTTGGGGTAAAAGACCAACCTTTCTTTAGCCCATATCTCTATAAGTAATTTTTTATACTGATAGAGTTATGAAACACTTGTAAACTGTCAAACAAGCTATGCATTTAAGCCATTGCAGTAATAACCAGTTAAAGAGATAATTCCTATGGTAGTTCCTAATACATATTTCAAAAGAAATGTTTTGAGCCACAAGTGTTGGCTGATAATACATTTATGCATTCATTTCATTACTTAATGTCTTCTTTAGAAGCCAATTATGCTTTTATCCTCTGCAAAATCGCACATTTTTGACATTGCTCCTTGGCTAAAGATTATGTTTACTGTCAATTTTTTATGAAAAGGCATAAGCAACTGTGGGTATCATCCCTAATTTTGCATCTAAGTTTGAAAAGATCCATATTTAAACTGTTCAGCCATGGTATCATTTGTTCGCTGACTTTGAACTCTTTTGCTTATACATACTTTATAAATTAGGGGTTTAATAACTTTCTAAAACTGAATCATAGAAACTGAGCAATGACAAAGCTTCTGACACAGTAATTTCAGATTATTGGTAGTAGTTAAGAATTTTTCCATCGTTTAAAAAGGAACATAAGTATAAAAAGGCCCACATTAATTCAGATATATTATTTAAAAGAACACTTGCTCATTTTACCTCTGTTTTTCTTTTTTTGGTAAGGGCAATGCAATTGTGATGAGAGGAAGGGGACCAGGAAGAGAGGGAAAAGAGAGCTGAGGAAATGAATAAAAATGAAATATATTGACATATATGTAATGAAACCCTACTACTTTTTGTTCTAACTTAAAAGATTGATTTAAAAAGACCAGTGGTGTACTGACTGGGTTTTTTGTTTGTTTGTTTGTCAACATAGACATATCTTGGAAGAGGGAGTAGTAATTGAGAAAATGACTGTATCAGTATGGTCTCCAGGCAAGTCGATAGGGCATTTTCTTGATTCATACTTGATGTCCAAGGGTTCTATGCACTGTGGGAAGTGCTATCCTTGGTTGGTGGTTCTGGGTTCTATAAGAAAGTAGGTTGAACAAGTCATAGGGAACAAACCACTAAGCAGCACTCTTCCATTCGCTCTGCATCACCTACTGCCTCCAGGTTTGTGCTCTGAATAAGTTTCTGCTTCAGTAATGGACAATAACTTGTAAGAAAATATAATCCCTCTCTTCCTGAAGTTACTTTTGGTCCTGGTGTTTGTCACAATGACACAAAGCAAGCAGGAATAGGAATTGAAAATTACCCACAATCCTATACACCTTACATAAAGAACTATTAATATTTTGGTATGTTTATATGCAGTTGTTTCTTTCCTGCATATTATGTTATTAAAATTGCTGGACTCCCCTTCCGTTCCTTCTACCCCTTCCTCTACTGCCTGCCCCGTTCCTTCTGCTGTGGTAGACCCCTGCCAGTTCTACCACAAGGAAGGCCCACCTCCTGAGACTCTAGAGAACCAGCAGCATGCAGGGCATTTGGTAAAAACCACACCCCACCTTTGGAGGCTCAGAGACACTGGCTGGAACTCACTACCCAGCAACCACCAAAACCCCACCCTCCCCCAGAATACAACTACCCTTCCTTTCATTCTACCCCCTCCTCCACTGCCTGCCCTGTTCCTTCGGCTGTGGTATACCCCTGCCAGTTCTGCCACAGGGAAGGCCCCATCTCCTGATAATTTCTAGAGAACCAGCAGCACACAGGGCATTTGAAAACCAGCAGCATGCAAGGCATTGGAGAAACAGCAGTATGCTGGACATTTGACCCTTGCCAGATCTGCCGCAGTGTAGACCCCATCTCCTGATATTTCCTGGAGAACCAGCCGAATGCAAGGGCACCCACATTCATGAAAGAAACCTTACTGAAGCTCAAAGCACACATTGCACGCCACACAATAATAGTGGGAGACTTCAACACTCCCCTCTCCTTAAAGGACAAATCATGGAAACAAACTAAACAGAGACACAGTGAAACTAACTGAAGTTATGGACCAAGTGGATGTAACAGATATTTATAGAACATTCTATCCTAAATCAAAAGAATATACCTTCTTCTCAGCACCTCATGGCACCTTCTCCAAAAGAGACCATATAATTGGTTACAAAACAGACCTCAACAGATACAGAAATATTGAAATTATTCCATGCACCATGCATAACAAAAACAATGGAAAACACGTACATGTGGACTCAGAACAAATGCTCTTCTCAGTGATAGCTTGATCAGGGAAGAAATAAAGAAATTAAGGACTTTTTAGAATTTAATGAAAATGAAGACACATCATACCTAATGAAAGCAGTGCTAAGAGGAAATCTGATAGCTCTAAGTGCCTCCAAAAAGAAAATGGAGAGACCTTACACTAGTAACTTGACAGTGCAACTGAAAGCTCTAGAACAAAAAGAAGCAAATACACCCAAGAGGAGTAGATGGCAGGAAATAATGAAACTCAGGGCCGGCATCAACCAAATAAAATCAAAGAACTATACAAAGAATCAACAAAACCAGGAGCTGGTTCTTTGAGAAAATCAACAAAATAGATAAACCCTTGGCAAGACTAACCAGAGGGCACAGAGGCACTACCCGAATTAATAAAATCAGAAATGAAAAGGGAGACATAACAGAAACTGTGGAAATTCAAAAAAATCATCAAATTCTACAAGAGCTTATACTCAACAAAGTTTGAAAATCGATGAAAATGGACAACTTTCTAGATGAATACCAAGTGCCAACGTTAAAACAGGATCAGATAAACCATCTAAATAGTCCCATAAGTCCTTAAGAAATAGAAGCAGTTGTTAATAGTCTACCATCAAAAACAAATAAAACCCAGGACCAGATGGGTTGATGGGTTTAGTGGGGAATTCTGTCAGATCTTCAAAGAAGAGCTAATATCGATACTCTTCAAAATATTCCACAAAATAGAAACTCAAGGAACACTTCCCAATTCATTCTATGAAGCCACAATAATGCTTATACCTAAACCAAACAAAGACCGAACAAGGAAAGAGAACTTCAGACCAATCTCCCTTATGAACATAGATGCAAAAATTCTCAATAAAATTCTAGTCAACTGACTCCAAGAATGCATCAAAACTATAATTCACCATGATCAAGTAGCCTTCATCTCAGGGATGCAGGGATGGTTCAATATATGGAAATCCATCAATGTAATCCACAGCATAAACAAACTCAAGGAAAAAAACACATGGTCATTTCTTTAGATGCTGAAAAGGTTTTTGACAAAATCTAGCATCCCTTCATGATAAAAGTCTTGGAGAGATCGGGAATCCAAGGCCCATACCTAAACATAGTGAAAGCAATATACTGCAAACCGGTAGACAATGTCAAACTAAATGGAGAGAAACTTGAAGCAATCTCACTAAAATTGGGGACTAGACAAGGCTGTCCATTATCTCCCTATCTATTCAATATAATATTTGAAGTCGTAGTCAGAGGAATCAGACAACAAAAGGAAGTCAAAAGTATACAAATTGGAAAGTAAGAAGTCAAAATATCACTATTTGCAGATGATATGATCGTATACTTAAGCGACCCCAAAACTTCCACCAGAGAACTCCTAAAGCTGATAAACAACTTCAGCAAAGTGGCTGGATATAAAATTAACTCAAGCAAATCAGTAGCCTTCCTCTACTCAAAGAATAAACAAGCTGAGAAAGAAATTAGGGAAATGACACTTTTCACAATAGTCACAAATAATATTACATACCTTGGTGTAACTCTTTTTTTTTTTTTTTTTTTTTGGTGTAACTCTTAAGTGAAAGATCTATATGACAAGAATTTCAAGCCTCTGAAGAAAGAAATTAAAGATCTCAGAAGATGGAAAGATCTTTCATGCTCATGGATTGGCAGGATTAATATAGTGAAAATGGCCATCTTGTTGAAAGCAATCTACAGATTCAATGCAATCCCCATGAAAATCCCAACTCAATTCTTCATAGATATAGAAAGAGCAATTTTCAAATTCATCTGGAATAACAAAAAACGCAGGATATCAAGAACTATTCTCCACAACAAAAGATCTCTTGGTGGCATCACTATCTCTGACCTCAAGCTCTACTACAGAGCAATAGTGATAAAAACTGTCTGGTATTGGTACAGAGAAAGGCAGGAAGATCAATGGAACAGAAATGAAGATCCAGAAATGAACCTGCACACCTACTGTCACTTGATATTTGGCAAAGGAGATAAAAACAAATGGTGCTTGATCAACTGCAGGTCAGCATGCAGAAAAATTCAAATGGACCCATTCTTATCTCCTTGTACAGAGCTCAAGTCCAAGTGGATCAAGGACCTCCACATAAAACCAGACACACTGAAGCTTATAAAGGAGAAAGTGGGGAAGAACCTTGAACACATGGGCACAGTGGGAAATTTCCTGAATAGAACACCAATAGTTTATGCTCTAAGAACAAGAATTGACAAATGGGACCTCATAAAACTGCAAAGCTTCTGTAAGGCAAAGGACATGGTCAATAGGACAAAACAGCAACCAATAAATTGGGAAAAGATCCTTACCAATCCTGCATCCGATAGAAAGCCGATATCCAATGTATACAAAGAACTCAAGAAGTTAGACTCGAGATAGTCAAATAACCCTATTAAAAAATGGGGTACAGAGCTAAACAGGGAATTCTCAACTGAGGAAACTCGAGTGGCCCTGAAGCACCTAAAGAAATGTTCAGCATCCGTAGTTATCAAGTAAATGCAAATCAAAACAACACTGAGATTCCACCTCACACCAGTCAGAATGGCTAAGATAAAAAAACTCAGGGGACAGCAGATGCTGGAGAAGATGTGGAGAAAGAGGAACACTTCTCCATTGTTGGTGGGATTGCCAGCTGGTAAAACCACTTTGCAAATCAGTTTGGCGATTCCTCAGAATATTAGACATAGTACTACCTGTGGACCCAGCTATACCACTCCTGGGCATACACACAGAAGATGCTCCAACATGTCAGGACACATAAGGACCATTCTCCGCTATGCTCATAGCAACCTTATTTATAATAGCCAGAAGCTGGAAAGGACCCAGATGTCCTTCCAAGGTGGAATGGATATAGAAATTATGAGGTATATTTATATACATAATGGAGTACTATTCAGCTATTAAAAACAATGAATTCTTGAAATTCTTAGGCAATTGGATGGAACTAGAAAGTTTCCTCCTGAGTGAGGTAACCCAATCACCAAGAGCTCACATCTTACGCACTCACTGATAAGTGGATGGTAGTCCACAAGCTTAAAATAAACAAGTTACAATTCACAGAAAACAGGAAGCTGAAGAAGAAGGAGGAATGACGTATGGGTGCTTGGGTTTCTCTGAGAAAGGGATCAAATACTCACAGGAGCAATAAAGGAGACAAAGAGTGGAGCAGAGACTTAAGATAAGGGTACCCAAAGACTGCCCTACCTGAGGATTCATCCTATAGTCACCAAACCCTGACACTATTATGTACTACAAGAAGTGCATACCAAAAGGAGCCTTTTATGGTTGTCTCAGGAGGGCCCCTGAGAGAGCCTTACACACAGAGGCAGATGATAGCAGCCAACCATTGGACTGGGTGTGGGGTCCCCAAAGGAGGAGTTGGAGAGCAGACTGGTGGAGCTGAAGAGGTTTACAGACCCATGGAAAGAACAATGATGTTGGCCACCCAGACACCCCAAGGACTCCCAGGGTCTAAACCATCAACCAAGGGGTACACATGGTTCCAGCCAAAAGTGTGGCAGAGGAATGCTTTGTTGGATATCAGTGGGAGGAGTGGTCCTTGGACCTGTAAAGGCTCAGTAGATGCCCCAAAAAGAGAATCAAAACGGGGTTAGGGGGGAGAGGTGGGAGTGGGTTGGATGGAGGGCCATATACTTGGAGACAGGGGGTGAGAGGAGGGACTGGGAGTTTTCTGGGAGAGGGGAAACCTGGAAAGGTTTTAGCATTTGAAATGTAAATGAAGATTATATTCAATTAAAAAAAAGATAGTGAGAAAGGCATCTGTTTTATCCTCTATCCTCTTCTCCATCAAAAATTGACATTTTAGATTTGGATATCAGTGGGAGGAGTGGTCCTTGGACCTGTGAAGGCTCAATAGATGCCCCAACAAAGGGAAATCAAGGTGGGGGGGGGAGGTGGGAGTGGGTCAGGTGGAGGGCCATATAGTTGGAGGCAGGGGGTTGGAGGAGGGTTGAGGGTTTTTGGGGGAGGAGGGAAAGTGGGAAAGGTTTTAGCATTTGAAATGTAAATGAAGATTACATTCAATAGAAAAAATAACAAATCAACCTAAAATAATATACTCAAGTATTAAATAATATACAAAAACTTAATATCTCAAACCCCGAAACAAAAATACTTATAAATCTATGGTTACCCTATTTAAAGTGGTGCTGTTAATCTGTTTTTACTCACTTATTAATCTTTTTCCACTAAAGCAATAACAAAACTCCTAAAAAAAAACAAAATTGTTTATACTAATTTTTGTTGATACATTTTTCTTTCTGAAATGCATAATTGATGAAGAAAAGTTGGTGAATTAAATATTTGATAGCAAAGTCATATTGTAATAAACCCACAGTTCCCTTAATTACAGTTACTAAAATCTCAGTATACAGAAGTAATTTTCACCTTGTGTGGTTGTGGCAGGATTTTATCTTTCGAAAAGTTGTGTATGTGAATAGCTGTGGTTCAGTTTTTTTTTTAAATGTATCTACTTATGTAGTTTGAGGAACCTGATGAAAAAGTATCCATGCTCTGTAGTCCATTGTTGGATTAAAATAATACATAGTACCATCAAGATGTGAAGTGATGCTTAGTGTTTACATTTGAAAAATGATAAATTTAAATGATAATTTTATAGTAATTTTTTCATGTTTACGAGGCATGAGTAATTTGGAGGCAAATCTAAAGGTATATGATTGATAAGTAGGACCATAAAAGCATTAAAAAGTTTCACCAAATTTGTTAAACCCTTCTTTTCATTCTTTGTGGGGAGGGTACTACTGTTGAATTATTCTTCCAAAGGAAGCAAGGTTTCCATTTGGAAAAATTACTTGTATTAAACAGATGACTAGGCTTAAATAGCTTCTAAAACAATTTCATGCTTTTGTTTTTAATGTAGTCCAATTATAAAATGTCACATCAGATTGTATGTGAGTACGCAAGTGCATAATTTTAATTTTATTTTTGAGTTATCACATTTCAGGATGTTGATTAAAATCACCCAAAATATTTTCTAAGCTTTTTGTGGATAACAAATGAACCGTTTTGAAATGACTTAAAACAAGATTGAAATTTTGGCAGATAATGCTTTGATTAAAAGCCTTGATTGATCATTTTATAGTTTCTTGTTTTGTCCATTTTATGAATATGTAAGGAACTCTCTGCCAAATTTTATTATTTTCGCTAAGGCTTTGGGAGTCATTTTAATGTATAACCATATAGCTGCCATTCAGTCTTTTGTTAAAACATTATATTTGCTTATTCATTCTTTTCTGTATTTCTTCTTTTATCACTTTTTTGAGTTTGTTGCTGATTTGTTATATCTCAGCCTTTTATGCTTAAGCATGTATCACCTAATAGCAAGCAACTTCTCTGGTATCAGCAGTGCATATAATCAAATTCCATGCTTTTTTTTTTTACACTGATAATGATACTGCTATGTAACTAGAGCCCGCTTTTAAATATTTTTCTAGCTATATTAATTATAGTTTTAAATTATATTCTTAGAATCCAGTTGAAGATATAACTTTATTGCTTCTATTTTTCTCAACTTATTCAATCTAGAAGAGTCTGGACCCCTTTGGGAAGTTTTCCTTATCACTTTGACATAGCCTAGTCAGTTATGGCAGAATGTTCCCCAGGCTTTGATTTGTCTGTTTCTCCATGATTAAATTCAGTGTAAACATTTTTTCCAAGGGTATTACATAGGTGATGCTTTGCCTCAGAGCATCCCATCATGAGGTATGTGGATATCTGGCTGTCCCATCACTGGGGGCTGGCAAAGTGTCCTTTATATTTGAAATTATTAACGATAAATAGGATGATGTCCTGAGATCATGTAACTATCCCATTCCTTAGCAATGTTTTGTATACTTTTCACACCTATGGATGAAATTCTTTTCTGAGTCAATTATTACTTGGTTTGTTACAGAATAATCTTCTGATTTTGTCTTTGTCTGTTTTTGTTATATAACAGTCTTCTGTAAAAATAAGCACTATTAGCTTTCTCTTCCTGTCGGAATTAAAAAAAATGACCATATGCTGTCATAGATTGTTCATTTAAATTCAGTTTATTGGCCCAACTTGATAATATGTAAATGCCTTTCAGTTTTTTTCTTATTTACTAAAAATAACATGTAAAATAAAGAAATTAAGTAATTGATGTATGCTCATGTGTTAGTGTACTTGGTCCCCAGCTAGAGGCATTTTTTTAATGTTATGGAATATTTGTGAGATAGGGCCTAGCTAGAGAAAATGTGTTGCTTAAGAGAGTCGGGTAGGCCTCATGGTTGTAGCCTGTGCCACATTCTAGTCTGAGGTCTGTGCCTCCTGATCATGGTGAGATGAGCAAGGAGCTTCATACTTTCATCACCAAGGATTCAACCAATTTAGTTGGCTACTCCAATAGACTGTACCCCTTCAGTCCGTGAGCCTAAATAGGTACTTCCTTCCCTAAGTTGCTTCTTTTAGGTATTTTGTCAAAGCAGTGAGAAAATAGACTAGAAGAGATAGGGTGTTATAAAGAAAAACATAAATGGCTTTGTATATCAGCAGGTTAAGAAACAAAGAGGTTTAGAAGGCGAAGTCACAAGGCATAGCTTCTGTAAGAATTAACTGCCTATAAGGAGGGATGGCAACTATTGAAGAAATCAACTCCTAGCTCTTTCAGCTTTGACTTTGAGGACAGATACGTTTATCTGGAAATAGTTGCTTCTTTTCCATCTATGGGGAAGCACTCCTCTATGTTATGGGCCTTATGTCTGTGCAACAATAAAAGCTACTTATACCTTAATAATTTTGAAAGCTATTGTGTGATTATGGATGCCATAACACACACTGGTCAGGTATTTGCCCCTAGCAACCATCCTTCTGTTTCTGAATGTCCTAGTCTAACATGTCAGATCACTCACAATTATAATAGTGCATTGTATATAGACAGAGACATGTTTCAACCTAACACCTTAAAATAAATGTGTTGGAATGCAAGTGTTTTATCTTCCTAGAATTTTTTTCTAAAACATCTCACTTCCAACTAAATCTAGGTATGGAGTTATTTTGCTTTATTGATCTGCTTTCTGGCCGTTTAGAGTTTAAAATTCTGAACCAGTTTTCTTTGCAAATAATGGCATAGATTACATAATTATAGATGCAGAATTTTCTCTTTTTGTCTGTCTTTCTCTGTGTCTGTCTGTCTCAGTCTCTGTCTTTTTCTCTGTCTCTCTTTCCTCTCTTTCTCCCCTCCTTCCTGTCTCTCACACAAACACATACACAAAACACACACACAATTTGCTTTTGATTTCTTGTTGTAGTTGCATGGTATGTTGATTAGCATACAGTCTAGACCTTTTTACCTTTGATGCTTAGGAAGAAGTTCTTCATCTACTAAACCATGTTTAAAACCCATATAAAAGAGCAATGTAATTATAAGTACCCCTAATTAAATGAATTTAGTAAAATTTAATTTTGTTAACTATTAATATTTTAAAAATCATGTTTGAAAATAATGAAGTAGGGGTGATAATGCATTCAAACCAAACTTAACTGATCACTCTTTACTAAGCTCCCTGAATGGGAATTATTTATGTTGAAAGAAGATGAGATAGACATGAGTTTAGAGATATGGAATTACTGTGAAAGAAATTAATAATTTCAAATAGAGACTTTGGAAATGCTAGCTGTACTGTGACTGCAACATTTCTGTAAATTAGCTGAACCACTGTCGGATGACCTCAGATTTGATGAGTACCAGTGGTTGAGAATGCAACCCTAGAGTCTTTCTAAATGTGTTTGTACACCAGAGATCTCATGGACCTACCACCCATATGTTAGACCTTCTAACATGATCAGAACAACACTCAAAATTTAGCATGGGCTACGGAGTGGCAGATATTCAAGGCATAACAGTCTTCGCATGGTTGGCATAAACCAGACCTTAAAGAGTTTCAGGTTGTCTTCGGAGAGAGAGCAGAAAGAAAAAAAAAATAAAAGAATGTATCTGAAATAGCATGAGGGTGGACTAGAATTCATGGGACAAGTAGAGGAGGCAAAGAGAAAGTCCTTGAATGCTACAAAGGAATAATGAGAAGAGTCAAGTGTAGACTTTTCACAAGTTTGAAGAAACCTGTGTGTCTTAGAGGACACAGTTGAAGAAACCAATTGATCCTAGATACCATTATACCCAGAAGGCCCTTTATACAGAAAGGTTCTAAATTCTCCTATTGCCATAAGTGAAACTGCACACCATTCTGTAGTATAAAAAACATTATAGAGCGTGGTAGTCATCAAGAATTTGGCAGCTGTAATGAATTAAATAGCCCCTTGATAATCTCTGAAGAAGTTGATGTCTGCCTTCAAGTGTCTACCTGATTACCAGAGAGTAATTAAAGTGCTGCAGAGACAGGGCCTTAGGTAATTACAGCCTGGAATTAGTTATATCTGTGTGAATAGCTGTGATTGTAAGCAGATTTTATGAGAGTAACCAGTGACAGATTCAACTGATAAATAATACCAATGTTCATGTCCAATGTATTTTATTTGCATAGTTATTTAATAGAAGAAAGAAATACTTAGAGGAGATACCTGTGAGAAGGCCCTGAGCTGAAACCCCTTTCCCTATGTTGTGCTTTTGCATCTGATGACACTGATTCTCTTACTTTATCCCAATCACAGTTTAATGTTTGGTACTGTATACTATGATTTTATAAAATTAAGAAAAAAATGAAAAGTTGAAGAAGAAACCTGGTCAATTTTATATATGTTACTGCTAGTAAATTTTCTTTTCATATTGTCTATGCCAAATTTTGGAAAATGTAATTAATATTCGAAGCTAGAATGGAAACAGTAGCCTCTGTAATAAAATAATTTTTTATTATGTACCATGAGGTAAGCCTTATTGCTTCCTTTGATTTATATGTAAATTTTTTCATGTAGTATATACTGCTTTCAGCTGCTATTTTGATTTTGTGTGTATTAGGCTGTCTCTATTCTTTCTATGATTGCCACAATAAAACAGGCAAGGGAGAAAAATTATGGGTGCTTCTTGGCTCAGTTTGTGTATTTGTTTCAGTGGCAGAACCAATCTTTTAGGAAACCACTGTTGTCAATGTCATGAATTTACAGTAAACCTGTGGAATTTACATATATAAAACATAGATGTCATGCTGGTGAATTCAACTTACAGGCCATGGAATAGAACACTTGCAGTGAGGCTATTAGTTTCAGGTAATTTAAATCTCAGTGGGAACCGAGAAATGGATTTTGAACTAATATATTTTTTGAAGTCCTCAAAGATAGGAGATTGTAATATTTCTGTGTAAAGAAAAAAACTGTCATTTTTAAGATAAAGAGGTTTAAATTTAATGAAGTGATTAAAAGTAATTTCAAGATTTATTTCCCCTCTATAAATATTATTTTTTTGTTGGTATAAAGGAAATTGGTTGAAAAATTAGGCCCATTTTCTATATAATGCCAAGTAAAATGAATCCCATCTTTAAAGGTAGGAAGCTTTTTGTATTCAGAGGAATGTAAAATGACATGTTTTGTGACTATATACCTGTCCTAATGTAATTTATTCTTCAATCCTGTTTTTGATTATGATGGTAGTGTCTGCTTTCAAAGGGTATATCATATTGGCTTTTGTATCAGGTAAACTTTTTTCTTAATAGATTTTTGTTTCTAATTTTAGAGCTGAAAGGAAATGCACGTCTGTTTTAAATTACAGGTAGGAACAGTAATCTTATAGGTGCTTTTCAGACTGCCTTTCAGGTGTTGCCGTTTTGGTTACACATTTGTTTTCTAATGTTTATGAATTATTAATAAATTCTGCATTGGGCTTTTGAGAGTTTCATTGATAACTGATAAAGTCCAGCAAGGCTCACACCACATGCAGTGCGTGAGCCTGGTATGACTTACAGTTTGTAGGAAGATAACATCTTTGTTATTATCCAAAGAGAATCATGTAAATTGTGTGAGTGAGATTACATGTCAGAGACACTGGTAATGTCTGTCATGGACTAGTTTTATATCTGATAATTCCAAGAACACAGATTGTCAGTATGTGAGGGTTCTTTTAGTACTGTAAACCTATATGTAACAGGGCTGTATATTTGTTTCTATATCATCAATAGACCATTGTTAACATTGTAAGTAGTGGATGATTATTACAATTTTGTATGAAGAGTCAGCATAGATTTATTGTTGGCATACCTTTCTAAACCTCCCATTAATATCTAAAGGAAGCATTTTAAGAGGCAGATCAAAGTGTGAATAATTTTTCATTATCTCGTATGTATTCAACACAGACCCACCTGTATCACAGACATAAATATTACCAAGGCTGTCTTCACTTTGGGAGATTTGTTAAAAGAACTTATAAGAGTAAGAGTGGTGGGACTGGATGTCCAATTGCAGGATGGTACCAAAGTGGGGCTTCTTCTCTGAGGAGAAGAGGAGGGGGTAATGGTGAGAGGGACTTGTAAGGGTGGAACTGAGAGGAGAGGAGGGAGTGAGCTGCAATAAAGGTGTAAAGTGAAGAAATAAAATAACAAAATGATTGAGGATTTAGCTTTAACTGTTACAATTAGTTACTCTAGGATGGTATATATATATATATATATATATATATGTGTGTGTGTGTGTGTGTGTGTGTGTGTGTGTGTGTGTGTGTGTGTGTATGTGTGTCTTAATCAAAGGTGCTTTTTCTATCAGTCACCATGGATGTGTGTGTGTGTGTGTGTGTGTGTGTAGGATAACTTATATTATTGCTGAATTCCTTAGTTACACACACACACACACAGACATGATTGCAAGGGGAAAAGCTCTAAGCATGTCCTAGTGGAATCCATGGGTAGATAGCCTTGATAGCCTTTTGTCTTCCTCTTGAGAGTGGTCACATACAAAGGTCTTTTCTTCCAGTAATGAAAAAATTAACAATACATGTGTGACCTTCATGGCTGTGGCAGGCCAGTAGAAAGTCAGTACCCAAGGGTTTTTTTTGTTTGTTTTTTAAATTAAGACTGCTTACACAGGTGCTTAGTTTAGCATATAGAAAAAAATGCAGACTATTCAAAGTGAAACAGGTTTTAATTTTGAAATATTTTATTTCATATCAACACCCATAGTGATACCCACCTTATCAGCTAGGAAACTAGGAATTCACTCTAAATCCATGTTCTCACACTCTATCCAAATATAAGCAAACCTTCCACAGAGGATAGCTTTAGGCTTATTCTATGAACTTTTCAGGCCAGCATGGCTTTGTGTGCATACTAGCTTTGCTAAGAGAATTAAACTGTAGTGTATGCCATTTTAAAAAAAAGTTCTTTAAACTACTCATATGCTTAATCTTTAGACAGAAAGATGAACGCCTCTCATATTTATTAGAGGCGCCTTTGATGCTTTGATGATTTAAGTACCTGTTCATTGACTTGCATTATTGCTGAATTCCTTAGTTAAGCTTTATGAGTACACTGAACATACTTGACTTCCCACTGCCCTAGCAAATACTTTAAAGCTTGCTAAAAATATGCTTGCTTCTACTCCATGTCTTCTTGCAAATAGTCAACTAGAGATACTCTTGCTGATAGTTTTTATAGAGCCGTATAATATTATACTGACTTTTATTCAGACTTCAATTTTCTTTGTTTTGGATGTTGAGTAGAGATATTCATATGACAGAAACTAAGAAAATAATACAGGAAAGAAAAATAATGTTCTATAATGTTTTGGCATATTGTTATAGTTTTACATATCACATATCTTTTATTCTATACACACACACACACACACACACACACACACACACACATCCATGGTGACTGATAGAAAAAGGACTTTTGATTAATGTGGCTTCGTGTGCTAACATATTTGTTGATTTTATGGGTTTTTCTTACTTTGTCTTTACATTAATGCTTTGGGAAAGACAATTATGTCATTTCCATTTTCCCCATAGATCTCCTTCTTACTACCAGGAACTCAGTCTTCAACCATTTATAGCGTTAACTGTCTTTCCTCTCCCCTCCCAATAAATAAATATCGGAAACGAAGTCACTTAATGTGTCTTAGAGACTTGTGGGTGTCAACTCAAGCTTTCACAGAGTTAATCTTATATTTTGAAAAGGAAAAAAAAGTGAAAGGTGCTATTGACAGGAAGATGTGACAGGTAACAGAAGGAAGAACTATAAAAAGTATAGTTGTCTTTAGTTATTTTGCAGGGAGAAAAGCAGTACTACAGTCTTCAATGGTTTTGAAGGGCATCCCTCTGTTATTACAAAAAATAAAAATTGATCTTGATGAGATGCCACCAAGGGGATATTCATTATACTCTTCAGCAGTGCAGCCTATGTGTAATCCATTTTGTGAAAGTTTCCCTCAGTATTGCTTAGCTCCCTTCTGCTGTATTTAAGAAGTATCTTCCAAGTACAGAGCATACATCTATGGATCACTGGTTGTAGGGAATGAAAGACCCATTGCACTTGGTTCTCCTTATGCATGCTCATGGAAAAAAATAGATATCCTTGATTTACTCACTACTTAATATCATTAAAAGCATGAAGAGTAATTATGCCAAGTGAATACAGTACCAGAAATAGTTGGTATAATTTGGGACATATTTTTCATGTTTTCCTGTAACCTCATACGAATATTTATGAGATTTATTTTCAAACACAATAACTGGCTACCGATAAGATATATATTATTTTAAAAAGTTTCATTTTCATGGAGAATGGATGTCTTAAGATTTTGGGGGAAAAGGAAATGTGATTCAGCCTAGAAATGAGATAAAGGGCTCCTTAATCCTGGTGCTATTCCATGGGGAGGAAAGATATTTTTTCATATTTCCGGAATGTATGTATGTCTTTGGTTAACTGGCAGTTTACTTTACGACCTGGGAGAAGAATGATGCCTGTTTTATTATACAAAAGTCTGTCCCCTTCACAACCTGTATGTTGGGCAACTCTTCAATAATACTTTCTGACTTTTTACTATGTGTTTTAGGGATTGTGGGAAATACACGTTTTTCACAGATGAGTCCCTCCTATCCTCATTGTAAGTAATCGTACAAGATGATCATCATTATCTTTGGTTCAAAAGGTTCAAATTTATAGAAGATAATTAATTTGTCCAAGGTCAGCTGTGCCTGACAGTGATCTCTTAACTCTCATTGCTCTACCTTCATATGCTCCACAGGCACCTTGGTAAGATAGCTGCTAGGCTTACTCCATTTACTATAGGAGCCTGAGATAGTTATTTATGGATGTTAGAATGTGCAGGGGAAGCCTCTGGGTATATGCCCAGGAGTGGTATAGCAGGATCCTCTGGGAGTGTCATGCCCAGTTTTCTGAGGAACCGCCAGACTGCTTTCCAGAGTGGTTGTACCAGCTTGCAATTCCACCAGCAGTGGAGGAGTGTTCCTCTTTCTCCACATCCTCGCCAACAACTGCTGTCTCCTGTGTTTTTGATCTTAGCCATTCTGCCTGGTGTGAGGTAGAATCTGAGGGTTGTTTTGATTTGTATTTCCCTAATGACTAAGGATGTTGAACATTTCTTTATGTGCTTCTCAGCCATTCGATATTCTTTAGGTGAGAACTCTTTGTTTAGCTCTGTACCCCATTTTTTAATAGGGTTATTTGGCTCTCTGGAGTCAGTCTATTCTCAATAGTAAAAGAACTTTTGTGGGAATCAATATCTCAGACCTCAAGCTGTACTACAGGGCAACAGTGTTAAAAACTGCATGGTATTGGTACAGTGACAGGCATTTAGATCAGTGGAACAGAATTGAAGACCCAGAAATGAATCCACACTCCTATGGTCACTTGATCTTTGACAAAGGAGCTAAAACCATCCAACAAATGGTGCTGGTTCAACTGGAGGTCAACATGCAGAAGAATGCAAATTGACCCATTCTTATCTCCTTGCACTAAACTCAATTCCAAGTGGATCAAGGACCTCTACATAAAACCAGACACACTGAAACTAATAGAAAGGAAACTAGGGAAGAACCTTGAACATATGGGCACAGGGGAAAATTTCCTGAACAGAACACCAATAGCTTATGCTCTAAGACCAAGAATTGACAAATGGGACCTCATAAAATTACAAAGTTTCTGTAAGGCAAAGGACACTGTCAAAAAGACAAAGCGGCAACCAACAAACTGGGAAAAGATCTTTACCAACCCTACATCTGACAGAGGGCTAATATCCAATATATACAAAGAACTCAAGAAGTTAAGACTCCAGAGAAGCAAATAACCCTATTAAAAATGGGGTACAGGGCTAAACAAATAATTCTCATATGAAGAATATTTAATGGCTGAGAAGCACCTAAAGAAATGTTCAACATCCTTAGTCATTAGGAAAATGCAAATCAAAACAACCCTGAGATTCCATCTCACACCAGTCAGAATGGCTAAGATCAAAACCACAGGAGACAGCAGTTGTTGGCGAGGATGTGGAGAAAGAGGAACACTCCTCCACTGCTGGTGGGATTGCAAGCTGGTACAACCACTCTGGAAAGCAGTCTGGCGGTTCCTCAGAAAACTGGGCATGACACTCCCGGAGGATCCGGCTATACCACTCCTGGGCATATACCCAGAGGCTTCCCCTGCATGCAATAAGGACACATGCTCCACTATGTTCATAGCAGTCTTATTTATAATAGCCAGAAGCTGGAAAGAACCCAGATGTCCCTCAACGCAGGAATGGATTCAGAAGATGTGGTATATCTACACAATGGAATACTACTCTGCAATTAAAAACAATGAATTCACGAAATTCCTAGGCAAATGGTCAGATCTTGAAAATATCATCCTTAGTGAGGTAACCCAATCCCAAAAGAACACACATGGTATGCAGTCACTGATAAGGGAATATTAACCCAGAATCTCGGAATACCCTAGACACAATCCGCATATCAATAGATTTCTAAGAAGATGGAAGGAGAGACCCCTAGTCCTGGAAAGACTGGATGTAGGGGAACGCCAGGACAGAGTAACGAGAGGGGATTGAATGGAGAAAAGAGGGAGGGAAGGGGGCTTATGGGACTTTCGGGGAGGGAGGAAACGGGAAAGGGGAAATCATTTGGAATGTAAATAGAAAAAATATAGGAAATAAAAAAAAGAAATTTGATTAACTGTTTGACTTCTAGACAACTGATGGTCGCAACTTTTATTTTTCCCTTTTGGACAGGTTACAACTCTATTCTTGCTTTAATGAATTAGTACCAAATTATTTTCAAGCATATTTATTTCATGCTGCGGACTTCTCATTTATGATGGGGATGCTAGTTGTGAAACAAAACACAGCTGTCTGATTCAAGTTTTCTTAACACTTTACAGCAATAGACAGAAATAAAGTTACTTCCAACAACAACAACAACAAAAAAGACTGTGCAACTAATGCAAACTGGCTCCTTTTTCTTCTAGGAATTTCTAGTAGTGGAAGCTCCCTGTCATAAATGAAGTGCAAACCTATTATCCCTTACTTTTAAGCACAGAGCTGTGAAATAAGGGCTTGTTTGCTGGTATTTACTACTCTCCATGGTTTTCTTGCTGCATTCTGTCAAAGCAATACTTGATTGCTCATTTACAGACAGGGAGCCAGCTTCCATAATGCTAGAATGCACTGTCATTGTTGCTTTTGCTATCTTAGTGGTAATAAAAGCTAGAAAGACTCCTCCTATGTCTCACACACACACAGCAGCAGTGTGCAAGATTTTCTCTTGACTCCATCCTTCTGGCCACCATTTGCAAAGGGGTCAGGAATGAATACTTCTTTGTTTTACTATAGTACCTTTTTTTTTATGGCTGAAATGTATTGTTCTGTGTAGACTTGGTAATGTAATATTTTGGTTAAAATATTTTGTTAGGAGAATGTCCCAGTGTTTTTATTTTTCTTTGTTTGCTTTTAACTTCAACTGACTTACAAACAGATTAAAGGGTATAATCCTCTTGTAAATTGGGACCACTTGGATAACACATAGGTTTGGGGATACTTTTTCTATCAGATTAGATGGAATATTCTTTTTAATTTGAATCCTTTGATATATATGAAAGTGTACACTGCAGTTAGTTTAACACTTCAGTTGTTATAAAAACATAATTTCAATAGTATATAAATTTAATGTAACTTTGGAGACTTAGTCATAGTTTGTTCATTTCTATGTTAATTTATTTAAGTTTTAGCTATTTTAAAATAAGTTTGTGTGTGTGGGCCTGGTAATGTTTTTTTTTTTTTATTTTGGTATCATTAGATTTTGGAATGAAAGTGACTTTAAACTAGGCTCCAAGGATGTGTTAGTTAAATTATTGGTAATGAGTTTGGATGTTTTGAAAAAAGTATACTTGTCAATGAATAAACAGAATATAATGTAATAGAATCTCTTTATAATGCTGCTGCTACAGGGCCTACTACCTGTTATGCAAACCAATTTTGCTACACAGAGATAGTTTCATCAGCCATAGGATTTTACTGAAGATAATGAAAGCTCTGTTCTTTTCAGCAATTGTAATCCAATTTAGACTGTATTTCAGCTTCTTTTCAAGGAAACCTTCCTTGCAAATCTGGTTTTATAATTGTAGAACCACTGATGAATAGAAAGAGATTGATTGCTCTCACTTGTCATCCATTTTTATTTTATTTCCCATCATGTACAGAATGATGCATGTTCATTGTGTTTGGCTTTTTCTTTGCATTTCTATTTCTTCACTGAAAAAGCCATAAATTAATATACATGCTACACTCAACTTGTAGAGCAATAAGTGAAGAACCTAGAACTACTCTTTATTACTTTTCTTATATTTGTGATCAGAGTCCTGAAAAAAACCCAGTTTTAGGGAAGGGTTTATTTTGGATCACATTTTAAGATATCCATTGTAATGGGATAGCATAGCAGTGGGAGCATGTGTGGCTGCTTCATTTCACAAAGAGTCACAAAGCAGAAAGAGATAAATATCAGTGTCCCACTTGTGTTTTCCATTTCACTCAATTCAAGACCCCAGTCCATGGGATTTTGCTCTTCATAGTCAGGATGAATCAATCCTTCTACCTCACTTACACAAAAATCCCCTTAGAGATAAACAGAGCTCTCCCAGGTGATCCTAAATAGTACCAATCAAATTGCCAGTCAAAGATAACCATCAAACATTATTATGCACAAGTTTGAATTTTACCACTGTGAGGATAATAGTATTAAGGTTTGTGTTTGGATGCTATTTTTCATTGCTAATTACTAGCATATTATCATTGTCTTTCCACAAGAATATTCATATGGTATGTAATTTTCAATAGACTAGAGTATCCCTTGGTCTTGAGAATTTGGTTGATACTCTATCTTCCAAAATATAAAACAAAAACAAACCACCACCACCCCTACCACCATCACTGCCACTGCCACTGCTGCCACCACAGCCACAAGCACAATACCCAGCAAAAGGAAATTCATATTTTTGTTTACTTCAGGGGAATGAAAAATAGGGGTGGAAAGCATGATAGTTCCAGAGTTTTGTTGCAGGTACTAAGGATAAAGGAGAAAAGGTAATAGTGTTTAACAGAAAAAATTCTGCCATATAGAGAATCGAGACATTCTTTTTTCTTTTTTTTTATTTCATGTTTTTTTTATTTTTTCTTAGATAATTATTTACATTTCACATGATTTCCCCTTTCCTGATTCCACCCTCCCTGAAGGTCCCATAAGCCCTCTCCCCTCCCCCTGTTCCCCAAACAACCCCCTCCCACTTCCCTGTCCTTGTATTCCCCTACAATGCTGCATCAAGCCTTTCTGGGACCAGGGGCCTCTCCTTCCTTCTTCTTTGGCATCATTATACTCAGAGGATTCCCAAGCATGTAATAAGGACACATGCTCCACTATGTTCATAGCAGCCTTATTTATAATAGCCAGAAGCTGGAAAGAACCCAGATGTCCCTCAACGGAGGAATGGATACAGAAGATGTGGTATATCTACACAATGGAATACTACTCTGCAATTAAAAACAATTAATTCACGAAATTCCTAGGCAAATGGTCAGATCTTGAAAATATCATCCTTAGTGAGGTAACCCAATCACAAAAGAACATACATGGTATGCACTCACTGATAAGTAGATATTAGCCCAGAAGCTCGGAATATCCAAGACACAATTCACATATCGAGACATCATTAGATCAGATAAATCTGTGAATTCAGGAGAAAGAGAAAGAGCTTGGGGAAGAGAGTGAAGAAGTCTTCTGATTTCTAAACAGTCAGGTGAAGACAGGGTGATTATAAATTCAAGGTCAGTCTGGGGTGCTCTTTCCAGTGTCGTTGTCGTCGTCGTCGTCTTCTTCTTCTTCTTCTTCTTCTTCTTCTTCTTCTTCTTCTTCTTCTTCTTCTTCTTCTCTTCAAAAATTTCTGGAAAGCTGAGAAATTGTCCTCTGTCAGTTTGGGAAATCATCCCATACATTCTATGAATATATAATAATATATTCATTTCATTGTTGAAAGACATAAGATTTTTTTGATTTCTACAATTGTAGTTATAAAAATTAACATTTTTATTTGTGTAAACTTTATGCAACCATTTAGCTCTTCCTTTCACATTTTAGTAGAAATTCTAAGTCAATTGATGACTTCTTATGACTACTACAGAATGGACAGTCCTTGCTCATACCTTTTACTTTCCACTTTTATTAGAGAAGTAGAAATGAACTTTCCACTTTTATTAGAGAAGTAGAAATGAACTTTGCATAGGGATACTTCCCATATGTGGTAGTTGTTTCGTTTAATCCTTTTTTTTTTATTCAAATCCTTTTAGAGATGAAGGAAGTGAAGATTAGGTAGACACAGGAACTTACTTAAGACTTTGTGGAATGGAATCAGAACTAAAATCCTGATCTGATACTGAGGCCCTGGTTTGATACTGTATAGGGTACCATTGTTGTGTTCTATTGTGAGACGCCTTTAATCATTGCAAAACAGTGCATTGCTGATACAGAAAGCA
The DNA here is from genome assembly GCA_036184795.1 of Tokudaia tokunoshimensis. Classification (NCBI taxonomy): domain Eukaryota; kingdom Metazoa; phylum Chordata; class Mammalia; order Rodentia; family Muridae; genus Tokudaia; species Tokudaia tokunoshimensis. The sequence goes on from BTHU01000023.1 coordinate 82,591,066, forward strand.
TAATATTAATTGAAACTAATGTCTCGGGAATTTATTTTACTCTGCTGTCACCCTGTAGCCAACATAATCATTGAACATCTTACTGAGAGCTTCTCTGTTCTTTGAGTAGAAACTTCAGTGTTCTCAATTGCTAGCCATACCATATGTTATTTTATCAGCTAGATCAGCTAGATAAGTATGTCAGAAAGTGGAAAATTTAGAGCAGAAAAATTCCTGTTTTTTGCCCTCAACTAGGGGATTATAAATTAAGGTTAAAAAACTGTGGTTGGGTTATTTTATACATTGTCTATTTTTTGTCTATTTTTTTATGTGCAAAACATCACAGTAGGGACTCTAAAAATGTGTAGTAGAAGTGGAATCTCAATGTTTAGCCAAATGTAAATTCTGGTTTAGAGAAAAAGATGTAATATATGCTATACATATGCATAGGCATGTATACATATGTCTCTGTGTGTATGTGTTTCTGAGTCACCTTGGACTGCTATAAGAAAATACAATATGTTTTGTGGTTTAATAATAGATATTTTTTATTCTAGAATATGCGATGTCCAAGGTCATGCTGCTAGCATATATTGCTATCTCATATTATTTTCCTAAAGTGATTAAATTGCATCATGGCTACTCTACTCATTATTAAAATATTATTTCCCAAAGACCCGACCTTCTAGTACAATCATAGTGGGTTTTGGGTTCAAGGTTTAAATTTTGGGAAGACACAAACATTCAATCTGTAACAGGTACTTTCATAACATACATAATGTTTGAGTATATTAGAAAAAAACATATGGTGGACTGTAAAGTATTTTAGTACCATGTTTTGAAAGTCCTGAGGGAAACTGTTGATATAAGACAGCTGGTGAGTTACAAACACACAGAAACAATATGTTGTTCATATATCTATTTGTCGTAATTGATCCAGACTTCTGTAACAAAATGGCACAAATGAGGTAATATCATTGACAGAAATTTATTGCTCACAGTTGTGGTAATGAGGAAGTCCAAATCATGACACTAACAAACTTTTGGTTTTATTGAAGGATCAAGATGCTTCACAGATGAGCCCTTCTTGCTAAATCCTAAGAGCAGTTGGGATATATAAGTTCCATTTCATGTCTATGATAAGGATACTAATACCACTCAAGAGTTCTCTACCCTCTTGTTATAACCCCTTTCCCAGTGGTTCCTGCCTCTTGGCATTTTCACCTGAAGAATTAGGTCTTACCCTATGCACAGTCATCCAAATTGAAGATGGTGCAAAATGCAGTGTATTTAATTATATTATGTTTTAACAGGTCTCTTTAAATATGTAGATTTTAGGGTTACTCTCAGCTATGGATTATATTGCTAATGTTATCCTCAACAGGCAGCAAAACAACAGAAGTTTATTTTTTTCTAGTTTCTGAAAGCCAGAAGTCTGGAATACCTATAAGGGAAACATCCATTTTTACCTCCTTCAGCTTCTGCTGATACCACATAGTTCTTTGTTTGTGGATACACAAGTCTAGTTTCTGTTTCCAAATTCACATGGTCTTATGCTTATGCTCATCTTTTACTAGTCACTAAAGCAGTGGTTCTCAGCCTTTCTAATGCTGCAACCCCTTAGTACAGTTCCTCATGTTGTGGTGAACCCCCCACACCATAAAAATATTTTCATTGCTACCTTATTACTGTAATTAGGCTACTGTTAAGAACTGTGATGTAAATATTTGTGGTTTCTGATGGCCTTTTGGGGATTTCAACACACAGCTTGAGAACTCCTGCTTTAAAGGCTTGTTAGTACTTTCCACTTTAACTAATCAGAGCACAAATGTCTCTCAGTCCCATGCAATCTGCAGTTCTTCTCTGGTAGACATTTGCCCATTCTAATAGTCTTATCTACGTATGTGCAGATTGCTAGTCAGCATTAAGTATACCTCTCTTGTAGATCTCTAGTACTGTTTTTCTGTGAGGATTACTCTTCTGTACTATGCTCCATAAATCCAAGGTGCCTAATCCTCCCTGCTCTCCTATTTTTTCTTTCCAGCTCTGCAGTACTGCAGTACTCTGTGAGCTTTGTCCTCATCTTTCACTGTTAAAAGTACCTTCCTCACACACAGCCCAGATAGCTGTGAGGCTCAATTCGTTTCCTTTCTCTCAGGGATCACAGTCCTCAGAAGCCTGTTGTTTAATGTCTGAAAACAGTTGTTTCATATAGTTTCTGTGATTTTCTAGTTGTTTACAGATAGAAGGCTAGTCTCCTACCAGGTACTTTATCATGGCCAGAAGCAGAAATGTCTTTTATACTTTTTATCATTGAGTATGGTGTATTTGCTTGTTACTTTTTAGTTAATAGACTGTTGAATTGATGTTTATTTTTTCCTTGAGGGTCATACAAATACAGAGGGGGACACTCTCAGCCAACCATTGGACTGAGCACAAGGTCCCCAGTGGAGGAACTAGAGAAAGGACCCAAGGAGCTTGCAGCCCCATAGGAGGAACAACAAGATGAGCCACCTAGTACTCCCAGAGTTCCCAGGGACTAAACCACCAACCAAAGAGTACACATGGAGGGACCCATGGCTCCAGCTGCATATGTAGCAGAGGATGGCCTGGTTGGACATCAAAGCGAGGAGAGGCCCTTGGTCCTGAGAAGGGTTGATGCCCCAGTGTAGGGGTGGGTGGGTTGGTGAGCAGGGGGAGGGGGGGAATGGGATAGTTGGTTTTCAGAGGGGAAACCAGAAAAGGGGAATAACATTTGAAATGTAAGCCAAGAATATATCTAATGAAAAAATATCCTCTTAAGTAACTCATGAACAATACTTAGTCTCTCTCTCTCTCTCTCTCTCTCTCTCTCTCTCTCTCTCTCTCTCTCTCTAATTCTGTGAGATGATCCTTCAAGTTTAATCAGTTATATTATTTCCTGTTTTTTTAAAGATACCTATATGTATTAGAGAACATTTACATGCTGAATTTGTATGTAGTCTATTTGAAGTAAAAAGATCATTACACTTGTGACCTACTTTCCTTTTTCCACTGGATTTTCTTCACTGGTAGCTAAGTGTTTTGATGAGTATAAAGCAACATTTTATTAGTTTCTCAAATCCCTTGCTATCCTCTTTGCAGAATGAGAATTTTTACTCCTTATGTCATAGTGAGGAGTATAGAATGTGAAAGTATAATTGTCCATGTCTCTTAAGTGCAATTTTAATTTGAATGGTCTCACAAGATGCATTTCTTTTCTTCTAGAAATAAGTATAGCCCCTTTTGAATTCAGAGCTAAAATTAAGCACTCTTTTAGGTCGAGTCCCCAGGATACATAGTTTTTCATTCTAGGTAGCACTGTCTCATCTTTACATTTCCTGTGTTGTCTCTGTAGATGGTTAGAAAGGCAATACTTCATCAGGTTGCTGCCAGTACTCCTCTGTGAGATGGTTATTAAAAGCATATCCTTTCCTCGCCAATTCAGAGTGCCAGGCTTTCACTGATCTTATATACTTGAGCTCTTCTGACACAAGGGAGAGGATAGCTAAACGGCTCTCAAAGCTGGGTTTATAGCCTTTCATATAATTTGGCCTTTCAGTGAACTAGGTGAGGTGGTTCTTCATCTTTCTCTACCTCTCTATCATTAATACGGTTGATTGTCAGAGAGAGCTGCAGTCAAACAAAAGTGGAAACTTTTGTAATTTATGTATAGCTCTAAAAAGGCAAAGAAATGAAGGATTATTGCAGTTGGTGCAGTCCCCGATACAATTAATATCAAATGCATATAAATCCTATTAGAGATCTGTCATGAGTGAAAAAGGAATATGAAAAATGTGTGACCTATCTTTATTAGTTTCAGTTAGAGAGAGACCATACAGAGCTAAGGAGCTTTACGAACTGCATATTAATCATAACCAGTCTTCTGAGATAAACCTATTTCTTGTAACTTATCAAAGCTATGCAGAAGATTAGTCATTCTCTTTGGTCAGGGAATGTTTTACATATTGTTCTGAGTTTTGAATATCATAGGTTTAAAAACTGATTAACAGATATTTTAATACTGAATATATATTTCATTAAATTATATAGCTTAGACAGCTATTATCCTGTAATGCCCCCTCAATAGGGAGATGCGCTCTTTTGTCAGAACCTCAAGATCATTGTTTTGTTGCAAGAAGACACTCTAGGGAGTTGTATTGGCGATCACACAAAAGAACATTGCTATAGCAAGTCATAGTTAAATTGTGCAGAAAAACTTCTTTCTTAAATCTTTATTTGAAGCAACAATTGCTAGATGCCAGCACCATTTTTTTGAATGTCATTTTCAATTCCTAAAGTCTTTTATCTTTTTGAGAAGGAGGAGAATTAGCTCAAGGGGATGGTTAAGACCATCATGTTAACACACTGTAGTACTAAAGATAGTGGATGTAGAACAGCTATAGTCTGACAAAGATAATTAAGATTGTATTTTAAAAATGACAGAAGAGAGCAAGAGAGTTTCATAAAATTATTAGACTTTTAGATAACATATAAGACACAGCAGTTGTACACTGGATTTTGTATTGTTGGTCTTAGAAAGTAAGAAATGTTGATTGCCAGTTAAGTGCCCCAAATGTATTAGGTGATGCTGAAAATAACATCAAAGTATTTCACAATAAAAGGTATTTTTTCTTAGTTTTAATTTTAAATTTTTTTGAGACAGCATTTCTCTGTGTAGCCCTGTCTGTCCTAGTACTCACTCTGTAGACCATGCTGGCCTCACACTAACAGAGATCCACCTGCCTCTGCCTCTTCAGTGCTGGGATTAAAGGAAAGCACCACCACGCTCTGTTTGAAGATTTTTATAGTTAATGTACTATTTTATAGCTTAGTTTTTGTAATTCCAAAGTATTAGGCTTGTTTAAAAAGGTAAAATATTCAGAAGTATATACAGTAAAAATGATCACTCTTATCCTTCAGTATAAAGAAAACTATTTCTAATAATTATTCTAAGTATTTTAAGAAATCATTTACTGATGAAAACTTTTCTAAGTAGGTGGATCACTGTAATGCTTTTCTAGTCCTTATCGTTTCTAAGATATTTTTGACAAATTAAATTAAGCATAGTATATAATGATCATTTTACTTTAAAATCATACCATTAGTAATCCCACATATTAATGTATATATGGCCAGATCACAAAAATTTATATAGAAAATCTGATATAATATAGTAGACTGATTTAATCAGTTTGTCAGTAGTATATATTAGATTATTCCTGGAATGAGCTTTAAAAAAAATTGTCAATACATGTCATATGTTACCATTATTGTAGCCATAGAGAACATAGACTATACATATTCTACATAACATAATTTCTGCAAACATCCTCTATTAATGGTTCTTTTGAATGTTATTTATTACCTTTCATTTTAGAATCAAAATCCAAAGTATTTTCTCAAATGTGTACTTCATACTTTTTGATACAACTTACTGCCTATCTGGATTCTCGGGTTTCTTATAATTGCATCTTCTTACCCTAATGATTTTCCCGATTCGTAAAGATTTTGTTCAGAAGATGAATTTTCTCTCTTGTTGTAATGCATTTATCTTACCAACTTTATTTGTATGTGTCTACATTTATATCTTTAGAATTTTAACCAACTTTGCAGTTTTACCATGTTCAGACACCTCACCATATCTCATCATGTTAAAATATCTAAAGTGAAAATTATCATATTCATAGTTTTTGTCTCTTCCTTTTTTTTTAAATGAGGCTGTGAAGAGGCATCAACAGCCATCTTTTTTTTTAAGATTTATTTATTATTATATGTAAGTACACTGTAGCTGTCTTCAGACCCACCAGAAGAGGAAGTCAGATCTCATTACAGATGATTGTGAGCCACCATGTGGTTACTGGGATTTGAACTCAGGACCTTCGGAAGAGCAAGTCAGTGCCCTTAACCACTGAGTCATCTCACCAGTCCTTGTCTCTTCCTTTAAACCTACACCCCATGACCAGACTAAGTCGCCAAATTCCCAGTTTCACTATGTAGCAAATAAAGAGTTCTATAATCTGTGTTCATAATATGGAAAGAAAAGAATAATTTCTTTCCTTTGATTATTTTAAAGTTAAGTAAAAGTTTAACATTGTATATGTCTCTAATCCTGGAAGGAATTGTTATATTCTAAATATGAAATTCTGTGAATTTTAGTATTTGTTCTATAGTATTAAATCATTTTATAAACTATAGTTTTAGGTTGTTGAGCAAGTTAATTCTGGAATAGTAAAGTGTAGCAGTAGATTATTCTAGATGATGAATAACAATTGTTCAGGTCTTTATAGTTTCCAAAAATAAAGTTATAAATATATGCTAAAATTTAAAAATATTTTGTCCAACATAAACAAGTGATCAATATCATCTTGAAAAAAGTAATTTCTTTGGATAATAAGAAAAAATGTCTTTAGAGTCAAACACTGATGTACTCTGAGTCTAGCTTAAATCTTTTGAAGAAGCCTTTTACCTTTTAAGACCATAATTTTCAAATGTGGAAGGCATTGCCTTAATAAGGAGTTAGAAAGCCACAAATCCTTTGATATTTATGGGTACACAACCTACAGATGTTGTGCCATCAATGTAAATTCCATGTTTATAATCACAGAAATGAGGCAAAATAAAAAGTATATATTTGGCACTTACTACATTCTAGGTGTGATTGTCGCAAATTTTCTAAATTAAAAGTTCTGGGTGTTTCATTTTGAATCTTACTGGAGGATTATTATACTAAAAAAGAGAAAAATTACTGGCAAAGTAATACATATACCATATGGAAGTGGAAAATTCCACAAATAGATTATAGGACCGTGAATACTGTGGTATAATTTAGTAATATTAATGTTTAAACAAAACAGTCACCAAACATCCTGAAAAATCATATCTATATTTATTCTAATGACAGATAAGGACAATGAAACAAAGAACTGTCTCTTCAAATTTCACTTCTTATGCTTTCTGAGTGTCTGAATTATACTGATAGTAAATAATGGAGAAAGTCAGAATAAGGGCAGATTCTGCTTAATTGAAAATGATAATTTCCTATACTGTGTGATTTGAAGGCTATTCTAAGATCGCATCTGCCTTCTTCTTTACATAACCAGAAATACCTGCCATTATTGCACTCCATGGATAATAACATTAGAAGAAACATTTCTAAAGGGTCACAATTACACCTATACAATGATTTGCTTAGAATTTTACAGTGAAGCTCATATTTTCTCTCATTTGATTTAAACATTAGAAGGTATGTACTCAACAAGAACTGGGTTCAGATTGAAGGTGATGAGAACATTTCTATCTGAGCTGTTTTCCTGAGATTTGGAAACATGGTGGCAATGTTCTGTTCTGTTTGCCTGTGGCAGCAAGTTAAGCTTTAATAGCCAAACAAATGTCCAGGCAGAGCTCTTTTTCAGAGTGGATTGTTTATTGCAGTTGTCCCTCCTATAACCAAAGGATGAAAATATTAAGGTGTAGGATTTAGTTATAGTATTAATCTTTTGAATAGGACACACAGTGTTGCCAGAAATAAAGAATAAGGTTTAATAGACTAAATAAATACCATATAGAATATCACATTGTCTTACTCCTTTCCTCATTCCTTTCAGCTTTGCTCAAATGAATTCTACCTCAGTCATAATTTTAAATATTACAATGGCTAAGATCAAAAACACAGGAGACAGCAGTTGTTGGCGAGGATGTGGAGAAAGAGGAACACTCCTCCACTGCTGGTGGAATTGCAAGCTGGTACTACCACTCTGGAAAGCAGTCTGGCGGTTCCTCAGAAAACTGGGCATGACACTCCCGGAGGATGCGGCTATACCACTCCTGGGCATATACCCAGAGACTTTACCTGCATGCAATAAGGACACATGCTCCACTATGTTCATAGCAGCCTTATTTATAATAGCCAGAAGCTGGAAAGAACCCAGATGTCCCTCAATGGAGGAATGGATTCAGAAGATGTGGTATATCTACACAATGGAATACTACACTGCAATTAAAAACAATGAATTCACGAAATTCCTAGGCAAATGGTCAGATCTTGAAAATATCATCCTTAGTGAGGTAACCCAATCACAAAAGAACACACATGGTATGCAGTCACTGATAAGGGGATATTGACCCAGAATCTGGGAATACCCTAGACACAATCCGCATATCAATAGATTTCTAAGAAGATGGAAGGAGAGACCCCTGGTCCTGGAAAGACTGGATGTAGGGGAACGCCAGGACAGAGTAAGGAGAGGGGGTTGAATGGAGAAAAGAGGGAGGGAAGGGGGCTTATGGGACTTTCGGGGAGGGAGGAAACGGGAAAGGGGAAGTGATTTGGAATGTAAATTAAAAAAATAAAATAAAATAAATAATAAAAAAAAGTTACAATATTCCCTAATGCCACATATATCCTGTTTAATTTTTGTCCATAGTACTCACACCTGTGATTTTTGTGTATAAATGTATTCATATATGAATACATTTATGTGCACACATTGATGGATATGTGTGACTATATGTCTTTTTATCTGTCCTCACTTAAATGCATATAGAAGCTGCTACAGCTATAGTTATAGCATGGTTAGGTACTTTCAAATACGCTTATTTTCCCTAACATTATTTTCCCTAGCTTCTATGATTATTAACAGAAAACTCACTCTATTCTTACCCCTTGTAATTGTAGTATATCAGGAAATATTATGTAGATACCTACCATAGTTCAGATATATAGATTTCTCTCTTGTCAAATGAACTTTGGAGTAGTAGAGATAAAAGAAGCTGTCTTGAGGAAAGTGATGGCTTTCTGGTGCTTGCTACACAGGCAATAAGATATAAGTTCAGACCTCCAGCACTCATGCAAAAACAAGGTGTGCTTGCATATGTTTGTATCTTCAGGGCTGGAATGTGGAAAGAGTAGCAGATCCTAGTGCCTCACTGGCCAACCACTTTAGTTAGACCACACAGCAGCTCCAGGTTCTGTCAGAGAATCAGAGATCTTATCTAAAAAAAAAAAAAAATCTTTGGAGTGAAATTGAGAAAATATATGCCAAAGTGTGCACATGATGCATGGGTAAAATATGTGAATCTGCCCTACTTCACATTCCTGTGCATGTACTTATGTACATACATCTCTCTCACATATGTACAATCACACACAAAGTCTTTATAGATCTCAAAAAATGTATGAACATTATTTACTTTTTATTTTTCATATCAACTAAAAATCACTAATTATATACTAGAGAATAATTTATTATTACTTGGCCCATTGTTAATTTTGAAGAACACCTTTTTCTTTTTTTTTTAGCTCAGCATTTCTAGTTTTCCCTTACCATATATTCTATTACCATTTTAAATTTCACCGTGCCATTTATCTTATTTTTATCTCTTTCTCTGCTTAAAATTCTTTTTGTACTGCTGTGGATGGTACAGTGTTTTAAGGTGTTCTTGTAACAGATATTAATAATGGTTTTGGATGGGTTTTATAGATGGCTAAATGGTTAAGAGCATTTGAGGACACAGTTTGTTTTCTAGCACCCACATGGTAATCTGACATTCTTTTCTGATTTCCACAAGCACTGTATTCACATCATACACAAACATACATGCAGACAAAATATATAAGATAAATATATCTTTAAAAATTGCTTATGTATTATTTCATTAATTGAAATATAATAAAGTAAATGAGTATAGTTTTGGACATTCAACCACAAAATTTTCCCCTATCTTCTGCAAGAAATTTGCACACTGCTCCACTAAGTATTTAATAAAGTGTCTCCTTATTCTAAGTTTTCTGGATACTATTTTTCTTCCTAGTAGTAACTACAAGAGAATCCTCCTTCTTCCAAAATAAATAACTTGTCTATTTCAAAGTAGGAATCAATCAAGTATTTTCACTTTACAATACAGCTAGTTGGTGGATATCGTGCCCCAAACACATATCATGCAAAAAAAAAACATTTTTACTACAGTTAGAAGTATAGAAATTAATATTGATTGTTATATAGACATTGCTATATGGCATATTTCCAGAAGCTTTTCACATAATATGATTGAGTAAAATCACTGAAAATGACCTGCTTTCTGCTGGCACCCTTGAATCTACTTCTTACTTTGATCAATTTGACTATTTATGTAAAACTTGTAAATGTACCTACAGTTTTTTTCTGTTAGCTAGTTTCATTTACCATAACATTCTCCCATTTATCCTTGCTTCAGCATATAAGAGGATTACCTTTTTCATGGCTGAGTAATGTTCCATTACTGGTATCTACTTAAGGATGATCCTTTCTCTTCCATATTATTCTACTTTTGTAAAAAAAATTGTTGATTGTATATGAGTACGTTTATTCCTGTGTTCTATTCTGTTCGTTTATCCTGTAATATTGTCAGTATATATTTGATTTATATACCAATTTGATATACCTATATACCTGGTGCTATGTCAAAATGTCTATGGGAAAATCAGGTACTGAATGGAAAATGTTGCCATTTTGAGGAGCCTGTTAGCAGAGGAATTGTAATCGGTTAGTTGGATGAGGTGAATAGATTAGCTGTGTGAAAAGAAAATTTCTTTCAGGTTAAGATAACTTTGAAATTAATTACAAATGGCCTTGGCACTAGAAAAAAAGAACATTAACATGGTAACAAAACAGGGAGAAAGGCAGTTTGATTATGAAAGTATTTTGAGGCCATTTGATAAGAACATGGGTCACATAATCAGAAACCAGGTGTAGTCGGGCAGTTTACAAATACAAATTGAGCTTATAGTGCTGTCTTTCTAATAGAATTGTTTCCTGAGTAGGCATCCCTGAGCACTGTCATTCTGATAATGAACCGGAATGAAATGCTGAGAGTACAGGCTCCCCTTAGTAGGGGGCATAGTTAACCTCATGATCCAGCATTTCTTCTCAGGATATTTGTTTTGTCTTCTCCTTTGCTCATTTGTCTTTTTGTGAACCAGCAAAACTGACTGACCTTTTGAATAAGTCTCCATCTCAGTGTCTCATGTCTTCACATGTTTGCATGCAGAGTGTTCTGTGGTAGACCTTACAATAGGAACCCTGTGCAGACAAGAGGCTTGAACTTGCTCACTTGCTACATGCTATGCCATGAATGATGATCACGTGTGTGTCTGAGCTAATCATTTCATATCTTTGAAATTTCACAGTCCATTTCCACTGAGGATGTAGTCTATGACCTCCCCAATGAATTCCTGGCACCAAGAACAGCTGAATATTTAGCTGGACAGCTGAATATTTAGCTGTATTCTGTGCTTCATACATGCCTATGATAAACTTTGCTTTATAAATTGGGTTCAGTAAGAGACTAACAAGAACTTATAATGAAATATAACAGCTATAGCAATCTACTATAATACAGGTAGTCTAAAATAAGCAAATTGCTTATTGGTATGGTTTTTCTATTTAGTGTTCACATAGTGCTGTTGAACACTCATTACCAAAACAGAAAAGTTCAAGTCTGTAATGGGGAACTATTATGCTAAAGATTAAAATTTTAGTACAAATGCTACAAGGAATTTTGAAGACTGCTTAATTTTTAATGATGAATTCTTTCAAATTTCCCTATGGCTGAAATGTAACATTTCAATATTAAGTCTAGTATCAATGATCTTTCCATCATTGTTAGACTATTTGTCTCTATGCATAGCTTTTGCAGGCTTTGAAAGAGAGAGATTGGGTGTAACTGACAATTTTCTGTCACCAATACTGATACTGGGTTTGTGGTTTTGCTCTTAAAATGCTGTTTGCATGTTAAAAATCACTTTAGGTATACATTGAACTCTTTTTCTAAAGGTTTCTAAGCCCTTTATTTACACAAGCAAGTCTCCCCCACACAAGACTCACAACAGGCAAAATCTCCTTGTCCTTGTCTGTTTTATATTTTTCTGTCAAATATATTGTTTTGGCTGCCTTTAAATATCAAAAGCATACAACATCAGGTAGTGATTTCTTAGTCTTGTTTCTGAAATTTTCTATACTATTTTTTCTTGGATAACATGTAGATCATAGAATACAAACAAGTTTTTAGAAAGTGAGCCAGGCATAGTAGCACACACCTTTAGTAGCACGCACCTGAGACACAGGCAAAGTAAGTGGACCCCTGTGAATTGAATCCCTCCTTGGTCTATATCAAGATTTCCAGGCCACCTAGAACTATGTAACTAGACCCTGCGCCTAGTAACATAACAAAATTTGTAGAAGACAGTACTTTTGTAGATCTTATGGCTATAAGAATCCATCCAGTTAATATGAAATGGTAGTCTGTATTGTCAATTTATTTCAGCTAGGTCAAATAATAGTCATGTAATGACAGAATCAAAACTCTAGAATATTGGATCTGATTTTCTGAACAATGTGTTCTTCTCTACTCTGACTTCTAAGTACCTTCTTCTTTGATGTTGACTAAGCATGTGATTAAGAGGAAGTTGAACCTAGAAACTGTTCCCTGGAATTGTTTGATAAGTGAGAGTGTGCTAACTCTAGGGTAGTTTTGATGCTTTTGAGCATACATTGTAAAATTTATTGTCAGAAAGATAAGTAGCTAATCATGCTGACATTCATGACTGCTGCTTTTGTACCTGGGGGAATGATTGTGTTAGAGGAAGGTTCCTGAGAGACTTTTCTTTCTGTTTACTTTAGAAATTGTTAAAGACATATTATTGTTCCTCCTGCAGGGCTGCAAACCTCTTCAGCTCCTTGGGTCCTTTCTCTAGCTCCTCCACTGGGGACCCTAGGCTCATTCTATTGGTTGACTGTGAGCCAACTTTTAATCTACTTTCCAGTAAGGATCAAAGTATTCATACTTTTGGTCTTCCTTTTTCTTGAGCTTCATGTGGTCTGTGAGTTATATCTTGGGTATTCCGAACTTTTGGACTAATAACCACTTATCAGCGAGTGCATACCATGTATGTTCTTTTGTGATTGGGTTACCTCACTCAGGATTATATTTTCTAGCTCCATCCATTTGCCTAAGAATTTCATGAATTCATTGTTTTTAATAGCCGAGTAGTACTCCATTGTGTAAATGTACCACATTTTCTGTATCCATTCCTCTGTTGATGAACATCTGGGTTCTTTCCAGCTTCTGGCTATTATAAATAAGGCTGCAGCCCTGCAGGAGGAACAATAATATGTACCAACCAGTATCCCCAGAGCTCCCAGGGACTAAACCACCAACCAAAGAGTACACATGGAGGGACCCATGACTCCAACTACATATGTAGCAGAAGATGACCATTTCAGACATCAGTGAGAGAGAGGCCATTGGTCCTGTGAAGGCTTGTTTCCCCAGAAACAACATGCATCAAGACTATGGAGGGGAAGGGGGGTGGGATAGGGTGGTTTTAGAGGGGTAATGTGGAAAGCAGATACCATTTGAAATGTAAATAAAGCAAATATCTATTAAAAAAGAAATCATTAGAGATATTTTAAATGAACAAAGCATTGCAGGAAAATTAAGAAAGTCTTTGGAAAAATAGAAATTGATTCACTGTATCCTACCATTCTCTTGTCAGAACCTTCAAGAGGCTGAGAGTGAAGGTAAAATTGCATACAAAATGTATATAGTATGGAATCAATCTTTTAAAAAAATATTTTGTGTAAGAGCAAAAAGAAAAGGGTGTATGACAAAATAGCAACAACAGTTCTCTCCAGATGAGAACCTATAGGGACTTTTATTTTTGTCTCTTTGTGTTAAGTGTTTTTATTTTTCTAAATTTCCCTTACTAAACATGTATTTGACTTAAAATGAGAAAAGAGGAAAAATGATAAAGGAGTTAGATTGTATAATCTTTATTTCCTCATCATATTTATTATATAGCAACTATGAACATAATAAATTCTCCATTTCTGTGTTATTTTGCAAAAGAAACTATTAACTTAAATCCATTACATTCACAAAATAAGAAATATATTTTCTATTTTTTAGAGGGTGAAGGAACTGTTGATAGTTGATTTAGATATAAGTAATCTAATTATGCCACATACTGTATATCTTATTGACTTGAAGGCAAAACAAGAATCTATTATTCTTTTATATTTTCATTCACAGTCTTATTATTTTCATCTTGTCTAGACTTCAGTTTAAGATGGGGTATCATATTAGCAATTTATTTATATTTTATCTATGGGATCGTACTTGAATCTAGTGAATCTCTAACTATTGTCAATTCAACAGAAATTACTACTTAGAAATAGTTTGGTGGCAGACCTTTTTTTTTTTTTTCATTTTTTAGTAGTCTGGGAAACTAAAAGTAATTCCTTCTAAGAGGAAACATTTCAAAGAGATGAAATTTAGCTGAGCACCATCAATTGAAAGTGAAGGGTGCACATAGGGGAGATTGTATGTTCTTAAATGATCAACTATTTGGAAATGAAATGCTAAGGTACAGATGTGAAGAGTAAAACAGAAACAAGTCTGGTAGCTGGGAATATTTTCCCATCTGCTTTTTGTGGTCCCATTGTCCAACTTCATGGCAATAGTGCTTCAAAAACAAACACATAAATGCTTCATGGTGTTAGCTTTGCTGATGTAGTCAGGAAGAGATGATAACATTGTGTGTATCTGTAAGGGACCAGTGTACTAGGTTAATTTGCCTACAGATGTTCTTCAGGACACTTTTCTCTCCTACCTCCCCCCCTCCCCTTTTTTTTTCTCAAAAGACATGTCAGCTAACACAATTGATTTGCTCAGGTGGCACTTTTAATGAAAGATATTTATTAGCTTGCTAAGTCTTTTTTATATTTAATGACAGTAAACATTCCCTTCTTCCACTAGTAGTAAATATTTTATATTGTTTTCTAAACCAAATATCTCAAAAACTTATGAGTTATTAGATATTGAGGTTTTCCTAATTGTTTACTATTTTTTCTTAAGAATGCAGTTACAAGTGATATAATATATTTTCGTAGAAATTATTATGTTGTTTTCTAGGTAAATTATTTACACTAAAATCACAAAACTAGAAACCAGAGCCTCATCTTGATATGTCTGTCAATGATACACATAGTGATTGCCTTAAATTAAATTTATTTTTCTATATTCCTTGCTTATTACATAAAGATGTTTTGTACTTTTTACCTTTTATTTTTAATTTCTACCTAATTTTAATTTCCACATTCCATTACACGAATGAACCTCTGACACTTTATACTTATTTGTTTTTTATAAGGTGACCTCCATATATTTTCTTTATTCTTCTTTTCTGTGTCTCCTGCTCTCCTTAAAACTATTGGTTCTTATTACTGTTACCAGCATCTCCATTTATTTAATTAAAAGAACTCTGAGCTACCACTAGATTTCATTTCATCCTTTTCCTTTCTCTCTTTCCAGATAGCTGTTCTCCATTTCCATCAGCTGCTCACTGTCTCCTCCATGCTTACCTTTACTCTCATAAACTCACCTTGAAGTGCATCTTCCAAAGTGCCTTCAGAATGACGTTCTTTTCTCAGTTCGAAGAGTAGGACCTAGGAAAATATAGAACTCATGAAAATGTGTTTTATAAAGGTTAGTCTTATTTATACCACTTAATATGTATGTAAACATACATACACATAAGTATATAAGGTTTACATTTATAACTTTTAAAGTTTTGCCTCATAAAGTCCTGTTCTTTTTTGTTTTGTCTGCTTTTGAGACAGGGTCTTTCTAGATAATCCTAACTTTTCTGAAACTTACTATGTAGACTAGGCTGACCTAGTAGACAGCCACCTGAGTCTGCTTCCTGGGTGCTGCTATGAACACACGCAGCCATGAAATCCTTTTCTAATATCACTATGTTATTTATTTTGTTAATAATGTTTTACATTAGAATACACAGTCATGGGTTTTATCATGTCATCTTTATAACTAATATTTTATATGCAGTTTTCATATCTCATATCCACCTGAAACAAAATAAATGTAAAATATGGTTGTTTAAGTGGTTAATGCTAGTGATGTGGTGTCGATATGAAATGTTCCCTTTAGGCTCATGTATTTGGGTGTTGTTGCCAGCTAATGAGCTTTTTGGAAATGATTGGTTCCTTATGGGGCTGATTGTTGCGGATTTAGCATATCATGGCATTGTTTGATGATAAGTAAGAAGTGGAGCCCAGTTGAAAATAGGTCATTGAGCAATCAATCTTCAGTATCTGCCTCTCTCTTCCAGCTTCCTGGAAAACATATTGAGCAACATCTTTTCATCACATTTATAATCTAGTGGTGTTTTTTGTTCTTGCCCTAAAGCAATAGAGTCAACTGACTAGAGACTGAATCATATGGTTCCTGAGCCAAAACGATTGTTCCTTCCTTAAAATGTCCTCTTTTCCTCCTTCCCCTCTCTTCCCTCCCCTTCTTCCTCTCTCTTCACCTTCCTCCCTCCTTTCCTTCCCTCTTTTTTTTTAATCTCAGGTGTTTGTTACAGCACTAAAATACTGACTAACACAACTACAAAATAAGAAACCATTTAATGATAAAAAATTGCATTATTATTAGAGCATAGAAAGGTATATATAAATATCAGTTGGCTATTGTCAACTAACTGCCATTTGGGTCATAATCAGTCTATGTTTTTCCATATGAACTGAACATTTTGTTTTTCTCATTCGCTTACTTTGTCTCAGTTAAGGAGATTGGCTTAGACTAAGTAAGATAGTCAGGTGCATGCCTGCTGTGACAACATGTTAAACTGTACTACATGGTTTGTCTCAACCATATTTTCTTAATGAAGGAAGAACAGAAAGTATATTGTACAATATAGATCTGTATAGCTGAAAGGAGAGTAGTGCAAGGTATGGCATCAAAGAGTTAATATTTGGATTCCTTGGGGAAATGACTAAATATTTGTAAAAGAATAGCTATTAATGATGTATGAAACATATGCATTTTCATTAAGCCCATATTCTATAAAACACATTTGTGGACTAATTTTCTTGGTTCAATATTTGTATAAAAATAGTGATGTATTAAAACAGAACATTTTCAGGGAAAAAAAGCTGTGTGATAGCTAATCTATGTTAATCAAAGGATGTAGACTTACAGCTTTAATTAATACCTATTGTGTAGTAGCTATATAGTAAGCTTAATTAGTGTCCATGTTTCTCTGTGTTTTTGTGTCAATCCATATGTGTTTGTATGCACATGTGTGTACATGTGAGTGCATTTGTGTGTGGTCCAGAAGTCACTTTTGCATATTGCTCTTTTTAAGAACTGTTCATTTTGTTTTCTTATTATTTTCCTGTAGCTCACTGATTAGATTGGTCTGACTGTCCCAGTCTATTCTTTCACAGCACTGGATTACAAATAGACACCACCAGCTTTTTTTCTGTGGGTCCTAAAGAGCAAACACGGTTCCTTACATTTGCACAACAAGGACTTTATGGACTGAGCTGCCTCCTCTGATATTTTGAGCTATATATTATCTTTGAAAACATCTGACTATGTTATTGTAGAGCACATGAGGAATAACTAAGCAATTAAAGAGAGAAAATGAAGAGCTTGTATGAGATATTATGAAATGCAAATTGACCAAGTTAAGGATGCTATTTCAAAGGAAGATTATTGTGTCTGTTATATTTTATTAAGCCATAATCCAAGTTCATAGAGCATGTAAAGTTAAAAACAAAAAAGAATACCTCAAGCAATCTGGAGGGATAGTATTTAACAGAAAGGAAAAAGAGTTGTTTGTGCAGGACACAACCATGGTAGACAAAGTAAAATGAAAGACAAAGACAAGCATTGGTGTTAAGTGTGCTTTATAATGTCAGAATTACTGCAGACCGTGCAGCCAATTTTTTATATGATTTGCATTTCTTGCTACCTTGAAATTTGATTTAAAAATGAGAAAATGTTAGAACAGAAGACTACAAAGAGGGGCATGCTCCATTTGAAATTAGAATGGTTCCAGCATCCCAGGTCAGGTAGCCTCTGAAAAACTAATATTTTTTTTTCATCTCTGCTTTTCTCAGTACTTTGGCCTCATTTTCTCTTGCCAGTGAGATATTTCTTTGTTTGATAGAAACTTTGCTGTCACCAGCAAATGAATACAGGTGTTATGTTTGGATAGATACAACTATTCATTTGATATTTATCATATATGGATAGAGGTGATGCTCGGTTGGTAATGGTGTGAATTTTTCCATGCAATACTTTTCTTTCTCCCTTTGAAAATCAAAGTACATATTGCCATGATACGTAACTTGAAGTATGATACGGTAGAAAGTTTAATTATCTGCAGTTAACTTACAATATCACATCTTAGCTCTTATTATTGCATTCATTTATAATGATCTCATGAGTTTGGGGAATTTTTGTTCTAGTTGTTTTGATTTCACTGCTACATCACAGAGTTTTCTAATCTTCTACTCTACTTCCCTTTTGATAATCAGAGAGGTTGTTGTGATATTCATGAAAAAATGAGTGAACTATAGCTATTTTTCAAATACATATGATCCTTTTCCCTACCTTTCCTTGTAATACTTCTTCCTTTGGCTCATTACATGCAGGGCTCTTTCTTGTTTCTCATGTCTCAGCTTAATTGTTACTTCCTCAAAGATGACTTTCCCACCTTCTCACCATATGGTGGCTCCCACTTCTCCTCATGGTTCTCTGTTGAATTGTCATCCTCATAGCTATTACTGTTTACTCTTTCCTTGCCTGTTTGTGTGCTCTTTTTGTGAAAATTTCAAGAGATGTATATTCCACAATTAAAAGAATTGACTGTGAAGTCATAGCTGGGCTCATGTTCTGGCCTTGCTATTACTATTTGTGAGTCCTTGGGGACAATTTCAGCTTAATCCCCATATGGTTCCATTTCCTTAACTGTAAAACTGTGTAAGAATATAGTGTGTCTTATAGACTTGTGAGAATTAAATGTATTTTAACATCTGACTTTTTCCTTGCTGTGATAAAATACCACAAAGAATCATGTTAAGGGAAGAAGAATTTATTTCGGGTCACAGTTTTAGAGGAAAAAGTTCATTATGGCAAGGAAGTCATGGCAGCTGGGGCTTCATCTGTGGATCTGGGAGTCTGCAGCAGCTGTTTGTTTCTTGGTACCAAACCAAGAAGCAGAGAAATTGGGTGGTAGTAGAGGGCTGAATTATATCCCTTAAGCATCCCTTCCCCTCCCACCCACATATTGTTCTTTACCCAGTAGGTAACTCTCTATAAGTTAGGCTCAACCTCCCCCCAAATTCTGTAGCTTCTAAAAGTGCCTCCAGGTGGGACCAACACCCAAAGACATGTCACATTCAAGCCTTAACAACATTTAAACTATTCAAGCACTACTTATGGTATATTAGAAAACAAAACTCCAAAAGCAACAAATGAGCAAACAAACAAAAACTATCCAGCAAATTTACTGGATTTACACTCACAAAAGGACTACTTTGGAAAAGTCTCAGTGAATGAGGTAGATCTGCATGTGCAGATGTAAATATCATGTAGATTGTGCTATCAGTGAGTATTGCTAAATACACACTTCAATGTTAATCTCAAGATCCGATGTATCACAGAGGTGCTCTGGCTCATGTTATGCTTGGGCTCTACTACACAGTGAAAGGAAGAATTCTTTCACTGAGTGACATCTTATTGTGTATTTAGGAAGTACCATCCTTCACTACCATACTCATGTTCCCTTGGCCAAAATATACCAGAGAGCTACATTTGACTTCAAGGACAAGGAAAGCAGAATACTATATTTTTAAGGAAGAACAGTAGAAATTTGGAAGAGTAGCACTTCTTTTTTTTTTTTATTTTATTTTTTTAATTTACATTCCAAATCACTTCCCCTTTCCCGTTTCCTCCCTCCCCGGAAGTCCCATAAGCCCCCTTCCCTCCCTCTTTTCTCCATTTAACCCCCTCTCGTTACTCTGTCCTGGCGTTCCCCTACATCCAGTCTTTCCAGGACCAGGGGTCTCTCCTTCCATCTTTTTAGAAATCTATTGATATGCGGATTGTGTCTAGGGTATTCCGAGATTCTGGGTCAATATCCCCTTATCAGTGACTGCATACCATGTGTGTTCTTTTGTGATTGGGTTACCTCACTAAGAATGAAATTTTCAAGATCTGACCATTTGCCTAGGAATTTCGTGAATTCATTGTTTTTAATTGCAGAGTAGTATTCCATTGTGTAGATATACCACATCTTCTGAATCCATTCCTCCGTTGAGGGACATCTGGGTTCTTTCCAGCTTCTGGCTATTATAAATAAGGCTGCTATGAACATAGTGGAGCATGTGTCCTTATTGCATGCAGGTAAAGCCTCTGGGTATATGCCCAGGAGTGGTATAGCCGCATCCTCCGGGAGTGTCATGCCCAGTTTTCTGAGGAACCGCCAGACTGCTTTCCAGAGTGGTTGTACCAGCTTGCAATTCCACCAGCAGTGGAGGAGTGTTCCTCTTTCTCCACATCCTCGCCAACAACTGCTGTCTCCTGTGTTTTTGATCTTAGCCATCCTGACTGGTGTGAGATGGAATCTCAGGGTTGTTTTGATTTGCATTTCCCTAATGACTAAGGATGATGAACATCTCTTTAGGTGCTTCTCAGCCATTAGATATTCTTCAGGTGAGAACTCTTTGTGTAGCTCTGTACCCCATTTTTTAATAGGGTTACTTGCCTCTCTGGAGTTTAACTTTTTGAGTTCTTTGTATATCTTGGATATTAGCCCTCTGTCGGATGTAAGGTTGGTAAAGATCATTTCCCAGTTAGTTGGTTGCCGCTTTGTCTTTTTGACAGTGTCTTTTGCCTTGCAAAAACTTTGTAATTTAATGAGGTCCCATTTGTCTATTCTTGATCTTAGAGCATAAGCTATTGGAGTTCTGTTCAGGAAATTCTCCCCTGTGCCCATATGTTCAAGGTTCTTCCCTAGTTTCCCTTCTATTAGTTTCAGTGTGTCTGGTTTTATGTGGAGATCTTTGATCCACTTAGAATTGAGCTTAGTGCAAGGAGATAAGGATGGGTCAATTTGCATTCTTCTGCATGTTGACCTCCAGCTGAGCCAGCACCATTTGTTGAAAAGGCTATCTTTATTCCACTGGATGGTTTTAGCTCCTTTGTCAAAGATCAAGTGACCATAGGAGTGTGGATTCATTTCTGGGTCTTCAATTCTGTTCCATTGATCTACATGTCTGTTACTGTACCAATACCATGCAGTTTTTAACACTATTGCTCTGTAGTACAGCTTGAGGTCCGGGATACTGATTCCCCCAGAGGTTCTTTTACTCTTGAGATTAGTTTTAGCTATTCTGGGTTTTCTGTTATTCCAGATGAATTTTTGAATTGCTCTTTCTAACTCTATGAAGAATTGAGTTGTGATTTTGATGGGGATTGCATTGAATCTGTGTATTACTTTTGGTAAGACGCTCATTTTTACTATATTAATCCTGCCAATCCATGAGCATGGCAGATTTTTCCATCTTCTGAGGTCTTCTTCAATTTCTCTCTTCAGAGACTTGAAGTTCTTGTCATACAGATCTTTCACTTGTTTGGTTAGAGTCACGCCAAGATATTTAATATGGTTTGTGGCTATCGTGAAGAGTATCATTTCTCTTACTTCTTTCTCAGCCTGCTTATCCTTTGAGTATAGGAAGGCTTCTGACTTGCTTGAGTTGATTTTATATCAGGCCACTTTGCTGAAGTCGTTTATCAGCTGTAGGAGTTCTCTGGTGGAGTTCTTTGGGTCGCTTAAGTATACTATCATATCGTCTGCAAATAGTGATAGTTTGACTTCTTCCTTTCCAATTTGTATCCCTTTGACCTCTTTTTGTTGTCTAATTGCTCTAGCTAGAACTTCAAGTACTATATTGAAAAGATATGGAGAGAGAGGGCAGCCTTGTCTAGTCCCTGATTTTAGTGGGATTGCTTCAAGTTTCTCTCCATTTAGATTGATGCTGGCTACCAGTTTGCTGTAAATTGCTTTTACTATGTTTAGATATGGGCCTTGAATTCCTGATCTTTCCAAGACCTTTAGCATGAAAGGATGCTGAATTTTGTCAAATGCTTTCTCAGCATCTAATGAGATGACCATGTGGTTTTTTTCTTTGAGATTGTTTATGTAGTGGATTACATTGATGGATTTCCTTATATTGAACCATCCCTGCATCCCTGGGATGAAGCCTACTTGATCGTGGTGGATGATCGTTTTGATGTGTTCTTGGATTCGGTTGGCAAGAATTTTATTGAGTATTTTTGCATCGATATTCATAAGAGAGATTGGCCTGAGATTCTCTTTCTTTGTCTGATCTTTGTGTGCTTTTGGTATTAGTGTAATTGTGGCTTCATAGAACGAGTTGGGTAGTGTTCCTTTTTTTTGTATTTTGTGGAACAGTTTGAAGAGTATTGGTTTTAGGTCTTCTTTGAAGGTCTGATAGAATTCTGCACTAAAACCATCTGGACCTGTGCTGTTTTTGGTTGGAAGACTTCCCATGACAACTTCTATTTCTTCAGGGGTTATAGGACGGTTTAGATGGTCTATTTGATCCTGATTTAATTTTGGTACTTGGTATCTGTCAAGGAAATTGTCCATTTCCTCAAGATTTTCTGGTTGTGTTGAATACAGGTTTTTGTAGTAGGATCTGATGATTTTTTGAATTTCCTCAGTTTCTGTTGTTCTCTCTCCCTTTTCGTTTCTGATTTTATTAATTTGGATACTATCTCTGTGCTCTCTGGTTAGTCTGGCTAAGGGCTTATCTATCTTGTTGATTTTCTCAAAGAACCAACTCCTCGTTTTGTTGATTCTTTGTATGGTTTTATTTGTTTCTACTTGATTGATTTCAGTCCTGAGTTTGATGATTTCCTGCCTTCTACTCCTCTTTGGTGTATTTGCTTCTTTTTGTTCCAGGGCTTTCAGGTGTGCCATTAAGCTGTTAGTGTATGCTGTCTCCCGTTTCTTTTTGGCGGCACTCAGGGCTATGAATTTTCCTCTTAGCACTGCTTTCATTGTGTCCCATAAATTAGGGTATGTTGTGCCTTCATTTTCATTAACTTTCAAAAAGTCTTTGATTTCTTTCTTTATTTCCACCTTGACCAAGTTATCATTGAGTAGAGCATTGTTCAGCCTCCATGTGTACGTGGGTTTTCTTTTGTTTTTGTTGCCGTTGAAGACCACCCTTATTCCATAGTGATCTGATAGGAGGCATGGGATTATTTCTATCTTCTTGTATCTGTTGAGGTCTGATTTGTGACCAATTATATGGTCAATTTTGGAGAAGGTACCATGAGGAGCTGAGAAGAAGGTGTATTCTTTAGCTCTAGGATGAAATGTTCTATATATATCAGTTAGTTCCATTTGGTCCAAGGCTTCAATTAGATTCACTGTGTCCCTGTTTAGTTTCTGCTTTCCTGAACGATCCATTTCAGAGAGCGGGGTGTTGAAGTCACCCACTATTATTGTGTGCGGTGCGATGTGTGCTTTGAGTTTTAGTAAAGTTTCTTTTACGAATGAGGGTGCCCTTGCATTTGGAGCATAGATATTCAGAATTGAGAGTTCTTGATGGTGGATTTTTCCCTTGATCAGTATGTAGTGTCCTTCTGTGTCTTTTTTGATGACTCTAGGTTGAAAATCAATTTTATCTGATATTAGGATGGCTACTCCACCTCGTTTCTTGGGGCCATTTGCTTGTAAAATTGTTTTCCAGCCCTTTACTTTGAGGTAGTGTTTGTCTTTGACACTGAGGTGCGTTTCCTGCATGCAGCCAAATGCTGGGTCCTGTTTACGTATCCAGTCTGCTAGTCTATGTCTTTTAATTGGGGAATTGAGACCATTGATATTAAGAGAGATTAAGGCATAGTGATCATTGCCATCTGCCATTCTTGACGCTATCTTTATGTTTGAGTGGTTATCTACTTTTGGGTTTGATTCAAGAAGGTTATTATCTCATTTTTTCCTGGGTGTTGTTTCTCTCCCTGTATTGGAGGTTTCCACCTATTATCCGTTGCAGGGCTGGATTTGTGGAAAGATATTGTGAAAATTTGGTTTTATCATGGAATATTTTGGTCTCTCCATCTATGGTGATTGAGAGTTTTGCTGGGTATAGTAGTCTAGGCTGGCATTTGTGCTGTCTTAGTGTCTGCATGAGATCTGCCCAGGATCTTCTGGCTTTCATAGTCTCTGGTGAGAAGTCTGATGTGATTCGGATAGGTCTTCCTTTGTATGTTACTTGGCCCTTTTCTCTTACTGCTTTTAGTATTCTTTCTTTGTTTAGAACATTCGGTGTTTTGATTATTATGTGACGGGAGGTATTTCTGTTCTGGTCCAGTCTGTTTGGAGTTCTGTAGGCTTCTTGTACGTTCATCGGCATCTCTCTCTTTAAGTTAGGGAAGTTTTCCTCCATAATTTTGTTGAAGATGTTTACTGGCCCTTTAAGTTGCAAATCTTCACTCTCATCTATACCTATAATCCTTAGGTTTGGTCTTCTCATTGTGTCCTGGATTTCCTGGATGTTTTGGGTTACACGTTTTTTGCATTTTGCATTTTCTTTGACTGTTGAGTCGATGCTTTCTATTGATGCTTCAGCACCTGAGATTCTTTCTTCCATCTCTTGTATTCTATTGTTGATGTTTGTATCTATGACTCCTGATTTCTTCCCAAGGTTTTCTATCTCCAAAGTTGTCTCCCTTTGTGATTTCTTAGTTGTTTCTACTTCCTTTTTTAGTTCCTGGATGGATTTGCTGAGATCCTTCACTTGTTTGTTTGTATTTTCCTGTATTTCTTTAAGATATTTTTGCAAACAAGTAAAATGCCCCATTTGTTTCTCAGCAGATCCAAAGGTAAAATATAAGATTTTCCTTGAAATAGAGAACTTTGAGGTTATTTTTTTTTATTCTTTGTAAATATTGTAGAAGAAAATAACTAAATCTACAAAGGTATGGATTGACCTCTCATGCACTTCTTAATAATAACATCCTTATTGGGAATAAAGGTATAAAATATTAGGAACAGTCTCATTGAGACCAATACCAAAGTATTGTTTACTTATTGAAATATTTTAGCTTGTCTTATTGTTTTAAGGATATCCTATAGCATACTTAGAAAAACCCAGACTTGTACTTCCAGGAATACCTATTTTTAATTTATTTTCTTTCTATACTATTTTTTGTTAAAAACTAAAACACAAACAGCATTATACTAGGCCTAGTCAAGGTCAGTTTAATATCACCACCTACCACCATGACATAATGTTCCAGTAGAAGGCTGTCAAGGTCTATAACATGCATACCATTCATTGTCTTCGCTGCTAACAGTGCCTTCTTCTAGAATTCCTCATGAAAATTCCACATTACATTGTTTTACAGTTAACTTTTGTTTAATAAATAGTTTTCAGTATAATAATAATAAAACTATAGTACAGTAGTTTTATAAACTAGCAACAGTCATTTATAGCCAGGTATTAAGTGTGTTGCATTCTTGTACTTGCTATTTTTTCATGCAAGTGAGATATAGGAGGGTTTTTTTAATAGCAAGATTGCCAAAAACATTAATAATAAGTTTTATTCTGATGTACATAGATGAAAAATTTTCTAGCCCATTATAGTCTTCATGGGACCACCAGTTCATATATAGTATGTCCTTAATAGATCTATTTGACAATATTGGGCCATGAATGAAATTTTTAGTATTTCTCTTCTTGGAAGTGGTTAATTGCATGGTGTGTGTGTGTGTGTGTGTGTGTGTGTGTGTGTGTGTGTGTGTGTGTGTATCTGTATGTTATGTTCCTCTGTGTTTGCCTTCTCTGAGTATGTGTGCATGCATGTACATCTATGTTTGTATATATGAGACACTCAGTCTTTCTATGTAGACCTGTTTTCCCTACCTTTTTTGTAACCCAAATTAGATCTCATATATATATATATATATATGCGTGCGTTGC
The DNA here is from genome assembly GCA_036184795.1 of Tokudaia tokunoshimensis. NCBI lineage: Eukaryota > Metazoa > Chordata > Mammalia > Rodentia > Muridae > Tokudaia > Tokudaia tokunoshimensis. The sequence continues at coordinate 82,616,931 of BTHU01000023.1, forward strand.
GAAGCATTTGCCCTTTACATTATACCTTTGTATAAACTTTTCAACATTCATATATTTTTATAACAATATACAATTGTTTTTGCTCTGCCTGCCACATATACTTTGTTAAAATGCCATGGCAAATACTATTACAGTTAATCAAGTTGTGATGATCTTAGTATATATCAAATACAGATGTAATGTAATTTAGTCATAAGTGATACATAGAATATTTTTTTGAATGAGGGACTAGGGAGTGAAATACATAAATATGACTATTATTATGAAAATTTTTATTTATGTGTGTATGAATGAGTGAGAGAGGGAGGGAGGAAGGGAGGGAGGGAGGGAAGGAGGCAGGTGGTGAGATTAAGAGGGGAGTTGGAGGGGCGAGAGGAAGAGTGAGAGTGAGAGGTGCGATGAGTATGAAACTAAGAGCCTCTCACTTGTTAGGCAAGTACTCTACCACTGAGATTCATCTTGTCTCCAGATCAACACTGAAATTAAAAAATAAATATCCTGTAGAAGAGGTTAGTTTGGTAAAGATTTTGGGCTTGCTAGTTATAAAATCTTCTGGTGGTTAATTTTGAAGCTTGTATGAACAGACAACAGATATATTTTTATATTGCTTTGCACTTGGATATTAATATGACATATGCAGCATAATATTTTTTGAATAAATATTGGTGACCTTTCCATGACCTTATAAATTCGCTCTTGGCAGTTATTCCAGGATTTTTCTGGGCTTAGAAATTTTTAGTTTTCATTCTTCTTGGATAGTAAGGTATAAGATGATTTTTAAGTGAAAGTGTTAGAAGTTTTATATAACAGTTCTTGTCAAATTATTTTGAGATAAATAAAAACATACAGTTTTATATGATTTGCAAATAATGGGAGAAGTGTTGATTGTAGGTAGAGATCACATCCCTTTAGCTTTCTATTGTTTGTACTGCCTTGTAGATATACATTTACTTTTTCTTGTTATTCTGTATTTTTTATTTGCTGCATACAAATTGAGATGTATCATGAAGAATTATTTTGAAATAGCTGTCATATTTTTCTATTCCTCAAGCTTCTAGTTATTCTACATTTTCCCCTTTAATAATTACTCATATATAATTAATATGCTTAAAATGGTCACATATTGCTATCCACATATACATCCAAATCAACATAATGCAAAAGAGCATCTAATGCACAAGTTTCCATATTCTATTTTGAAAAATTGTGTTTCCTTCTTTATCTGTGTGTTTATGTGTACATGCTCACATGGATGCGCACATGTTGTTGCATGCATGAGAGGTCAATCCATACCTTTGTAGATTTAGTTATTTTCTTCTACAATATTTACAAAGAATAAAAAAAAATAACCTCAAAGTTCTCTATTTCAAGGAAAATCTTATATTTTACCTTTGGATCTGCTGAGAAACAAATGGGGCATTTTACTTGTAGAGGACTAATATCCAATCTATACAAAGAACCCAAGAAGTTAGACTCCAGAGAACCAAATAACCACATTAAAAGATGAGGAACAGAGCTAAACATAAAATTCCAAAATGAGGAATACCAAATGGCTGTGAAGCACCTAAAGAAATGTTCAACATCCTTAGTCATCAGGGAAATGCAAATCAAAACAACCCTGAGATTCCACCTCACACCAGTCAAAATGGCTAAACTCAAAAACTCAGGTGACTGCAGATGCTGGCTAGGATGTGGAGAAAGAGGAACACTCCTCCACTGGTGGTGGTATTGCAAGCTGGTACAACCACTCTGGAAAGCTGTCTGAAGGTTCCTCAGATAATTGGACATAGTACCCAAGGACTTAGCTATACCACTCCTGGGCATATACCCAGAAGATGACATGTAATAAGGACACATGTTCCACTACATTCATAGCAGAAGCTGGAAAGAACCCATATGTTCCCTCAACAGAGGAGTGGATACAGAAAATGTGGTACATTTACTTAATGGAGTACAACTCAGCTATTAAAAACAATAAATTCATGAAATTCTTAGGCAAATGGAAGTATCTAGAAAATATCATCCTGAGTGAGGTAACCCAATCACAAAAGAACACACATAGTATACACTCACTGATAAGTGGATATTAGCCCAGAAGCTCAGAATACCCAAGATACAACTCACAGACTACAGGAAGCTCAAGAAGGATGAAGACCAAAGTGAGGCTACTTCCGTCCTCCTTAGAAGGGAGAACAAAATATCCATGGGAGGAGATACAAAGTGTAGAGCAGAGACTGAAGGAAAAGCCATCCAGAGACTACCCACCCTGGGATCCATCCCATATACTATCACCATACCCAGATACTATTGTGGATGCCAACAAGTGCTTGCTGACAGGAGCCTGATATATCTGTCTCCTGAGAGGCTCTACTAGTGCCTGACAAATACAGAGGGGGATACTCATAGCCCCCTGACCACAAGCTCCCCAATGGAGGAGCTAGAGAAGGGACCCAACGAGCTGAAGGGGTTTGCAGCCCCATAGTTAGAACAATAATATGAACCAACCAGTACCCCCAGAGCTCCCAGGTACTAAACCATCAACCAAAGAGTACATGTGGAAGGACCCATGGCTCCAGCTTCATATGTAGCAGAGGATGGCCTTGTCAGACATCAATGAGAGGAGAGGCCCTTGGACCTGTGAAAGCTCCTTGCCCCAGTGTAGGGAAATGCCAGGACAGGAAAGCTGATGTGGGTGGTTTAGGGAGCAGGGGCAGGTGCATAGGATAGGGACATTTTGGAGAGAAAATGAGGAAAGGGGATAACATTTGAAATGTAAATAAAGAAAATATCTAATAAATAAGAAAAAAAAACTTACTCTTGTGAAAAGACAAACAAAAGAATTTTTATGAATATAGTCTTGAGGGAACTGATACAATCCATAGTAAATATCTTAGAAATTGAGAGAAACCAGTAATAATTAATAATTATTACATGCTAGGTTCTTAGTGCTTTTACTACATAAACCAAATTAATGCTCTCAACAATGTCCCTCTGAGACAAAGCATAGAGTCTCTCCCCTCTTACATGGCTCCTGGGAGTGATTGCAAAAGTGCATTAAAATTCACACAAGTCTATTGTTTTGTGTGGAAATTCATGTTTTATGATTTTAGGACTTTCTCAATGAGAAGAACCTAGTTTTCTGTAGTGTTTGCTCTTTCGTCATGTAATCAATCTAATGTTATATCAGAAAGATCTATAGAAAAGGTTCTGATGTTCATGGAAAGGTGGTGGACACACACAGTACCTGATTACCAACCTAGATTTTTTAATTGTTCCAATCTTTTTGTGATGGAATTTTACCCATGGCCATGGTAAAGACTGTAAAAGCCAGACATTAATTTATGATCTAAGTTCTTCCTGGTAGGATTATATAATCTAATGAATTTTGAGAATTTTTGTTAATAATAGTTTAAGATACTCATAAAATGCTGTTAGGATATGCAATGAATTTTCCGTGATTAATGACCATTCTTGGAGCTGTATTGATTTTCATATAATTATGTACCTTGTTATATTTTAGTTTATTAGCAAAACAGTCCCAGATTTTGCATAATTTAGTGAATATAATTAATGACTAACTGTTCTTTTCTTTGATAGGCTAACTAATCAGGCTGACTTAGACTAATTCTTTATATTCATTGCAGTATATATAAAAACAGTTGCAAAGTATTATTTTGCATGATAGCTCTGTTTTTCTTATCTTCCTATGACAGGCACATTATTAATTTCAGTTGAAGCAATATTAAAGTTGTATTTAACATAAAGATGGAGATATTATTGTTGAAACTGAGGAAAAATAAAGAATATAGCTAGTGTATCCTTTTTCTTGAGTTTGTCAGTCAAATGATGTCACTCAGAAGACATTAATTAGTATTTTAGTTGTTTTCTATTTTGCCTTTAATTGTTTTATCATTTAGCTAAGTAAAATGTGTGTATGAAAATATGAGCTATCAAACATGTTAGGTAATGACCAGTTTTCAAATGATCATTATGCATAGCTTCATGTTTGTACATGTTTACATCTTATTACTTATTGATTTGTGTTTATAGCTAAAAGAACAGCTATTGAAAAACTCCAAGGTAAAATAAAGAATCCTCATTGTTGAAAATAAAACAACAACAAAAGCCTAGTAACTACTTAAGAATTTCAACACTTTATGGATTGGATCTGAGTTCAAATCTCCTAAATTCACATAAAAGACCAGGTATTCCTATGCAGAAATAAGAGATAAATAATCAACCCTTTATAGATAGAAGCAAGATTTTCTTTCTTTTTCAGTGGCTAGAATAATGCCTAGAGTAGTAGCTAGTTTAAATTTTTATTCAATGTCTTTAAATAGAAAGATCAATTAGATTTTGGTTATAAAAATGTCTATACTATTTTTAGAAATTAATGAAATGTATCCATATACAATTTTATTTTACTTTTGAGAATTTCATAAATTCATACAACCTAATTATTTCCCCTCATATCTTTCTGGTTATCAGTCTGCTCCCAACTTTGGGTCTTCCATTTTTAACTTTGATAATTATATATTTTTAGAACTTCCTACATGGATATTGCATCTATATCCCTTCAACCCCTATTCCAACTCCTCCTTTGTCTCTTCTCCTAAATTCGTGAATTTTCCTTTTATTGTTTTATATATATATATATATATATATATATATATATATATATATATATATATTTGTGTATACACACACACACCTATTCTATTGTATCTATTAATTTTTTTCTTGTATATACATGAGTATAGGGCTGAGGACTTGGGAACAGACAACCTATGTGGGAGCTAATCCCTGAGGGTGACTGATTTTTCCTTACCCCTGGAGACAAGAAGTACCAGTAACTGGTCATCTAGTGGTGGAACCATGTGGAATTCCCCTTGTCCTTGTTGGCATGTCAGCTGTTCTTATTACATTCAATGTGTTCAAGTAATCATATTGTTGAGAGGGAAATTGCACCTGTGAAGTCTTATGTCTTCCTGTGGATTTTTTTTTCTTATAACCCATTGTGTCCAATTAGGGCCGCTCATATACACATGGGTGTGCAGCATCCACTTTAGCAGAGGCAGCTTACCAGGAACCATGCCCATAAATAGAACTGACTCCTTTCAAGGGCATCTGTCAATAGCTCACCGAGGTGTGCGGTCTTCAGTCCATGCTATATTGTTGGCTTTGTGAAAGCAAACACAGATACTGTGTAAATTCATGAGTCCAATGCCTCTGCCATATCTAGAAGAATGCTTTGCCCAAGTCTTCATTGAACTCTAATTTCTTTTTTAGTGATATTTCTTGAGTATTTTGGGTAGAAAGACATACATACGGGATAATTGTGTTATTGGAAAAATTATTTTCAATATATCAAAACTGTGTCCATTCTTAGGTTTTACATGTATGATTTTTAAATTTTGTTTTCTACAGTATAAACACAATATATTTATCTACTGACCCCTTAATTCTTATCAGGTACCATGCTACTATTATTTCACTTGCTTCTATTTACCAGATCCCCTCAGTATGTGCTTGGAAGTTGACCTTATAATCTTTTAAGTTTCAATTTGGGAGATTCTGACTGAGAATTTAAGTAAGCTGCCTGGTTAGTTCCTCTGTGATGAGCTCTCGGCTTATATTTGAACTCCAGTAATGTTTATCTTGAATACTCTTGCTGGTATTAAATCTTGACATTTTGAGTGTAGAAATAGGCTTTGGAAATAGCAGATTTTTTTGCCTTAAGTTTGTAAATGAGTGACTGAATTAATCATATCCTGGCCTTAAAATATAAAGCAATGAGATGTGTCGTAGTATAAACTATCCCTGGACATAATTTCTTCATCCAAAAAATGCTCTTCAAAAATTTTTTCAGCAGTGGCAAGTTTGGATGATTAAGGTCTGTTTGTTCAAAAGCAAAATAGGCTGGTTGTTTTATACTCAGATTTTGTGATGGCAGTGTAAATAACTTTCATGTTGTTATCTAATTGTATACATTATTTTAAGAGATAAAAATATTGTAGTAGAGTACAAAATGACACCATTTCTGTTACTGTAGAATGTTTGATCATTTCTAAGGGAAAATTACAAAACTATTTAGCTCACCTCAGTTTCTATAGCATAGCCTCTAAAGTCTCATTTCTTTAACAGGGCCTTGTGGGTGTTCTAAAGGAATGATTGAAATGAAAAGAAATGAGAGTCAAACAGTGTACCGTAATAGATGAAATGGAAAGTAATTATGTTAATGTTGACTCATTATGAAGCCTTAACCGTTTGTACCTGCTCATTTCTGTGTGGAAACCTGTGCAGCTGAGATGCTGAATAAGAAATTCTTGTATAAATGAGCCTAGAGGCATGTTTCTAATGTTGGAGCTAAGCCTATACAGAATTGTAATGAATTTCTCTAAGTCAGTATTTAAATGTGCTATCAGCGAAGGTGCTTCTCTTGACAGAAATTTTGGATTCTAGTGTTTATCATCAAAATTTTACCTATGTGACTAAATCCTGATAGCTGCTTATAACTCTAATTTGTTAATTAGAAGGAAAGAAACCCCTCAAATTGCAAAGCGTATTGGTATTATATGCCGTGTTGGATTTTCTAAGATATAGCTCATGTAGAAATATTTCAGATAAATTACACAGGGGAGATATATGAGACAAAGATAGCAGGGCAAAGGGATGTAGGTAAGTATAGCTTTGCAAATACACATTCTGGTGTACTTTATAAGGAAGCAGGTATAAATTACTCAGCAATTTAATTTTATATATATACATATACATACACACACACACACATATATATGAATATATATATGTGAATACCATGCTGAATACCATGGGGTTTGGAGTTGAGCCAAGTAGATTTAAACTACCTGTCTGAGTCTAGTATGGAAGCCTTTGTTCAGTATTAGAGAATTACTGACTCTTTTCCCTAAATGTTTCCATCTCTCTTTCATTGTACCTGAATGCCTCTCTGTTCCTATAACCTGTTGCCCAAGCATTCACCTTTCATCTATAATTTAGGATAAGATGCTTCTACATTTTAACTCAACTGTCCTGTCTGTATTCTGGAAATAAAATATTTTAGGATCTCTCTGACCATGTTACCCTGCCAGTACTGGTTTAGTTGAGAAAAATGGTACATTGCTGTTTGTAATTTCAAGAGACTTATTTTTTCCATATTCCAGGGAGTGTTTTCTAGAACAATTAAATTACTAAAACAATGAGACACCTAATTTTTGTCAAATTATGTACAGCATTAACTTGAAAATGTAATTGCAGCGAAGAGTATTTTACCTTGGACATGAACTTTTCTTTTATCCTGTCAATCCAAATGCTTTTAAGTAATGCACTTAAATTTCATTTTCCCAACATGAGTGTTGATGCTTATAACATTCTTTTGTATTTTGAGGTAATTAATATCAGCTTAGTATTTAGTGTCAATCTTCTTTGTTTGGTTCTCAATTTTTAGATTTTTGTATTACTCCCACAAACATGCAAGACCTAGTTATATTTGATCAGTGAAATCTTATCATAGAATATCGTACCAGAAGGAATGCAAAAATTTCATCTGCAGCAGAGTGAACTGTCTACAAGAAATATAATGTAAGCCACATATGTAATTTAAAAATTTCTAGAAACTACAGCTAAGAAATAAAAAGAAATATTCAAAGTTCATGTTAATAATATAGTTTATTTAATCTTATACCTCCAGTACATTACTATTTCAGTATCTAGTCAATGTAAAATTACTGAAAAGATATATCACATCATTTTTGTACTAACTCTTCAAGATCTGATGTGTATTTTATATTTATAGCATATTTCAGTTCCATCTAGTTGCATTTCAAGTAGTAGGTTCCTGTTTGTGACCAGAGGCTACTAGGTTTGGCATTGTAGACCTTACGCCTTGATTTATTTTCTATCCCTGGCTTCCTGAAGAAATTGTACACTAAGAATAGTTCTAGCACCTCCTCATGAAGGAATGAATGCTACTCTGCTAAGGCATTATCAGAAAATCATATTCTTGACTTCTTGGCTTTGTCCATGAGGAATAAAGACTAGATTCATTAAAGACCTTTTTTTTTTTTTTTTTTTTTTTTTTTTTTTTTTTTATTTGTTGTTTTTATTTTTTTTTTTTTAATTTAATTTTATTTTATTTTTTTAATTTACATTCCAAATCACTTCCCCTTTCCCGTTTCCTCCCTCCCCGAAGGTCTCATAAGCCCCCTTCCCTCCCTCTTTTCTCCGTTCAACCCCCTCTCATTACTCTGTCCTGGCGTTCCCCTACATCCAGTCTTTCCAGGACCAGGGGTCTCACATGCTCCACTATATTCATAGCAGCCTTATTTATAATAGCCAGAAGCTGGAAAGAACCCAGATGTCCCTCAACGGAGGAATGGATTCAGAAGATGTGGTATATTTACACAATGGAATACTACTCTGCAATTAAAAACAATGAATTCACGAAATTCCTAGGCAAATGGTCAGAACTTGAAAATATCATCCTTAGTGAGGTAACCCAATCACAAAAGATCACACATGGTATGAAGTCACTGATAAGGGGATATTGACCCAGAATCTCAGAATACCCTAGACACAATCAGCATATCAATAGATTTCTAAAAAGACCTTTTGTTTTACAATAAGTTTACTTTTCTGGATTTCTTTCTATTCAAACTTTTTCTTCCTATCATTGTTTGTTCATTTTAGAGATGTCAGTTTCCTTTCTTTCATATGACATGCAAGAGAATGGAGATATCATTTATTGGTAATGATGATACTGTTGATGTTTATTCCTTAACAGTTTTTATTTGCTACTGTAGTGTATGTGCTTATATGAATGTGAACAGAGGTCAGATGGCAGATTTTCAGAGTTGCTTTTTCACTTCCATTGTGGAATCTGAGGATTGATGTCAGGTTATCAGCCTTGTGCATCAAGTGCTTTTACCTGCTGAGATATCCTACTAGTTCTGTGTCATTTCTTTTAGAAAATGTCTGAAGCTCCTGCCTTAGGTTTGCAGGAGGTTAGAGGTTGAGAGTGTCTGCCAGTGTTTTATGTGTAGTAGGAATGGTGTTTAGCATGGTTACTTTGAGAAGTGATACTGAGAGATCTAAGGGATCCTAGTAGAAGAACTTAAAGGCATTCAAGTCCATGCTTTACAAAGGATTATAGAAGTTCTTGAGGAACCCAGAATGAGTTCACCTCAATAGATTGTTATTACAGGAGTGAGATTTTTCTTCCCTTAGATCTCTGGTTTGTTTTGCCTGTATGATGATTTCTTCTCATATGTCCTACCCTGAGGTATCACTGAATGCTGACCCAAGGTAACTACTGGGTCTGTAGCTTTCAGTTTTCTTTGTAAACATTCCATGGCTTAGGTATTTTTATATAAGAATGAACCTACACAAATAGAATATATATTTCTTTGAAGCCCTAGTAATCATTTAAGCTACATTCTCTTGCAAGTTTCACTAATCAAAACCAATTGCTTCAGATTTGATTGATAATGTGATATAGGTCCTTCACTTCATATATTTTAGGCATAGTCTCTCCTTCTAATTTCATGCTTTGTTTTGTTCTCTAATGTTAATCTTTTCATGTACCTGCTCACTAACACAAATTGGGAAAGTATTTGGGAAATGTATTGAACTTGTTTCCTTCTATTGTAGATCTTATCCAACTTAAGTGCCTCCAGAATGCCATCCTAAGTAGAAAGACCATCACGTTTTTTTTTTTAATTGTCTAGTTGTAGTATGGAACAATAAGACATAGTCCTTGCTTGCAAAATTCACCTTTTCACTATCACTGCTTACTCTAGTTTTCTATTCTGTTAGCCACTTCCCACAACCCATGCATGCAGCACTCAAGTTCAGTATTCATTTTGCCAGTGTTCATCATTTCCTTCTTCACAAACTGTCCTCTTGCCTTAAATCCTCTTTAAGGTGGAGTTTCATACCTGCTTCTCATATAGTCTCCTTTTTCCATTGTAATATCATTTCTTGTATTCTCAGAACACTCTTATAGATTTCTTGTATCCTGTGGCAATTCTGTATCTCTTACTTTTCTAATAGCAAAGTTACTGGGATGGATATATAAACATACTATATTGAACACATCTGGGCCATTTAAAATAAGTGGGAATTCTTTCAGGATGCCTAATTTAGCAGTCCCATATGAGGAAAATGACACATATTAAATGTCAACTAGGTGTTTGCAAAAAGGATTTTGTGGAGTATTTGCAGTAATGATCTATATAGGCTTTGGAGTGCTCCCATTTTAAACATTAAATTAATATTGGTAAAGTGATTGTGTTATTCAGATCACCCATCTAGTAAATGTCATAAATCAAATTTGAATACAAGTGCGAGTGAAGAATGCCTCCTTGTGTTTAAAAGTACACATTTAAAGGAAATAAATACTTTGGTGGAAGTAGAAGGCAACAGTCTTTGCTAGCTGGAGGAGATGAAATACTCATGATCCATATTAAAGTATAAGCACTTCTACTTGACATTCCTTTCTTCCTTCCCTCAAATTTGTACTAGTATTTCCATTTTCCATTCTAGTAAACATTAAACTTTGTAGAGATTAAGATTGATATTCTACTCATAAGAAATTTTGTTTTAGTAAGCGTTGACTATAGAAGTAAACTTGTAAATTAGTAAAAAATGTGGAATTACCTCTCTCTCTCTCTCTCTCTCTCTCTCTCTCTCTCTCTCTCTCTCTCTCTCTCTCTCTCTCTCGGCAGCATAGTAGCAGAGAGTGGGCTAACAGCATTACTTCGTAGAGAACATTAGGCAACCTCTTCCAGTGGATTTGTGAAAGCTTTCACCACTTAACATGTCAATAATATGTCGATAGGAAAGGGTTTTGCAAATATCTGAGAACATTTGAAAAGGAAAAGAAACCTAGCATTGAATTCTCAATGCAGGGAGTCCTCACATCACCCTGTGAGTTTGATTTCCAGAGATTTGTGATGTAGGCTGGAAGAGGCTAAATCACTTTGTAAAATGACAATATAAGCAGGAGAATAGCATTTAAATACACTTTTTCTCTAACTCCCTGAGAATATACAACCCTTTAGATATACCAAATATGTAATTTTGGTATTGTTTTAGCAATAGGTACCATTTCATTAATTATATTATCAAGTATATTTCAAAACTACTAAAAGATGAATTTCAGAGCTATCAGTAAGCACATAAGATGTCCATTCATAATTCTTGGTTACATATGCAAAACAAAAATGCATTGAAGTCATTTAAATCACAATCAGTGTATTTTTCCATTATATGTAAGTTTTACATAGGTAAGATGGATTACTTTTCATGAAGGAAACTATCTTAAATGCAGAATTTAAAGGTGTGATAATCATGACATGTTTTAAATAATGTTAATATTCTTCACTCATTTATTTTACCTTTTTTGCAAAAAAGAAAACCATTTTTTTGATTGGCCTTTTGTTAAAAGTAAATTACATAAAATATAAATCTCATTTACAAATATGGATAGTAAATTATTTGTCGTTGTGACGTAGAACGACTGAAGTTTTAGGTGTTTATTTGATTTTGTCAGTCCAATTCCTAACCATTATATTGGGTGGTTGCTTGATTTCAACTGGTTTTTGGAGAATATAAACCCAATTAATAGTAGAAGGGGTTTTTCTTGACACCCAGTTTCTCTCCTCCCTCAGGAAAATTTCCTGATTACTGCAGTGGGAATGTTATTTCTCATCAATATACTAGCTCTCTCGAACACCCCATTCACCGTAAACAATGAACACAACATTTATTACACTAGCCAGAGTTCTTCAAAGCCATCAGGTTTTAACATTCTGCTATAATTCTGTGGTAGTTTTAAAGTGTAAAAACTAATATTTTAAGATTTATCTTAAAACTCTTTGGTAAGGAAAACACATTTCTTCTCAGCCTGTCATTAATCTGATTTTACATGTGGGCTGGTCCTGGAGGCAGTTAATCATTAAACATTTTTAGTGGCAAAGGACTCTCCTTCTAAAAAGATTTTTGTATTCCTGTCATATTTTTTTATGTTTTTTCTAGATTTTTAAACTAGAAAATACTGTAAATATTATTGTACAGCAGTATGACTTTCCTCCAAAGTGAAATGAAAGATGCTTTGCTGCTATTTGTCCTTTATAATCAGAACATTATTAATTGATGACTTGTGTTTTCAGAGATATTAGTTACACAACACTATTCTAATATATATTGGTTCCATTTCAGTTAGGCACAATATTGACAACATAGTTAAAATAACGTTAGTCCTTTTAGCTAAGCCCAAGGATACCTACTAGTGGGGGCAGGATACTTAAATGAAGCTATTAATAAATTTAGGATATTAGCCAGCTTGTTCGGCTTTCCTTTTGAGTAATTTCAAAGTAAATATAGGTTCAAATACTATGTTTGGTCCTTGGGCACATACGTGAAACCCACAGATTTTAAGCAAAATCAATGGAGCCTATTGTGCTTAGCAGAGGGTACACAGCTAAAGACAGTTATTTCCTCCTTTCTCAGCATCTATCTATAGCCAAGAGTTAAATTATAGGGACCCCTGAGCTCTCTCTCTCCTCCTCTTCATTCATTGTTAATAGACCTGATTTTGTGAGATCCAGTGTAGGTAATTGCAGCTGATGTGAATGAATGAGTGCAATAGTTGAAGTCTAGGGAATAACATTCCTTAGCCCATCTCTGGAACTTCTAGCTCTTAAACACTTCCCACCTCCTCTTTCCCAATGTTTTTTGTGTCTCTACCTCTTTATAACTGCGTGGCTACTGGTGATTCACTTTAGTCTCTTCATTTCTAAAGTTGGTGACAATGCTTATAATACAGGTTGTTACAAATGCTAAGTATATTCTGTGTAAAATTCTTTAGCAAAGTGTCTCACACAGGTAGTTACTCACTGAATAGCAGGGTGTGTACATTTTCTTTTATGCATTTATGGTCAGTCAAAGGCCACATTGCAGAAATAATGTTAAATGTCTATCCCTTAGGTAAATTGTGCTGTTCCATTCCCATTTACCTCTTGAATATGCTCATGTGTCATTTTAGACACACATGGTTTAAATATGCTGCAATGCTGCCTTTTATCCCACCATTCATTAGTATGATTGATTAGAGGACAGTTTGAGATATTGTAAGAAATACCATACCTCTCTGAGCTATATAGTGATACGTTGTCTTTGAAAACAAAGCAGTAATAAAGACATGTGGATGACTTACTGAGCATTAACATCTCCTATCATGGTGTAGTATTAAGTCAGTAACTTGTGGAAAGGAAGCAGGACTGGGCTCTTGGTCTTCCTAATTCTTCTATAGTAATGTTAAGTGAAGATGATAGTCAGGATATGGAGATTTATCATTTGATTTTAATTGTTATGTCAACTCATATTTTGTCTTCTCCCACATTAATCTGAGTTACCTGACTTAGGGATGTGATGTCTATAGATTTGATGGGCATCTTCCAAACCTTTATTTTGGCAATCTCTAACAATGTGCACTTTTTATAGCAGAAATTGTAAAGGATTTTTGCTGAATCAATGGAGACAGGGGTTGAACTCTGACAATTTGAGGCATTTTGAGCCTTTTGAAAGTGAATTGACCATTTTGTAAAACCAGTCAACATTAAGCTTTTAAAGTAATTTTCATGTCTGTCTTGCTGATAATTCTTTTTTTTTTCTTTTGGGGTGGGGTGAATAAAGATAGGGAATAGAGAAAGATTATGATAAATGCTTTTACCTTAACCTGCATTGTTGAAGAGAGTCTTAAAGGGCAGTGCCTCTTGGTTGAGAGATTCTTAAATGATAAATGATTGTGACAAGATTTTTTTTTCCGCACCAGAGTTTTGGGGATTAGGGCAAGTCAGAGAGACTGGTACTTAAATCTTAACTTCTTTAAGTGCTAGAAAAACTATCATTTGTTGTTCCTTAATTATCAAAAATATTTTCTAGAACATTATTCACTTGTATCTGTAACTTTTGAATAATGGCTTTCTGATTTTTTACAATATACATTAAATGCATGTAAAATAGCTTCATTTCTTTAAACTATAATTTTTCTAGTTTGCTCACTTATAGATCATTTCCTCTGAGATGCATATTATATATATAGAGCCAAGACATAGTGGTACTATTTTCTTTTTTCTTCAATATTTTTTTGAAGTGATGCTCATCTTATTGCTATTATTATTATTTTTTGCTATTCACTCTAATTTGTCCATTGTCTCTGTTTTCTCATCTGTTATTTGTTAAGACTTTCAGACAACTAGTAAAATCTTTGCTAATGAGTGACAGAATTTGGAATACTTTTGGGTTGAAAACCAAATATTCCAAATATTGTCAGAACCTAGTTACTAGTGCTAGTTACTTAGACCATACAATCATACAAAAGAATATAAGACTATTTCTATTGCTTGATACTTAAGTAGCCTTTTAGTTCTTGTACAAATGCAGAATATTAAAAAAAAATTAATAGAATTGGGGCTGCAGGGATGACTTAGCAGTTGATATTTGCTGCTCTTACCAAAGTCCCACATTTGGGTTCCATCACCTACATCAGGTGGCTTTTATCTGCCTGTAACTCTAGCTCCAGGATATCTACCACCCTCTACTGGTCTTCACAGGAAACTGCACATATGTACACAGCCAAACAGGTACGTGATTAAAATAAGTAGATCATATAACCAGGAATTTCTTCGAGTATTTTGGGTATGAGGACTATGTGTTTATACTAAAGTGTCCTGAAGACATTAATTTTGCATACATTATTTTATTACTATTTTTTTTTAGAATTTTGAGTGCTACAAAGGTAGAAATGTGGATGAAAAGTACTGTAGGTTGTTCTGTTAATGACTACTGTGTATATTTTCACATATACAACAGTTTTATAAGCAATTGTTATAGGAAAATTTAAACATGTTATAGACTCAAATAAACTGAAGTATATGCTTAAAGTTCATTAGAGCATTTATTTTATATATATAAGCATTAAACAAGTTATTCTTTAATTTTTTCCACCATAAAGCTTGATTTTAGGTGTCATTTTATATTTTTCTCTTTGTCAGTGTTCTATTACTGTGAAAAGACATCACGACCACAAAGACTCTGATAAAGAAAAGCATTTAATTGTGGCATGCTTGGTTAACTCTATCATTGTCAGGGTGGGAAGCAAGGAAGCATGGTAGCATGTAGGTAGACATGGTGTTAGAGAAAGAACTGAGAGTTCTATATCTACTGTCTCCAACAAGCCCACATCTCCTAATCCATTTTTATTGAAACCATCACAGTACTTATATTTAGCAGGGACATAGAGTTTTTTTTTTTTCTCTTTTAAACTCCTAGTCATCATAGTGTAACTTTTGTTAGAGAATTTGCCATTTCCCTTTAATTTATTCACATATATTCATTGCAAAGATACTTCTAAGTACAATCATTAACATCCATGTGTTACTATGTTCTATTTTAGGATTTTAATTTCCAGAAATAGCTTTAAACCTTCCTTCAGTATTATGAATGTACTACTAGTCATCCCATCATGAAACATTTATTATTTGCTATTTATCTAAGTAGGTATGACACCTAGGCTAGCTTAATTGCATCTAAGAATATAGCCTTTTCTTGATTCTGTTTTGAAAGCTCTTCTGGTTTGTGATGCTTAATGAAGGATAAGGCACCAAGCATTAATGATACTTCATATATTCTAGATTTAAATGTTTAGTGCTTACTTTTGACAACTAAGTAAAGATCTCTGTACTAGCTCTAGATTTATTTTCGAAGTTGAAAAATTGTGCTTTTAAAATGATTATGAGTAGCTTCAGCTTGTGTAGTTATGCACAAGAATGAATACATTACTTGTGTCACCTTATGTGATATATGAAAATAATAGGTGCAATGGTATTGATAAAATTCTATTTATGCCTATGTTCTTATTCATTTTAATCCACAGCTAAGACTTTCCCTGTTGTTAGATATTTCCTCTGCATCACAAATCAGAGAATCTAATGACGCACAAAAAAATAGGTAAAGAAACCAACACAATTACAAATGGCTTCATTCATCTTTTAACCAGTTAGAGGAAGTGAAGGAAAATATATAGAATAGTGACATGCATGGGAAAAAAAAAACAACCCTCAAAACTTATTTGCCTTGTCTAGCCTATATAGTGTTATGGATTTTATGTGGCAAACTTGAAATGAAATGCTATTAGTTAAAAAACAAAAAGACAAAAGGTCTGAAACAAGCAGCCAGCAGGCTTAGAATATAACCTTTTGTTTTTCTTTATGCCTCAGGTGAATAAGAGGGACCAAATGAATGCATCGTAGCAGTTTTCTTTTCTTTAAATCTGGCCTTCTTAACTCTAAAATTATGAGCCTCATTTATATTTTATTCTGCATTTTTAATTTTGACCACGTATTTTGATTAGTATTTCTCTCCACTGTTTAAGATAGCTTTCTCATATAATCAAAATTTTTATTTTTTTCCTCAGCTTTTCTCTGAAATGCTGGTAGAGAATGAATTATTTTCTTATTTGATCAGTTAGTGATACTATAATGTAATTAAACTCATGATGGTACATGTTTTATCCAAATTTGAACTGATAGCTGAGACTCTAACTTTGGCTTAAAATGTCAAAATATTTCCATTGTAATATTCTTCAGTCGCCGGGCGGTGGTGGCGCACGCCTTTAATCCCAGCACTTGGGAGGCAGAGGCAGGCGGATTTCTGAGTTCGAGGCCAGCCTGGTCTACAGAGTGAGTTCCAGGACAGCCAGGCTACACAGAGAAACCTTGTCTCGAAAAACCAAAAAAAAAAAAATATTCTTCAGATTAGGCTTGGGCCGTATTTTGTAACATATGACAACAAGGGCCATGTGGCTTTCTGTTCTATAAATAAATATGTTGCATAATGAAAACAGAAACTTTTTTGTATATTTATTTACTGAGTATATATTTTGATTGAATATTGGATGAACAGACTGTTCTAAATAAGATTGGTTAGTCTTTGTTCTCAGGGTGATGGGGAGTCAGATATAAAACCAATATTCATTTTAATTATCCTAAGTGCTTAAAGGAGACATCCAGCAGATTAGAGAGGCCTCATTTGGGAGGACAGTGAAGGCTTCCCTGAGGAAGTGATATTTAAGCCGACTCTTTAATGATAAGTAAAGATTAGATAAGCAATGAAAGTGCAAAAATAGTTTTCAGTGTGGGTGAATTAGAGATTAATGTTTTAAAACTGTATCCAATGAATCTGAGAAGTGAGATAATCAGATCTAAGAATTGAAATTTTTTAAACATTACAAGATTTAGAACATCATGGAAATACTTGAAATATGGCAATTTTAGAGCTTGTCTGAGAATTAACCTAAATGAATCTAGATTTATTTAAACTACATTTTGAAATAATATATAGATGCAAACTGGCTGTAACTGGAATGTTTAGAAGGAAATACAATAAGTATCCAAGTGCTAGCGCCTACTGTAAGAACAAAATGATGCAAAACAAATACAGACCAAATCCAAATCCATTAACATGTTTGTGCATGTAGTGTAGGGTGTAAGAGCTCAAAATGTGAAAGATATTTGGGATCACTTTGATGCCTATTTCAACATGTCTCTTCATAGGATACCTACTACCACCTGTCCTTTAGTAAACTACTATTGGAGACTCAGTGTCTGATATGTTGATACAAATCATTCAAAATGAATTATTTGTTTCATATATTCACCTAATAGGCACCAAATTTCAATATGTAAGTTTAGGTCTTAAAAACTTAAAAGTAGAAGTCAAGATATTTCATTTCTCCAGTGCTTATTTAATTGTTATGATATGGCTTTAAGATTTGTGGTAGTATTCTAAGTAATGTAGTCTTAATTAGTTGGATTTATATACTTTAGACGAATTAATTATTTATTCTTTCTAATGTTAAATGAGAGTCAAGACAATCTTCAGATGCAGACAGCAATGTATAATAAGCTTTCAGGTAGTCTGTAGCTGCTCATTTTCTCTTTTGCTAGTTTTCATTACATCTCTCTGGTGTGTGGCAATGGGGTGATACTATAAGAAACAAAGCAAGAGACTTTGTATTTGAATTTTCAATATTTCCTCTGAAATGAAAGGTATGCACATTGTCACCAGACAATGAACTGGAAGCAGCACGTATCCTTTTGAATTTAGGATGGTTTTGTTTTGTTTTTGTTTTTAAATTAAGGCAAGATTGAAAAGCCTTGCTATTTCATTTCGGATGCATCCTACATGAGCATAATGTGAATGCTGTCTGAGAGCATATGCTATAGAACTTGTTGAAACTTCTGCAAGTTCTTTTACATCATTTACAGCTCTAAATTATTTCATGTTTACAGCAAGGAGTGAACTCTCCAGAATAATAATCAGCTACCTATTTACAAGATTGTTCAGAAGTTCGAAATATTGCTTGGATAAATGATAGACTAGGTTTATCATAATAGTGAAAGTTCCAAAGCAATTTCTAGACATAATACCTATTTGAGACAGTTAAAATAAATTCAAGTGTACATTTCCAAAATTGTTCCCATAATGTATATCAGATATCTCTGGAAAATTTTAATGTATTGAATAGACACCAGAACTGCTAACCTTACACACACACACACACAATCAGATGTATAATCTATTGAGTCATTGTATCTTAGCTCATATGTACACATGTTCAGGGATGACCACTGTAGACTGTACAACCTATATAGGGACTAGTTCCTGGCAGAGACTTGATTCTTCCTTTCTAAGTACTACCATTGGTGAATATTAACCAAATAAGACATGTAACTGAAGTGTCAATGATACCTCAATTTCTATTGACCTTCATGAAGATTAATTGAAGCAGCCAAGAAAATAAACTTATTTAAATATAATAAATATATTTGAAGATAATGACGCTAGAATAGAAATTCAAAATCTTGAAGCCATTTGTGCTTTTTACTTATTTTCTAGCTGAAAGTGGTAATTGTGAGAGTTAGGAGGATAAAGTCAATAGATAACTGAATACCTACATGCTCATTGCTAAAGTGAGAAGGCACTAATGGCATTTCTTTGTAGCAATAATGTGTTGAAGAACAGTGAAAAAGAACACATTCATAATATTAGCAAGGTATAAATTGATCAGAATAAATATATAATGAGATTTTTAAAATCTACATGTAAATTTAGAGCATTCTGAAATCTACATGGATAGACTAATGAAAAAGCTACAATTCTAGATGAAATAAATAAGGGCTATAAGTATATAAATTTCCTTAACTTTATCCAATTATAATTATAGTAAAATAGACATTTTAGTTGAATTTATTGAATTTAGCAATTTTATACATATGAAAACTGCGAACATGCAAGAATATGTAATGCTGTTTAGAGAACCAGGGCAACATTGTAATGGAGAACTTAATCTGATAAGGTAATTAATGAAAAACTTTTAAAAGTATATATATATATATATATATATATTCTTTTACATATATATTCATAAAAATACTACAACATAAAATATGCTTTTATAAATTACATAAAATAATGTAAAACAAGTAATTGTTTTAGTACGTTCTGTATGTCTAATAATTTTACGTGGTAAAATATTTCTGAAATTTATCTACTCTTCTCCATTCTCAGTGTTTAATAGCTTTCAGTTCCATCATCAGTTTTCTAATTTAGCTTATGACTTTGTCAGTGTTCTATTGCTGTGAAGAGACACCATGACCACAGTAACTCTTATAGAGTAACATATTTAGTTGGGGCTGGCTTATAGTTTAGAGGTGTAGTGCATTGTTATCATGGAGAGAAGCATGGCAACACACAGGCAGACATGGTGCAGGAAGAGAGAGAACCATTGGACCTGGCTAAGACTTTTAAAAGCTTGAAGCCCACAGCACTGACACATTTCCTTCAACAAGGCTACACCTTCTAATCCTTCTCAAATAATGACCAACCATTTAAATATAGAAGCCATAGGTCCCAATTTTATTCAAACCACCATAGCCCACCATCTGTTTTATGTAAATTCCAGCAAAAGCCACATATTATTCCCTTTCTTTGGGCTTTGCTTTCAGTTTGCATTTTATATTTGTATGAACATGTCACTCAGTGACTTCACTTTGCTAGAAATAATCAAAAGCCATTAGTTGGATGTTCAAGGACCTTCATTCTTGACCTGTATTTTTTCATTAGCATCTGCTTCCCTATAAATAAATTCTGCCTCTCAAATACTTATCTTTTATAGTAATATTATAAATTTTAATATTGTTTTTCTTTCATTATAGTCTTTACAAAAACTGCAAATTTTTCTCATTTTTTCTAATCTGTGATGAGTAGTAATTATAAACAGAAATATTGAGGCTAATGAATGGATATTTTTATTAATAATTTTCCTGTTTTAAATTGTCATTCTTAACAGTTGTGGTAGTGTGTGGTGCTTGTTATCCCAGGCCTCGAGAGACTAAGGAAGGAGGATTTATGAGTTCTAGGTCAGCATAGTATATAGAAGAATTCCTGATCTCAAAAAAAAAAAAAACCAAAAAAAACCAAAAAAAACCAAAAAAACCAAAGCCAGGGAACTGAATAAATATACAAATGGCAAACAAATACTGTTCTTAGATTTTTCCACTAGTGATGACATGTGTCCTTATTGTCTTTATGTTTAGTAAGTTTTTACTGGGCAAATTAACTTCACTTGCTGAGATAAAAATATAA
Source organism: Tokudaia tokunoshimensis (assembly GCA_036184795.1). Taxonomy (NCBI): domain Eukaryota; kingdom Metazoa; phylum Chordata; class Mammalia; order Rodentia; family Muridae; genus Tokudaia; species Tokudaia tokunoshimensis. The sequence goes on from BTHU01000023.1 coordinate 82,637,658, forward strand.
AAGCAATGTGTAAGTTTTATTTGCTTCCATGAAAATGAATATAATGTAAGAGCTCATGGTTTCTTTGAAATCACTAACATTATAGATAGAATAATCATCCGTTATATGTGCAAGGTACTTTTCTTAGGACTCAAATGTTATGCAAATTTTTGGTTGGGAGAACATATTATATATGGATACTTTAGATTGGTTCTATTTTTAGGATCAAGACTTTGTACTATTTTTAAACTAAACAAGTAATTATTTTTTGTGAGAAACAATATTATTTCATCTTCTACTATTTGTTTAAATCTCACTTTCTGGGTGATATGAAATCATATCAGTTTTAAAAATTCTACGAGATAGTTTATCTAGTGAGTGTTTTCTAATGTTTTAGATTAGTTGAAAAAGTTGTTGGCACATTTAGCAGTAATGATGCATAGCATTTTGTTTGAATTGCTACAAATTAGCCCGAAGATGTTCTTCTCTAAGTTTAGTAATTTCTATGACATATCTCACAAAAATGGTTCTCCTTATTGAAATCTTTGTTGCAGTAAATAAATATTCTTCTCCAGGGAGAAATTGTCTACCCCAGGAAAGAGCACACCAATTGATTGTCAAATACCAAATAGTCATACATGAAAGCAAGTATAGGAAAATGCGTGCCTACACAGACACACACACACCATTTCAGAAAAAGGTGCCATGAATTTGAATGGAGCTAGAAGGGTACATGAGAGGAGTTGGAGGGAGGAAATAGATGGATATGTAATCATAAGTTTAAAATGTTAAAAATTAAATTTAAGGAAAAAAGTCCCTACTCCAAACTGAAGTTTAACTACACCTCTAGGAACACAATTTTTATCACAAATGGAACAACAGATACTTCCCACATAAATTTGGAAATTGCTGAAATCAGTATTTTTGAGGATGCATGGCTCATCCATGATGTAAAGACTTATTTAGAAAAATAATGAAACATTAAGAGCATGGTATGTTTAATATACAAGGGTATGCTTGATAGACAAATAGCAGAAAAGAGGAAAAGTAGAAAATTTATAAGTTTATTGAATGCATGTTCTCATTGAAAAAACCTGGAAAGGGGATAACATTTGAAATGTAAATAAAATAGTCAATAAAAAAAAGAAAAATGGACCTCATAGAGAAACAAGACCTCAGCTTTGTATTTTGATTCAGTGTTTTGTTCAGATGCTGACAGTTAGCTTTGTAATTTCAAATAAGTTTTTGGATATAATGAGCTCAGTTTCCTCATCTGTAAAATGGGAATAATTATTGCTTTGCCTGACAGTGTTTAAAGGTTAATATAATAAGTATATATGGATTATCACACATTACACTAAAGACTGAGATGTGTCTCAATGTGTGTTGCATGCCTGTGATCTCAGCAGTCAATATGCAGAGCCAGTAGGAAGGAGATTTTGAGGAGATCATGGACTACATAGTGTGAGCCTCCTTTACAAATCAGAGGGTGAGAATGCAACTTAGTGGGACTAGTTGTCTAGGAAGTCTGAGGCTTTGGATTTGCTCCCAACATGTTGATAATGATAATAACCAAGCAGTAATTATGCACCATATGTGGAAATATATATTTGGTATAGTGCAGTATAATTTGTGTTTATATCTTTAAAAACAATTATGTAATATATAATGAAATTTAGAAAATAGCCACTTGTATAATCAAACAGCCCCATGATTTAAATCAGCTTTCCATTACTCTACAGTCAGTCACCATAACTATTGCCCAATATTAAGAGTCAATTAAATTTTTTTAGGTCTGTTGATATTATATGTTAATATAATTTGTGAATGTATATACTCTTAGACATGAGATTAGTCCTTGCTGTTATATGTACAGCACTTGGTAGGCAGGAACTTTCTTGCAAGTTCACATTTTTCTTAATGCATAGGACCATATCCTGCTCCCCCTGAAAACTAAACTCATTGTATTCCTTGACACCGAGAATCTGCTAAGAGATCTAATATTACGCCAAAATATGTTCCAACTTTGAAATAATCCAAGTAATCTACATGCTTTGTATTTTTGTTAGACTCTTGTTATTTTTTTTCTTCCCAAAGATGTACATTATATAACAGACTTCTTTGAGAGTGCTGTTTTAAAAGTGTTTTTGCCCTTAATTATACTGGTTAGAAAAAATGTCAAGATAGTGCATTAACCTACTGCGCTCCAGATGACTTTTTTTTCCTCTTGTCTTGTTATATCTAAAGAATATGAGATTGACAGCAGAGCACTTTAATTGATGTCAGATTTGGACAGTGTAATTTTTTTTTCGTTTTATACAATGTAAACATCCACTTAAAATATGAGATGCATGGCATATATTCAATAGGTTTAAACTTTCATTCACTTTGTGCCATAGTTTATAAAGAATTTATTTTAATAATTGAAGATTTTTTTTGGTTTTTTCGAGACCTGGTTTCTCTCTGTAGACCAGGCTAGCCTCGAACTCAGAAATCCACCTGCCTCTGCCTCCCTAGTGCTGGGATGAAAGGCGTGCGCCACCACTGCCTGGCTGAAGATTTTTAGCATACATATTTTTATATAGTAGAAGAAAGTCTTTTAAGGATGTGTATGCATTTTTGTGTTTTAGAGTTCATTAATTTTCTCTTTAAAAAAGACACACTAAAGCAGTCTGGCGGCTCCTCAGAAAACTGGGCATGACACTTCCGGAGGATCCGGCTATACCACTCCTGGGCATATACCCAGAGACTTTACCTGCATGCAATAAGGACACATGCTCCACTATATTCATAGCAGCCTTATTTATAATAGCCAGAAGCTGGAAAGAACCCAGATGTCCCTCAACGGAGGAATGGATTCAGAAGATGTGGTATATTTACACAATGGAATACTACTCTGCAATTAAAAACAATGAATTCACGAAATTCCTAGGCAAATGGTCAGAACTTGAAAATATCATCCTTAGTGAGGTAACCCAATCACAAAAGATCACACATGGTATGAAGTCACTGATAAGGGGATATTGACCCAGAATCTCAGAATACCCTAGACACAATCAGCATATCAATAGATTTCTAAAAAGATGGAAGGAGAGACCCCTGGTCCTGGAAAGACTGGATGTAGGGGAACGCCAGGACAGAGTAATGAGAGGGGGTTGAACGGAGAAAAGAGGGAGGGAAGGGGGCTTATGGGACTTTCGGGGAGGGAGGAAACGGGAAAGGGGAAGTGATTTGGAATGTAAATTAAAAAAATAAAATAAAATAAAATTAAAAAAAAAAGACACACTAAGGTTATAAATCATAGAGTGTCACCTACAAAATACTATTTCTATTATTATTTTGATGAAGTGGGATGGTGTGTTCGCCTATGTTCCAATCCACAACAGAAGTGCTTAGATATAAGAATTCTGTAGGCAGAAACCCATGGTTGGTAATCTATAGAACTAATACCATATTATTTATAAAGTTATGCTGCTCTTTATATTGGCATGCTGTCATACCATAATATGTGTACTTTTTATGGGTAAGAACATTGTACTTTTATAGAAATTCCATAAAGATTTTATGCTTAATACTAGTGCAGTATTCTTACTAGATTGTTTCTCAAGTTAGGTAGAGGTTTGGGGAAAACAGATTTTTTTGATACTCATTGTGTACTAGTTGAGAACTAAATTGCTTCTTATTCAATAGAGATGAAATATTAACAGAGAATCTTAAATAACTTCTAAATTCATTGCATTTATAGGGAATAAATAAAAATATTTGAATTTGTTTAGTTAATTCAGTTTGCTGAAATGACGCCTAAAAGACCTATTTCTACATAATCTTCTAATTTGTATTTAATAACCTAAAAAGAAAAACTGGCTTCTTTTAAACACTAGTGAGAAGATTATGCCATTAATACATTATTTGGTTTCAAAGATACCAGTGTATTTAGTTAACATGCAAATTTAGGGACTAGTTGGTTTTACTCTGATTTTGTTATTTTTTTACATTTTAGTAACTTTTTAAACATGTTAGCTCATGTACATGAAAATGAAAGTGCCTTTCTTTACACATCATATTATTGAATATCTCTAAAGTATTGTTTTCTGTGTTTTTATATTTCTAAATATATGTCCTATTCAAAGATTTTTGTTTTCAAATTTACTTATTTAATTTAAACAAAAGGTTTATTTTCATTTTATGTCTCTGCGTTTTAATGCCTGTATGTATGTATACCACATGGATGCCTGGTGTGTGCAGAAGCCAGAGGCATCATATCCCTTGGAACTGGAAGTGAACTATGTTTATAAAAAGACAGCAAGTATTCTTAATCCCTGCAACCACCTCTTCACCCCTCCCCCAACTTTTTGGGATAGGGTCTCATTATATAACCCTGGCTGGCTAGGACATCACTATATAGAGCATGCTAACTTTGAATTCCTAGAGCTCTGTCTGCATTTACCTCCTGAGTGCTGGCATCACAGGTGTGGGTATCCCTGCTTGTCCTCACATTTATTTTTTAACATTAGTATATAAAATTATGTATATCCATGTTGTATATTGTGATATGCTGCAGAATATATGATTAATTGTAGCTAATTAACAAATATATTATCTCACAGTTATTCTTGTAAGAACACAAATCTCAAATATATATATATTCAACTATAGTCCACAATGCCCTGAACTTACTCCTCCTGTGTCTGTAGACATGTATCTGTAGACATGTATTATTTAATTAAATATCTCTCCAATCCCTTATACTCCCAATGAAGCTAGTCTGTGGTAACACATATTCTCTCAATTTCTATCACATAACATATCATATACATGAATTAGATCATGCAGATTTGTCTTTCTGTGCATGCTTAATTTCACTAAGTATATTCTCTTTGTGTTCTTCCACATTACTGAATATTAGAGTGTTTTGAGTCATTCAATTGTTTCAGCATCATGGGAAGGCTCCTATAGTCACAGGGAAGTTGAACTTCCCACTCCAGCTCACCCCTCCCTGTTGAAAACCATGGATACTGGGAGGCTTTTGTGTATGTCAAGGCACAGTCAAGGCAAATGTGGTGTAAAGAGAACCTTATCTTTTAAGGTTGGAGAGTGACCTTTTCTATGTTTTGTAGTTCAATGGCATGTCCTGGGCTTTCTCTCCACTCATTCAGTATGGTGCTCTTTCTTGTGGGTAGTTGTTAGTTGATTTTGTAGAAAGCAGTGAGGCACAAGAACTCCTATTCTGTCACCAGTAATTTCACTGCTGAAGTTGATGCTCGGTTTGACACCATCTCACTCTGTCAGGTCTTTTTTTTTTTTTTTTCAAAAAACATTTTTAAATATCAGAAAATTGAAAGCCTGAAAAAAAAGTGAGACAAAGAACTGGCATTTGCAAACATATATTTGAGTTAGATGCAAAGATACTGGAGAAATTTATTTGAAAATAAATAACTAATTTCATCTGTCTTCAACAGATTCTGCTTCTTTTTTTTATTTTATTTTATTTTATTATTTTTTTTAATTTACATTCTACATCATTTCCCCTTTCCCGTTTCCTCCCTCCCCGAAAGTCCCATAAGCCCCCTTCCCTCCCTCTTTTCTCCATTCAACCCCCTCTCGTTTCTCTGTCCTGGTCTTTTTAAAATGGAGGACAAGAAGTAAAAGCTGACTCAGAGTCTCAGAGTGTACTCTTTTTTATTGGCCATTTTGAACAGGACTCGATTACTGCTACTGAGGAAGAGGTATGCTTAGTGCTAAACATGCAGGCCTTATAGTTAGACAGATCTAAGATCTAACTTCATACTACATTGCTTATTTGTACAGTGGCCTTGCTCAGGTTTTCTAAGCCCTAGTTCCCTTTTGTGTAAGATGCAGATAGATGACACTAATACATCAGAAGGCTGCCTTGCCTTGGGGAACATGTTGTTTTTTTCTGTCTTTATTATCCCAGCCTTCCAGCCCACTTATGTAGATAAAATAGTTTGGTGTCTTCAATGAATGTCTTTTCTTCTAACTGGTACATTTAGCACATTTGTCCTTGATAACTAAACAGTCATTCATTAAATAAATAAAAAAATTTAAAAGCCAGTAAAATTTAAATTAAACCACTTTTACGTGGTAAGTGATTTTGTGACTCTAAATTGCCATTCATGATGTGAATAGACTGCAGGGCAGATGCTTTTGGACTCTCTGTGCCTACAGTGCCATATAGGATGACCCAGAGGTGCCACCTGTGTTTTCTGTCTGATCTACAGTTAAATTTTAATGAGTATAGGCAACATGTGGTGATGTCATTTGGTGTTTATTTTGGTACAAATATTTTTTTATACTAAGAGCATTTCATTAAGATTCAGTAATGAATGTTTCATTTCCCAGCAAAAATATAATCTTAGGTACAAAAATAAAAGCAGAGCCTAATTTAGGTTGCAGGACTTGGTTCAAATGTGATTATCCAAGTAATTCAGTTTATGCTCAGTGTTATGTTCAAAAATGAAACTGCAAAGTTTACCTAACCTATCTCAAAAACCATTAGACAATGTTCAAGGATTCTCATTTGAGAATTATTAGCCTGTTCTCTAGTTTCATTGATGTACTAACAAATCTCCAAACACACTGTATTTGAGTTTTTATATCTAAGTGTTTAACTTTTGACCAAAATAACCTAGTTTGCCTTATGTGGTTAGCACTTATTTGTCTATGGAATTCTTCCATTTTTTTCTTAGTGGTTCTATACTCTGCCACCTATTAGGATACTCTTTTTTTCTGCTCATTACCTACCAGAGTGTGAGCTCTGCTATAAGAACATTGGGTCTCAGCTTCTCAGTGTTCCGCCAGATCTGCAAACATACTAAATGTTAAGTGGAAATGTTAGAATATAAGAAGGACTCTGTATACACTATAACAGATACTTTATGTTCTTGTTCATAAAGACAGTAAAAACCTGCATTATTAATGCATGAGTAGAAATTAAGGTGGTCAACTCAACTTATTTGAAAAAAGAGCTTTTTTTTGTTCTACTATACATATAGTCGCCTGCTATGAATCACATATTAAAAATAGCTGGGCCTTTAAAATTTCACAGCTCAATGGGCTTAAAACTTTATTTTACTTAACACTAAAATTGCTTTTCTGGTATGTCTCTTCTATAGAATATGAACATATAAATGTGCAAATGCCCTCATTATTAGGGGAACAGAAGACTGACTTTCTTAATTAGCCCACATTTTGTACATTTCCTCCTTAACCAGTCAAGGTTTCCTATGGACTCTCAAACTTTTAATCTTTTACCTGTGATATGCATCCATTCTTGAGTATTTCAGGAAGATTATCAGCCTACTTCTGTCTCAAAAATTTAGTTGAGCAAAAGCTTCCAACTTTATGCCACCTATAATTTTTCACAATGTAATTGTTTGGCAGCTCAAGAAATTAATGACAGAATGATATATCATAAAGTTCATAGTAATTAAGTGATTATTATACACTGGTATACTGAATAATTTTTATTATCTACTTGAAACAACCTAGAGTCACTTGGGGAGATGGAAACTCAGTTGAAGATTTGCCTGGACCAGATTGACATTTGACCCTACTTGTGAGAGATTGTCTTGATTGATAATTAATGTGGGAGAGCCCAGCCTACTCTGGGCAGCATAATCCCTAGGCAGATTGGTCTGTGCGGTATAAGAAAGCCTGTTGAGCATGACTAGAGAACAAGCCAGTAAACAGAGTTCCTGTTTGTTTTCTAGATCAAGATCCTGCCTTAACTCCCTGTTCTTACTCCCCTTTATGATGAAGTGTAACCTGAATGTTGTAAGGTGAAAACAAACCCTTTTCCTCCCAAGTTGCTTTTGTTCATAATGTTTATCACAGCCACAGAAAAACAAACTAGAACAACCAGACATTCTGTTTTGCAAAGAATTTTTTTTAATCTTACAACAAGCCTATGGGCAGTGAGCAAAATGAAAACATTTTGTAGAACAGGAACCAGAGATCCAGGATTCAAGTGACAAATTGACCTGTTTCACATAGGTAATAAGGGTAAAGGATGGTGAGGAAACTTTTGCTACCTTCCCCCTTCTTATAATACTTCATTGTGAATAACCTATCCCCCCTGGAAGACTGTGTATGAAACACTTTTTAGGACTATCTTCTATAGTTAGATTCAGATGAAAAGATGTATAGGAAATTAGGTACATGCTCTTTGTGCTATAAGCACTGCAAAGTACCATTGATGACCAAGTCTTTCTATTTCAGTAAGTGCCAAAGGCATGCATATATATATATATATATATATATATTTTTTTTTCTTTTTACACCAGTCAGTTCTTTCACTTATCAATTACTAGTAACCATGCTTTGTGGATGTTTTACTCCTCTCAGCAGTTAGACAATGAACTGAGTACTATTCAGTGCAATTATTTTGGTAGATATTACTTACTTAAATACTTAGAAAGTTAGGTATTAGAAATTAATGGGATCACTTCTTATTTCATGGAAGATATATATTTTTTAATTTTCTTTCTAATTTATACCTCATTACCTACTGAAACTGTAGCTCTTATTTAGATTGCACTAAATATATTTAATCAACAACAGTTTTATTGAACTGACTTTGTTACATTGTCTAAAATTAGTATTGAAATTGGATCTGTAAAATGATAAAGCATATAGTGAAAACATTAAACTTAAATTTCTCCATAATTTTGCCTATAAATAGACAATGTTGAAAAATCTTTTACACATGTTCCTGCCTTTAACTAGTATAGTATAATTGATTGAATCCTTCCTATTTTTTAAGTAGCTATTTATATAGGGACGTGTCTTCCCCACAATGCTGAATAGAGTAAATGTGATATAATTTCAAAATACAAGAAGCAGGTTACCACTAGTCTTCTTAGCTACAGTGGTGAGCCTTTGTGTGCCTTCTTAGAATCATATATTTAATTGCCAAACATCAAATGCATAGTGATAAATATTCAAATATTTTCAAAAATTGTAATAAACTAAGACCTTATAAGATATTTTCATGTAATTACCTACAGATGGAGGTTCCAATGAAGTTTATGCCTAATCACTAAAGTTGTTCTTCAATTGGTAAATTGCTAAATAATCTGTAGTAATAGCTATACTGTATGATAACATTTATTAATAATAATGCTCTACTGATTTATGCAGTAATCTGTATAACTCTCCCTGGTATTATGACGCATAACAGAGGAAGTCTTAGATAGATACATAGGCTATAATATCATACATGTATGTAGCATTAATAAATACAAATTATAGAAATGTCAAACAGATTAGTGACTTTCAGAGTAGAAGTTATGAGAAGGCAACATGAGGAATCTTTCTGGGAATTGAGCTGTCTGAATTTACAACACATATAACACACTTACAAATAAATATATGTAAAATGAGGACACATTAAATAAGATATTTAGGTTTTGTCAACATCAATATTGCAGCTGTGATATTAGAATGTTTCTTTGCAGGATATTATGATAGGGAGAATAGGAGATCTTTGTGAATTGTTTCTGACAACTTCATGCATGTTTCCACATTTCAAAATACTTTACAGATTGAGAAATAATAAGATACTTCCTTTTTTAAATCTTTAATTTTAATTTTTTTATATTTTATTATTATTAATCATTCCTTTTGCTTACATCTCAAATGATATCCAACTTCCAGGTTATCTCATCCACCAACCCTCCCCCCATCCCATGATATCTCACTTCCCAGTTACCATCCCCCCGCCACACCCAATCCCACATCTGCCTTCCCCTGTCCCTTTTACCTGTATGAGAGTGCTCCCCACCCACCCACACTCTCCTGCCCCAACACTCCAGCATTCCCCCTACTCTGGAGCATCAAACCTCCCCAGGATCAAGAGCCTCTCCTCTCGTTGCTGTCAGACAAGGCCATCCTCTGCTACATACGTATCTGGAGCCAAAGATCTCTTTAGGTACACTCCTTGGTTGCAGGTCTGGTCTCTGGGAGAACTGGGTAGTCAGGCCAGCCTATGTTGCTCTTCCAATGGGGTTGCAATCCTCCTCTGCTCCTCCAGTCCTTCTGCCAGCTCCCCTACCAGGTTCCCAGAGCTCAGTCTGATGGTTGGCTCCAAGCTTGCTCCTCTGCTTTGGTCAGTTGCTGGCCTGGCCTCCCCAGGAACTGTCACTCTAAATTCCAGTTAGCAAACGCCTCTTGACCTCTAAAACAGTGTTGAGTTTGGTGTCTGCAGACATGATGTATCCCCTGGTGGGGCCATTCCCTGGTTGGCCCTTCCTTCAGTCTCTGTTCCATTTTTTGTCTCTGTTCTTCCTTTGGAATATTTCTGGGTTAAAAAAAAATTGAGATGGGTGGGTGGCTCCATCCTTCGACCAGGGGCTGTGCCTATCTACTGGAGGTGGTCTCCACAGGTTCTATCTCCCCCTTTTCTGCCCATTTCAGCTAAAGTTATCACCATTGGATCCTGGGACCCTCAAGTTTCTCTGGTGTCTGGGACCCTCCAGTGTCTGTCCTCAGTTCCTGTTAACCCCTGCTATCTATTTTTATTTGATTTCCTGACCATTCTCTGCTGTGTACCTCTCTCACATCTCCTCCAGAATCTGACACTGCCACCCTTATTTCCTCCTCTTTCATTCCCTCTCCCTTGTCCCCCTCTCCTTCTATCTCCCACAATCAACATGCCTCCCCCAATGCAGGACTGAAGCATCCATCCCCTGATCGTTCTTCCTTCTACGCTCCATATGGTTTGTAGGTTGTATCATAGGCATTGTAAGCTTTTAGGTTAGTATCCACTTCTTAGTGAGTACATACCATGGGTGTTCTTTTGTCCCTGGGTTACCTTACTCAAGATATTTTCTAGTTCCATCCACTTGCCTGCAAATGAAGGCATTGTTTTTAATCTCTGCATAGTACTCCATTTTTCATGTGTACCACACTTCCTTTATCCATTCTCATGATGAGGACATCTGGGATCTGGGTTGTTTCTAGCTTCTTGCTATTATATAAATAAGGCTGCTATAAAAATAGTGGAGCATGTGTCCTTGTCATATGTTGGAGTATCTTTTGGGTATATGCCCAGGTGTGGTATAGCTGAGTCCTCAGGTAGTACTATGTCCAATTTTCTGAAGAACCTCCAGACTGATTTTCAGAGTGGTTGTACCAGCTTGCAATTCCGTCAACATTAGAGGAGTGTTTCTCTTTCTCCACATCCTTGCCAGCATATGCTGTCACCTGAGATTTTGATCTTAGACATTCTGACTGAGGTAGAATCTCAGGGTTGTTTTGATTTGCATTTCCCTGATGACTAAGGATGTTGAAAATTTCTTTAGGTGCTTCTCAGCCATTTGGTATTCTTCAGTTGAGAATTCTTTGTTTATCTCTGTACCCCATTTTTAATAGGGTTATTTGCTTCTCTGGAGTCTATCTTCTTGAGTTCTTTGTATATATTGGATATTAGCCCTCTATCTGATGTGGGGTTGGTAAAGATCTTTTCCCAATATGTAGGTTGCTGTTTGTCCTATTGATAGTATCCCTTGCTTTACAGAAGCTTTTCAATTTTATGATGTCCCATTTGTTGATTGTTGCTCTTAAAGCATAAGCCATTGCTATTCTGTTCAGGAAATTTTCCCCTGTGCCCAAGTATTTGAGGCTCTTCCTCACTTTCTCTTTTATTAGACTCAGTGTATCTGGCTTTATGTGGAGGTCCATGATCCACTTGGACTTGAGCTTTGGGCAAGGAGTTAGGTATGGATCAATTTTCATTCTTTTACATGGAGAAATCCCGTTGAACCAGCACCATTTTTTAAAACTGGTCTTTTCCACTGGATGGTTTTAGCTCCTTTGTCAAAGATCACGTGACCATAGGTGTGGGGGTTCATTTCTGGTCTTCAATTCTATTCCATTGGTCTACCTGCCTGTCATTGTACCAATATTATGCAGTTTTTATCACTATTACTCTGTAATACACCTTGAGGTCAAAGATGGTGGTTTCCCCAGAATGTTTTTTGTTTTTTTTTTCTTAGAATAGTTTTTGCTATCCTAGGTTTTTGTTATTCCAAATGAATTTGAGAATTGCTCTTTCTAACTCTATGAAGAATTGACCTGGAATTTTGATGCAGATTGCATTGAATCTCTAGATTGCTTTTGATTAAATGACCATTTTTTATGTATTACTCCTGCCAATCCATGAGTAATTTCTTTCCATCTTCTGAAGGTGGTGGGTTGTATGGAGTGAGCATGAATACTATTTCATGTACTTCCATAATTGTGGTATACTTAGTATAGTGGAAAACTATCTGTAGGTAACTAGGTTGGATGAGCTGCCATTACCATTGTAGCTTTTCTGTATATTCATAATGTCAAAGAGTACAAAATGTAACTTAAAGGTTACTGAAAATTAAGATGCTTACGATTCCCTTTCAAAAGTTGCATATTTTCTGGTTTAGGACCCCAGGTTAAGAATCTTTGGACTAGTTTTCTTAGTTTGTATTTCATTATCTGATATATTTCAAGGGCTTTTCTCATTTGAAAGACAGACATAATGCTTATACTTTTTTATCCTCAGTGAGTGGTGATGAGATTGCATAAAAATGCTACATACAGTTTATAGTTTAGAAGAGTTACTTGATGTCATCCACCAATATGCACATTGTTCACAGTAATTGCTTGATAGTAGTTTCATAAGGCAATTATCGGCAACTTTTAAATATAGAATGGCCTACCCTTTTATTATTAGATACAATCGAAAAAATCTAATTCACTGGTTAGTACCCATAGTGTCCACTACTGAATATTGTTAAGTATTAAAATTTGCTTTCACCAGAAAATTACAATGATTTCTCCCTTCATAAGTGGAGTCCAAGTTTCTATATCAAATATGATATATTTTAAGAAATGAACTTCTATTTGGATATAACCATTGTGCTTTAAAATATCACTTTTGATTGCAGCTAATGTTAAAATGTAAAACTGTTGTCTTTTTCCTTAGTACTTATTATCACAAACTATTTTTACCTTCTATTCTGTTTAATATATATATGTATATATATATACATATATATATATACACATGTACAAACACACATATATACACTGCGTTGCAATTGCTTAATGGTAAATTTTTCCAGTTTTTAAAAATAAAAACCTTAATTGATATTATGTGGTATCTTATAATCTTTATTTCCTTTATAACTAAAAGACTTTAATGCAAGAAACATTTAATATATCAAAGTTGTAGAGTCCAAGACTATCAAAAAACAAATACTTATATATAACATTATCAGAAATACCATAATTTAATATTTGGCTCACATATTTGTTTGATGAGTTCATTAGATACATTTCTTTTAAGAGTCATTTTTATGTGGGTGTGGAAGTTGGAATGATCTGTGAGAACTTAGGGGAGGGAGAACTCTAATTTTAATATATTAGATGAAAAAATCTTCAATATCAATAGAAGATATCTAAATGTTCAGTAATTATATATAATTTTTAAAATATTGCCACACACTTCATTATTAGAGACAATACTTAGATTCATATGTGATTCATATGTGATTGTCTTACTTAAATCATGAAACTGTCATGGGAAATGGCTTTTCAGTTATATTGTTAATGTTGTTGGATTCTCTTGTGGAACAATACAGTCTTTGTAGATATAATTCCTAATGTCCTAATAAACTACTGTATTTTTGAAAGCTATAGTAATACATAAGAAACTCACATAGCTAAAGTAACCAAAGAAATGTGACATATTTTTATAAATTTTTAACTGGTTATTTTATTTACTTACATCTCAAATGTTATCCCCCTTCCTGCTTTCCTCTCTGAAAATCCTCCATCCCTTCCCCACCTCCCCCTGCCTCCAAGAGGGATCCCACTCCCTGCCTACTCTCTAGCATCCCCCTATGCTGGGGCATTGAGCCTTCAGAGTTCTCCTCCCTTTGATGCTGAGCAAGGCCATCCTCTGCTACATATGCCACTAGAGCCATGGGTCCCTCCATGTGTTTTCTTTGGTTGGTGGTTTAGTCCCTGGGAACTGTGGAGGGAGGGTCTGGTTGGTTGATATTTTTGTTCTTCCTTTGCGGTTGCAAACCCCTTTAGCTCCTTCAGTCCTTTTCCTAACTCCTCCATTGGCATCCCTGTGCTTAGTCTGATGGTTGGCTGCAAGCATCCCTATCTGTATTGGTAGGCCTCTGGCTCATCCTCTCAGGAGACATTCATATAAGATTCCTGTTAGCAGGCACTTCTTGGCATCAGCAATAGTGTCTGGGTTTGGTGGCTGAATATGGGATGGATCCCCAGGACTACATTCTAGTGATTTTCAAATTAAGGAATGGCTTCAAATTAGGAAGGCTTTTTATTCACCTAGCTTTGGAATAGCATGGAGTATTAAGTGCTAACTTTGTCTGCATTATTTTTTAAAGATCAAATGGGCACACTGGTAATTTTCATTAATCTCATACAGAGCAGATAATTAAAATTTCAATTATTATCCATCCATTATCTAGTTGTTGCCTTTGTTCAGTATTAGATCAGGATGTTAATAATAAGACATTTGTGTATTACAGCCCTTTTAAGTACAACGAGATTTAGTTTAATCTATTGCACTGTTTTGTTTCAGGGTTATTTCTTTAATATTATGTTGTGCCATATTGATTATGCTGAAGATACTCACACTTGTTAAGATTTTTTAAGTAGAGATTTCAGATTTGAATACCCGTTGCTTCAGTTCATTATTCAATACTGGGAAAAGTAACATGGAAAGAATAAATGCATTATCTGAAGTTCACAATATATATATATATATATAATATATATATATATATATGCATATGCTAGTTCTGAAACCACAGTAATTATCTAATTATTGTGGTAAATTAACTGTTTCCTGGGATCTTTTTTTAATTTTCATATTTTATTAAGTGTTCTTTGTGGGCATCATCCTAAAAGTTAGAATTACAGAGGGAACAGCTCACAGTAGTTTGGTTTCTGCTTTCGCATTATTAATTTTCTGTCTCTTACAACAGTTGTAAGGTGGTTCTTGTTTCTTGTATTTGAAATAACATTTTATTATAAGGTAACAATATATTTGATATACATAAATAAATAAATGTTTATACTGTGTAATTACTCTTCCATTTTCTAAACTTTATAAAAATTATAACTTTCCTTTTAATTCTTTATGAATGCACTTAGTGTTATGAACTTTTCTTTTAATTCTGCTTTCATTGTTTCCCATAAGTTTGGGTATGTTGTGCCTTCATTTTCATTAAATCCTAGGAAGTCTTTCATTTCATTCATTCATATATATATATATAAATAATTAGATATTTGCTCTATTTACATTTTAAATGTTATCCCCTTTCCTCATTACCCCTCCAAAAACCCCTTATCCCAACCCCCTCACCCTGCTTACCAACCCCCCCCCCCCACTTTCCTGACCTGGCATTCCCCTACACTGGGGCATCGAACCTTCACAGGACCAATGGAGTCTGCTCTTATTGATGTCTAAAAAGGTCATACTCTCCTACATATGTAGCTGGAGCCATGGGTCCCTCCACGTGTACTCTTTGGTTGGTGGTTTAGTCCCTGGGAGCTCTGGGTCTACTGGTTGGTTCATATTGTTGTTCCTCCTATGGGGCTGCAAACCCCTTCAGCTCCTTGGGTCCTTTCTCTAGCTCCTCCATTGGGGACCCTGTGCTCAGTCCATTGGTTGGCTGTGAGGTAGGGGTATTTTGATCCCCCTTCTAAGAAGGACCAAAGTATCCACACTTTGATCTTCCTTCTTCTTGAGCTTCATGTGATTTGTGAATTTTATCTTGGGTATTCCGAGCTTCTGGCCTAATATCCACTTATCAGTGAGTGTATACCATGTGTGTTATTTTGTGATTGGGTTACCTCACTAAGGATGATATTTTCTAGTTCTATCCATTTGCCTAAGAATTTCATAAAGTCATTGTTTTTAATAGCTGAGTACCATTCTATTGTGTAAATGTACCACATCTTCTGAATCCATTCCTCCGTTGAGGGACATCTGGGTTCTTTCCAGCTTCTGACTATTGTAAATAAGGCTGCTATGAACATAGTGGAGTATGTGTCCTTATTACATGTTGGAGCATCTTCTGGGTATATGCCCAGGAGTGGTATAGCTGGGTCTTCAGGTAGTACTATGTCCAAATTTTCTGAGGATCCACCAAACTGATTTCCAGAGTATTCTGCGGATTCTTTTTTTTTAAAATGTGTATTCCTGACTGTCCTGGAAGACACTATGTAAAGCAGTCTGGCCTTGAACTCAAGAGATCCAACTGCCTCTGCTTTCTAAGGGCTGGAATGAGAGGCACACCACAATGCTTTGCTGAGTTCTTTATTTCTGTAATGAAAAATTTAAAAGAATTTATCTTCAAGAATCATTCTAGTGTGTTGGAGAGATGGCTCAGTGGTTAAGAGCACTGACTGCTCTTCCAGAGGTCCTGAGTTCAAATCCCAGCAACCACATGGTGGCTCACAACCATCTGTAATAGGATCTGATGCCCTCTTCTGGTGTGTCTGAACACAGCTGCAGTGTACTCACATACTTAAATAAATACATCTTGTTTAAAAAAAAAAAGCCGGGCGGTGGTGGCTCATGCCTTTAATCCCACTTGGGGGATTAATCCACTTGGGAGGCAGAGGCAGGAGGATTTCTGAGTTCGAGGCCAGCCTGGGCTACAAAGTGAGTTCTAGGACAGCCAGGGCTACACAGAGAAACCCTGTTTCGAAAAAACCAAAAAAAATAATCATTCTAACCTTAACATGCTATAGTAATTTTATAACGTCAAGCATTAACTTATGTTTAAACTCCCAAAATTGTGAAAAAAAAAACAATAATCTATAACCTTTATCTGGTTTCTCTCTTATATGCTAGCTTCTATGCATTCCTTTTAACATCTCCGTATCCAGATAATATAATTTTATCTTCTTTCTAATTTTAATCATGGTGGCTTTATACCTATAATTTTAACCATTTGGAGGCTTGTCAAAGAGGGATTTTCAGATGTTCAAGGCCAGCCAGAGCTACATAGTGAGTTCAAAGGAAGCCTATGCTGAAGAGTGAGCCCTCCTCTCAAATAAAAAAAAAATAGTAAAGGAAAAGACAACAGCAAAAAATATATTTAAAGAATATGAGTTTCTAGTTATAGAGAAGTTATATAGATCTTTATCACAATATTCCTGGTCTAAGTGTCAATAATCAGCCTCTCAGCCATGACCTTATCTGTCCATTAAAACAATTCTATTAATGTTCAGTTTGCAAATGGAGTTAACATTTTTTGCTTCTTTCATAGAAAACATAAATTCATCTTTTGAATATCGTAATATTCACTTATTCACTGTCTTAATAGGAGATATTTATTTCCCATATGCCATGCATGAGCAAAATGGTTTATAGAGGTTTTTTTTGTTTTTGTTTTTGTTTTTGTTTTTGTTTTTCGAGACAGGGTTTCTCTGTGTAGCCCTGGCTACCCTGGAACTCACTCTATAGACCAGGCTGGCCTCCAACTCAGAAATCCGCCTACCTCTGCCTCCCAAGTGCTGGGATTAAAGGCGTGTGCTACCACTGCCCGACTGTAAAATGGTTCATAAAGAATGGATTATACAGAACTTTGTACTCTGCACAATATAATATGTCAGTAAGTTCTTTGAAGAATTATGGGGCTTTGGATAAAACATGGAGGTGGAGTGTTTCCTTAATGAGTTTAAGGCACTTACTCTCATACCCAGTTTAAAAATAAAAAGAAGGGATACTCCTAGCCCTTAGACAGCCACAATATTTATATTTTTAATTTTTTGTTTCTGACTTTTTTAATCTTTTTTTTTCACCCTTCAGATTCTATTCCCTTCCAGGTCCACTCTCTAACTATTCCACATCCAATACCTCCTCCCCACCCCTTCCCCAGTCTCCATGAACATCTATCTCCCCACCCCCAACCCCCACAACACAACTCCCCACCCACTACCTTCCCACCCCACCTGACCTCTAAACTCCAAGGGGTTTCCAGGCTCTTGAGGGTTAGATGCATCTTCTCTGATTGAACACAGACCTGGCAGTCCTCTGCTGTATATGTGTTGGGAGTCTCATATCAGCTGGTATATGCTGTCTGGTTGGTGGTACAGTGTTTGAGAGATCTCAGGGTTCTACATTAATTGAGACTGCTGGTCCTCCTACAGGGTCACCCTCCTCCTCAGCTTCTTCCACCTTTTCCCTAATTCAACCACAGGGGTCAGCAGCTTCTGTCCATTGGTTGGGTTCAAATATCTGCATCTGACTCTTTTAGCTACTTTTGGGTCTTTGGGAGTTCAGTCATGATAGGCCCCTTTTTGTGATTTCTCCATAGCCTCAGTAATAGTGTCAGGACTTAGAGCTTCCCCTTGAGCTGGATCCCACTTTTGGCCTGTTGCTGGACCTCCTTTTCCTCAGGCTCTTCTCCATTTTTGTCCCTGGAGTTCTTTCAGACAGAAAAAATTATGGGTCAGAGTTATTGACTGTGGGATACCAACCCCATCCCTCACTTGATGCCTTCTCTTTCTGCAGGAGGTGAGATCTATAAGTCCCCTCTCCCCACTGTAGGGCATTTCATCTAAGTTCTCTCCCTTTGAGTTCTGAGATTCTCTCACCTCTCAGGTCTCTGGTATATTCTGGAGCACTCATTCCCACTTCCTATTTGCCAAGGCTGCCTATTCTTTATGCTGGCCCTCAGGGCTTCAGTCCTGCCCCCCCCCACAATACCTGATCCTGTTTTCCTCTTCCCCTACCTGTCCTTTTTCTCACCCAGGTCCCTCCCTCCCTCCCTCCCTCCCTCCCTCCCTCCCTCCCTCCCTCCCTCCTTCCCTCTTCCTGTGATTGCTTTCTTCTCCCTCTCATGTGAGATCAAGGGCCTTTTAACTTGTTAACCTTTTTGGGTTCTGTGGACTATATCTTGGGTATATTCAGTACTTTTTTTGTGCTAATATCTGCTTATTAAGAGTACATACCATGCATGTCCTTCTGGGTCTGTGTTACCTCACTCAGGATGATATTTTCTAGTTCCCTACATTTGCCTGCAAAACTCAGGATGTCCTCATTCTTAATAGCTGGGTAGTATTCCATTGTGTAAATGAACCACATTTTCTGTATCCGTTCTTCTGTCATGGGACATCTAGTTTGGTTCCAGCTTCTGACTATCACAAATATGGCCTCTATGAACATAGTGGAACACATGTCCTTGTGGCATGGTGGGGCATCTTTTGGGTATATTCCCAAGAGTTGTGTAGCTGGGTGTTCAGGTAGATCTATTTCCAAATTTCTGAGGAACCTCCAGATTGATTTCCAGAGTGGTTTTACTAGCTTGTAATCCCACCAGCAATGGAGGAGTGTTCTTCTTTCTCCACATCCTCTCCAACATGTGCTTTCACCTGAGGTTTTGATCTTAGCCATTCTGATTGGTGTAAGGTGGAATCTCAGGATCATTTATATCTCAACATTGCTTAGGTGAGGAGACTCCATTAAAACACACTGTGTTTGTTTGAAAATGCCATGATATTATTTATATAGTTTATGTTTTATTTTACTTTCAAGATTCAAAGAAAAAATGTTGTCTGACTAAAGTGGCATTTTCTGTTTGTTTTGTAGGGTGGCCTGAAAAACAGCAAACATGAGTTCACCCTTTCTTCACAAGAATATGTTCATGAATTGCGATCTGGCATCTCAGATGAGAAACTTCTCAACTGCCTGGAATCTCTGAGAGTGTCCTTAACCAGCAATCCTGTCAGGTAGTTGGTTCTTACCATTTTGGTAGGATTCATACATTTTACTTTTTATATGGATATATGGATGAATGTATAATCAGATATGTTACTTTAACATCAAGATTTTTCTGTCTAGAAGTATAGGATTATCTAACAGAAGAGTATTCTCTGATTTTTAGGTTTTAAATGTTTAAATATATGTTTATGTTTATCTAAACTGATCTTTAATAATGTATGATTTAAAAATACAGATAATTGTGGAATATTTATTTCCATTTTGATTATGTAAAATCCAGAAGTAAAATATTGACATATGCATGTTTGTCTATTTATATATCCAGATAATTTTTTATTATTTAATCTGTAAAACATTAATTACATTAGCTTAAAATTTTTCCTTTTTATTATTGTAGTTATATATAATTATGTTCATAATTTCATGTTTAAGTTTTACATAGACTACCTACATACTTTTTTAAATTCAAAATAACACAAGCTATTTTACCAATAAAATAATGAAATGGTTAATAAACTACTTAATATTTTATACATTATTAAGAGGCAGATTCTTGGTAGCAATGAATTGGCAAATAATTCTCCCTTTATTGACAGTAATGGACCTTAAAATTGGTAATACCCCAAATAATATTTTATGAAGAAAAATAGATTTCAGTGTAATGTTGTAATATTCTTAGATCTATTCACTAAATTATAACTTTCTTAAGCTCAGAATTTCCTTAAAAATGGGCATATAATGAAGGTTTGTAAATTTAATCATGTTTCCTTTATATTTATGCTCAGGTCTAGTTCCTAAAGCATTGAAAATAAATTACATATTAGTCATTTAACTGAGATTAGGAATAGATTCCAATATATTGTTTATTTATATGTATACTATACTTAGAAAAATTGCGTAGTACAGAGTGGCTTTGGTTTGTGTGAATCTTTCAATGGCTGCTGTCTTGTCATTTCTAAAATGGTGTGCTTTAATGGTTTTTACAATCTCATTCAAATATTTGAGATCTTTATTGGTTTTTGTTTCTTACAGTCTTACTTAGTAGTCCTGACTAGCTTGGAGCTCACAATATCCCTGAGGCTGTCCTTGAATGTCTGCTAATCCTTCTGCCTTGTCCTGATCAATGCTAAGCCACCATACCCTGCATGAATATGACTTTTCTGAGAATTAAAACCATAATATACTCTTACCCACTAGCACCCACATCAAAATCAGCTGCAGTGCCCTTCCATATTAAAATACTTAGTTACAAACATTCTGTTGAGCAGTTGAAATGAATAAAAACTGGGTATACTGCATTTTCAGCTGCAGGAGGGTGGGTCTGTAAGATTGCCTGAAGTTCAAAGTTGGCCCAGGCAATGGTGTGTAAAACTCATTAAACCAAGCCATTAAAACCAAACCAAAAGTAAAGTCCCATGAAGGCTACTACTTGGGATTATGGCTCAATGGTTAAGAGTGCTTGGTTTTCTTCCAGAAGACACCTGTGGGACCAATGTGGGATTGCTCCCAATCACCACTAACTCCATCTTCAAGGGATCCAACTCTCAATTTTGACCTCTTAGATCACACACACACACACACACACACACACAGAGACACACACAAATAAAATAACCCCCCATTCAATAATGGAGAGATTAATATATATTTTACCTAGTCCAAATACATCTTTATAAAGGTATAAGATAGTGCTTGATATTATATATGGAAGATGTTTTTGTTTTTCCAGACTACTTACTCAGTTTCTTTAGTTTATTTGAGGCAAGGTCTCTCCGTGTAGCATAGTGCAGACTATCATGGAACTGTGTAAACCTGTTAGGCTTCAAATTCTCAGAGATCTTCCAGCCCTAACTCTCCTGAGAATACGGGTTAAAGTTGCTGGGCAATTGGTACAGTTCCTGGTTTTATAATCTCACATAGCAGCAAAAGGTTTGTGAAAGAGGGCTCTGTGATCTCCTGAGTCTGGAAGCTTAAGGGTACCAACTGCCCTTCCTGGTAGCTGATTGGCTGCACAGGAAATGTGAAGTTCATTGTGACGCTGAGCACAGGCATTCTGCAGTAGCCATTGGTGGTGTCTAGATCTGCGTTGTCTTGCAAGTCAGTCATCACGCTCCTGTGAAGAATTCACACCAGGAGACAACACTCTTAGCCTCATATTGTGTGGAGAAGTAACCCTGTCAAGTCATCAAACATCCCCAAGTCCTTGAGAAATGCTGAGTAAGGGCAGGTTTGGGAGAGAAGACAGTGTCTTTGGTGGTGATGGAGCTAGTAAGTCTAGTAGAAGTCATGAGCAAGACAAAGCTCAGGCATTGTAGTTTCCTCTGACTAGAATATGGAGGCCCAACACACACAGCACTGTGTCATGCTGTATAAGCCAGTTGCTAAGTGCCACTGAAGTTGACAGTGTATTCAAGATTAGGGGCTTTATAGTTCCCTGGGTCTCCAACATGGGGATGATCATGGAGGCCAAAAAATCTTCATAGCACATTGTGTACAAAATTAATGACATTACCTCAAAGGCTATTGAGGGCAGGCAGACTTTAGTTAAAATGGGATCCAAGCAGCAATTGATTCCTCTGTCTGTTGGAATGTATGTCAAAGTGCTTGGCATCCTCCAGGCCTTGGAGGGAACTAGCAGGCTCAAGACCTTTAGCATTTGCATCCTAGAAGACATGAACAAGCTGTCCACACACACTCTAGAGGCTGTCTATGCCCATTCGATGCTGTATCAAAGCCATGCAGGCACAGCCACAGAAAGCCAGTCCGTGGTCCAGGCCTGAGTGTGACTGGCAGCTGCCAAGGTTTCCAGGTGTCTGCTTTTAACTTCATTCATGTGGAGGTTCTGCATCTGATTGGAGAGTGCCATCACCAGGAGGGAAAGGCTATCACCTAGCTGTGAACAGAGATCCTTGGAACACAAGCTATTGAGTATCTGAATATGAAAGGACACATCTATCCTACCCTGGATCGCTAGAACCTTCAAGTTGTTGGCTGAGATAAAAGAACTGACTTTGTAGTTTCTGAAGATGCTTCTGTTCTGCTGTTTTGATATTAAGGATGTACTGTCTATTTCAAACAAAAAAGTAAAAGTAAAAGAAAAAAGTTAAAGAACAAAAGCCAAAACCAAACTGAATATAATTTTCAGATGACATCTGTTAGCAACATGCTATTTCTACCTCCATTGAACTTATCTGTTTTCTGAAGATATTTGAAGAAACAGTGATGAACCCAATGACTGG
The DNA here is from genome assembly GCA_036184795.1 of Tokudaia tokunoshimensis. Classification (NCBI taxonomy): domain Eukaryota; kingdom Metazoa; phylum Chordata; class Mammalia; order Rodentia; family Muridae; genus Tokudaia; species Tokudaia tokunoshimensis. The sequence goes on from BTHU01000023.1 coordinate 82,660,647, forward strand.
ACTTTATTTCCAAAATAATAGAAATGCCCTAGGGTTGATTTCTAAGAGAAAACAAATTTGTGTTCAAATTAGAATTATTTTTCCTGTTTCAGTTTTATCTTAGTCATGTTAAGTTTTCCTAATTATAGTACATGATAAATACAGCTTTACTGAAAATGAGTTATGATTTTAAATATTCACTTTAAGTTATTTTGAATAATTTGGTTTTATTTTTTTTTGATGTCTACAAAAAAGTCTTGGTGGATTTATTATTATTATTATTATTATTATTATTATTATTATTATTATTATTATTATTGTTAAGGGTGGGTTTGAGGCAGAGTCCCTCTGTGTAGCTCAGGCTGGCCTCTTCTAGTTCGACTGGCCTCCCCTTTTTCGTTTTATTAACATTGATTTGTTTCTTTAAAATAAGATGTTACTGCAGATTCAAGCAATGACTCCCTTTGAGACATCTTCATATACTTTAAACATGTGTAAGTTCAATGGTTTTCCTCTTTCAGATAAATTGCAGTTCACTTTCCTTTCATGGTGTATGGACACAAGACAATATGTTTGTTGTACCCGTGTATTGCCTACACTATTGGATGGTCTACTGTATGTAAAATAGAGTATTTTGCTTCAAGATAGCCATATTATTAAAGAAACAAGATGAATTGAACAGAGATGAACTGAAATGTTTTTCTTAAACATTTGCAAAATTTTAAGTTCCCTGTGTGATCTTTATCCCTCAAATTTATTAGAAAAAGACACTAGTTTAAGGTTCTTAATCATTATCAGCTTTTATTATGAAGTGTAATTTTTTTTTGTTTTTAACACCAAGCATTATATTTTACTAGTAGTATCTCATTTTAATGTAGGTTATATTAAATGTCAGAAGCTTTTAAGCCATTGATCATTAAGTCCTCCATTACACATATAGTGAAAATGGTATATTTCAAATTATTTGTTTAGTTAAATTAGAGGAAAGAATATAGTTTTTTCTAGGAATAGGTATGTGTACTTATTTGTATTCAGACAGGTAGAAAGGGATCTTTATCCTCTTCAATCATTAAAAGGTGACACGAACCCCATAAAATCCTTTAGCTGTTTAGCAATCAGGACATGTTGGCATCTCATTAAAACAATTACTGAAAAATCTTGCATAAGACCTTGTGAGACAATGCTTCTTCACCTTGAAAGCAAATTATAAATGCTATTTAAATTTATTTTATTTTATTACTTTTTAAACAATTCCTTATGTTATATATCTAAGCCCCTTGTATGTGCTTGATGAACTTGTGGCTCATTAGAGGGCATCTTATCCCCTGATTGCAGGGACAGTGAACCACTGTTTGGGTGCTAAGCTCTCTAAGGTATCTCATACCTGTGTACTTTTGCTGTTTTCTTGTTGACAGTTAGGCCATGAACACTCCCTGAAGGACGTTCCTACTATCTTGATATTCTTCTTCACCACACTCCCTAAAAAACAAACAAACAAAAACAAAACAAAACAAAACAAAAAAAAACAGCTAAGCCACCATAAACTGAACATTTGAAATGAAATTAACGTCACATTTTCCTGAAAAATGAGAATAAAATTTGAATGACACACCAAGTGTCTTATTCGTTGTGATCAGGAATCATGAACACATGAAAAAATTTTCTTCTGTTCAACTGTAATTTAATTATTCTTGTAGTGAATTAGAACGAAATGAGGTCATTCTCTGTGCTAATTTTACCCACGGTGCTTAGTGCCTACCTGAACAAGGTATACATAAGGTTGGTTTGCATACTGTGTGGTAGTGGGCTTGTCCATGGTGCTTTGGGTGGGAAACCCTATTGTGATCACTACAGTGATTCCCTGTGCTCTTTTTTTTTTGTCTCAGAAGTCCCTTCAATATATCTTTCCATATATAGCATTCATATACACACATATATATGAATGATATATATATATGTATGTATGTATGTATGTATGTATGTATGTATGTATGTATGTATGTATATCTTGGCCATCTTGGAGCAATCCAGCAACTTCATTCACATTGCTGTTGCTCCCTATCAGATGTTCTTTTTTTTTTTTTTTGGTTTTTTGAGACAGGGTTTCTCTGTGTAGCCCTGGCTGTCCTGGAACTCACTCTGTAGACCAGGCTGGCCTCGAACTCAGAAATTCACCTACCTCTGCCTCCCAAGTGCTGGGATTAAAGGCGTGCGCCACCACCGCCCGGCTATCAGACGTTTTTGAAAAATACAGTTTTTAATATAGAAGTAATTCTGCATTACTTCTTTCTAAAACCATTACCTTTCCTAGTGAAAATCACACTGGAGGTAAGGCAATTAAGGACCTGCTTTCCTTAGATTCGTGGTGCTGAAAGAAATGATGAAGAAGATACATCATTACCTTGTTATAACACCTAATATAAATGCAGAAACCTGGAGCTATGGATTTGCTATTTATGACTTTAGCTATAAGTCACTGTTGTAATTGTTGGATCTGATTCAGTTGGCTACTGGCAGGCTTTAATTTTTTTTTCTTCCTAGTCTGGTTCTATTATCTACAGAAATATGGTTTCCCCCTACACTCAACCTTCACCCTAAAGTTCTTTTCATTTTGGATGCTAACTTGATATTTTGTCTGGGAATTAATGTTAGAATATGTACCCTTCAATAAAGTAGCTAGCCAACCTTTTTCTTAAATTTTGAGGGCTCTCCTTTCCCATATGTATTCCTTAGGATTCTTAGTTTTTTGTTTCATGTAACATTTTCAAAGGTAATTTTCAACAGCCCAGCCACAAAGTGAATATTATTTCATTTTTGTTTAGAGTGGTAAGGATTTTTCCAATATTCCTTTTCCCTAGTGGTCCTGTTTATGAGCCAAAACCGTAGGGATAAGATATATATTTTGAGAGGATATCTTCAACTATTTACCAGGTTAGCCATTCTAATAAAGAAGTCTAGGAACAGGAGAGAGGCTGAGATAATAAGCCATTAGCCATGCTAAGATAGTACCAGATCCTAGGTAGTTTTTCATAAGCCTCACTTAACTCAGGCACAGCAATTTATGGGCAAATCAGTCTGAGGTTCAAATATTGACATTGACTCTCCAGTATTAGATTATTTGAGTTAACTACACGGTTTTTGTATTGTTCAGTTATGTTTTTGTTAGAGAATCTCTTGTTTTTACTTGTTATTATTTTGGCAAAGCCCTTCATGCCAGGCCACCACATCTAGCATGCCAGCAAAAGTACTTGTCACGTTAGGGGCTAAGTATCAATCGCTAATCAAATTAGAATTTTATTGTCTAGAAAGGAAGCAGAAAGTACAGGCCACAGTTAATTGATCTAGCTCTACCTCTTGAGAGTGTGGCTTTGGATTCTTCTTCTGCAAATATAGTGAGCTTTTTAGGTACCAGTCAGCACACTGACTTGAAAGTTAGTGCATGTAAAATCTCATGAGGTATAAGATTCCATTGCTTTATCAAACATGTTTAATATATATGTCTGTTGTAGCACACAATTCACACAAGTCATGGTATTGCAAGTTGTGAACATGCAAACAAGGAGCATACTACTAACATGGAGTATATGCCAGATACTATACATATGCATAGTTTGTAGAGCGAGGAGAAAGAGGGAACACCATACCCTTATATTAGGTTAAGATACATCTATGAAACTGTCTTTCCTTAGCGGTAAGCTATCATTTAAATCTCATTAAAAGATTATTTTTGAGACTAGAGAGATGACTTAGAAGCTCAGTGTACTGGCTACTCTTCTAGAGTACCCATGTTCAATTCCCAGCACTCACATGGTAGCTCACAACCATCTGTGTATCTCCAGTCCTGAAGCATCTAATGCCCTCTTCTGCCTTTCTCTGACACCACATGCATATGGTACATCAACATACATGCAGAACAAACATACATTCATACAAAATAAATTAAAAACAAAACACTGTTCCTGTTTAAATAAATGCCCTCAGAATACTTTTTAAAACGAAACAAAACACAGTGAATAAAAACACAATAACCACAGTAACCACAAATCAAATAAATGCAGGTTATTGTTACTTTTATCTGAGATTCATATTTTCCTTTTTTTTATTTTTATTTATTTTATTTTTTTTTTACCTTTTTTTTTATTTTTTTAATTTACATTCCAAATCACTTCCCCTTTCCCGTTTCCTCCCTCCCCGAAAGTCCCATAAGCCCCCTTCCCTCCCCCTTTTCTCCATTCAACCCCCTCTCCTTACTCTGTCCTGGCGTTCCCCTACATCCAGTCTTTCCAGGACCAGGGGTCTCTCCTTCCATCTTCTTAGAAATCTATTGATATGCAGATTGTGTCTAGGGTATTCCGAGATTCTGGGTCAATATCCCCTTATCAGTGACTGCATACCATGTGTGTTCTTTTGTGATTGGGTTACCTCACTAAGGATGATATTTTCAAGATCTGACCATTTGCCTAGGAATTTCGTGAATTCATTGTTTTTAATTGCAGAGTAGTATTCCATTGTGTAAATATACCACATCTTCTGAATCCATTCCTCCATTGAGGGACATCTGGGTTCTTTCCAGCTTCTGGCTATTATAAATAAGGCTGCTATGAACATAGTGGAGCATGTGTCCTTATTGCATGCAGGTAAAGCCTCTGGGTATATGCCCAGGAGTGGTATAGCCGGATCCTCCGGGAGTGTCATGCCCAGTTTTCTGAGGAACCGCCAGACTGCTTTCCAGAGTGGTTGTACCAGCCTGCAATTCCACCAGCAGTGGAGGAGTGTTCCTCTTTCTCCACATCCTCGCCAACAACTGCTGTCTCCTGTGGTTTTGATCTTAGCCATCCTGACTGGTGTGAGATGGAATCTCAGGGTTGTTTTGATTTGCATTTCCCTAATGACTAAGGATGATGAACATCTCTTTAGGTGCTTCTCAGCCATTAGATATTCTTCAGGTGAGAACTCTTTGTTTAGCTCTGTACCCAATTTTTTAATAGGGTTACTTGCCTCTCTGGAGTTTAACTTCTTGAGTTCTTTGTATATATTTTCTATTCTAGGGAAAAACTGATATAGAAGATGGTAGAAGGAAACAAGTATATTCAAGGTGAAGCCTGAGGAAATGCAGATAGAACCTCTCCATTTTAGATCTCCCATCTCGGAGAAATAAGACAGTATAAAGGATTTTCATGGCCATAGTGGGTTATAATGAGACATTAGTTGAAGAATTCAAAGTTAGGTCAAAGTCTTTATCTTCAGATATCATGCTGCTTTTTGTTTGATTTTTGATGTTGTTGTTTGTTTGTTTGTTTTTATTTAATTTTAATTTTTTTAAACTTATTCACTTTATATCCCACTCACTGCCCTCCTCCTGGTCACCCCCTTTCACTCCCTTCCCCTTCTCCTCTGGTCTGATGGGACCCCCTTGGTATCCTCCCCCATCCAACTTGGCACTTCAAGTCTCTGATAGGCTAGGATCTTCCTCTCCCACTGAGATAAGACAAAGCAGCCCAACTAGTAGAACATATCTCATGTACAGACAACTTTTTTTGTTTGGAACATCCCCCGTTCCAGTTGTACCCACGTGAATGTCATTCACATTCGCTACATATGAGTGAGAAGGCCTATGTCCAGCCCGTGTATGTTCTTTGGTTGGTGGTTCAGACTCTGAGAGCCCCAAGGGTTCAGGTTAGTTGACTCTATTGGTCTTTCTGTGGAGTTCCTATCCCCTTTGGGGCTGCAATCCTTCCTTGTAGTCTTCCAATAAGAGTCCACAAGCTCCAACCACTGTTTGGCTGTGGATGTCTGTATCTGTCTGAGTCTTATGTTGGGTGAAACCTCTCAAAGAACAACATGCTCATGTCTCTTTCTTGAACTTGATCAGACTAATATATGATATCCTGAGGCAGCATTACATTTTCTGTTAAGAAAACCAGCTTTCATAATAACTGGACAGGGTGAAACCTTATGGACAATGCTATTTGAAATGGATAAATTCAAAAGATTCAGGAAAGGATAGGTGTCAAAAGTAAATACAACACTTTGGCAAATACTGGAAGGGAGTCTGAAATAAAATTCTCCTATTTATCAATGCATCAATTTTTCTTAATATTATGAACGCATTCATTGTTAGGAATTACTTTTGTTTCACATTTACAGGCTAAATATGGTTTTTGCCTACCCTGTAACTTTAGTGATTATGCTAAATTTATATATCACAGGACTAAATAAGTACTGGAGATCCAGGGTAATGTCATCCCCTATTTAGAACCCACAGTAAAGATTAACATTGATTTTTAAGTTGAATGTGTAGACGTGCTATAGGAAATGGTTCTCTCACATTTCTAACAATTTCTATATTAACGAAGTCTAATTACATTCCTTTTAAGTGTCACTATCCACTCCATAGTACACCATGGCATACACTTTTTACTTCAACCTGGACAAAACCACCTTAAATCAGGCAACTTGGCTCTCTAGTTACTTTCCACTTTAAAAGGCTTAGCCTCCCTTTCTGAATCTAACAAATAAGCAAACAAGCCAGGATAGCAAACAACAGATTTATCTTCCTAGTGGATAGAAACAAATATGTAAATGAAATCAATGAAGCAATAACAAAAAGAAAACCAGTGTAAAGAAAACCAAGGGCCATAATAAAGTATGTGAATTAAGTTATACATATAAAATAAACAATACATACACAGATAAATCACTTTGAGTACAGTTTATTATGTAACAGTTTAACATTCCCCGAAGTTAGGGATCACTGGTGTCATCCTTTTAATCTCTTATGGCTTTTATATTAATCACTACAAACTGAGTTGTTTAAAAGGGTAAAAATTTTGTCTTGCGCAGTCAAAGCAGACAGTGGTTTCATTGAGCTTCCTCCAAGACCCCAGAGGAGGCTCTTTCTTGTCTGTTCCAGCTCCTCGATTCCCTTGGTTTGTGGCAGCCTGAGTCCACCCTTTACTTCTGACTCCACATGGTTTCTTCATCTTGGATCACTTGTCTGTCTTTTATAAGGACATTTTAAATACAGTTAGGGCCTAGTCATATCCTGTAGAAATGTTTTTGTAATTCCTATTTTATAACTAGAAACACCCTGTTTTCAACTAAAGTTCTATTGTGAATTTCTCAGTGGATAAATGTTCAATCTACCATTATTATGCAAAGGGAAATTAGCCTTAAATTATTGAAGCATCAAAACAAAAGCTCAGTTAATTCCAGGAAATGGCATTAACTATCTCATTAAAACTGGAAAATATAAAATTTTGCTGCTTTAGCCTCCTTTATGCAACTGCATTTTGCTGGAGTTTTTTCCTTATTTAAAAAAGTAAACAAAAACAAAAAAAATCCCTTCATTTTGTAGTTACAAATCCTGAGAGCTAGAGTTTTATATGGTTGAGTTATACTGGAATGCTAGCTATGGAATTGGATTTCGGTTCCTTATGTTCTCATTTTCCTTTCTAAGTCAGTGTACTTGCATTACATCTCAGTTAATCCATATGCAAATGAATTGAAAGCTTCCAGTATAAATCGATCTGTTTGATATTTTCCTTTGCTTATTTTCAATATGATTTTTGTGGGTGTGAGAATTAACTTAGTATCTATGAATTATTTTATAAAGATAAGTAGTTATTTATCTACAGATTTAGAGGCATTTTTAGCCATTGTTAATTTTATTTGCTTAACCGCTTAACCCAAATAATTTTTAAAAATTCCTCTTTTTTTTGAGCAGAAAACTGTAAGTTTTATTTTACATGAACATAGTGATGCCCACAAGACAGTTAAGACCCAAATAAATGGTCAAGGCACAAAGCTTTTATCATTTACACAGAGAACAATGAATTTGTTAAGAGAATAGTTCTGATTTGGAGTAGCTAATTCTAGAGGCATATAAAACTATTAGATGATAGGATTTTATTTACACAAACATATTATAGCATCAATTCTTCATAATAGATAAGGGGCTATTTAACTTAGTACATAAAAAGCTTTTTTCACAGGAATTTTTATGGTTTCTATGGGTAAACATGGGAGGGTCATTAGTTCAAACTACCCTTTCAGCATCTGTAACATTACAGGTACTTTCAGATGGAAAAAAAAACTAATGTGAGAAAGGCATATTTGGATATAGCATGTACTTAAATCTTACATACTATATGTCTGGTAATGTGTTAGGTACTGAATGTTAGAACAAAGAAGTCAAACTGTCTTTATCTTCAGATAACTTCCTGAAAGTTAACTTTGAAAAGCCCAGAATAACCAGCCCTAATCTTTGATCCCTATAATTATGAGAATCAAAGTACAGGATAAAATGTCCTACAGCCAAAATGTGTGACATTGTTACAAATAGGGTCTTACCATGCAGTTATGGTGGGTAAACAAGCCAATGTCTATAGTCTTTGTTGTTTTCAGACCTCCTTATCCAGTAACTCATTGGGAAATATCTCATGCCTTGTATCTTTTTTATGTATGTAAATGTTTGCTTGACTGTATATATGTGCAGAGTGTATGTGTGTCTTGTGCAAGTAGAGTCCAAAGAGGGTTTCAGATTCCTGGAACTAGTGTTACATATGATTGTGAGCTGTCATGCGGGTAATAGGATCCAAAAACTGTGTACTCCGCAAAATGAGCTAGCAAGTTTTACCTGCTGAGTCATCTCACCCAAACTCCAGAATTTTTATGTTTTTAGACAAGGTTTCATTGTGATGCCATGGCTGGTCAGGAAGTCATTATGTAGACAAGGTTAGCCTCACACTCACAAGAGGCAATCCACATGTGCCACTATGCATGGCACCCATTACTCAGACATTTTTTAAATGTCGAAGAAATAAGATTCTAATAGTTTTGTGTAATTATTAATTGAAACCAATGTTCAAAAGAACACAGGTATTTTTCCTCTTATGTCTGATTCCCATTATTACCAAAAATTATAACAGTTTTCTTTGTGTTCAGGATCTAATTTCTTTTTAAAAAATCACACACACACACGCACAAACACACACAGAGTTTTTACTATGTTATTAAATAATTGACATTTTTAATATTTAATGCAATTAATAATTTCAAATTTATATGTTTAGTTACTCAGATGATAAAATGCCAAGAAAGTAGTTCAATGATATTATTTTCTGCTAAAGGCAATTGTTGAAAATGCTCTTTTATCAGCTATAGTTAGCTTGCAAATCACAGACCTTACTACTGTGCATTCCATCATCAGGTATATTCTGTAATAGCTTCATGTTCATGTGTTTGCTTTTCTAATTTTAATTTCATTCTCTTCTGCAGAAGAGACCCACTTGCATTCTTATTTGTTTCATGATAGTTGATACTGTGTAATTTATATACAAAAAATGTGTGATTTGATATGGATATTGACCCACCATCAGTACCAACCCTGCTTTTCAAGTAGGGAGAAAGAGTTTTTATTACTCTGACACTATTTTGTGCCCATGCAATTTTAGCTGGAATTAGAGTAAGAGAATAAAGGGAACATCTACATAGGAGTGGAATGTGTTGACTTAACCCAAAAGACTTTTGTGTGTGTGTGAATGTGTGTGTGTGTGTGTATGTGTGTGTGTGTGTGTGTGTGTGTGTGTGTGTGTGTGTAGTTTTCTTTCAAGGCAGGGTTTCTGTATGTAGCCTGGGGTTGACCTGGAACTCACTTTGTAATCCAGTCTGTCCTTAAACTCAGGAAACCACTTGCCTCTGCCTCCTGAGTGCTGGGATTAAAGGCATATGCCACCTGGCCAAGTGGTCTTTTGAAAGTTTCACAGACACTTAATGAAATGCAAGGTTTACAACTCTACTTAATACCCTAAAAAATTCCTTGTACTTCCACAATAAAAGAAAGCCCAGTCTGTCATCACATGTTGCATTAGACTATGATTTAGATTGAATAGTAATTTGCTTATAGATTTGCATTTATATGCCCTTACTAAAGTTTATAAAAGGAAGCAATGCCTTGTGGGAAATGACCAATGAGTTTGGAACATTTCTCCCCAGTCAAACCATTGTAGGATACGTAGATATTTGGCAATATATTTCATGAGGAGCCAAAGAAATGTGAAGAAATAAAGACTTGTCAGAGTGGTTTCTCAATACATGACCAGAAGTGCAAACCTTAATTTGAAGTATAGTATAAAAATGTAAGAGCTAGAGGGGGGTGTTCTGTGAAATATTGGTCATGAATTGGATTCTGTGCTCATGAACTCATATTACCTGTTGTTACCTGCATATAAGAACAGTAGAAGAAAAAGCCATTCAAAATTGTAACAGGATGGGTATATGGCTCAAGAGGCCTAACTCCTCCTTGTGGAGAAGCTATTTCCAGTTTATGGCCACAGGGGATGGAGAGCCACTTTTCCTCATTGGTGTGACCTCCACTAGGTTACTAGTTTCAGTAGATTGTCTCATAGTCATACATACTCATACGGCCAGCACTAATTTCTTTTTCTTTTTTTGAAGATTTATTTATTTATTTTTATTAAATATAATCTTCATTTACATTTCAAGTGGTAAAACCTTTCCTGGTTTTCCCACTCCTGAAAACCCCCGGACCCCTCCTCCCACTCCCTGCCTCCAAGTATATGCCCCTCCACCCGACCCACTCTCACCTCTCCTCCCCCGCTCAATTTCCCCTTGTTAGGGCATCTATTGAGCCTTCACCTGACCAAGGACCACTCCTCCCACTGATGCCCAACAAGGCATTTCTCTGCCATATTTTTGGCTGGAACCACGTGTACCCTTTAGTTGATGGTTTAGTCCCTGGGGGTCCTGGGGTGTCTGGGTAGCCAACATCATTGTTCCTCCCATGGGACTGTAAACCCCTTCAGCTCCTTAGTACCAACCTCCAACTCCTCCATTGGGACCCCACTTCCAGACCAATGGTTGGCTGCTAGCATCTGCCTCTGTATGTGTAAGGCTCTGGCAGGGCTCCTCAGAAGACAAACATGGCATGCTCCTTTTGGTATGCGCTTCTTGTTGTCCATAGTAGTGCTGGGGTTTGGTGACTGTTTATAGGGTGAATCCCCAGGTAGGGCAGTCTCTGGGAGGCCTTTACTTCAGTCCCTGCTCCACACTTTGCCTCCATTATTGCTCCTGTAAGTATATTGTTCCCTTTCTCAGAAGAACCCAAGCACCCCCACTTCAGTCCTCTTTCTTCTTGAGCTTCCTGTGGTCTGTGAATTGTAACTTGTTTATTTTGAGCTTTTGGTCTAATATCCACTTATCAGTTAGTGCATATCATGTGCATTCTTCTGTGATTAGGTTACCTTGCTCAGGATGACACTTTCTAGTTCTATCCATTTGCCTAAGAATTTCATGAATTCATTGTTTTTAATAGCTGAATAGTACCACATTGTGTATATATACCACAGTTTCTATATTCAGTCCTCTGTTGAAGGACATCTGGGTTCTTTCCAGCTTCTGGCTATTATGAATAAGGCAGCTATGAACATAGTGGAGCTTGTGTCCTTAGGAGCATCTTCTGTGTGTATGCCCAGGAGTGGTATAGCTGGTTCTTCAGGTAGTACTATGTCCAGTTTTCTGAGGAACTGCCAAACTGATTTCCAGAATGGTTTTACCAGCTTGCAATCCCACCAACAATGGAGAAGTGTTCCTCTTTCCCCACATCCTCTCCAGCATCTGCTGTCCCCTGAGATTTTCATCTTAGCCATTCTGACTGGTGTGAGGTGGAATCTCAGGGTTGTTTTGATTTGCGTTTCCCTGATAACTAAGGATGTTGAACACTTCTTTAGGTGCTTTAGAGCAATTCGAGTTTCTGCAGTTGCAAATTCCCTGTTTAGCTCCCTGTTTAATAGGGTTATTTGACTCTCTTGAGCCTAACTTCTTGAGTTCTTTGTATACATTGGATATTAGCCCTCTGTCGGATGTAGGATTGGTAAAGATCTTTTCCCAATTTGTTGGTTGCTGTTTTGTCCTACTGACAATGTCCTTTGCCTTACAGAAGCTTTGCAGTTTCACGAGGTCCCATTTGTCAATTCTTGTTTTTAGGGCATAAGCCATTGGTGTTCTGTTCAGGAACTTTTCACCTGTGCCCATGTGTTCAAGTTTCTTCCCCACTTTCTCCTCTATAAGCTTCAGTGTGTCTGGTTTTATGTGTAGGTCATTGATCCACTTGGACTTGAGCTTTGTACAAGGAGATAAGAATGGGTCGATTTGCATTCTTCTGCATGCTGACTGCCAGTTGATCCAGTACCATTTGTTAAAAATGCTCTTTTTTCCACTGGATGTTTTTAGCTCCTTTGTCAAATATCAAGTGACCATACATGTGTGGGTTCATATCTGGGTCTTCAATTCTATTCCATTGATCTTCCTGCCTGTCTCCATATCAATACCAAACAGTTTTTATCGCTATTGCTCTGTAGTAGAGCAAGCACTAATTTCAATCAGTGGGATTGAAAAGTTAAAAGAGAAAACATGATGATTTGACAGTGTTCTGGAGGAAGTCAGAGGAGGGAAATAAGGGGTGAGTGTGATCAAAACACATTGTATATATGTATGACATTCTAAAAGAATAAGTAAACATTGTAAAAGCATAGCATGATATAATTATGATTGTATAGAATGTTTGTCATAGTTTTATTAAAAATAGCCATGTAGCTTGAGGGATATGTTAGCACATTTTGAAAGTTTTCTTCGGATTTGCTTAGTATCTAGTTTTCTGCCAAACACAAGGCAAAATGTCTGTGCTCACTTCCAGCTTCTTTAGTAAATGTTATCACATCTGTGAGAAGAGGAAAAATAAATCCTTTCAAGTTTACAAATGTGTATTTGTCTCAGGCATATTTTCTTCTTGATAGTTTCTTTCATGTAGATTTCAATATATTTTCTAGTAGATTAATAAATATACATTTAACATAATCATTGTAATGAAAGTAGCTGACTCTCGACAGTACTACAAATTAGCAATACTAGTACTTTCTCAATTATGAGTGTTAATATCTATTTAAACAGCTTCTATTAAACTTTTTAAAAGCTTGACAACACAGCCAACACTACTTAGAGAATTAATATAAAAGTAAGTACAGATCAATACTCTTAGAACACTTTACAGGGAGTTACCTATAAAATGGAATAATTAAAGCCAAGTTTTATGATGAAGAAATGGAAACAAGATTTAAAAATGTAAGCAAGGTTCAGAGGCAGCACTACTAGAATAGAATTACTAAAGCAGGTTTTAATATTGATATCTTGAATTTGTTTGCTTTAACTTTCTAATATGTGACTTGTTTTAGAATACCAGTAGTAGTTTGTTGATACACAGAAAATAAAATTCTGCAGTCATTGCCACTATGCCAACTTATATGACTTCTCTTCAAATTTTGGTTAACTTTATCAGTTAGTATCAAACATGTACAGGATAATTTGACAAAACTACTTTAAATATTAATAGACTAAATTTTTAATCCTGAACTTTTAGGTTAAAATAAAATTTTTGCTTAGGCACACTCAGCATCATAACTTATAATTGAAGAAAAACAAACCTTTGTGTCCTAGATTAGTTTTAAAAAGAATTAGGCACACTTAATGCTGATGAAATTTTTGAAGTATTGTTTTAATGGGTGAACTACAGTATACATTAAGATAAATAGTGGCTTTTTATTTGCATTTGTTTCATTTTCACATGACATATGGATTATGTAAACATCCATAAAGGTCAGATTTTTTTCATTTACCTGATATTTGAATGTATATATAAAATAACTATCTAAAATTTTTGGAGAATGTGGTTCATTCCCAAAAGTCTGGTCCTTGTAGCATAATGATCTGAGTGTAAGTACTTTGTGCAGAAGAGTTATAGGTAGCAAAGTATTGCAAGACAGAATTTTGTACATCACTAATGATTATGCATTTGTTTTTAAAGGGAGGAGGTCAGGTTTCTAATTCTGAATGTGGATAATTTTATTTCATGATTCTTTTAAAATGATAGATACTGCTCATCACAGTTAATTGATTTTTTATAAAACACAGAGGATCTCCATGAATGAGTTTTGTTTTGTTATGTTTTTCTACATGGCGCCAAGGTCATTATGTTTCTAAACAAACCTACAGCAATAGTACAAGTTTGCAGCTTTCCTGTATCCTACTCTGCTATGAAGGTGTATTGTACTTCAGAAATCCCTAGGAGGCTCTCCCCGAGGCATATCTATCATGATAGCTACATATTTGATAGGAGCTGGAGAGCTGACAATTCACAATAAAGATGCCAGCTAACACCTAGGAGAGCCAAGTGTTCTGTATGGTTTGTTGAGAGAAGATTCATGTGCCCTAGACAACAGTAGTTGCTCAGTGATTCTAGCTGTTTTTCTAATGGTAGATAACAGTTAATTCAGGAGAGATTGTCTACCTATCAGCAAGTCTTTAGGCTTATAGCCTTTCACATCAGACAGTTTCAACCTGAAAAATGTGTATTGAGATTTAATTGATATAGGCAAAATTGAGAAGAGAGCAAGATGTTATAGTATACTTTTACATGTAAACAAGCTTCAGGTGAGGTACTTTAATAACCTATAACATGGATATGAGTTTAAAGCCTTCTTTCATTCCATATCAGCCTATATCTAAATGTTAGATCTGTTCTGTAAAATCCAGTGTTGCTGATAATATTCGTATTGCTTCCAATTTCCCCATTTTGTGGCCTATATCTCTTGGTTCTGAATAGAAGTCCGGGGCAGTTTAATATTGTGCTGAAACTTTTTTGGTGTCAAGCTACCTAATGAATTTTTTTGAGACCCATTTTAAAATCAGTTGTTTTCAATATTCATTTATGAAAAGGTACTGAAGTACTGTAAACAGATTTTCAAAAATTAATGTTATCATAAATTTCCCCATGTCAATTAGCATTTGTCAAAAAATAAAAAAATAATACCTTGAAATTAATTCAGATCTAAATCTGTAGTAGACATTAATGGATTTTTCTTTCACATAGAAAATGTTTAAGAAGTTTGTAATGTTTTGAAGCCCAGCATTAGGAACATTGATTAAAAATGACATAATGCTTTTAAAATGAATAGACATCAACCCTGGGATAGTCTTTAACCTTTGGACGCACTAAGTTTGAAAGTATTTTGTTAGTCTATTTATTCATCTTTTCTTTTGCCTGGGAATAGTATAGAGGATGTGTTATAGTCAGTCATTGTGCTTTTATTAATTTACTTATCTACTATTATTTTTGTAACTTCTAATTGACTATTACTATTTTTATATACTTACAGGGTAGGCTTTGACATTTTAATACATGTATGTATTGTATAATGATCAGATCAGTGTAATTGAAACATAAATCACTCTAAACACTTATCAAAATTTTTTATGTTATGGACGTTAAAAATTATCTCCATTAGCCATTATGAAATATATAATTAATTGCCACTAGTTATTCTTTTTTTGTTGTTGAACATTGGAAATCATTTATCATATTGTCTGCTAGTTGAATGTATTATTTTTGAATTATTAACAAGTAATAATAATTCACATGTTGATTTCACTATTCATTTTCATGACATTTTTTTTCTTACAAATAAACCTGGTTGTCAAAAATATACTGTTGTAGAATATTTGATTTTGAGGAACAAGATCCAGTTCCATAAAGATTATCATTTCAATCCTGTGACTGTACATTTTTTTTAATTTTATTTTATTTTCTAAGTTTTTTTTATTTACATTCAAAATCATTTCCCCTTTCCCGTTTCCTCCCTCCCCGAAAGTCCCATAAGCCCCCTTCCT
This sequence comes from Tokudaia tokunoshimensis, assembly GCA_036184795.1. Taxonomy (NCBI): domain Eukaryota; kingdom Metazoa; phylum Chordata; class Mammalia; order Rodentia; family Muridae; genus Tokudaia; species Tokudaia tokunoshimensis. Next base: position 82,676,367 of record BTHU01000023.1, read on the forward strand.
TCCCTCTTTTCCCCATTCAAACCCATCTCGCTTCTCTGTCCTGGTATTCCCCTACATCCAGTCTTTCCAGGACCAGGGGTCTCTCCTTCCATCTTCTTGGAAGTCTATTGATATGCGAATTGTGCCTAGGGTATTCCGAGATTCTGGGTTAATATCCCCTTATCAGTGACTGCATACCATGTGTTTTTTTTTTGTGATTGGGTTACCTCACTAAGGATGATATTTTCAAGTTCTGACCATTTGCTTAGGAATTTCGTGAATTCATTTTTTTTAATTGCAGAGTGTGACTGTACATTTTTGAGACAACAATATGAAGGATACTATATAAATATGAATTACCAAACAGTTCTCTGAAGATTCAAGAACCATGTTAGTTGTATACTGTGAGTGTTTATATTATAAGCATGATGCTGGAAATTTCAGTTTGTGAGCTTATAACAGACTTGAAATTACATGAAATTATTTAATTGTTATTTTTAATTCTAATCCTTGAACTGTTATTCATTGTGGAAAGTTCATTTATCCCATCATAGTTTTAATCCTAAGCCTTGTGTGTATGATCTGGAATCATCTTTGACCGTATACTTCATCTTTTTTTTTTATTAATCATTTTATTTGTTTACATTTCCAATGTTATCCCCTTTCCTGATCTCCCCTCCATCCACCTCCCTCTGCATTGCTCTTCTCTCTAAGAGAGTGCTTCATCTTATTTGCCCTTCTTTTCATTTTTGATCACTCACAGAGCTTTTCCATTTCATTATTGAACTTTAGTACAGACCTTAGTCCTTTTTGAAAGAGACATTGACAGAGGAAGAAGCTGGTCACAGAAAAACAAGAGGTCACTGCATTTATTGGAAATTCAGTATAATCAATGAAAATAAGGCAAACCATAAAGAGATAATGAAGTAAGGAAGTTTAGCTGAAAGTGATGGAATATTGCAGTCTGCAACATTCTAGATGGTAGAGACATCTGTTAGGTCAAACAAGAATTGTTATTCCCATATTAAAAGCCAGTATTACACAGTCTCCAGATACTTAATACATTTTCTATCAGACCAAATATCAATGAATACTATAGTTTTTGAAGTTATTTTTAAATATTTGTATTTAAGTTTCTGTGTTTTGATTATCCCATGCAGTAAAAATAGAAAAAAGTAGGTTTTCCTGGGTATTTTATTTTTGTTATGTGGATTGTGGATAGGATAAGCAGAGTCCTGTTATGCCCCTCCTACTTTATATTTCAAGTATAATGGATAGAATACTATGCAACAAAACGTCTATTTTAGGTATCTCTACTGTTTTTATTGTATGATAGAACAGAAAATAAATAAAAAAGAAGATGCCTTACAGGTTTTGATTTGTGCATCTAAGGTATAATTCACATTTTGAAATGAAAACAACTTGAAAAATTGGTATCAACTAATTGTTTTGGGGAATATTGGGAATTGAACATTATATATTGTCCTGTATTGGTAGTCTGCACTCCCATTCTTCTTCTCTTTCTCCCTCCCTTACTTTCTTTTTTGAGACAGAATCAAACCTAATTGCCTATATTGTCTTTGACTTGATTTCATGTTCTAACCCAGGCTGACCTTGAACTTGTGATCCTTTGGATTCAACCTTCTGAGTGGCATGAATTTTAGGTTTGTTGCAACAGGCCTGGCTTAATTGATGATTTTTTATATTAGTTGCTGATAATGAAATTAAATAGGAGGAAACTAGCAATTGAAATATGCTAGATTCTGGTTGTTTTTGCTTTTTGATAAGGATAAAGAATGCATATTTGACAAGGATATGAGAAATGTATATCTATGCTGGACAGGTATATGAGTAAGTCATGTGTGTACTACAAATATGTACAGTTTTCAACACTTAAAATACAATGAATAAAAATGTATTTAACCATCTGCATTCAGACAAAAATATATAATCTCCAGTTTATCTCCCAGTTTTAAATAGATATATTTAAAATAAAACATAAAGATTAACACAGAAAAACTGAAACTTCCTGTATTTAAAAATCACGTTCTCAGTAAACAACATTTACATATGAAAAATTCAATCCACAAAGAGCACCCAAGGAAATGGTTCTTTTAATACCATTATCTATGTGTAGATATCATGCACTAAAAATATCTGCGAACATTAAATTTGTTTGATCTTTGTCTACATAGCAATCATCATCTATAATGAGTTGTTAATTGCATGGTTTCCACATTGTACCTGGTAGGTGAGAAAAAAGCTTGCAGTTCTCTTCTGTATTCATCAAAGAGCAATTGTCCTTCAACTTTCCTTACCCTTCTCATTGCAAGAAACTTCCTTTACCACTTGTTTACTGGCCCAGAAGACTCAGATAGCAAAATATACAAATTGGGTTAGAAAAAGGAGTTTTATGCTAATGCTATTGTTTTCCACAAATTGCATTCAAGGACTTCTTTTATTTATGACAGATAAACTCTATCAGCTCTGTTTTCATTTTCAGGATTTTCAGATTAGGAATCTGATTTCTTGGAATAAATTTATTTTAATATAATTCAATGGCATCAAAAGAAATTGGATGTCCTGTTGAATATATGATAGAATTTTAGCTATATTACTTAGCTTAAAAGAATAAACCAAAACATTTTTCGTGTGGAAGTTAACATTTTATTGTAAATTTGAATGATTATATCACTAAGATTTAGCAACTGTCCTAATATAATTATAGTCACAATTTCAGACAGATTAAGACATAAATTACCATTGACTTTTCCTTGAATATGTGAAATGTATTTTGCTCTTGATTCTCCCCTACTTACTATAGATTGAGGAGTTTTATTTTCCTTTTGTTCACACTTAATATAATTTATCCCATTATAGAATATGACTTTGTATTATACTCTTATAACCACTTTTAAAGGTAGGAGTGGAGGAGAATATTCCTACTGCCTAGCCTGTTGGTATTTAAAATAGATACAGTTAAAGCTATTTCTTTGACTTTCTCAGGAGTAATTTAGACAGCCTAAGAAATTGATTTTAATAAATAACAAAGTGTTTTCTGAGAAAAAAATATACCTAACCTTGTTTTGTAAAGAGATATTTTTGTGTAACTTGAGATAGTACAGTATCTTGTTATAACAACATGGAAAAGAAATTTGTTTTGGTAGTCTGCAAGTGTCACCTTCAAAGCTTGTGCACAAATTTCTGGAAATGACAGCATTGTATCGATAGTCATAATTGGTCAGGTACAGTTCATGCATTAATCTATGAATTTGAGTCACTTCAAGGAAGTCAAATGTCTAGTACTATTTTGTTTCTTCATGTAGACAAAAATGGGTATGTAGAAATGTTTATATTTGATTTAAAGTCTGTCAGATCATATGTATTTTCCATTGTATTCTTTTTTCCTTCAAGATTTTCTTTTGATGGATATACATTTTGATAGAAGGATAATTATGAAGTTAATTTAGCTGAATAGAACATTCTTTAAAGACGGTGAAACAATGATATTTTCCATCTACAGTGTTTGGAGATACTGATTCATGAAAGATATATGCATTTTTTTAGGTTATACATTTGATTTAGTCACATGTATCTCTCTCGTTTTGCAACATAGCACATATAACTTAGATTTAGTTGTAATTGCATTGATGAATGTCATGTTAGGAACCATAGTATTAAAATTAGATGAGTTTGTCTAAAAATTACAAAGTCCACACTAACAATATTGTTTTAACTCTCTTAAACTACTTGAATTATTTGTTTCATGTATTATAATGGTTGCCTACTTTCTGAATTCCCTAAGAAAGTTGGAAGTAGCAGTCATGTTATTTGATGTTTCAGTGATTTGTATGTAGTATCAGATTACCCATGGAATTAGAGCACCACTAGAAAGAAATAAAACTCTTTTGTACAGAACACATAACCCGCTATACGAGCTTTTAGCAGTATACAAACAGTAATAAAGGGATGACATGATTAATATTAGACTCCTTCACATGAGACCACTTGCTTTTACAACTTATGGGACTTAGTGTAGAACTTTCTAATTTTATCTTTAATTCTTTTGAAAGGTGGGTACAAATCTGGAGAATCTAATCCAGTTGAACGTATAATCACTGTGTCCTTTTTTATTTGTGAATGTATCTAATAGACTACTCTTTCCATCAGATATTAAGACTATATTTACCTGAAATGAAATGGGCTAATTCAAAACTTAAATATATTCTTTTGGACAAAATATTAATGTTTTATGAAACTGAAATATTTTTTATGTAGATCTAAAAGAGATCAAAAATTATTTTATTCATATTTGCTTTTGCCCTGGAGAACATGGTATAGAATAATCTTGATTTCTTTTGGATTTAGTGTTAAATGATTTTTTTTCTTATTTCTATTCAATATAATGTTTTCTTTCCTTTGATCATTTCAATCAGTATCAAGTGAGCCCTTCTAAAATAATGACATCTGAAATTCAGAAAGCTTAGGGCTAATTTTTCTTTTTTTTTTTTAATTTACATTCCAAATCACTTCCCCTTTCCCGTTTCCTCCCTCCCCGAAAGTCCCATAAGCCCCCTTCCCTCCCTCTTTTCTCCATTCAACCCCCTCTCGTTACTCTGTCCTGGTGTTCCCCTACATCCAGTCTTTCCAGGACCAGGGGTCTCTCCTACCATCTTTTTAGAAATCTATTGATATGCGGATTGTGTCTAGGGTATTCCGAGATTCTGGGTCAATATCCCCTTATCAGTGACTGCATGCCATGTGTGTTCTTTTGTGATTGGGTTACCTCACTAAGGATGATATTTTCAAGATCTGACCATTTGCCTAGGAATTTCGTGAATTCATTGTTTTTAATTGCAGTGTAGTATTCCATTGTGTAGATATACCACATCTTCTGAATCCATTCCTCCATTGAGGGACATCTGGGAGGTCTTTAATGAACATTTATGTTTACTAAGGGGTTATGGGCCTGTTTAGATAGTTTATCTGATCTTGATTTAACTTTGGTATGTTGTATCTGTCTAGAAATCATCCATTTCATTTAGATTTTCCAGTTTTGTAGAGTATAGTCTTTTGTAGTAAGTTCTGATGAGTTTTTGAATTTCCTCAGTTTCTCTTATGTATTCCTTTTCATTTCTGATTTTCTTAATTTGGATACTGTCTTTGCATTCTTTTATTAGGTTTTCTAAGGGTTTAATCTATCTTGTTGATTTTCTCCAAGAACCAGCTTTTGGTTTTGTTGATTCTTTGTATTGTTCTCTTTGTTTCTAATTGGTTGGTTTCAGCCCATTCTTTGACTAGTTCTGGACTATAGAAGCTGAAGAACAATCAAAGGGTTGGGTTGTAGTATGTTAGAAAAATAAATATTAACTCCATCTGGCTATCTTATATATATATTTTTTCCATTTTGTGGTTACAAATTGTATGTTCTCAATCCTGCATTAAGTGAACATGAAAAACAAATTTCATCCTGGTGTTGGTGTCGATAATTTGTAATCTAGGTTTTTATGAGTTTCAAGCAGGAGGAATGCAGTTTCATAGAATACAAAAGCACATGCATATGTGAGATCTATACATGCACACACACACACACACAAATCTGTGCTTATTTTCCTGTAAAATTCAGGCATTTTAAGTGTTCACTGGGATGGCTCACAAAGTATATCCCATTGATGGATTGATTGAGGAAAGGATGTTCTTTTAACTGTTGAATAAGCATTGGGAATGCCAATGCCAATAACGTATATTTGATTCTTCTCCATTCTTCATGAATAGCTTTCTTGCCCAAATTTTCAGTGGAAATTTCAGATAGACTCAGGTTCTCTTTCTTCAGTAGTACTTTAATGATTTCTTATAAGACTCAGGACATTAAAAATCTATAATAACATGGATTGTAATGTGGCCTATATAAATATATGAACTAGACTGTAAATAAAGAAGGATTTTATTCTGTGTTTTTAGGTATAAACTCAGTGTACCTTTGTAGCAATTATGAAATCTTCAGTGAGGTTTTGGAAAAACTGTTAGGTAGATGTTATATAAAACTATGTAGTGGTTCTGTTGAGTAGTGTCTATTGAATTACACTACACTTGTGTTAATTGTGACTGAGTAAAAAAGAAAGGAAAAATCTGATTCTAAATGATTATGGAATTTACCAAATAGCATTCTTCATATTTTATACCTTTGGTATTATTCTCTGCTTTTGTGTCTCTTTAAACTTTGTGTCATCTATAGTGAATTGGAACTTATATTCAGATTGAGATAACATGGGGACATTTATTACTTAAAGTGCAGTTTCCCAGTTAGATTTTAAATACCATCCTCAAACATACTATTATTGTTCTATATGCCCCAATTAGTATTCTATAAGAGCTGCAATTTATATACTTTGTAAAACTTGTGTCAGCAGTTTGACTTCTATCCTAGTTTTGTATCCTCTGGTAGTAAGATTGTTTTTGGTTGGGGGGTATTGTATACCACAGTTTCGAGTTGTTTTTATCCCATGTCTCACTTCCAAAAGAGTGCCTTTACTTCATAAAAAACCCTTTTCTATGTCAGTAGTTTCAAAATTTACCAAGCATTATAGTCATTTTAATCACATTCAAGCATACTTGGCTGCCATCTCACCTCCCCTAGGGACTGATTGTATAGTTCTTGTGTATGGCCCCACAATTTGAATTATTAGCACATTCACAATGATATTGATGGTGCTGGTTTGAGGTACATAATTAGAGCAACACTTAGTTTGGGTGTTATCGTTTTTAACAAACAAACAAACGCCCAGTCTTGAAACCTAGCCAACATTTGTTTTAATTAAAGCTGTTGCATACTGCCTTTTTTTCTCTATATGGTTTTGTTGCATATGCTTACCTACCTAATGCTATGAATGTCAGAGAGAATAGCAAGAGGCTATACATTGCTTGATGCCAGAGAGAGAGAAAGGGAGAGGGAGAGGGAAAGAGAGAAAGGGGAGGGGGAGGAGGAGAGGGAGAGGGAGAGAGGGAGAAGGAGAGGGAGAGAGATGAATGGGGTTGGCAAGGAAAGAAAGGGGAAGGGAGATACAGAGTTTCTGAGTATAGTCAGGGAACACCATGTTTAGTTCAGCAGCACCACTACCACTACATTCTTCTTGGGATCCTTTTCTTCTATAAAAACTGCAGTCTCTCTCTAGGTTTACTCTTCCATTGTACAGCTGCATTCTCAGTTGAGACTTCTTACTCCCTAATTTGTAATAAGTAAACTTGTCCTTTTACCCTTAAGTTTCAGAATTATGTAATTTTTATTATTTATTTATTTATTTTACACTCCAGATTATATTCCTCTTCCATTCCACCTTCTGACTGTTCAACATCCCATACCTCCTCCCTGCTCCCTGTCTCCATGAGGATGTCCCCACCCCCAGCCCCTACCCCACTAGACCTCTAAACTCCCTGGGGCCTCCAGTCTCTTGAGGGTTAGGTGCATCTTCTGTGATTGAACACCGACCTGGCAGTCCTCTGGTTGTGTATGTTTTGGGGACCTCATATCAGCTGGTATATGCTGCCTGTTTGGTGGTACAGTGTCTGAGAGATCTCGGGGGTTCAAATTAATTGAGACTGCTGGTCCTCCTACAGGGTCATCCCTTCTCCTCAGGTTCTTTCAGACTTTCCAGAATTCAAGCATAGGGGCCAGCAGCTTCTCTCCACTGGTTGAGTGTAAATAATTGCAACTGACTCAGCTACTTTTTGGGTCTTTTGGAGGACAGTCATGATAGGCCCCTTTTTGTGAGCTCTCCATCACCTCAGTAATAGTGTCAGGCCTTAGGGCCTCCCCTTGAGCTGGATCCCACTTTGGACCTATTACTGGACCTTCTTTTCCTCAGGCTCTTTTCCATTTCCATCCCTGCAGTTCTTTCAGACAGGAACAATAATGGGTCAAAGTTTTGACTGTGTGATGGCAACGCCATCCCTCACTTAATGCACTAACATTCTGCTGGAGGTGGGCTTTACAAATTCCCTCTCCCCACTGTAGGACATTTCATCTAGGGTTCCTCCTTTTGAGTCCTGAGATCTCTCACTCCCCATCTCTGGTGCATTCTGGAGGGTTGCCCCAATCTCCTACTTTCTGAGAATGCCTGTTTCCATTCTTCAGGGCTTCAGTCCTTTTCCCTCACCCAATACCAGATCAGGTTCCCCTCTCCCCACTAATCCCCTGCTCTGTCCACTTTTCCTCCCAGTTCCCTCCCTGCCTCTCCACTTGATTAATTGATTTCCTCTCCCGCCCAAGTGGGACTGAGGTGTCCTTACTTGGGCCCTTCAGCTTGTTGACCTGTGTGAATTCTGTGGACTGCATCTCAGGTATTTTGTACTTTTTTTTCTTTCTTTTGGCTAATATCGACTTATCAAGTGAGTAAATATCATGCATGTCGTTTTGGATCTGAGTTACTTCACTCAGAATGATATTTTCTAGTTCTACCCATTTGCCTGTAAAACTCAGGATGTTCTCATTCCTAATAGCTGAGTAGTATTCCATTGTGTAAATGAACCACATTTTTAAAATAACAATAATTTTTTAGAATAACAATAATTTTCACTGAATGTATCTAAAATGCTCTTAACCATGCATTTTTAGGTAGTTTGGCATTTGTGGGTGACGGATTTCAATGAATAAATATAAATTATTCTCTTCTGTCAAATACTTTCCCGGATGAAGAAATAATCCTAATAATTTAATAGTGCTAGGTATAAAGAAAACATGAGTAATATTTACAATCAAATATAATTTTTAAGCATTAAATTTGAAGAGCTCAATGATTTTTTTTCTTCTCAAATGTTGAGGCAGATTCTGAAGGCTGTAATACCGTTTTGTTTAGACTCCTACGATGTTAAGGTTGATCCATGCTATTGTTCTATGATCATATTTGTAGGTTTCTCTCTTGGATGAATTGAATACCACACATTATACTTAGAACTGATGTCCCTTTATCTTTGTGCCACTAACCCACTAATTAGTAAGAGTCATTGAGAAAATAGCTCATTGCATTAGATGACTACATGCCACAAATGAATATTAGCTCACTGCCAGTTATCATTACAAAGCCATATTGATATCTTATTTCATTAAGGAAATAAAAGCTATATTCATTTAAAATGAGCTTCCATACAAGTGAAGATGTGGTTGGTTCTGATTATCAGCTGTTTTAAATTATACCTTCTTCAATAAGCTGATGACTCTCACTGACAATTTGATAAAAATATATTTTTTGCTATGTTGATATATTTATCTTAGGTATGAGGTAGACAGTGTTTTCTGTTAATTTTGTATTTCTTTGCTATGACACCATGATGAAAGCAAAAGATAGAAAAAAAGACTTACTGGGGACCTTACACTTTCAGAGTGTTAGAATCCATGAGCATCACTGTGGAAGGCTAGCAGGCATGGTGCTGGAGCAGTAGCTGAGAGACTACATCTTGATTCAGATCCTGAAGCATAGATAGCTAGTTGGAAATTTTATGAGCTTTTGAAATCCCAAAGCCTGCCCCACTGTGACAGTCTTAAACCAGTAAATCTACATCACCTCATACTTTCCAAATAGTTCTACCAACCAAGGACCAAATTATTCAAATATATGAGCCTGTGGGATCCAGACTTGTTTACCACCAGAGAAAGTTTAAATACTATGGAATATATAAATACATCGTTTTAATATATTGAGTATCTGTGAAGTACGTGGCCTCAGTGGTATAGTGCTTACTTATATGGTTTCTATGAGGCCTCATATTCTCTCCTCAATGTTGCAACATTTGTATATGTATGTAGGAATTATAAATTCTAATGACTATTTTACAACCTTCTGTGTGCTTATTTAATTGTATGAAACATGATTGCCTATTCTTTTAGCCAAAATTGGGTCTAAATTTAAATTAGTAAATATTTATTGTTTACAAATATGTCATGTATTATATGTAATCTACTCTAATAGGGACAGTGCATGATAAAGAAATGTCTGAGAAAATATGGTGTATTTAGTGAATTTATAATCCAAATGAAATGGCAAGGTATATAATAAAAGCAATGGCAGATATTAAGTGATAAGAGTATAGAGAGAACTGTATCTTGGGTGTTTTGAACCCCTGAGATCTCTCAAACACTGTACCACCAACCAGGCAGCATATACCAGCTGATATGAGGCCCCAACACATATACCGCAGAGGACTACAGGGTTTGGGTTCAATCAGATGCACCCAACCCTCATGAGACTGGAGGCCCCAGGGAGTTTAGAGGTCTAGTGGGGTAGAGGCTGGGGGTGGGGACATCCTCATGGAGACAGGGAGCAGGGAGGAGTTATGGGATGTTGAACAGTCAGAGGGATGTTGAACAGCCGGGGGAGGGAATAAAATCTAGAGTGTAAATAAATAAGTAAGTAAATAAATAAAAGCAAAATAAAAGATTATAGAGAGAGTTCTTAAAGAAGAACAAATATTTGGTAGAAGATTTCCAGGGTATGCAGAGATCAATAATTGTTAAAAATAGTCATTTGATACTTGGAGGCCTTGAGAGATGATACTGTGGTTTTCTTCTTACAAGAAAGAATAAAGAAACTAAGAAAGTTAGTTCTGAGAGAAGTCTTGAAATCATCATTTGTCTGATTCCCTTGGCAAATGTGGTATAAAGTTTCAGGCTGGAAAGGTAGATTAGACTCTATGAAAATGTTAGGATAAGGGATCATTGAGGTAATTCCAGTGGATATTTGGACTGAAGAATGTTATGAAGTGTTCAGTCAGATATTTTAAATGTAAAATGAATAAAAGAAAAAAATGTAGATGCATAGACCTCCCCTGTAATTTTTCAGCCATGTTAAGATAAACTAATATAGTGTTAAAATAGGTTTTAGCATAAACCATGAAAGGGACAGAGGAGCATTTAGAGGAAGCATGGTAGAAGCTGAGTCATTCTTAACTTAATACCCAATGGCCTAGTGTTTTAACACAAATGATGTGTGATTTTCTGCTATTTTTCCAGCCCCACAAATACATTCCCTGCCACAGAGTTGATGGAACATTCCAAAAACAGTATTTAACATCTTAGCTCTCAGTTTTCTGATTATTCATTAGAGATCTATCTTCAATGTTTAATTTAGTTAGCATTCCTGGTCACATAGTTGATAACAGCATCTTGGCATTTCTGTTGTTTAACAAAAGTTGTTTGTCTTCATTGCTCCAAAGCACTAATGTTTATATAATTTGTTACTTATTCATTATCTATCTCTCTATTTGGAGGTAGTAGGCTCTAGAGGGTAAGGGCTTACTTATGTTACCCATTATATCTATGTTGCATACATACTTGGTACCTTGTAGATGCTCTGCAACTGTTTATGAAACCAGCATAAATGAAAAGGTGAAAGCGAATGGCAGGTCAAACAATTAAGCTAGTATTTCAAGTCTGTGGGAATCAAAGGGTAATGGTGTTATTAAGGGAATATTGAAGGGTGGAGGAGGAGTTGCTTTGTGAGAGTAGAAATAGTGGGAGATAAATTTAGCTCATAAATTCTGACTTAAGTATGTGAAGCTGGTGAAATATCTTATGTAGTGCAATATCGGCAGGAGGAAACCATGAAGAGAGGTTTGGGATTAAGATGAGCATATCAGGGTCATCTACAGAGTCTAGACTTTTATCACAGGGGAAAAAGATAACCGCAGTAAGGCAGGATATCATATTTGAAAACCAAATTTTATTTTTAATATCTAATATGCTAAGTATAGAAATTACTTATACATTCTTTTTAATTCTTAGCTGGGTTAACAACTTTGGCTATGAAGGACTTGGAGTCTTACTGGATGTCTTGGAGAAGCTTCTGGACAAAAAACAGTAAGAATAAACATTTGAAACCTTTTACATGGGAAAAATTAAACGCAACCTAATATGACTTTTTCTATTACCGATTTAGGCAAGAAAATATCGACAAGAAGAATCAGTACAAAGTCATTCAGTGCCTGAAAGCATTTATGAATAATAAGGTAAATGGCATTTACTTCTCCCTCTACTACAAAAGGGAGGATCTTGCTTGACACTGTGAAAGTAAGCAACAAATAAAATAGTGGGTACTTATTCTAGCTTCAGTAATGTTTATAATGCAGATTACCCTATGTTTTCTTTAATGGGCTTTAAAAGTGTATTTTGCTTCACATAATATTTGCTGGTGTATTTTGCAATTATGCCAACAATATTAGGTTAGCTCTCACATTAGATGATATACTTTTCCTTTCCTGATTATGAAATTTTATTTATTTTAAAAGATTTATTTTTGTTTGTGCACCTAGCCTTTAAGGGCTGAGCCATAACCCATAGACCCAGAGAGGTTAGGCAAAGAGATGGGCTCTAGGTTGGGTTGTGGTATCTCCTGCAAATGCCTAAAGCAGATAAACCACAAGTAAAGATATTTAGTTTCAGAGTTCAAAGCAACAAAGTTAAAAAGAATCTGAGAAAGTTATCCAGTATCATGTTTATATTACCATTATGGAATATCTCATATTTCTGATATATTCATTTGTGAATGAACTTATGCCAAAGTTTGTTACTGTCAGGGAGAGGTTACATGCTGGGACAATCCCTGTGTGTTCATTATATGTTACTTTTATTTTGATTTCCTTATTATATTCTGCAGTTACTCACTTCTCTTTCTATCACACAAGAATGGCTTTTAAAATTAAATGAAAATGACATGGTGAGTCAACTAAGAAAAAAAGATTTATTTATGTATGTGTTGCTAGATAAATTTATGTACAGCACATACATGCAGATACTCAATGAAGTCCTAAAAAGTCAGATTCCCTAGAACTCAAGCTATAGGTTTGAACTGCCTAAGGTTGATACTAGGAATTGAACCTATGTTCTTTATAAGAGCAGTGTGTACTCTTAACTGCTGAACAATCTCTTAATCCCAAGTAGTATGAAAATATAATTTCCATATGGATAACAAAATTTTATTATATATATATATATAATAAACTTACATATATATACATACACACATATGTATACATATATGGAAAATTCAAGGGTAGGGATAAGTTTCATCTAGTTTTGTGAGAGTGTTATAAGGCTGAGATATATTTTGATGTTGACTCACTTTCAGTTTAATATGCATAAAATAAATCTATGGGGGATAGAATGGATTTTTATATGCGTATAATATTGTTTGTATTATACAATATTGTGGAGACCTACAGATAAAATAACTGACTAATCAGTTTGCTTAATTACATAATGTCCTTTAGATGATATTTTAATAATCTAAAGGTACTTAATAGAAACACTGATTATAACAATAACCAGAAGCTTGCTAAATGTGAAGTACAACTATTAAAAATCAATGCAATCATATTGTGTATATGATTTATACATATTTAAGTAATATGTATAACACTTTCTTTGTCATGTGCGATTATATATTACTGTCTCTATCACATGCCCATATTAACCAGGAAATAATATTGGTACATGCAGTACAGTACCTGATTGTTAATGAAATCCTTCATCACTTCACCTGTACTGCCATTATTTTTACATTGAATTATGTATAGGTATAATGCATGGATACATGTGTGTGAAGGTCAAAGTATAACTTGAAGGAGTCACTTCTCTTCTTCCACCATGTGGCTCCCAGGGATCAAGCTTCAGTTGTCAGGCATTTCATTGAGTACCTTCATCCCGTGAGCCATCTCACTGATCCATCAGGAAGTTTCTTTTAGAGTGACTCCCATCAGTTCTAGTACAGAATTTCTGTACATCTGTGCTTTTGGAATTTAGATAACACATGTCATGGCATCTAATTCCTAACAGCAATGAACTTAATTGAACTTTGTTTCGCCACAGCTCAAGAAGAATCACTTTCTGCAACTGACAAAAGTAGTAACTTTTTAGAAAGAGAACACAGCATCAGAAATCAGAGATGCAGTTCGTATTTTGCCATTCCTAAGTAGACACGGCCTTTGAAAAATAACAGCCTCTGGTTAATCAGTCTTCTCCTCTGTAAATTGAGCTATGGGAGCTTTTGTTCTGTATTCTTATTGATTCATGTTGTCAACTATCATAGTTTTATTAGATAACAGCTCATTATAATTAGAATAGTGACTAAAGAAAGTTACAACAGTAGGATTTCCTATAGAGCCCTATTCCCACAGGTAATACTCAGATATGTTAAGACTCACTTTTTTTTTCTTACCTGTTTGGCAGTTTTGCAGAAGATGATGATTTAAATTATTCTAAACAGAAATTGTTTTTACTCTATGTTTGAGTTGAATATATGTCTCCACCCCATGAATAAATGAGTCCTTTAAATTACAAACATGGGAACCAATCCATAAAACAGAACTTCTGATTAGAAAACACACAGTGATATATTCATTTTAAGTTGGAATACATTTGCCAAATTGAGGAAAGCAAATTTCATGTGAAATGACTTAAATGGTATTTTTTTGTTGGTCCTTGAAGTTGAGGTTACCTACATCAGAAAGCATTTAACAGTCTGAATGTTCCCTTATTTACTCAGGCCCACAGTTAAAGTCATATTAAAACGTTTAGCCAAGCCTACTTGTCTCACAGAAGTTAAATTAAGAACCATCATGCTGTTCATATGTTATCTAGTAATAGTTTCCAATGAATCATAATGTTGCCATGGAGCTGTAAAATGAAGCAAACTTTTAATGAGATAACAGAAATATACTTTGTGAGACAAAGTTAAAGAAATTCTATTAATATAATTTAATATTAACTTTTGTCTTGAAAATGTACTAATTGGCAGTTATGAATGCATGTGTACACGTATTTGGGGTCATCCCTAGAAAATAGCTGAAATTGATACTTTTTTTGCTCGTCTTACTGTGATATGTAAGGAAACCCAAGTGCCATGTCTCTGAGTCCCTGATGCTTGTTGCTGCATAAGAGATGAGGTAGATGGTCAAGTGAATAGGGGAAAATCTATACCATACTTGTATTATTTTAACTAGCATATAGTATACATGAAAGCTTTTAAGCATTTTGGGTCCTCTGTTTACCTTAATTTTCAGTGCAAATATAATTGAAAAGTTAAACAAAAGTTCCACAGTTGGCTATGGATATGTTTTGACATTAAAAAAATGTCTTTAGTAAGTATAGTCAGTATGTATTCTATATGTTCTTGTTTGTTAAACAAGTGTTCCAATATTTTCTGAAAATTAAAAAAAAACTGTCCTGAGGAAGGAAGATAATCATTTTTCTTGAAGCCACAAAAATTCTATGATGTAGTCATTCCAAATAAAATATAAAGAATAGCTGCATTTGAGGGGAATTTACATAATTAAATATAACACCACCCTAAAGATATTGCTTTTTGAATTTCCTTTCATTTTGAGTTTATTTTAAATGAAAACTATTTTCCATAGATGTTTAAATTTTAATGAGAGTTCTTTTGTTTGTTTTCTTTAGTTTGGATTACAAAGGATTCTAGGCGATGAGAGAAGCCTTTTACTGTTGGCAAGAGCAATTGACCCAAAACAACAGAATATGATGACTGAAATAGTAAAAATCCTTTCTGCTATTTGCATTGTTGGGGAAGAGAACATGTAAGTATTGATATGTTCTACTTATTGCGTTGAAAAATGGCACCTGCAAAATTAGTATTTTTATTTCTTTTTAGTAACTTGAAAAAAATAGTAGATCTTAGAACATTTTTGCTTGACATACTTATTTTATATTTTACCTCTTTTGGATATTATATAGTCCAAATTTTTTAAAGATTAAATTTAAAGTGAACAAATCAAATTTTGTCCCACTAAAGCCATCATTAGTCAATTGGAAATGTGTTAAAAAATTCAAAAAGTTATTTTGGGAAACACAGGGTAGACATATAGGACATACATATACATACACAAACACGCACATGCACCATGCACAAGCACACAAACATACAAACAGAGTTAACTCACTGGGTGTTGTAAATTGTTTTGGAAGAACAGTCAATGCTATTAACTTTTAAGCTATCTCTCCACGAAACCGCCTGCAGTCAATGTCAAGTTTCTGCCAGGTGACATGACACCCTAATATGGCTCTCTACATCTCGAGACCCCAGTTTGACTTCTTTAACTGAATCAGCTAGATACTTTTATTTTGTACTATTGTACTGTTATATTTTACTTTGTCTTATATGTTAACATGAAATCAAGTTCTCCATGAAAAAGAAAGCATAGTATTAATTTGTAGATAAATATTTGAAACACACACACACACACACACACACACACACACACACACACAGCTTATCCATAAAAAAATAGCACGTGAAATGATACATGTGTTACATAGCTCAGTTTAGCTACTCTGTGAGAGGGATTATTCAAAGCATTGTCTTACATATTATAAGTATCTGAAAGATTTGTATATTTAAAAAATATGTGAAAATTGCAATGCCCTATATAAATATCAAACACTAATTTTAAAATACAGAATGAACTATGCTTATGTGTATAAAAAGCCTGACAAATGCAGAGGGGGATGCTCTCAGCCAACCACTGGACTGAGCACAGGGTCCCCAATGGATGAGCTAGAGAAAGGACCCAAGGAGCTGAAGGGCTTTGCAGGCCCATAGAAAGAACAACAAAATGAACCAACCAGTACCCCCAGAGCTCCCAGGGACTAAACCACTAACCAAAGAGTACACATGGAGGGACCCATGGCTCCAGATGCATATGTAGCAGAGGATGGCCTTGTTCGGCATCAATGAGAGGAAAGGCCTGTGGACCTGTGAAGGTTTGATGCCCCAGTGTAGGGGAATGCCAGGACAGGGAAGCTGGAGTGAGTGGGTTAGTGAGCAGGGTGAGGGGATTGGGATAGGGGGTTTTTGGAGAGGAAACGAGGAAAGGGGATAACATTTGAAATATAAATAAAGAAAATATCTGATTAAAAAAAAGAATTTCTCATTTCTATTTTCTCTTGTTTTGGTTTACAGTCTAGACAAACTTTTAGGGGGCATCACTGCTGCAGCTGAACGAAATAGCAGAGAACGATTTTCACCAATTGTGGAAGGCTTAGAAAATAATGAAACCTTGCATCTCCAGGTGGGGTCACTTTGTTTTGAATCAATTGAAGAATTGTTGAACTTTTTGGAGTTCACCTTTTTGCTGGCATTTATAAAACAGAATATAACAGTACAATTATTTGTGCTTTTTTTTCATTGTAAGTCACCTTAAATTAAGGAAATTGCTTCTTCATTATTAAATATGTGTCATACATTATCATTGGTACCATAATTTCATATATATTGGGAAATCAAAACCTTAGACTAAAGCGCAAATACCTCAGTCAGTAATATTATCTGAACAATTTAATAGAGCTTGTAGGTTTTTGTTGAAATGTAAGAGAATAGTCAGGTATGGTGGCAAAGCATGGCACTCTTTAAGCAGTCGAGTGTATAAGTCAGAACTTGCTATCAAAGTGCTTTTTGTTTTAGATATTGTGTACACCAATTGATGCTCCATGAAGATCATCACTTAAAGAGATTTTGCTTCTGTTTTTAATTTTTCATGCTATTTTATAGTAAGTTCACGTAAAAAATTTTCTGCCAGATGTGAAACCAAATATTAACATCATTTTTCTCACAGAAACTGTAGTGGAGAGAGAGAGAGAGAGAGAGAGAGAGAGAGAGAGAGAGAGAGAGAGAGAATGTGGTATTGTAGTAATGTTTCTTTTTATATTTTAAAAGTATTTTACTTCTCTGATGAGTATGTTGATAAACTTTTTATCATATGCTTCTTATGCATTAGTGTTTTTAAAATTGTGATTTCCCCATAGCATTTTCTAATCTATGACAGGGGTGTTCATGCTATTATGTTGTGTCTTAATGGAATTTCATGCTTTCTAATGAAAGTACTTTGAGATGTCTTCTCGAATGTTTTGTCCATGCTACTGTGTTGGCTGTGCTTACCTAACTAGATTTTTTTTCACTGTCAGACATGCATATAATAATCTTGAACTTTGCTTCCAAAGATTAGGGGGACTCACGTATTTTATGTAAAATCAATGCTTTCATTACATTTGGAACAGTTTCCCATATATGGGCAAGTACATTTACATTGTTAAAAAACATCTTTAAATGAAGTTTCTGCCACAATTCTGAATTATCTTCAGTTTACTGATCAGGGAACTGAATCGCAAGCAGGCTAAGTAATCAATCCTCTCAGAACCACACAGCCCTTATTATTTAGAATGATGGCTTGAACTTATGGCTTTGGGATATAGGCATCTAGAAATGTATTGCATGTTCATTATAGTAGCACCTCCATATTAATGTGACATTGTCATTATAGAGTAGTTTACCCAAGAGAGTGAAACACTGCTGACATTCTCTGGCCTTCATGGTGCTGCACAGATTAGAATGATTAAGTAGCAAGCGTTTAACAAGTACCATATGGAGAAATTATAGACATCTTGCTAAATATTCAAGAAATTGTTGAATACTGATTACAGATGCAAACATATGCAAACTACAATTTGAAATTTCCTATTTTAATGAGCTACAAAATTTAGTAATTTATTATATACAGAGCCTAGTACTCTCCTAAGAATTGTGAAGTAGGTTTATTAGGCATATTTAATGTGAATGAGGAAATATCCTCTAAAAGTTATAAAATATGTTCAGAATAGTGAAATTAAAAAACAAAAGGTAAAATCTGTTGTATAAAATATAATTTGTGTTGTATTTTAACTAAATTACTTTTCTATTTTGGTAGTGTCCTGAGACTTCTTATTAGAATGTCACGAAGTAATTCTGTTAAAATACTGAACTAATTATATTTTAAACTAACAACTTCTTACAGATGTTTTCCAGCTCAGCTATGATAGGATTTTCATTACTTTCAGTGGGTGAAGAAACAGGCCAAGGATAAATCACATCCACACATGTGCTCTCTTCATTGCCTTTCCTTCAGCTTATTTGCACTGTTCAGGCTCCCACACTTTATTTCTTTCACTTCAACTTATTTACAGTTGCTGGCCTCTCATCATCCTTTTCATTTCATAGTACATGTCTCTAAAAGAATGATCTATACTTATTTATTCTATTTTATTGCTTACCTCTCACAACTGAGTTTTCTCACAGTTCCAATATTAAAACAACACAAAACAAAATTTTAATGATGATCTAATGTCAATATCCAATGATTTCCTCTTAGTCATGGCTACTTGTAACCACTTATCAGCATGTCCTTGAAATTTTTATTTTCTTTGCTTCTCTGGGCACCATTCTTTCTGCTTGGTCCCTGAATATCCCTGCTTATTCTGTGTTTTTACTGCATTTTTTCTTCAGTCTTTCCAGGAACATTTTTGCCTATTTTATATCACTCACCTTCACCAATTATCCATCCATCTACATATACATTGATATATTTATATTTACTAACATGCCTGTGCTCATAAATATACAGGTCTATTTTCCCCATGCATATTTCAGTTTCTTCCATAGCTTAATACTTACCTGATTTCCAGCAAATCTCCTGATAAATGTGAAGGGCACATTTCTCTCCCTATTCAAATTCGTGTCTTTGATGTGGACTCCTACAAGTTACAAATTTAAAATAACCTTTGTAAGTGATATACCACATAATCTTCCAAACAATTTACATATGTTAGCTCATTTCAGTTACTCAGCAAACCTAAGAAGTGTAGAAGTAATATCTAATTAAGTGATACTTAAAGTTGGCCTTGAGGGAGAAGAATGTCACTGATACATGTTTTCCAGTAGAGAAACAGTATTCAGTGAGACTGAGAGGCAAGTGAGCTTATAGTATATGAAAATAGATGCTCCTATAGTCTGTCATTGATTTTACGAGAGAAGATACAAGACAATACAGATATCCATTTGTGTGTATATATACATATATTCAAAAAATTTGGACAATAGAGTTGTGTTTTCATTGTAACAAGATAAATTCTGAATTAAAGTACACCTTCACTTTTCAGTCTCTCTCAAATTTGAATAACTGCATTTATTTGTGCAATGATATGTACTAGTGACTCCCATTGTATGAAAAGCAGCAGATTTGGCATTATTGATACTGTGCTCCATTTTGTTCTGTTTTATCTTTTTGTCCTTTTAGATTCCAAGAGTTTTGTATTTTTTTTGTTTTCTAAGTTTTTTTATTTACATTCCAAATGATTTCCCCTTTCCTGTTTCCTCCCTCCCCAAAAGTCCCATAAGCCCTCTTCCCTCCATCTATTCCCCATTTAACCCCCTCTCGCTTCTCTGTTTGTATTTTCTGATTCCAGGAGTTTCTTTTATTTTTCAAAATAGCTTTTAAAAAATAATGATAAATGTAATTAATTTGGTTCACTATAAAATTTCCATACATATTTTGTTTTTGTCCATCCTCCATCTCTGCTTCTCTCCCCTTCCCTACTGCCTCTGTCCTATGTTGATCTCCTTTGTCCTCCTCCTCCAGTATCTCTCATGCAGCATTTTTCTGATTTTAGGAGCTATGTTCCCATGTACATCTATGAAAATAAAACTCAAAATTTTTTTATGAGAGAAAATTTTTGCTTAGGACCTTTAGCTCTTTATTTTTCTCATTTTGATTATGTGACCACTGTCTTTTCCATCCTGAGTTCAGCATTTTGCTTCCCTAATCCACTTAACCTTTCAAACACAGTATGCTTAAGTTCTGCATTGCTTTTTACTCTCTGTCATGTCCTGTTCTACTTTCTTAGCTTCCCTGATCTAATTCTTTTTCACCCTATGACCTAGCATTATGTCACAATTAACACATACCAGCAATGTAATAGTTGACTTTAAATCTAGTTTAACTATATACATTCTGCAATCCTTACATCAGATCATGGTAGATTCTATGTAGCTATTTTATATGTTCTTATTTCTTTGCATAGTAGTTCTCTGTCATCACTCTACTGCCAGTTTGTTGTTGCTTTCTTTTGTTTTGTTTTGGTTTTTTACTTTCAGGGCATTCTCCTCTTTATTTTAGACTTAGTTCTGATTTTTTTTAAAGTAACCTTCTTTCTAACCCTCTTCCACAAATTCCTTGTTCTGACATGCAGGTTTGTTACATCACTGTTTAAAAAAAAATCCTTCCAAAGATTGCTATGACCTAGGATTAAAAATCTAGTCTTTGTGTCCTTTCTCCCTAATGAATAAATAATAGCACACTTCATCATTTGCTTACTGCTTTTTCTCTAACTGCATATTTCACTACCTGTTTGCATATACTTTCTGATGTAGTCATACTATGCTGTGCTTTATGAACAAGTTAGACAAATTTCCTGTTTATACCCCCATATCTTTATACATAGATAAATTCTTTTGCCTGGATATTCTTCTCTGTTTCTTTACTTAATTAACTTACACTGTACATTTGTATAGTTCTTGATAGGTACTCATTTTGATGTAAATGATGTTTTTCCCTAACTCCTGCTGTGGCTAGGATAAAGAAAGACCTTGTTAATGTCAACAGAGTAGTTAATAAGGTCAAATGTGTGACAGTGTCAATAAAATTTTAAAAGCACAATTTATCACAGCCAATGGCAATATGGATAATCTGTCTGAGAATGCCCTAGAGTTGGCAATTACTATACTCTATAACTCCATGACTTGTGATCAAACATGCAGACAAATGTTTACAGTTTTTTGAAGCCTATTCGTTAAATAAAAACTTCTTTTATTTTCCAGCTTTTTTGCAAATATGTTCTACTGTCATGGATTTATTTGATTTAGATTGAAATGTATTAATATGTATGTAGAATTTAGTTATCTTACTATCTGAAGACAACTAGATATGAAGGATACATTTTATGGTCTTTTCAAAAGAATTGAGTGTTTATTCTTTGGGAATTTGGTTTAACTTAAGGCAATTTAAATATATTTTCATATTGTTTACCAAAGAAAATACACTTAACTGTCATACCATTGTTAAATTATGTTAAACAACATAATCCTGATTGATAATATTACTGTTTATAGTACAAAGTCATAATCATCGTAATATAAACAGAAAAATTGGCATTTGTTATTTTATCATATAAAAATGCTTTTGTTGAATGTGTTACCTTTGTGTATTAACTAAATATATCTTTAGTGAACCTAACTATATAAATGAAATTTACTTTCTCTTTGTAGGTGGCCTGCATGCAGTTTATAAATGCACTTGTCACTTCTCCATATGATCTTGATTTTCGAATTCATTTGAGGAATGAATTCCTCCGTTGTGGACTAAAAGCAATGCTCCCTGTAAGTTGAAAAAAATCTATTTATTATGCTGTTGAACTTTTATTTTTTTTACTCTTCAAGTAAAAGTACATTTTGAAGCAGAGAACAAGTTTGTCTTTTGCCATTACCTCAAATAAAACATTATATATATTGAAGCTTTCTTTTTTATATTATGATAGTAGTATTCTTACTATATAATGGCTGATTCTTAATTCAATTAATGATGTGACTCAAACATAATACCTTTTGACCTAATCAAAAAGGGATTATTTTCCTTTTAATTTTGAGACTCCAGAATGTGAAAACCAAGTGTTTATTCATTTATTTATTTTTAAAATATATTTTTCATTTAAATATTTTATGCCTTCCTTTGTTATACTTTATATTGATTTCATTTGTAGTCAATATAAGTATGTAAATATATTTATTTATGATATTCAGGACACTTTGCTTAGAGTATTCTTATTAGGTTGCTTTAGAATATTTTCCATAGAGAAACAGTTTCATCTCTTAAATTGAATGTGAATGTTCATTCTAATTACAGTAATGATAAACTATCTTTAGAATAATTTTGTAGTCTCTCTGTGATAAATGAGTACCCTCACTCTGTAAATTCTAGAATACAGTGTTTACCTTATAATTGGCTTATTATAGATATTTTCTCAAAATGACTTCTTAAAAATAATGTTATTATTTATGATTTGAGAATTTCATAGAGTAGATTTCATATTTTATCTCTTTGCCCAATCCTCCAAGATCTTTCCCCACTCCCATACCTAGACAAATTCATGTTATTTATCTCTTGAAATGTCAAAACAAAGCAAAAACATGGTTTGTGGTGTATATATCCAACATCATCATTTCATTGATGAAAATTGATTTTCCCTCTGCAAGCAGCTCTCAAATGTGAACAGCTTCTTGGATGGGGGTAGATTTTTTTCTTTAACTATTACATTTCTGTTATGTTCTTCTTCAAATCTCTGATTTTTCTGACTGAAGAAAATGGAAAGCATTATGTTTCTTGTCCTGAAGTTTTGTGATGAAGGTCAACATAAATATGCCTAAACCTGGCTCTTAAATATGAACTGAGAGAATATATCCTCCCTCAAAGAAAGACTGTCAAAATCATATGGAGAGTGGGTTAGGAATGAATATTTTGAAAGTAAATTTCCCTAGTATTTTTGATTAAAAATAGAATCTAGACCAATAGGCCTTTAATATACAGGGGATCATTTATTTACTCTCATACATTTCTTTATTATTTGTAATTGTTGTCATTTAGTTATCAGGATTTAGTTAGGATAAAATGGTCGTTCCTTGTATGTCAATGAGTACATAATTTATGCCAATTAACTAAATATTTTCATGTAAATACACCTTTGTAGTCATTGAACCTCAACTATATTAATAGGTATGCATAAGCCTGTCAAATGTTTCTTTGGTATTTATCCTTATTTTATAGACAACTCAAATAAGAGGATTTCTCTTTTTTTCTAGCATAGAGCTTAATAAAAGTGATGAATTAGGCATATTTATGATTGGCATGTAGATCAACAGTTAGAACTTTCTATAATCAATTGTTAGGGAAAATAGTTTAGTGTTTCCATAGCTTTTGAAATCAACCCACTGGAAAGACTGGATGTAGGGGAACACTAGGACAGAGAAACGAGAGGGGGTTGAATGGAGAAAAGAGGGAGGGAAGGGGGCTTATGGGACTTTCGGGGAGGGAGGAAACGGGAAAGGGGAAATGATTTGGAATGTAAATGAAAAAAAATTAGAAAAAAAAAGAAATCAACCCACTATTCCTAACAGTGAAATTTGTAGAATTCATTATCAGAATCTTCCTGACAAATCAATTAATTTTAACACATTATGTGAACATTTATTTTCATTGTACCTCTATCAGTATAGCTATAGCCTTGCTATTAAACATAATATAGATGACTCACATTTGATGAATTTGCTGTAGTAGTTTGGTATAAATGAATTGATTTATATTCTATAGCAACTTTTAAAATATATTTGAGTTGGAAATAATTTATATCAATTTATTTTAAAATTTCTGCCTTTTGTTTAGATACGCAAATTAACTATTAAGTAAATCAGGTTAAAAAGGAACAATGCACCAAAAATAATGTTTGTAAGCAATGGGCATACTTTAAATGCTTTTGATTATATGCTAAAGTGTGATATAGCTGTGTTATATTTGTCATTCATTTTTAGTATGTAAAGTTTATTTTCTCAAGTATTTAAGGTAATATCCTTTAGACTTTTGATGTTTGACAGGAAAACTTATCAATATAAGTTAGCATATGTTTCATATACATATGCATAATTAGGGTTAGAAAATAATTAAAAACACTTAGTATGTTTTATATGTACACATCCATATATCTGGATAAATAATGTACATACTTTGTTAATTATCATTTCCTTGAAATTATTTAATTGTGCATACAATTTTCTACCTTGTAATTAAGTTCTGATAGAATTGAAATGGAGGTGTTGAACTTGTTTTATTTCCAAACATGAGAATAAGGAGAATATATTCTTCTAAACTGCATTTTTTGTTGTTTTGTTAGTTTTCTGGGTGTGACAGTCTTCTGTTCTCACATGACAATATGAGTTATAAGTATTACATAATTCTCCATTCCAATAAATCTCTTCCTCTTGGAAATAGATAGTTCAATCCAAAGCAAGTTCTTAGTTTATAAAAAGTAAAGTGGAAATATTTTTATTTATTATATGATCTATGTGAAATTATTTAGAAATATTTAAAATTAATTTTACAAGTGTTACAGGTAAACATTTAGTAAATTCTTGGTATGGCTATTCAAAGAGAGAACATCAAATTATGTTTTGAGTTGGGTTTTCCTTCAGCAATAGCCATTACATCCCTTTTCATCATTGTTCTTCTTGAATAAAAGTAGAAACAAAAATAGAAAGAAGATATACATCCCATTTTCTTTGTTTACGTAATTTGATGAATACCTTACTTGCATTTCTTTTTAGAACTCAAGCTCAGCTCTGAACATCATAAACCCAGTTTGGGTATCACCTCTGAGCATCCACACTTGTGATTATCGGTTTGAGTTTTCAAAGCTGCAACTTAATGGACAAATATTAAAAGATATTCCAGGTGATATATATTGAGCCCAACAATCTCTAGTGTGGCATGCTTCCAAACTTTCCTTATATTATTTTTGGGAAAATTATCAGAGGGTTTGTAATGCATGTGCTTATGATGTATTACAAAAACAAATCTTTGATGCCCAAGATGGTATTTTGTGAACAGGCTAAGGGAAAATGAAAAAAAAATGGTATGGTGTCTAGCTCTACCTTGATTTTTTTTTTTTTTATAAAAAATAGTACCCTTTAACTTTAAAATCACAAAATATCATTAATAATAATTTTTATACAATATTTTCAGGCCATACTTGGGACTGTTGTGCTTGAATATATCCTTGCATTTGTTCTTCATTAACACAGTTGATCTATATTTGCTTTATTTTCTTGGTGCCCAAGGCACATGTGAATGTTCTAACTGCATGGTTTTCTTTGTGATCGCTGATGAGTATGTTTGATCAAAATGACAGCATTGAATTTGGGTTGATAGCAATTAGTGTTGTTATAGAAGTGATTGTTAAAACTTTACTGTGAATAGTCAAGACAATAGCATGGGAAGAAAACATAAAGAATGGTATGTTGTTCTTTCATCTTATTATAAAGAAATTGCTACCTTTCTTTCTCTTTCTGTTTTAACCTTTCTTTCTTTCTTTCTTTCTTTCTTTCTTTCTTTCTTTCTTTCTTTCTTTCTTTCTTTCTTTCTTTCTTTCTTCCTTCCTTCCTTCCTTCCTTCCTTTCTTTTCTTCTTTCTTTCTTTCTTTCTTTCTTTCTTTCTTTCTTTCTTTCTTTCTTTCTTTCTTTCTTTCTTTCTTTTTGTTCTTTTAGGAAATCAATATCCTGGGTCAGTATTTGAAACTGGATTTATTTGCAAATGAATCATATTGCTCTGTCCCTGATAAGTATGTTAATTTTCAATTGTCATTCATTTTTTGAATTTTATGTTTTATTATAGAGTCTTAAAGAGAAAGAGAATGATGAGCTTGATATTCAGTTGAGAGTGTTTGAAGAGAACAAAGAAGATGACCTAACTGAATTATCCCACCGTCTCAATGACATTCGAGCTGAAATGGAATATCCTTTGATAAACAAAAAAATAATTTCAATATATGTTGAAAAGCAGAAATTGAGGCCTATTCTTTCATATTCTTATTAGAGGTCTTGTCTATGAACCAAGTTATAACTGTTATTTTGTATCAAGAGTCTCCCATGATGCTATGTTTCATATACATCCATGCTGAGAAATTATCATTCTGCTTTGATGTTACTCTTAGACTATTGAAATCTGCCCAATGGCTTCTACTGTATTACAGATATATTATGTTTAGTGGTCTTGAATATATAGGAGTCTTAAGTGCCTAAGGCAGTATATCTTACCAATAACAATGAGGAAATGTCATTTAGTTCATATGTAACACTATCTAACAATGTCTATATGTAGACATTGTGCATTTTAAATGGTACTCTGTTTATAGATACCATTCTCTGGAAAAGAAGGTCTTGTTCCTTATCAGATATTTGTGTTCCTTAATGATAAGAAAATTGTTAGATTAAATAATATCTGTCTGTAGCAAAGCAATATTGTAAAAGTACCTATGTCAAAAACAACAGCATATAATTTTCATGCAGAAGCCATCTAATGTGAAATTTTTAGAGCTATAAGATATGATTGTCATGGTACTGCTGTTTGTTTCCCACCCATTACAATGCATGCTTTTGGGGTTTTTGAAGTAGGAAAACACTTCAGAATCCGAGTTGTGCTTTTCTGACTGTAATGTTTTCTTTCCTTTCTTCTTTCAGTATTTTAAACATGCTGGAACATTATGTTCCTCCTTAAAAAATCCCACAGTAGCCTTATGCTTTTTATATACACTTCTCTTCTCCTTACCTAAAAGTATTAGGTATGTGTAGATACCATGAATAGAAATGGTATTATCAAGGAAAATGATTTCTAATAATTTCTCTTTCAAGATTAGTTACAGCAGTCTGTACTCGCATCACTAATACATACAAAATGCTTTCTATTTTGATCAATAAACATACATTGTATTAATTTAGATAATCAGTCATTTGATTTATGCTGTAGCCATTGAGGAGCCTTATGATACTTTAAGCCAGTACTATCATATAGGGTTTAAAGTAGTATATTGTATTTTTAATTCTACTGCCCATTTTATATTTTAAGATATTGGATTGCATCTTACATTTATTTCATGTGGATTTTCCTCATCCTCAGTACATATAATGTGAGTCTACTTTCAAAATTTTTTCTAGATTGCTAATACTATTTACACCACTAGTTTTCATATCTTAGGAAAAAAAGTGCTTAATGTCCATTTGATTGGTTTCTATGTTTTTTAGAAATAAGCTAGTTTTGTGATCTTTGATAGCTGAGTGATTATTTGACATTTCTTTTATCTGATAATAAATATAGAACAGCAGTGTCTCTATTGGAACGAGAGACAAGTCAAGGAAACACTTCTTTCATTTGATGGCTTTCTGGTTTGAATGGCCCTAGCTATTATCTGAAGTTGACAGTATAATGAATGGATGATTATTGAATGTGTTGACAACCCAAGTGGTCTTGGAAATTTTTTTAGGCTTGTTTCTCTAATGACAGGATTAATTTTTTGCTATAGATATTTAAATGCTATAACATGAAATTGAAACATTAATAACAATAATAAAAGCCAAGTGACACTTTTGGTTTTTAAAAATTAGGCAGTTCAGTCATAAATGTACTATTCGTCCATATCCTTTGCTGTTTTCCTTTACTCACTTTCTACTGATATGAATGAAGTCTACCATCTTCTCTATAATATGCTGAAAGACACTGCTGCTGAAGGTTACTTATTATCCATTCTGCAACACTTTTTGCTCATCAGAAATGATTACTATATCAGGTGAGATTCATATCTGAGAGGACTACATGTATTATTTGAATTGGATATCAAAAAAAAGTTAACAAAATAGTGGGACCAAGGAAATATATGCATTATATGTACATAAAATATAAGGGTTTTTCTACTTTAGGCAACATTTTAAAAAAGAATTCATTTATTTTAATTGGGCCAGAAAAAGATAGCTGCATACAACTATGGTGCACCCAAGCAAACAGAATTGAAGCTGAAATTAACCTGTCATATATTATTGAGTCTGTAATGAATTTTTCTGCTTGATACTGGCAAACCAATGAAAACATTGAAACTGGTAGAATTTTTTAATTCTTGTCTATTTTATCAAGTAAGCTTTTGTCATTTCTTTTTATAATGTTCAGAAAAATGTGTGATCTTTAAATTTAGGAAAATATTACTATACATATTTTAGTTTTATCTAATGATAATATTTTCAAAATAAGTGAATATGATAATAGCCAAGAGTTAAGTTTTAGAATAGATATGTGTCTATATATAAATCCAGGAAACATAAAATAACAGGTTTATGAGTGATTGAAATTATCTCTAAGCTCGTGACCATGGTCTTAATGTTAATGACAATTCAAGCTATTCATAGTTGCTTTATATCCTTATGTCACACTAGGTTCTTTGAATTCACAAATCTTAATCTAATGATTTAAAAAGGAACGCTATCAGAATATTGTATTGGCAATAAAAATTGAGAGTTCTAAAATATCATAAAGTGATTTTTTCCTTGATCCACATCATGATGTTGAGTTGACAGAAAAATGTTCAAAGAACTAATCCATGCTTTCTTAAAAAAATACTATAAATAATAATACTTAATAGTGGATATACAGTGGTCATGAATATTCAGGTGCTTGGGAACATGAGTTGTACAGAATTTTATGTTTCTTGATGAATGTTAATTAATGATAAACAATTCATATGTGGCATATTTTTAAAAAATGTGTGTGTTTCTATATAGTATGCCCATTGGTTTTTGTGTGTGTGTATATATATTTTTCTACAGTTTGTGTATATGATAGGTTCTTGTGAACACAGACAGAAGCAGGAGGTCAAATTGGTTATTATGCTCTACATTTTCTGTGAAATTACCTTGTGAAAATGTCTTTCTCACTGAAACTGGTGGATTGCTGATAAGCTCCTCTAATCCTTCTGTCAACACCCCAGACAGGTCTGGGTCTACAGATGAATATCACCATCCTTACCTTTTCACTTGCATACTAGACATTTGAACCCTGATCTACACACCTGGTGCTTTAATCCACTGAGCTATCTCTGCTGCCCATTTAATCTTTTCCTCCTTATTCTTGGGTAGAGGTATGACATGTACTTTCATTTCACATATTGGATACAGGGGGAAGCTGTGTTTTTCTTAGTCATTCATAGATTGAAATTAAGGACTCATATTATTTATCCCCAGATCTGATGATGGTTTTTGAAACCCTAAAAACACAATGCATATTTATTTTCATTGTTAATCTTAGGAATAGCCATATGATTCGATACACAGATTAATTAGAGTCTGTTTTTATTCATTTCATGTTTTTAGTAGTTTGACAAGCTATATTTAGGGATGTTTATATCATAATTTGTGTTATTTCTCTCTGAAGTACTGCTGAATTTATTAGCCCATGACAATTTGTCTTCTGCAAATTTTAATGCAAAATGTCCCTTATTTTTGTTTTTCCAGTCAGTGGTCATTTTTAAAGCCAAAATTACCTTGAGAGATTACATAAAAATGGTGTGTTTTAAAACCTTTGACACATCACACATATTGCAACTGTAGCTATGCATACTAAATATATGTGATTTTATGAAACTTTTTTTTAGAAATATGCTGCACACATAGGTTTTCACATTAGTCGGTAACAGAAATGACAGCCCAGTTTCGTAAGCTGGTATGACTGTCCTGATTAAATATTCTTCACTGAATCCAAGACATTGCCTGCCACCCAAGGACAAGAAACACATCTCTTTTTGAAAACGAGAACTTGTGGCTGTCTATAACTGTTTTTGTGATCATAGATTTAGGACTAAGGGATCATTTATTTTCATTAACTTTAGAAACAATACCTGAAATAGATAGATAAAGTCGATAAGTATTTTTGAACACAAGCATGAATCCCTGCAAACTAGAATATTAAGTCGGTACATATTTTCATTTGATTACATCACACTCAATTTGGCCCCCTTATGTTCAGACCGCCTTTAAGCCTTAGTCATATTTTCTCTAAAGAAGTGTAAATGTTAGTGGAATTATTTCCTTCTTAGCGCTGGGAGAAAAAAAAACTGAATTCTTTTTGCATTCTGAATCCGTTCATAAGAAAATTGATTGCTGCAAATAGAAAAGTATTTTCAAATATTTTCCCTTTTTTACAGGCCACAGTATTATAAAATAATTGAGGAGTGTGTTTCACAGATAGTACTACACTGCAGTGGCATGGACCCAGACTTCAAGTACAGGCAACGCATAGACTTTGATCTCACTCATCTCATAGGTATGCACTTTACTGTTAGTCACATTTCATACCTTCTGCCTGAGCACTTTTTAAGCATAGGTCTCTCACTGAATTTCTATTAGTATCTTGTTGCTGTGACTGTTCAACTCTTATAACTGTTACTTTTGAGGATCATAAGAATTCTCCTTATAGGGTCAGATATATGTCTTTTTGATAAATTTCAGCAGTACTGAATCAGTTGAAAGTCAGCCATCATACCCCACAAAATAAGCCATGATGTTTTAATAGGTGAATGCCTTACATCTTAGAAACCTGACTTTTGTTCGTTAATTCAGTTCGTCCTCAAAGAAAGATTGTGGCAAACATGTGTAGTAGACTCTATACAGATATGCTACTCTGTTTCTGAAATTTCAGAAAACAATTTACATGGTAAGGAAATTACCTTATATAGTTAGAGAATGCCAAGTAGGGACATTATTTTCTAATCAGTGATGACAAACTTCCATTTTACAATATGCTATCCTCTATGGCTTTGTAGTCAGGGGATTGTATTTAAAACTAATCCTGCCACTATTGCCTAGGTTAATGCATACATGACTGTTTATAAAGAAAGCAAAAATTGTTAAATACCATCTTAATAAAACTTTTCATTCTATGGCAGTAGACAGAAAAACAATAGTAGTTAAGAGATTGAACATTATTTCTCAAATATTTTTTCCATTTCTAAAGGGAATCTATACTTACTGTAAGCAATAGAAAGTTTTCTACCACTAACAGATATCTGCTACATCAAGATAACTCCCTTTCATCAGAGTACATTTTTAAGTACCTTTTTTAATGCATGTGTGTGTCTGCCAATGTAACTACTGCTAAGCTGTGTTTTTCACATAACATTGTGAAGATTTGACCATAATCACATTAAAATTGGGAGTATGCTAATACATGCCATATTATGATCTGTCATGATCATTTTAACCTGTGTTCTCATACTGTTTCGATGTTGTTACATCTATATTGTTTTTATGTCCTTAAAAATTATAATTGATACCTTTCACCACAGTTTTTACAATCAGCTTAAGTGAACATTCTTTTTTTTTATTATTTTTTTTAATTTACATTCCAAATCATTTCCCCTTTCCCGTTTCCTCCCTCCCCTAAAGTCCCATAAGCCCCCTTCCCTCCCTCTTTTCTCCATTCAACCCCCTCTCGTTACTCTGTTCTGGCGTTCCCCTACATCCAGTCTTTCCAGGACCAGGGGTCTCTTCTTCCATCTTCTTAGAAATCTATTGATATGCGAATTGTGTTTAGGGTATTCAGAGATTCTGGGTTAATATCCCCTTATCAGTGACTGCATACCATGTGTGTTCTTTTGTGATTGGGTTACCTCACTAAGGATGATATTTTCAAGTTCTGACCATTTGCCTAGGAATTTCGTGAATTCATTGTTTTTAATTGCAGAGTAGTATTCCATTGTGTAGATATACCACATCTTCTGAATCCATTCCTCCGTTGAGGGACATCTGGGTTCTTTCCAGCTTCTGGCTATTATAAATAAGGCTGCTATGAACATAGTGGAGCATGTGTCCTTATTGCATGCAGGTAAAGCCTCTGGGTATATGCCCAGGAGTGGTATAGCCGGATCCTCCGGGAGTGTCATGCCCAGTTTTCTGAGGAACCGCCAGACTGCTTTCCAGAGTGGTTGTACCAACTTGCAATCCCACCAGCAGTGGAGGAGTGTTCCTCTTTCTCCACATCCTCGCCAACAACTGCTGTCTCCTGTGTTTTTGTGTGTTTTTAAGTGAACATTCTTAGTTGTAAATTTTAGACATTTTCTCATCACCTTTTCAGAAATAATTGCTATCAGTAGTGGTAGTCTTTAATTAATATTGAGGTACCTTCATATATATATATATATATATATATATATATATATATATATACACAAATACACACAAAATTATTAAGTGCTTCAGCATCATAAAGGCTATACAGGGATGTCTATTTTAATAATACTTTAACTTCAGTTTTCTAGTCTAGTCTGATTTCAAATTTTTGTATTTCTATTATTTTTCTTATATCATATAAGATCCTTTACTAAAATTCTTTAATGATGTTCCATTGGAACCAAAATGAAAATCATAGTCAACTCTGACTTGAATTACCTATATATAGCTCCTTTAGACAATATCACTTTCGTTGTTGTGTGTAATATTGTAACATTGTTACAATAATAAAAAATACTTTAATAATTGGAGTAGGATAGAGGGATTTAGCAGTTAAGAAAACATCCTGCTTTTGGAGAGAACCTTGACTTGATTTCCATCACATACATGACAGCTTAGAACCATCTATGACTCATTGGTCCTGTGACCTCTTCAGTTTGCTGTACTGGTTGGCACTTCAAGAATGTGCTGAACAGACATACATGCAGATAAAACACCCATACCTATAAAGTAAGATAAAATATTTTTAAAAAATTAAAATAATTCTTTTACATTGAGTTGAGAAAATGTCATATTTTCAATATATAAGCTAATTAGTATATAGCAAGTGAATAGATATTAATGTATGTATGTATATACTTAAAACATAAATTAATAATTTATATATTAACATATTGTATACATAAAACCATTATTGTATTCAATATCCAAAGTTTCAGCCTTTTTCATTCCTTCTTATGTTCCCCAATGCTCTTAATGACACAGCTCCTGGTTTCTCATACTGACTTTCTTTTAGCTTAGTTTTCTCTCATCAGGTTCTTTTTCTAAAATCTAATGTAAGTACCATCACATAGAAAAGATTCTCTGTGTTCATTTTCTTTCATGAGGATAATTTTGAGATTCAATCATGTTGTATTTCATGTCTTGATATTGTATTCCTTTATATTGTGAAGTAGTATTCACATATGAATATTAAAAAATTGCATTTCTTGGTGGTCATTTGCATTCATTCCAGTGTTCAACTGCTGTAATAAAGCTGTTCTGTATCATTTATATAAAAGTGCAATTCAGACATAGATTTTCTTTTTGAAAAATATTGGGGTAATATACAAAGTTTAGTTTCAAAAGTTTTTTCCATCATGTTTATTGAGTAGATTTTTGCAATTTTAAGTTTTCTTGCCTTTGTACATGGTACATTTTATTTCAGATCAGAAGTGAAATAAAAGTTTTTCCTAGAAAACCTGAATTGATTAATGTCATTACATTTTCCTCTCCCAGTTTTTTAGAGATCATTTTGAGATTTTGTTATCTTGAACATGGAGTCTTTGCCACCTCTCTCTACATAATAATGTGTCATTTTTAAAAGAATTCCGTAGTGTTAGAAGTTGAATTATAATTGATGACATTCATGGTAGTGATAATTACTTCAAAGAAATTTTTGGAGAGTTGAGTTTTTTTTTATCACTAAAGAAAGAAATTGTAAATGTACATTGTAGTATAGAATAATGTATCTTTAATAATAATTCATGTGAAAAGCACAGAATCATATACTGGCAGTCATAATTAGCTGAAGATTCTATGTCGTATATTTCTAAACATTTGTGCTTTCCCTGAATAGATGCTTGTGTAAACAAGGCAAAAGTTGAAGAAAGTGAGCAAAAGGCAATAGAATTTTCAAAGAAGGTAAGACTGACAAAATAGTACTGATTTTTAAAACAACAATTTAACCACAATGCATAGATAAACTGTAACTACATTCGCTTTTTACATGTCACTGTATAACTTGTCCTTTCAATTTTTTAGTACTTTATACTACTAGAGTCAAACATTTTACAATATTGATTTATTTCCTAATAAGATAAGATAGTTTCTATTCCCTTGTCATCAACCTAATTCATTAGGTAAGAAAACTCTTACTCTTATTATACTAAATGATAAATGAAATAAAATCATCTGTCAGATAGTTTACATAGTTAAAATCAAACAAGCAAAACAAATTCCTTCATTGCCTTCCTTTAGCATTCACTTATACTATACAGTTCCATGGAGAACAGGCAGAAACTTGGTTTCCCTTTAAAGCTATGACTTTTATATATATATGTATTATTTTCTAAGATTTTTTATTTACATTCAAAATCATTTCCCCTTTCCCATTTCCTCCCTCCCCGAAAGACCCATAAGCCCCCTTCCCTCCCTCTGTTCTCCATTCAACCCCCTCTCGCTTCTCTGTCTTGGCATTCACCTACATCCAGTCTTTCCAGGACCAGGGGTCTCTCCTTCCATCTTCTTAGAAATCTATTGATATGTGTATTGTGTCTAGGGTATTCCGAGATTCTGGGTTAATATCCCCTTATCAGTGACTGCATACCATGTGTGTTCTTTTGTGATTGGGTTACCTCACTAAGGATGATATTTTCAAGTTCTGACCATTTGCCTAGGAATTTCATGAATTCATTGTTTTTAATTGCAGATTAGTATTCCATTGTGTAAATATACCACATCTTCTGAATCCATTCCTCCGTTGAGGGACATCTGGGTTCTTTCCAGTTTCTGGCTATTATAAATAAGGCTTCTATGAACATAGTGGAGCATGTGTCCTTATTGCATGCAGAGGAAGCCTCTGGGTTTATGCCCAGGAGTGGTATAGCAGGATCCTCCAGGAGTGTCATGCCCAGTTTTCTGAGGAACCGCCAGACTGCTTTCCAGAGTGGTTGTACCAGCCTGCAATTCCACCAGCAGTGGAGGAGTGTTCCTCTTTCTCCACATCCTCGCCAACAACTGCTGTCTCCTGTGTTTTTGATCTTAGCCATTCTGACTGGTGTGAGATGGAATCTCAGGGTTGTTTTGATTTGCATTTTCCTAATGACTAAGGATGTTGAACATTTCTTTAGGTGCTTCTCAGCCATTAGATATTCTTCAGGTGAGAACTCTTTCTTTAGCTCTGTACCCCATTTTTAATAGGGTTATTTGGCTCTTTGGAGTCTAACTTCTTGAGTTCTTTGTATATATTGGATATTAGCCCTCTGTCATATGTAGGGTTGATAAAGATCATCTCCCAGTTTGTTGGTTGCCTCTTTGTCCTTTTGACAGTGTCCTTTGCCTTACAGAAACTTTGTAATTTTATAAGGTCCCATTTGTTAATTCTTGATCTTAGAGCATAAGCTACTGGAGTTCTGTTCAGGAAATTCTCCCCTGTGCCCATATGTTCAAGGTTCTTCCCTAGTTTCCTTTCTATTAGTTTCCGTGTGTCTGGTTTTATGTAGAGGTCTTAGATCCACTTCGAATTGAGCTTAGTGCAAGGAGATAAGAATGGATCAATTTGTATTCTTCTGCATGTTGACCTCCAGTTGACTTTTAAGCTGGTGAAGAAATTTTATGGTTAGAATCTTTTGGTAGCATGGATGCTAGGCATGTATCTCTCTTATTAGTTTGAGATAGTATTAAAATAAAAGCCTAGGGAAAAACCTGTTCAGCTATCTGACAGGAAGACAACTGCTTAAATTTGCTCACTCCTTTAAAGTTATGACTTAGCTTGGAAATTAAATCATCACTTTTGCTATAAGTCAGAAAATATTAGAGTTACTTCTGGGCTTTTGAAAAAATATTTTTGCTCTTTTTTTGCCTTAGAGTAGATATTAAGAGGTTGAGTTGAGCACAATGAGATTGTGTGAAGCTGTCATTGATAAAATGCATATTTTGTGTAACAAAACTTTATTAAACTTTCTTTTTGAATAGAATGTCTTAAATTTTCATTGAATATCATAGAATCTCCTTAAATTTGGCTAGAGTGTAAAATTGGAGCATATTGTGATGACCTATCTTCGTAATTTCCGGTATCTTATAAATAACACAAGTTACCCTGAAATCATAGGGAAATGCTATGATAATTGCTTACAAAGACAATTGCCAATATTCAGAGTGAATATGTGACATTGACCTAGTCATTAACCTATTTCCATTGTCTTTTGAGGTACCTTAAATTTAAAATGGTTTTTTTCCTATGTCTTTAGAGTTTTGATATTTGTGTAACATGTTTTGACAATATTAACCCCTTCCCCTAGTTTTCCAAAATGTTAGACAGTTGTTATTCGATCTAATCTCAGCATTTCCAGTACTTCCCTTTGACTCTGAGCAAGCCAGTATTTTCTCTGGATTGTGCTCTTTTCATAATTAATAACTGAGTCTAAATTTAGAAGTTGGAAAAAGACCTCTTCTACTCTTCGTAACTAGGTTTGTATCATTTCAATTCTGCATGGTTACCTTTAACATATCATTAAATTGAAAGTAGAAATATGTGTAATTGTGCAGATAGTTTATTTTAAAATCACTATAGGAGAAACTAACTTTTAGAAAAGATTTATGATTATCAATTTAGAGAAATCATATTGATTGAATAAAATCATATTGAAGGAATTCTTCTTTTTTATTCTGATATTTTTATGTTGTTGTTTGTTTTGATTTTGGAAACAGAATTATATTTTGTCCCCCTTCCTGGCTTTGAACTCACTATATATTCCAGGCCGGCTTTGAACTTTCATTGATTCTACTGTCTCTGCCTCGGGTATGAGGGTTATATGTATGCATTATTATGTCTGCCAAGATCTCCATCTTCTTAGTGAAGCAGGGAAAGAAGATCACGAAGGAACTGTACATGTTTCCCCTCATGCACTTATTGTCATTTTGAAATTTAGTTATATTAGCAAACATTTTTTACCAACTTTTATAAGATGTTTTCCAAGTATGAAAACAGGCATGAATCAAACCATAACTAAGCAGTGTTTCAGGTTTGATGTAAACACTGTCATCCAGTCTACCTAGACATGTTTTTTTAATTTACCAGAATAGCATCTTATAATAATTTCCTAAAGTCATATCTAGTAGTAAGATGGATATTTATTGATAGAGAATGTGTCGCCCTATCATTTCATACACCTTAAGTACAGTTCTGCGTGGTAAGAAACAAATAATATTGTTGGGATAATCTATAGAAATATAAAATGACTTGAATTGACTTTCACAATAAAAAGAAAATAAAAATTTTAACAGCAAGTCTTATATAGTATTTGCTGTAAATATGAGTCTAACTTTTTTCTGCTTAATGCAATCATTGAAGTAAGAGCTTGGAAACAGTGCAGTAAATGTATATATACCATTTTTAGAGTTGGGGTCTTTAGTACCCCATATTTCCAGTCCTCATTTTCTTTCCATCTCTCTTCCGTTCCTCATGTACGTATATATGTATGTATGTATGTATGTACGTATGTATGTATGTATGTATGTATGTATGTATGTATGTATGTATTTGTGTATGTATATATGTATGTATGTATTTACGTATGTATGTATTTAATTATTTATTTATTTTGGGTCCTCTCTCTATTTTCTCTCTCTCTTCCTGCCACCCCATTCTGTACACTTGCCAGTATGTGTTTGCCCATGTACATCAGTTAGAGAGCAACTTAGAGGATTCAGTTTTCTCTGGCCATCTTATGTGATTCAAGGTTCAAATTAGGGTTATGCCCCTCCACTTCTACATTCAGAACCATCTTTACTCACCTCATTTTCCTCTCTTGCATTGTTTTTGTTAACTATCTGATATAGAACTTCAGTGTATATCCTTGTACTGTCAGATATTGTGAAGTACTACATTTTGGATGCTAGGCAATGGAGATTATGGCAGCAATAATCTCCCAGACCAATTTGTGTTAATATATGTACTTCTTATCATTGTGAAAACCCAATCTTTTTAACCACTAAATATGTTTAGAAGTTGTACATGCATTCCATATTTTTATATTTCACTTTCTAATTAAACTTAAACGTATGGTGACAAATCTTTAATAAACATTATTTATTCTAAAATTGAGTTTCCTATAACAAGCTATTTTCCATTACATGTAAAGAGAGACTTCACAGTTCATCCATTCTTTCTGTTTTTTTTTTTCTTTCTTTTTTTAATGGGGAATTATACCTGTGTGGATACTTAATTGTCAGAAGAAGAAGTAAAAATCTTTCTGAGTATCTCTTTGAATTTATCAAAGCAAAAACTGTTTTACATATTTCCTACATAATGTTTAAACCTTTCTCAAACATATATTAGTAACTGTGTTTGTGTTGGTCATTGCAGTTTGATGAAGAATTCACAGCTCGTCAGGAAGCTCAAGCACAGCTGCAGAAAAGAGATGAAAAAATCAAGGAACTGGAAACAGAAATCCAGCAACTTCGAGCACAGGTAATGAAACAAAATGTCGACTTGACGTCACAGTAAATTTGGTGATAGAAAATTATCTTGTTAGTCAGAAGGAAAATCGTGATCAGAAAAGACCTTTAGGTTGTTGTTCACACTTTCACAT
Source organism: Tokudaia tokunoshimensis (assembly GCA_036184795.1). Lineage (NCBI taxonomy): Eukaryota > Metazoa > Chordata > Mammalia > Rodentia > Muridae > Tokudaia > Tokudaia tokunoshimensis. The sequence goes on from BTHU01000023.1 coordinate 82,715,374, forward strand.
TTTAGTTGAATAAGTACAGATTTGATTTTTCCAGGACAGTAAATCATTTTAATGTTTGGAAATAAATAAAGCTTCATTTGCTCAAACTGCCCTGAATATTTTTACCAGAATACATTATACAAGCCAAACTGTGACATGAAATTTTCATGATGATGTGAAAAATTGTGTGCATAGTATTTTCTTTCAAAAAGAATATAGAAATGCTCATGAATTTTAATTGTCCTAAAGGCTTCTTGAGATCTTTAAATCAAGACTATCTTCAATTCAGAACATAGACACTTTATTTCTACCTGCATTCCTTTGCACACATGCAAAAATACCTCTTAATTAAGATCTCTATACTTTCGAATTATGTATAACTTCAACACATATTGTGGCTTAAAAGAATAATATTAAATTTAAGAAAGTGTCTTTAAATACTTAATATCTAGGAGGTGGTGGTTGATTGAGTACCTCTCTTTCTAATATTATGCTGAGGAACTACTTCCGAAGTCCCTGGTAAGCTACAAAGTATACACGGTGGTACCATCTTTACCCAAATTTTAGTTAATATTTTTCATTCTGAAAGATACTTTATAGCTGGGCAGTGGTGGTGCATGCCTTTTATCCCAGCACTTGGGAGGCAGAGGCAGGCGGATTTCTGAGTTCGAGGCCAGCCTGGTCTACAGAGTGAGTTCCAGGACAATTAGGGCTATACAGAGAAACCCCGCCTTGAAAAACAAAACAAAACAAAACAAAAAGATACTTTATAATTTCACTGGGTCAGAAAATTGTCCAAGTAGAATTTTTATATTAAAGCCTGGCAGTGGTGGCGCAAGCGTTTAATCCCAGCACTTGGGAGGCAGAGGCAGGCAGATCTCTGAGTTCCAGGCCAGCCTGGTCTACAGAGTGAGTTCCAGGACAGCCATGGCTACACAGAGAAACCCTGTCTCAAAAAACAGAAAACAAAAAACAAAAAACAAAAAAAAAAGAAATTTTATATTAGCTAAGATAAAAGGACTTCTTCCTGCTAAAAAATATATTCACCATACCTTGAAATTTCAATTAATGAAATGTAATATTTTGATTACAAAAATTCTGCAAATTGTTTTTTGAAATATTTTCATGTTTGTTTTGTAAAGGGAACCATTGTGATCAGTGATGTTTTACGGTTTATTTAATCCTTAAAAAGTAATATGGGATGTAGTGTTATCTGCCTGTTATCAATTGCCGTTAGAGAACAAGTCTGAAGTTAATTTCTGACAGTTAAAGAAGTTATGAACCATGTGTATGAATTAATTTTTATGGTAAATGACACTTTCATTAAGAGAGCAGAGCAGAAAGAGAACCACATTCAAATATAAATCCTCAGTTTTTTTCTTTTCATTTTGTCTATTGATTAAGTAAAAAAACAATAAAATCCAATCAGAATTTGGGTTTAGCAGTTAAGACGCTAAAACCTATTCACCAGTATCTACTATATTCATACTTCTATACAAGCCTACTTAAAGTTTGAAACACACAGCTTCAGGGAGAGTTCATATCTTTCTGTCATGTCTTCTTTTTTTTTCTTTTTTTATTGGTTACTTATTTACATTTAAAATATTGCCCCTCTTCCCTTGTTTCCCCTCTGCAAACCCTACACCTGACCCCTCCTCCTTTGCCTCTAAGAGGGTTCCACCACACACACACTGGAAGGACTGAAGGAGTTGAAGGGGATTGGAACCCCATAGCAAGGACAACAAAATCAACTAATGGACCCACACCCCCAGAGCTCCCAGGGACTAAACAACCAACCAAAGAGTACACTTGGATGGGTCCATGGCTCCAGCTGCATATGTAGCAGAGGATGACCTTATTTGAAATCCTCTTGTTTTGCACTGTGCGGTCTTTGACTGTCTGTCTATGTTATCCTTGATTATCTGTCTGTCCATCCATCTGTCCATCCATCCATCTGTCCATCCATCCATCCATTTGTTTGTGTATTTATTTATTTATTTATTTATTTATTTATTTATTTACTTATTGGGCTGAGGATCAAACCTAAGGCTTCCCCACGTAATGCAAGAATTCTAGTAAATTCTCAGCCTTCATTTAAGTTTTTTGCATTTATTTTCCTCATCATAAGTCTTGAGGTAAAGATACCATCAAATTTCCTATTTACATTACAAGGCAAAATAAAATAAAGGCAAAAAAATAAAGACAAAAAGGAATGATAAACATAAAATGTTGTTATGCTTATATTGGTATGCAAAAGGATGGTACTTAGTATTAATCATTAGTATCTAAAGACAGCTACATTAAAGGTACTGTGAAATGCTTTTTATAAGACTAATTGACACCCAAGAGATTTGAACCAATGACCTTGTCAAATTTTATTTAAACTTTAATCATCTAGGTTAACAAGTTCATGCCACATGTTATACTCTTTTGGCTGTATTTATAGTGAAAGGTATTGTTTCATTATGTTAGACTTTCCCCCAAAAATCATAGAATCTGCATACTTTTCATTTTCTTAATATATTAGAAATAGTCATTATCTGAACTCTACAATTATGCCAAAAAAGTCTTAATTATAGGCTCTGATAAACTGGATAATCTGGAAAGCTTAAAAACGGAAATGTAATCTTAAACCCTGAACACCTAAAGTATATGTATATTTGTATTATATTTTCTTGGGAATATTAAACTTGTTTTTGTTTCAGGGAGCTCAATCTGCAATTTTAGGCCCACCTCCACCACCTCCACTCCCAGGTGAAGGACCATGCCCACCACCACCACCACCACCACCACCTCCTCCTCCACCACCTCCACTTTCAGGAGTAGTTCCTCCTCCTCCAGCACCACCACTACTACCTGGGATGCCTGGTATTCCACCAGCAGCACTTTTGTTTGGAGTACCTCCTGCATCACCACCCACTGGAGGAAATCTTCCTCACCTACCAGGACCAATTGAGCTACCATATGGAATGAAGCAGAAAAAATTATATAAGCCCGAGGTATCCATGAAAAGAATCAACTGGTCCAAGGTAAGATATAACTTGAGGGCCCTTTTTGCTTTTTCCATGATTGACAATGTGTGAGAAATGCGTTGCTGTGAGTCAGCATCAGGTGGTATAAACATGGTGATTGCTGGCATTATTACTGCTTTCCCCTGTGAGTTTACCGTTTTATGTTCATCTTGAAATGTGTGATGTAGATAACTTACCAAATACTTTGAAATTATACTAGAGATAATGGAAAATCATATTGAAAAGTATTTGAAATATATGATGAAATGAAAATAATATCATAGGTTTATCATAGTAAAAATTATATACTGTTAATTTTGCAATACGATTCTTAATATCATGTTGTGTTTGGTATTTTTGTTCTTACAGAATATTAAGGGTTTTTTCTGTTGCTTTTATACTTTAATATAGTGGGGAGGAAAGGACCCAAATAAATGGGTGGATATGACAGTTTGGGGAAGAGTAAATGAAAGCGATGAATTTATTGTACATATATTAAAATTACATGATACAATTTAATACTTGCTATATTTTTTTTAAAAACTAGGTATAAGAACAATGTATATATATATATATACGTATATATATATATGTATATATATATATATACGTATATATATATATATATACATACGTATATATATATATACGTATATATATGTGTATATATATATACGTATATATATATATATGTATATATATATATACGTATATATATATATACAAGTTCAAGAGAAATATACTATAGTATATTGAGGATCTTTTCAGTAGACATTTTCATATGTACTTTTCTCATTACTGTTGAGTAGCTTTTCTTTATAGCAACAGAATTATAAGTGTTCCTCTGAACATTTATGAGTGTAATTTTATATATTTGAAATTGATTTATTGGAGAGATAAACAAAGGCAAGTAAGTGGTTTAAAAATTAAAAAAAATTAAAATAGGAAGTCATGACATAAAAACTTATCAGTATTATTTTTGTGTTAGATTGAGCCTAAAGAATTATCTGAAAACTGTGTTTGGCTAAAACTTAAAGAAGAGAAGTATGAGAATCCAGATCTATTTGCAAAACTGGCCTTGACATTTCCTTCCCAGATGAAAGGTACCTTTTATTTTTACACATTATTAATTCTTGCGCCTGGTGTATTGGAATTCATTTCTCTGTTAAAATGTGCTAAGGACATATGAATGCATTGTTTTCTCACAGTAAACAGGGTCAAACATAAATATATTCATCTTTTAGTTACAGCTTTCTCTGTAACCAAAAAACTCTCATTTGAATTTTGTTTTGCATAAATATTATTTAATGTAAAGTATACATTTTACCATTATTTAATATTTATGGTATACCTAATAAAATTGCCATTTTGATGAGAAACAGGAGATTAATTTGTAGATTTCCCATGTAACACAAAGTTGCATCATGGAACACTAATACCTCTGAACTACATGATATTGGACTAAGACTGGTGTGGTAGCACTTACACTTTATTTTTAATTGTGTATTATATATCAACCTTATTTCCCTGAAAATCTCCTAGTTTTTGTTATAATCATATGTTTTGAATTAATGTTCAAATATTATCCTCAGAAAATATGGTTGTGGATTTGAAAATAGAATTTCTTGTTTAAGATCGTATCTTTATTTTTAAATTTTTTTACATTTATTTTTATTAGATATTTTCTATATTTACATTTCAAATGGTATCCCCTTTCCTCCTTTCCCTTCTGAAAACCCCCTATACCATTCCTCCTTCCCCTACTCACTAACCCACCCACTCCTGCTTCCCTGTCCTGGTATTCAACTGACTGAATTATCTCATCCATAATGCGAATAGAATAATGTTTAACTAGGTAGGAAAATGAAATCAGCTTATATATATTTCAGTACCTGGCATACTCACTGTTTGGTATCTTACAGACAATAAATGTTCATTAAGTTTTCACTTTTACTTATCTGATGGTGTGTGTGTGTGTGTTGTTGTTGTTGTTGTTGTTACTGACAATTACTACAAATGTTTGTTTGGAAAGAGAATTTCCTGTCCTTACTTGTGGTACTCACTGGAGCTAATCATTTACAAAAGAAGTAATTCTTAATGCTCTTGCCAAAACCTAATCAAACCAGAATGTAACCAAATAAAATTATTCAAATTATACACTCACTGCTGTGAATGCTGCCTCTCTCATTCCCCTTAAGTTTAATTCTTCAAATTTCTCTGTGGCATTACTCTTATTTTGTTAATTTTGAGTATTTAATTATATATAAGGACAGTGGAACCCTTTGGCATCGTTTATTTATTTCTGAAGGGAGAGACATTTCAGGATCAGTTAAATATCATAGAACATCCTGTACATGGATGCAATAGAATAAACAAATTTTGATGGCCCAACACTGATTCTTTAATTAATCCTTTTAAGTATTGATTGTCTTCCTGTTGAAGTTCCTAGTTGAAATTCTTTGGCATTCACAGTGCCTTGATTCATAATTTGGTCAATAGATGGCAGGCTTAGTAAGAAATCAGCAGGAGGTTCTGGCTCCAGCAAACCTAAGCTGTCCAGCCCTGGCTCTCATAGCTTTAGGGCACCACTTTCTTCTCTATTCTACTACTCATTGCAGCTCAATCAGCACCATTCTGGAATGAGCCTCCAGCCCATTGTTTCTAAGACCAATTTCCAAGGATTCAGTGTTCCAAAACCTTTTGAGACCTACCCCCTACTGCAAGACCTTTAGAGAGCACATGTCTCCATTCTCACTAAATGCACTATAAAGCATTACTAGTCTATATTGTCAAGTGAATGTTTAAAAATTCAAAGTAGCTGAGATTTGCTAAATAGGATGAAGCTTTAATGTACCAGTTTTAATACCTATAATATTTAGATTTGTAAATATTTAATATATGAAAAATCCATGAAATTATGCTTTCTGTGTGAATTGCTTATTCTTAGAGTTTTAGGGAAAATTATTTTTAATCTTTCACTAAAAAGCAGCTTATTTTTTATTTTAGGAAATGTTTATCTCATTTTATTTAACTAGTATGTAAAATACATACTTTATGCACAGAAAAGAATTGATTATTGTCTTCTCCCTGCAACAGAAAGCTAACTCATTGTCTTTTGACTGACATAGGGAAATTACCATATTTTGTCAGGTTGGAGTAAATGTGAGAATATTGAACATTTATTCAAAAGCAGTGGGAGCATTAAAAACAGCTAATGTAGAATTGGGGTAAAATGGGATTGGTGCTGTGAACATTTCAGTACAGTTTCAATAGGGAAAGATGGAAAGAAGTCTTTCTGGATAGGGAATAGCATTAGTAAAATATTAAAAATTTAGATGAGTGAAACTTAACAGAACTTATTGGAACAAAGAACTACTCATGAATTTTGTAATGCCCAGGCTCAGAAGAGATTCATCTGAAGTGTAATCTTTTGTATGCTAAGCATAGACACAAAAACAGAAATCAGGTGGCTTATCACATGTAGACATTTGCCTTGTTTGACCATTCTGTGATCAAAGCTGGACTCTTTGTTATTGGTGCAGATTCATCTGGTTATTACAAAACTATATATATTAATTATGTTGAACTGGAATTTTAGAGCCAGTGTCAAGCCTCTGGTCTCCTATTAACTTAACAGTGGGGAAGAGAAGTGCATACTGTGCTGAAAGCACAGGCAGCAGATGTTGGCTTTGGAGTGAGGAGACTTGGTGAGAACTTCACAGTGAAGAATGTTGGTTTGCTCTTTTTGCATTAATGTGAGCAGAACCACTTGCTATAAAGCTTGTCTTTAGGTCTGAACATTTGCTCAAAATTAGAGAATCTGATGAAATACAGAAATGAAAACATAAGTTTATAAACAGTTTTGCCAGACCTGGATAGAAATTCTTATTCTATCCCCAATTTGCTTTTATAGCATTGTTAATAACTAAGAGAAAAGGTCATATAAAAGTTATGAATTTTGTATAACACTCCTCTTCCTAAAGGATAAGTTTGCTGAGGTCAGATTCCTTTTCATTTCTGGAATGATATTTTCAGGGAGAATCTTAAATCATGATCCCCACTTGTTTGAATGACGGATCTTGCAAATTGTGAATAAATATCACTACCTTGGGCAAGATACAATGATATCCTTGAATAGTATGAATTCTTTTATCATCTGTAAGCACTTTCCTAGTTTTCAAATCCTGTATTTTCTTCATTATGACATTTATGTTCTTATAGGCCATCATATTGCTGTGACACAAAATGTAATTCAACATGTTATCTTTATTAAGGAAATATAAACATTACATGTATAGAAGTATTATATGAACAGGAGAGTAGCTGCAGAAGCTTTTCAGACTGCTGGAGTCATTCTGAATATGCATATCTGTAACTATTGGAATTTGTACGTTTTCCAGTTATATTTTATTCAGTTAGATGATATTTGGAAATATATAACCATGCAAACTTAAATGATAGTGTTATTTTGCCTTTACAAAACTGCAGCAATTATAGATAATAATATTATATAAGAGTTAAAGTAATGATTTTTAATATTAACTAAAATTGAAATAATAATGAAATGTGTAGCTTATAACTGCTAATTCTAATTAGTATTTCTAGGGTTCTCTAGAGGCTTTAGGAAGAACAAAGATAGTGTGTGTTTAGAAGTTGTAAGCAATTTCTTTGGTTTTAATGTTGCTTGGAGGTAATATAAGAAATAAGCATAAAAGGTTAATAAAACAGCTTTGTCAATAACACATTTTACAATGCTGCTTAGGTTTAATAATAACTGAAATGAGGTTTTATAAATATTTTAAGTACAGCTAAAGTTCACTTTTAATACTTGAAATATGTTTTGGTAGAACATAGTTTGATGATGTATGTACGTACAATTATTTAGTTTTCATCTAAAAGACATTTTAAATTGAATTTGTAACTTTGAATTTGGCTGACTAGCCCTGAAAATATCTAATGTTGGTTTTCTATATTTATTGACGAAATGAAAAGAAAAAAGAATGATAAAATCTAATTTGTATTCATTTTTGTAATACAGAAAATTGTCCAATTGGCTGTCAATCTCACCATGTACACACTTTAAAATGGTGTTAATGTGTCTACAGAGTAATGTTGTCCTAACAAATAATTTGTCATCCTCATGATATACATTTCTTCCAGTTCTGGAGATGAGAAATTCACTGCAAATTGTAGAGGATGCCTTCACATGCTTCCTTCCTTGGTGGAAGGTCTAAACTTTCTTTCTGGAGTCTTTTTCTGCCAGATGCTGCATCTCTAGTACCATCTCCTTGAGTCTTATATTTTAACATGTGGATTTTAGGGGAACATTATCAACATTGACATTCAGTTCTTTTAAAATCTGATCTTTAATCCATTAATTTATTATATATTCATTCTTTAGGTTTCTGTAATTTGATTATCATTGTTATCTTAGCACTGACCCCCCCCCCCCCGTTATTGACACACTAAAAGTTTCAATTTAGGATGGCATGCAGACTTTTTTTATACTGGCATTTTTTAGCATAAGATTAGGGATTTTAGAGACAGAGATTCTGTCATTCTTTATAGAGATGTTGAGATAGACTACCTTCTGCATTCTAAGCAGAGGGATTTTAAAATAGCTTACCTTACGGATTGTAATATAGATATTAATACTTCTGGTATTAATACCATCATTAATAATGACTACCAATAATAACAGAAATCATTATAACCATAGAATGATTATGTAACATCTCATATATCTCTATAGCTATGGTTTTATGAATCCATATTTTATTTAGTCATCCTTTCAACTCTATATGACTTATTGTTTTATAGGAATATGTCTTGATTTTGTAGGTAGTAAGTGAGAAGATGTGATTTTGAGCCAAGGTTTGTTGTTAATGACTTCTCTATGTTAGAGCAATGAGTTTTAATGACTTTTCTGCCCTTAGTAATTTGTTCATTTTGTTGAATAGTTTAACAGAGCTCTTTTTCACACAATTAATGATGTAGTACCTTTATATTGTATTATCTTGTGAAATGTGTCATCCTATTATCCTAGCACTAAAGGCACTTCTTCAGAGCAGGAACCAGAGGTAGCAAGTAAAAAATTATTCTCTGAAGAAAATAAATTTATTTTTTTTGACTAAGGTTTTTTCTTTTGTCATTATTTCTATGGATTAGATAAAACATAACTTTAATATACTGATATATATATATTAGATTAATGCATTGTTATTATTAGGGTAAACTGATTTGCATATCACACATTACCCCTACAATGAACAAATCAGTAAACCCACATTTAGTGGTTTGAAGTAGTTCTGTCTAGCATGCATGAGATCCTGACTATCCTCCGTACTGAAAAATAAGAGAATACAAACACACACACACACACACACACACACACACACACACACACACACCTCAATTTATTTTTCATAATATCAGGAATCATGGCAGTTCTCAACCAAGTTTTGAGCTTCTAGATACCATACAGTGTCATGATATTTCTTTCCTTGCTAAACCTCAGTTCATCAGATGTTGGATTGGTAAAGATCTTTTCCTAATCTGTTGGTTGCCATCAAGAAGTTAGACTCCAGAGAACCAAATAAACATTAAAAAATTGGGTACAGAGCTTAACAAGGAATTCTCAACTAAGGAATACCAAACGACTGAGAAGCACCTAAAGAAATGTTCAACATCCTTGGTCATCAGGGAAATGCAAATCCTGACGAGGATGTGGAGAAAGAGGAACACTCCTCCATTGCTGGTGGGATTGCAAGCTGATGCAACCAATCTGGAAATCAATCTGGAGATTCCTCAGGTAATTGGAAATAGATTTACCTGAAGACCCATTTACACCACTCTTAGGCATATGCTGAGAAGATGCTCCAACATGTAATAGGGACACAGGCTCCCCTATGTTCATAACAGCCTTATTTATAATAGCCAGAAGCTGGAAAGAACCAAGATGTCCCTCAACAGAGGAATGGATATAGAAAATATGGAACAGTTACACAATGGAGAACTGCTCAGCTATTAAAAAAATGAATTTTCATGAAATTCTTAGGCAAAAGGTTGGAACTAGAAAATATCATCCTGAATGAGGTAACCCAATCACAAAAGAACACACATGGTGTGCACTCACTGATAAGTGGATATTAGCCAAGAAGCTAGGAATACCAAGATATAATTCACAGATCATATGAAGCTCAAGAAGAAGGAAGACCAAAGTGTGGATTCATCGGTCCATCTTAGAACAGGGAACCAAATACCCATGGGGCGAAGAACATAGACAAAGTGTGGAGCAGAGACTGAGGGAAAGACCATCCAGAGCCTACCCCTCCTAGGGATCCATCCCATATACAGTTACCAAACCCAGACACTATTGTAGGTGGCAACAAGAACTTTCTGACAGGAGCCTGATATAGCTGTCACCTGGGAGGCTCTGCCAGTGCATGACAAATACAAAGGGGGGGGGGCACTCTCAGCCAGCCATTGAACTGTGCACATAAACCCCCATGGAGGAGCTAGCGAAAGGACCCAAGGATCTGAAGGGGTTTGCAGCCCCATAGGAGGAACAACAATATGGACCAACCAGTATACCCAGAGCTCCCAGGGACTAAACCACCAACCAAAGTGTACACATGGAGGGACCCATGGCTCCAGCTACATATGTACCAGAGGATGGCCTTGTTGGATGTCAATGAGAGGAGAGGCCCACAGGGGGAGGGGGATGAGATAGGAGGCTTTTGGAGGGGAACCGAGGAAAGGGGATAACATTTTAAATGTAAATAAAGAAAATATCTAATAAAAAAGAAAAAATAAGAACAATGAAATCTGAAAAAATAACCAAACAAAACAGAACCTCAGATCATTTCACTGCCTCTGCTGTTGTGATCTTGGCATTCACATATGAAGAACATTTCACTGATTATTCATTTTCTTCTTTAAGGTCTTAAAATCATCTCATTATCTTATAAGCAATTTGCATTTTAAGTCTTCCTAGTTCCTGGATTGGAAGCTGTTGTAAAAGTCTCTATCTTTCTGTGAACTTATTGTACTACTTTTTCATTTTGCCTATGACTTATTATGTGGCCCTTCTACTAGAATGCAGTCTTCACAGTATCTATGTTATCATCTTGTGTCCTGCATTACCCAACTAATTCCTTCAGAAAGGCAGATAGATAGCTCTTTTGCTTGTTTGTTTTAGTTTTCATAGACTATACTAGAGCCTTTGGCAAGTCTGTTGAGTGAATATACAAAAGAATTACAGTTATAATGTCAAACCTAATAGCAATAAGTAAAGAATATGCCTTGGCAGCAACACACACACACACACACACACACACGTGCTTATGACTCCATTCTGATTGCTTATATTCATTCATTGATTAAAAATGACATTTTCATATATATTTTACATATGTATGTATCCAAATGCATCTCTTCCACAATCCAGGAATTCAAGGCCCATAACTAAACATAGTGAAAACAATATATAGCAAACTAAATGGAGAAAAACTTGATGCAATCCCACTAAAATCAGGGACTAGACAATGCTGCCCACTCTCTCCATATCTATTCAATATAGAACTTGAAGTTTTTGCCAGAGCAATTAGACAACAAAAGGAGATCAAAGGGATACAAATTGGAAGGGAAGAAAACAAATTATCAATATTTGCAGATGATATGATCGAATATTTAAGTGGCCCCAAAAATTCCACCAGAGAACTCCTAAAGCTGATAAACAGCTTCATCAAAGGCTGGATATAAAATTTACTCAAACAAATCAGTAGCCTTCCTCTACTCAGAGGATAAACAGGCTGAGAAAGAAATTATGGAAACAACACCCTTCACAATAGTTACAAATAATATTACATACCTTGGTGTGACTCTAACCAAGCAAGTGACAGATCTGTATGACAATAACTTCAAGTCTCTGAAGAAAGAAATCGGAGAAGATCTCAGAAGATGGAAAGATCTCCCATGCTCATGGATTGGCAGGATTAATATAGCAAAAATGTCCATCATGCCAAAAGCAATATACTGATTCTATGTAATCCCCATCAAAATTATTATTTTAAATAATCTCCATATATTGCTTTGCAGTATTATAATTTCCTTTCATGTTTTTATTTTTAAAATTTGCTTTTAATTGGTTTAACATACACTAATTTGTTTTGACTTTTGAGATTTTTTTTCAAGATTTATTTTTATTTGTGTGAATGGGTGTTTTACTTGAATGTACGCCTGTTTACCCCTTGTATGCATAGGACAGAAGATGATCTCATTGTCTGGAACTTCCAGACAGTTGTATTCTGCCATGTAGTTTCTTGCTACTGTACCTGGCTCCTATGGAATAGCAGCTTGTAATTTTAATAATGGAGATGTCTTATTAATTCCAATTTAAGTATCACCTTGTAGCCCAGGCTACCATGAAATTCATGATCTGCCTTCATTAAGTACTGTTGAGGTTACAGGAATTTACTAACACACTGAAGCTAAATAACAGTTTAAAATAGTATGCTTGATGCTCTATTAAATATTGAAAACTTTGCTGAAGGAAATGTTTCTTTGGTATTTTGTTGTTCAGATTCAAAGAAATTTCCATTTCTTCTTAATGCTACTTGGAGAAATATAAAGTATAATGACAAATAAAATATCAGAACAGTTTTGTGGAAGTGAAGATAATTTTATTTCACAGACTCTTAATAAGATTGACAGTTACACAGGGTGGTGGTGGCACATGCTTTTAATCCAATGTTTTAGGAGGCAGAGGCAGAAGGATCTCTATGAGTTTGTCCAGCCTCCTCTACAGAGAGAGAGTTCCAGGATAGCCTGGGCTATACTGAGAAACCCTATCTTGACACTCCTCTCCCCAAAGAAGACAGTTTCTAAATTATATATTAGTATGTATATATACTCTGTATATAGGTTCTATGTGAAGTGTATAAATTAGTTCTTTTACCTAACCTCTGTCAATCTCACTGATCACAAATAAGACCACTACCACAATTTTTTAGCCAAATTTGAAGAAAGCTTTAATTGAAGATTAGCCAATATAATGGGCTCTCTCAAGGTCCATTCTAGGGTTCCCAGAAAATAGCCACAAGCTCCATGTAATTATAAAAGCAAACCTACAAGGCTACATATTTCCTTCTTTTATTCAATTTGATGCTAACATACATTCTAATGTCCTTTTCTACATATCTTCAACCTATGTTTGATCAAGCACATCTGCTGCAGGTGAATTAAAGTTTCATAGGGAAGTGAAAGCATGTGTCTTATCTTATAAGAAAACAACCTCTAGTATCTTACTAAGTATATGTCCTGGGGCAAGGGACTTTCAGGTTAGATGTATTTAGTTTTATGGATCTCTTAGGCACTGTAATCAAACTTTAAAATGTAACTTGGGTTCACATACTTTATTGTCTATTCTAGCCCATAGACATTATTAATGAAGACCTTTTACTTTCTACTGAGCACAGAAAGAAAGCTCAGGTTGCCTCCATGCTAAATGACTTTGTTGTGGTACTAAAGAAAAGATGTGGAAATCAGATGTAGAGCCTAAATTCACAAACATACTTTTAAACACTACTGGTATTCTCTGTGGTATACCTATGTATGCTAAAGCTCTATTATCAGAAATCTCAATTGGAGAACCATAATCTTATCTGTCTCTCATGGCAAAAACTTGATGTTTTGAATTTTTGTGTGTGGCTGGATCTTCTTCTTGCATACCCTATATAGCTAATGTAAGAATTTAGTGTATATATCTTTTCTAAAAAAAATTACAGTTATTTTAGATATTATAATAAAATTACAGTATTTTCCCCTCTTTGTCCCTCCAATCCCTCCCATATACCTCTTCTGCTATCTTTGAAATTTATGCCACCTTTTCTTTAATTGAAGTTGGTGGTGGTGGTGGTGGTGGTGGTGGTGGTGTGTGTGTGTGTGTGTGTGTTTACAGGCATTCTAAATGCACATATACAACCATCTCTGTCTGTATATGTTACGTGATTGTATATTTTTTCTGGGTTGTCCCTTTGCTATTGGATAACTACCTGTGGGGCCCTTTGGGTGAGACCATAATTTCTCCCTAGTTGTCTGTACTTCTTTGTCTCGTGTTGAAGGCCCATGAGCTTAAACCTAGTAAGAATGTAGTCATAAAGGGATGTAGCTGACTCAACCAATTCATCGACTAAATTCTTTTCAGTGTGTGTAAACATATTCCATTCTCAATATGAAACTACTCCAAAAAGTGAAAGAAAATAATTTGTTACTCTCTACCCTTGTTTAAATATTCCATGAAAAATTTACCTGTGCTTCCTTTATCATAGCAAAGATTAATACTATTATGAATTGTCTCTGCATACCAACATCATTTCCTAATACTCTTCCCATCCATTGACATGGGTTTAACTTTGATAATTTCTAATTGAAATTACTCTTACAGGAACCTCAGCAAAATGTGTGATGCATTCAAATGGCAAACTTAACTATTGTGAATTATCAGTATCTCCTCTCTTATAATGGCTTATTGAGTGTTTTCTGTGTCTGGTTTCATGTGATAAGAATAGACTGATAAAACATGTGTTTTTTCCTAGCATGTAACAGCTTATAATAGAAGGCAACTCTGTAACATGTGATGCCATTAGGATATTCACAATTTTCGTATAAAAGAAAAGCTGGTGCGATTAGGTAGCTTTTGTTGCATTAACAGCGACAATAAAGATTCTATCACTGTTCTTCTAAGTCTTACTTAGTCTCTGCTCCTTTAGTGTCAGATGAAATTATTATCTGACTGCTAATTATTGACATTTTCATTCTGTTGCGCATGCTCCTTTTTCTTAAGTGCTGACAATTTAAGTGTTTTAATAATTGATTGCATTATCAAATGTTAACATATCTACATGATAAATGAGAATACGGTTCTAAAACCTTTGTGTTATAGTTTTTAGACATTCATTTTACTAATAATACAGTGTGACAGTTTTTAATCCATTATAGGCCATTACTGAAAATATACAAATGTAGAATTATGGCAATTTCTTAGATACAGGATTTTCAGGTACATGGAAGCTATATTGTAGTATTTCAGAGTAGGGCAAAGTTTAACTCTGGGATTTCTCAGAATGTTTTTTACTCTCTAGTAAAAAGAATTCTACCCATATTATTTGTCATGTTGACTTGCAAATATAACCCATGTAACTGTGGGGTTTTAGTAGTTTTTTTAACTAGAAACTCATATGAACTCTCACCAAATAACATAGCTACCCATGTAATAAATAGGGCATGATGCTGCTTTGATTTTATTAATAATAGTTTTTTTTATTATTTATTTTATTTTTTTTTAATTTACATTCCAAATCATTTCCCCTTTCCCGTTTCCTCCCTCCCCAAAAGTCCCATAAGCCCCCTTCCCTCCCTCTTTTCTCCATTCAACCCCCTCTCATTACTCTGTCCTGGCGTTCCCCTACATCCAGTCTTTCCAGGACCAGGGGTCTCTCCTTCCATCTTCTTAGAAATCTATTGATATGCGGATTGTGTCTAGGGTATTCCGAGATTCTGGGTCAATATCCCCTTATCAGTGACTGCATACCATGTGTGTTCTTTTGTGATTGGGTTACCTCACTAAGGATGATATTTTCAAGATCTGACCATTTGCCTAGGAATTTCGTGAATTCATTGTTTTTAATTGCAGAGTAGTATTCCATTGTGTAGATATACCACATCTTCTGAATCCATTCCTCCGTTGAGGGACATCTGGGTTCTTTCCAGCTTCCGGCTATTATAAATAAGGCTGCTATGAATATAGTGGAGCATGTGTCCTTATTGCATGCAGGTAAAGCCTCTGGGTATATACCCAGGAGTGGTATAGCCGGATCCTCCGGGAGTGTCATTGAAGTTGATCATTTCATCTGTTTGTGGTTAATGCTTTTTAGGACAAGTGAAACTGATGAGAACTAACTGGAACAGAGTTAGTGTCCATACTTCAGAACAAAGCTGCCTGACCCATTAAACATTGAATTGATGATCTCATTGATATTAGTGTGGTATTGAAACCAATTTAAACAATAGGCCACATATATATGAAAAAGATAACTAAAGCTGTTAATTATTTTAAGCAGCCATTTATGGTGGATATCAATGGGTTATGGTGTATTCCTGTAATAGCAGTGTCTAAGAAGAGATTAATGCTATAGGACTCTCAAATTCAGTGTTTTCATGTTTGATTTTTAAATTGTCACATGAATCCCAGGATTGTCTTGAACTTAATGTCTAGTCATGATTGACTTTTGAATTTTTGATTTTCCTAGGTTTCTAGGTTACTGTAATAGGCCTGAGTACAGAGATAATAAGCCTGCTCTACCATAACTAGTTCATGAGAAGCTAGTGGTCCAAGTTGACACCTGGGCTTCCTATTCCCTAAGCAGACACTCTACCATTTCAGTTAGTTCCCCAACACTGTTCATGTATTTTGAACTGATTTTTAAAACTCAGTGTTTACAAAATGCAAGTATATTTATGTATTATATGTGATATAATTATATTTGTTATCAGCTTTTTCAGATTTGATAATATATTAAAATAAAATTACCAGTTTCCTTGGTGAGTAGATTATAATTATGTGTTAGTGTTAATATACTACATGCTATTTACTTGGGAATATGTATTTGTAAATTAGTGTAACTAATTAGACTGGACCCTTCTTAGTATGCAGTAATCTAAAGTATTTTTTCTGAGCAATATAAATTTTATATGTAGCTGCAAATAATTTCTCTGTTTTATAATTTAGTATTACAATGAAGTAAGTAGTTGTTCTCCATTAATATACTGAAGTGAATTTACATCACCTTGTATTTGAATTGAAATATAACTGTTTAAGTTATTCTACTCCTATTTTGATATATTTAGCCTATAAAAATTTACAGTCTCCTAACTAGGGCAAAGGTACTTTTCCCCCCAAATAATTTAAATTTAGCCAGCAGGAGGAGAAATGGGAAAACTGCTATGGATATCCATTTTTATACAACAGTTTTCTTTTACATCACATATTATATGAAATCTGATATTTGTTACTGAATGCCTTATTGAAATAGAAATTACTATGGATATAGTCTATTTTGGGTGTTATTTTAAATTTCATGACTATGTTTTTGTAGATTGTCTTAATTCCACCTCATTGGTTTTTTTTTTTTTGTAACTTGATTCAATAGTTATATTGCTCATTGAATTCTCGATTAGTATTATTAAAATTGTAATAAATATATGTAAATTACTTCATGAAACCCTAATACATTTACTTTACTCTCTCAGCAGTGTGTCATCTGTTAGTAGATTAGTGCATATTCTGTACATACCATGCCTTTGTCATCAAGAAATAGCTATATGCAATAAAGCACACCTTTTTATCTAAAGATTGTATGTCTAGGACAGTTGGGGCTGGATTGGTTCGTAGATCACTTGTTATCTCATTTTGTTCTGAATAAATTACATGTATTCACTCAATTAAACCTCATAAAAAGACATCTTTAAAATATATTTTATTATCTTCATAAGGTCATAGGGAGATTAATTTGCTCAATAGAAAAACACAAAACTGAATTTGAACTTGTTGGTTTTAATGTCCAGACTGCCAACTTCCAGTACATTCATATGTTGTCAGAAATTTGTAATTGTTACGATAGGTCCTGTTTTTTGGACATAAAGCATTTATTATAGAAACCATAGTCCTACCCTGTTCATCTGAGACAACTGCCAACTTCACAGTTCATTTTTTTTTATTTTATTTTTTTAATTTACATTCCAGATCACTTCCCCTTTCCCGTTTCCTCCCTCCCCGAAAGTCCCATAAGCCCCCTTCCCTCCCTCTTTTCTCCGTTCAACCCCCTCTCATTACTCTGTCCTGGCGTTCCCCTACATCCAGTCTTTCCAGGACCAGGGGTCTCTCCTTCCATCTTTTTAGAAATCTATTGATATGCTGATTGTGTCTAGGGTATTCTGAGATTCTGGGTCAATATCCCCTTATCAGTGACTGCATACCATGTGTGATCTTTTGTGATTGGGTTACCTCACTAAGGATGATATTTTCAAGTTCTGACCATTTGCCTAGGAATTTCGTGAATTCATTGTTTTTAATTGCAGAGTAGTATTCCATTGTGTAAATATACCACATCTTCTGAATCCATTCCTCCGTTGAGGGACATCTGGGTTCTTTCCAGCTTCTGGCTATTATAAATAAGGCTGCTATGAATATAGTGGAGCATGTGTCCTTATTGCATGCAGGTAAAGTCTCTGGGTATATGCCCAGGACAGTTCATTTTTTAGCCAGGAATGGCATGAGGGAAGGGAAAGGAAATGCTGTGGATTTTGTTTTGAACTCTAAGCAGGCATTTCCAGATGATCCACATTTTTTGTATCTGTGAGTTACTTTTGTGTCTGAACAGTATTATTTATTCTTGGGATCTAAGGTATGTCTTCTCAAACCAGATATTGAAGGTGACATTTACAATTTTTGAGGAAGGTGAAAATCTTAAACATTGTTGTTGTCTTAATCCCATCAATTGAATATACTTGCCAAAAGGTCTCTTTAGCAATTACTCCAAGACTCCTTTCTTTGAAAATTGAAGAAGTTTTCCAAGTTTATTTCCATTATGTCTGAGACTAAACATTCTGAACCAGTATTAATCTTTTTTTTTTGATGTGAATAGAGATAATTACTACAATTCTTCTTTACTGAAAGGAGACACTATTTGAGATTATTCTGTCACTAATGTTTTTAAACTTTACTGTAAGTTTACAGGTCCCATGACTGTTAGAAATACTTTAATCTTGCTACCCAAATTATAGAATCATGCTTAATGTAAATATTAATTGGCTCCTCACAGTCTTTTGAAGTGTGGGGATTTGAGTACCAAGGTCATTCCAAAACACTTGGCATGAGGTGACGGTTGGCGATTGCAAGTATTCCAGCATGCAATATTGAGTGAAAGAAATCAATATGTCACCTTGTCCAAATCCTTTCTTATACTATGTCAAACCGATTGCATGTCATAGAAACGTAAAAACCATTTAAATGTTTCTGAAAGCTGAAATTTATTATACATTGCTGAATTAGTTAATAACACAAAGTGTTATTATCTTTTACATTTCCTATATTAAGAGCCCCGATATTATGCAATTCTTCTATTTAAGATCCTTCAATTTGCTGTACATTCAGATGTTGTGTTAGGGTCCAATTACGCAATTGACTTGAATATTTTTTATTATCGGCATATTTATTTATGTTTTCCATTTAATTATTTATTCATTTTACATCCTGATCACTGCCCCACCTCCAGGTCTCCCCTCACACAGTCCCTCCTCCCATTCGCTCCTCCCCATCCTTCTCTGAAAGGGTGGGTTCACCTGAGTATTCCCCCATCCTGACACATACTTGAATCATCTTAAATTTGAATCATTGTTAATGGGATATAAAGGTGGACACAAGTGCTATCAATAATGTTTATTTGCTTATGTTTATAGATTTACTTTATGATAATTTTAACATTTTAGTAGTTAGCTATCAGGATCTAGGTTACTTTGATATGAGTTGAATACGTTTCATCCTGGCTGTTGCCAGCAAGGAAATGCATATTAGAACAGTTTTCCATATAGTGGTATCAGGGAATTTGAGCTTATAAAGTGCCTGTTGGTAGAAAGCCAGAAATTTTTGTATTATTAAAGTCATCATTTGGATCTTTGGAAAGTAATTAAAAAATTCCCTGTTTGATAGAACAGATGTAATAAAAATGTTTCACTCTTAAGTTCTTCTCTTAGATATGTGCTTTTAACTCATTTACTTACAGTACTAACATTGGTGACTGGAATGTCTATACTATTTGTTCTTGTCAGGCAATATAGACAATATTGTGATAAGATAAAAAACTTAAATATTTATACATATATATGTATGTGTATGTATATATGTATATATATATATATATATATATATATATATATAATTTTTAACTATACCAAATTTGCTGTTTATGGATGGTACACTTTAGAAACTGATTCAATATTAAATATAATTTGTAATGAATAACTGAAAATTTTTAGAACCTAAGTTTATTTGATTATATAAGCCTTAAAGATAATATCAATATCATATGCTGAAATTCAAAGTACCCTTTCAGGTAATTTTTGTGAGATATGAATATGTCATTGTTTATCTTTCTTCATCATATACCTGCATAATTAAAGTGCTTTATACTTTATTTCACAAATTTTGGATTGGTAGATTAAAGTATTTTGGAAGGTTTATTTCTTTATATAGTTTCTAGTAAGCAATGATAGCCTGTATAGATGCTAACGTAATAGAAATGAGATAACTGTATTATTCTAGTACTTCTTCAAAGCATTCATTGAGGCTATTTTCTTTGTCTACTTTGCTCATTCAACAAAAAAATATAGCAAGTTTGCATCATACTACTATTTTTCCTAGCATACTTAGCATTTTTCTTGGTCTGTAGCACCCAGAATAAATAGCTATATTCTCAATAATGAAGATAGAGTTTGTTTAACTTGTGGTGTTCTGTTAGCATCTTTGCCTTTTAGGCCCTGCTTGCTAACTTTGATTCAAGACAAACATTTTCAACTCCCTTAAGTAACTTTCTAGAGACCAGTTCTTTAGTTTTTGTACATGTTGTGTACACATGATTAAGTTGTTAACTGTTATATGATAATTCATCCACTCCACTTGGCATTACTATGGAGAATATTTTCCAAAGACCTGCTTAGTTATAACTATTGTCATTATTATTTCTTTCTGTTTGTCTGGCTCCTAGTATTGCATTTCATTCATATATATTGCATTATATATATATTAGTGAAATGCATTAATACATATATGTAACTATTTGTATTGTAGCTTGAAGTTTAGAAATTGGAGTAGAGATGAAAATGGAAGAAATAATAATATTATAAATAATAAATAAGTCATAAATAAATAAAATAATTATAAATAATAAATAAATCCAAATAAACTGTTGTTAAACACTACTGGAGTAATATGTATGAGACACATGTTTCCTCAGATGGTCTCCATTTTATAAAATTAGTGACTCTTTAAACTAATTATGTTTCCTAGAAATGTATTTATATTCCTTAATAATAATCAGTATATTCGTTCTCTGTACATACTTAAATTGAAAAATCTTTCTATTGAATATTTATTCTGGCCTTAGAGGATATGGCTGTGATCAATGCAGGTGTGATCTCACTTTGCTAGGAACTTACACACTGACAGAAATAAACATCAGTAAACATGTAATTAAATTACTCTGAAACTCAAGTAGTATTAATAATTTTAAATGAGGTAACATAGTATTTGATGGGAAATGATTTTAAATGGTGATTAACTGTAATGATAAAATGTTATTAAAAGAGTTAGATAATTTGAAAACTTATCTTCAAAAGCATATGCCAAGAGAATCATTGATTAATTTGATACTCTCCATAAGTCCTCAGGGATCAAATTCCTCACAAATTTGTGACTTGAGCCAACGTTAGTACTACTTAGGAATATATCATCTTAGCTATAAAGTTAGAAAAGTGATAATAGCTATTGGTGAAAATAGAATACAATAGTGTGATAATGAACACAAACTACCATTGTACATTCTGCTATTATTTCCATAGTTAAAAAGTACAGTGCTGTTTGAACTAGTTCAGTATAGCTATATTGTAAGAATCTATATTGCTTTAGCATTAACGTGAGCTTAACTCTTGGAGTCTGTGCTACTATTGATTTGACTGAAAAGCCCACCTTTTACTCCAATCCTTTGAGTTTAACTATGTGGTTAAACAAATATTGCACTTTTAAGTGTTTCTTTTTATTTACTCCAGGCCTAGGTCATGATGTGTTTTAGGAATAGATTAATTAAAAATTGAACATTTTTTGCTCTGGTGAGAGGATTTTATTCTTATTCCAACTTAATCTGAGATCTGAAAAGTTTTCATCCGTTATGTGCCAGAGAGATACTGAAAGTATACTGATAAAATCCCTTTTGATTAAAATAAAAAAACTAAACTAATTTAAGAAAGTTATGTCTAATTCCTTTGAGGATTTTACATTTAGTGGCTTAAAATAAAAATACCATATTGCAAAGTTTCTTTCCAGGTGGAAATGTATCCTATACTCAGGAAAATTCAAGATGTTATACTTTTTATTCTTGTGAAAATAGAGAATACATTTAACTGTTTTAGTTACATGAAAATGCCAAAGTAGTTTTGTGTGAAAAATAATTTCTATCAATTTTGACATGTTGTTATTGTCATTATGTTACCATTTATGCTAGATCATAAAAGGGTTTCTTATCTCTTGGTATTCCGTGTGTAAGCATCCATTTCTCTAATAACATTATCCTACAGAATAAATACAATTAGGAAAATGTGACTTTAGAGTTTCACAGAAAATGTACCATGGAATCTTAATTTTCAGTGTGTTTGTGAAGCTTTCCAAGTTTATACTGGACCATTGAAGTATATACAGTTGTACTCTTTTAACTAATTTCAGTGTTGCAGAGTTGTTTTGGCATCATTATTGTTATTTCATTTGTGAATATGTCCCAGTACAGCATTCAAGAAGATGATGTGATTTCTGTGGCTGCAGAGTCTTTTAAGATATTTTTCTGTTATGTATGGAAAGCATATTCAAGTAAATTCATTATCCTACTTCTAGATAGGAGACCCTAAAGAAATCTTTTGAGATGGCTTCTTTGATGCACTTAAGAGTACTTAATATCAACTATTTAGACAAATGTTCTCCCGTCTGTCTCTCATGTTTCTTTTTTTATTTTGAATTAATAAATTAAAAAATAAATCAGATAATTTTGGTATCTTGTTTTTCTATGTGATAAGAATGGTATAATCATAAATGCATTTTAAAACCTGTACAATCATCTATATGTGGAAGGATAACCAATGATTTTATTATCTTATACTATGTTACAACAAATAAATCTTGCCAAATTTATGAAATTCTCTTCCCAAGTTCAGGGATCATCATAAAACAGGGGACAGAAAGATATTAAGAGCAAGAAGTATTGGATATTTGCAGTAAAATTTTGTTTTTGAGATATGACAGACCATTGTACACATATACTCACAAAAGTAAAATTTACAAGACTTGTGTTTCCACTCTATTTTCAATAATTTATTTGTGTCCTAGAGTACAACTTCTTAGAATATGATTTGGACACCTCAACAACAAGCAAAAAGCGGAGAGGTAAAACTGGAAATTATGCAATGCCTTTACAACTAAAGCCCACTACCAGTGATATAGCCACACTTCTTCAAATGTCCATACACCACCAACTGGATACCAAGTGTTTAAATACTACAGCCTTTTAGGGGCATTTCTCATTCAAACCTCTGCAACTTTTCCTATGTCGTCTTCTTTTTTTTTTTTCCCCCATTCTTTTTGCATAGTTGACTTCAGGACCCTGATTCATGGAGCCAGTTTTTTCTGCTTTAGTTTATAACATGAACCTGGGAGCGCAATAAAATAGACTAAATTCTCATGCAATGGTCAACTTTCTTTTTTTCTTTTTTTTTAAATTAGATATATTCTTTATTTACATTTCAAATGATTTCTCCTTTCCTGGATTCCCCCCCTTCCCGAAAGTCCCATAAGCCCTTTTCCCTCCCCCTATTCCCTAATCAACCCATTCCTGCTTCCCTGTCCTGGTATTGCCCTACACTGCTACATTGTGCCTTTCCAGGACCAGGGGCCTCTCCTTCCTTCTTCTTGGGCATCATTTAATATGTGAATTGTTTCTCGGGTATTCCAAGCTTCTGGGCTAATATCTGCTTATCAGTGAGTGCATACCATGTGTGTTCTTTTGTGAATTTGTCTCCACACTCAGAATGACATTTTCCAGTTCCACCCACTTGCCTAAGAAATTCATGAATTCATTGTTTTCAATAACTGAGTAGTATTCAATAATGTAAATATACCACATTTTCTGTATCCATTCCTCCATTGAGGGACATCTGTGTTCTTTCCAGCTTCTGGCTATTATAAATAATGCTGCTATGAACATAGTGGTGCATGTTTCCTTATTGCATGCTGGAGAATCCTCTACATAATATGCCCAGGGGTGCTATAGCTGGTTCTTCCGGTAGTATTATGCTGACTTTTCTGAGGAACCGCCAGACTGCTTTCCAGAATGGTTGTACCAGCTTACAATCCCACCAGCAGTGGAGGAGTGTTCCTCTTTCTCCACATCCTCTCCAGCACCAGCTGTCTCCTGAGCTTTTGATCTTAGCCATTCTGACTGGTGTGAGGTGTAATCTCAGGGTTGTTTTGATTTGCCTTTTCCTGATGACTAAGGATGTTGAACATTTCTTTATGTGCTTTTCAGCCATTTGATATTCCTCAGGTGAAAATTCTTTGTTTAGCTATGTACCCCATTTTTTAATAGGGTTATTTGGCTTGCTGGAGTCTACCTTCTTGAGTTCTTTGTATATCCTGGATATTAGCCCTATGTCAGATGTAGGATTGGTAAAGATCTTTTCCCAATTTGTTGGTTGCCATTTTGTCCTTTTGACAGTGTCCTTTGCCTTACAGAAACTTTGTCAATGTTTAATACACATTTATACTTAGTAGCATTCTTAACATCAACAATTATAAGCTTAAAATATGAACATGGGAAACATTGTAGATATTGCATGTCCTATATTATCAAGCATTAAACTAACTTTCAGTTCTTTATAGAAAAATAAATAACACTATTGCTCTGTGGTACAGCTTGAGGTCTGGGATACTGATTCCCCCAGAAGTTCTTTTACTCTTGAGAATAGTTTTAGCTAGCCTGGGTTTTCTGTTATTCCAGATGAATTTTTGAATTGCTCTTTCTAACTCTATGAAGAAGTGTGTTGGGATTTTGATGGAGATTGCATTGAATCTGTATATTGCTTTTAGCAAGATGGTCATTTTTACTATATTAATCCTGCCAATCCATGAGCATGGCAGATTTTTCCATCTTCTGAGGTCTTCTACAATTTCTTTCTTCAGAGACTTGAAATTCTTGTCATACAGATCTTTCTCTTGTTTTAGAGTCACACCAAGATACTTTATATTGTTTGTGGCAATCGTGAAGGGTATTATTTCTCTTATTTCTTTCTCAGCATGCTTATCCTTTGAGTATAGGAAGGCTACTGATTTGCTTGAGTTGATTTTATATCCGGACACCTTGCTGAAGTTGTTTATCAGCTGTAGGAGTTCTCTGGTGGAGTTCTTTGGGTCGCTTAAGTCTACTATCATATCGTCTGCAAATAGTGATGGTTTGACTTCTTCCTTTCCAATTTGTATCCTTTGACCTCCTTTTGTTGTCTAATAACTCTAGCTAGAACTTCAAGTACTATATTGAAAAGATATGGAGAGAGAGGGCAGTCTTGTCTAGTCCCTGATTTTAGTGGGATTGTTTCAAGTTTCTCTCCATTTAGATTGACGTTGGGTACTGGTTTGCTGTAAATTGCTTTTACTATGTTTAGAGATGGGCCTCGAATTCCTGATCTTTCCAAGACCTTTAACATGAAAGGATGCTGAATTTTGTCAAATGCTTTCTCAGCATCTAATGAAATGACCATGTGTTTTTTTTCTTTGAGATTGTTTATGTAGTGGATTACATTGATGGACTTCCTTATATTGAACCATCTCTGCATCCCTGGGATGAAGCCTACATGATCAAGGGGAATGATCATTTTGATGTGTTCTTGGATTCGGTTGGCAAGAATTTTATTGAGTATTTTTTCATCAATGTTCATAAGAGGAATTGGCCTGAGATTCTCTTTCTTTGTTAGATCTTTGTGTGATTTTGGTATTAGTGTAACTGTGGCTTCATAGAACGAGTTGGGTAGTGTTCCTTCGGTTTCTATTTTGTGGAATAGTTTGAAGAGTGTTAGTGTTAGGTCTTCTTTGAAGGTCTGATAGAATTCTGCACTAAAACCATCTGGACCTGTGCTTTTTTGATTGAGCATATTTTGATTTTTCATTACATGTCAGCGGTTACAAGTTCAGTCACAATTTATATATATATATATAATATATATATATATATTATATATATATATAATGTAGGTGGAGAAACTGATGGAGAGAAAGTCATATACTTATGTATGGTATTCATTAAACTTCTGTTTTGAATATAGATCTTCAAATACTTTGTTATCAGTCATAAAGATATGCATGTGGAATTCTTCCTGTTTCGAATATGTTCTTGCACAGAAAGAGCCATGGAGTAAATGCATAATTCCTAACATAAGACATACAGTTTGAAATGAGATAAATAAAATTTATCTTTCTTATGCTGCATTATTTGACACTGTATGTATTAGCATTTAAGTTGTAATAAAATTCACACTTGAGAATGAAGAATATTTAGGTTAATGATACTAAAATTAAAAAAAATTGCTCATTGATGGATTTACCTCTTATTTTAGAAATTGTAGGTTCTAAAAAACAGATCAATAGCATAAATGTAGTATTTCTAAGCTGTCCACTCTCTAACTAAATGTAGAAAGTAGCATTAAACATTAGGCTCTGTCAAAATAAGGGTCTGACTACTGTAGTTTAAAGTTCTTTCATCTTCAGCAAGCAAAATTTAGTACAAATTCTGCAGCATTTTTGATCCTGTACATTTAATGCAAGTGCTCTTTATTCATGTCTTGATTAATTTTGTGGTTTACGTTTCCATGGATATGAGTCTTTATAAAACATTAAATGCTAGCTTCTTAGTTTGTGATACCTATGCAAGTATTTTAAATGAAAATACTAATTGTGCTGCTGAGTGTAGAAATAAATATTATTAATTCCTCACCTATTGCTATGTCCAGATATCAGTAATTTTTTCTGTTGATCCACAGCCTCCATTGAATAAGATAATTGTGCTCAGTCTTTAATGTATGCACTGCATTTATGCTTCAGACAGACCTATTTGGTTGTTCATTTATACATATAACTGACCTAATAGGCTAGTACCTGCCAGATACCACTTCCTCAAATGAAAAATCTAATCCTTTGAAATCATGTATTCATGCTTTTAACTTCATGTACAACTGTATTTACTTCTAATTCTTCCTCATGTCAGCTTTGAAAATACTGAAAAGTCTTAACTGTGTCTGAGTGGAGCCTTTCATTGTCTTAATATGTGTTCTACTAACTTGTGCATTTTCTTTCTAAATGCTTTCAAATAATCTTCTTTTTTCCAACTTGTTTTCAGCTTGTTGGAGGTAGGAGACAGGTCAACTGTTTGCTTTGTTTCCCTTATAATACCTACTAGTGTTTTGTAAGGCCGTATTTTTAAGTAACTTTTTTAGTTCAGATGTCTAGCACATGCACATGGTTTTAATTTTTAAATGATATGTATTTATTTATTTACTGATTTTTGTGTGACAGTATATATAAACACACTTGGGTATACTGATTTGCACATTTGTATTGCATGTATGTATACAACTTGTAGAAGTTGTCTGTCTTCTACCCCATGCATTTCTGGGTTCAAATTTCAGATAAAAGGCTTAGCTACAAACAGCTATATCTGCTGCATGATCTCACTGGCCCATGAATGTCTTTTAAATTATCTTACAAAGTATAAAACTAGATAAATGAAAAAGTTGAGGTTTATGATCTCATTAAAACTTATACAAATGTTATGTATTTACTGTAGAACATGGAGAAACATTGAAATATCCCTCTTTCTCATTCCTTTATTTGTAACTATTAGTAATGGGAAAAGTCTCATAATGATTGAGCTTTTTTTTAATTCAAGGAGTTGTTTAGATATCTATTTAATATGTCCTTCATTAAAAATATATCTATTGATTTTTTTCAAGTATGGTTTATGCAAGGTTTGCTTTCTTCATCAGTATTTTAAATTCTGAGGAAGAAATAAAGCAGACATAAAAATGAACTTTTCTCAGAAGAAAAACATTTAAAATGTTGATAAACAACTACTGCTATGCTAATTCAAAACTCTAAACCATTAATGAGTATTAATCTTTATGTTGTCACTCTAGACGTGAATTTTTTCATTTATTAATCATTTTGTTTATATTTCATATATTCTCCATGAACTCCTACCCTATCTCCCTCCTGTTTGCCTCTAAGAGGCTCCCGTCAGCAAGCACATCTTGGCATCAGCAATAGTAACTGGGTTTTGTGTCTGTTGATGGAATGGGTCCCCAGGTGGGGCAGTCTCTGGATCACTTTCCTTCAATCTCTGCTCCACTTTTGTCCTTGCATTTCCTTGATGACATTAGCTGAAATACACAACAGTAGCAAGATAGAACATAAGAAACCAGCTCCAGTAGAAAGGCACAGCCCCCAGTGGAGAGATAGGGTCATCCACCTCTCTCTTTTTTTTCTATATTCTTTATTTACATTCCAAATGATTTCAAAGTTTTTAACCCAGAATTTTCCATGTTTAAAGAAAAGGCAGGGACAGTAGGTGAAATTTAATCATGTATCTGTATGTTACTTACTCATTTTCACATTGGCTTAATTCCATGTATTTAAGCATTAACTGCATGTACATCTAAACTTCCTTATATGTTTAAAAGTTTTATTCCTTTTCTTTGTTCTCTCTTTAAAAATTATGGTAATTCATTATAGATAAATGTCTATCTGCTTCACTGCTACGTGTCCTACCTGGGGGATTTAAAAAATAGGTATGAATAATTTGAGTACAAACTTCAATTTATTTAATTCTTCTTTCAGCAAATGGTGTTGATAAAGCAGAAATAAAACTGAACTTTTTAAATAAGTGAGACCATTTTGATTTTGTGAGAGATATTAATTGTTGGATTTTTTAAAGTATATTCTTTTTTCTTATTGTTTTAATTCATTTATTGGGGTAGTCCATTTTCAAGTTGTTAATTATGAAATAGAGCAAAATCAATTATTGTCTGTCTTTCACTATGTTCCCCCTTTCGTTTTCATTTTGATGTTTTTTAAAAGTCACCAAAAATCTAGATTAAGCATGTTAGAACGTGATGTCTTAATCGAAAATGATTTAGTGTGATGAAATTAGCTTAGTCCTTCAGCATGCAGTCAAGGTAACACTGTAATATCGTTTCTTTCTCATTCTGCCTTTCAAGTACAAATTATGTACCTTTGCTGTCTTTCCCTTTCTCCTTTTTTCCTGCATTTATCCTTATGTCTTTCACCTTTTTACCGTTGTTCATTTGTCCACAAGACTGTCCTTCAAAGAAAATTGCAACCTATATTTGAAGAACCTAAGTCTTTATACTTAATTTTTTTTCTAGTTTATAAAAATCCTAGGACGAGAAGTAAAAACATTTCCCCAACCCCAAATATTTACTTTTGTATTCACTTTCCATTTAAGTAAATTATGATTTGAATTCATATCAAATACCTTGTATCAATTAGAGGACAATAGTTCATAAATAGGAACTTGAAATTATTCCTTCATAGTTCTCCATAATTTCATTTAAGAAGTACGTAATATGTTGCTTAGTATTTGTTTCATTAATTCATAATTTTTCAGTGTCTAAGAGGTGTTTGGTTTTCTTTGGCTGAATAAACTATGACTCCTCACATGGAAAGGTTTATAATCTAGTTGTAATCATGAATTTACCACTCCTGCCCATGCCTTATGCAAATAGTCAGGATTATTTAGCTCAAGAAATTTTAGGAGAAGCATTCTCAAATAATCATGGTTCTGAAACACTTAGTTCTAGAGGTTTACATTGTCAACCATAAGAAAAATAATATACCTTAGTATTTATTGAAAATTTTTACTGTACAAATATTGTTATATATTATCTGTCATTCAGTCTTCTGTACTTTCTGAAGTACATAATATTTTGAAGGGTAATTAGGGAAAACATTTCAATAGTTGAAGCTCCAGATGGTCAAGTGAATCCCCTAAGATCTAATAGAAAGACAGAACTGGGTATTGAGCCTGCTAAGTTTGATTCTGTATGCCTTTTCTGCATATAAATTCCATGCAATAAACCATTTTGTAAACTGTAATGGAAGTGAAAATATAAATAATGTTAAATGACTCAGTACCTCCCCTTGAGGTGACGATTGTAATAAATAGTTGGATCGGGAAATGATATGTGCTAATTTAGTGATACTTAAGAATCCTCTGAGAGTAGTTCCATAAGTAAGAAAATCACCAGAATTAATACAAAAGATGGGTTTAAATGTTGTTTTGGGAATCCTTATATAATTTTCAGGGAATAATTAGCTGTTTTGAGGCTCAGGACACTAAGCTGAATTTAATAATAAGTGCCTTATAAGTCTATTATTAATACTAAATTAGAAAAACCACAGATTGCCGAATGGCTGAGTAGGAGTTGAAGTGTCAAGAAGGCATAGGCAGGCGTGGTAGATTCAATTCCTTTAAATAATATCAAAGACTTTTTCTGCAGGAATTTGGAACTTTTGTCAAGACAGCTTTTTGATTGTAGTGACTGGATAAAAAAAATACCATACAAATCTGTATGTTCTTCTCAAGTTAAAAAAATAGTGACAAGGGTTGGAAACATGTCTCATTTGTTAAAAGGACATGATACTTAGCTTTCCTTCTTGCACACAGGCTTGCTGTCAACTATTACTCCATTTCCATGTGACATTATGATCTCTTCTGGCCTCTATGGGCACTCCCCCATAAGTATATACATACACATAGATACATATCTATGCCCATTTATACATATATATGTATCTCATTCACATATATACATACACACATGTGTATTTATATACACACATGTGTATAGATGGATTAAACTCACAGTTTTGTAAGGATTAGTGTGCATTCCTCACATATAATTCCTGATGTTCATGCAATATATCAGAGAAGTAAACGTTGAGGTATGAGTCAAAATTTCACTGTATTATTGGATGATGTTCTCAGGTAGATACCTCTGCAAGACACCACCAGGAATTTGTTAACAAAGTTGCTGTAAGTTTAGTATTGCCTTTGAATATAATCTGGACATCATTTACAGAAAAAAAAATAGAGGGACCCTTTGACTAAACACAGATGAAATCAAGGAGACTGGAGAAATAACTCCCCTACCTCTCTCTTTTCTTCATGTGTTCATTGAGCAGAAAATAAGCATGGAGAAAAGGGGGTGGACAGCTGCTTTGCTCTTGCTTGTCAGTTTTCAGTTGGAGAGAAATGCACAGAGAGAATACCAGAAGAGGCTCATGGTCCCTGTCTGCTGTCACTTAATTGTTGTAATGTTTGCCTTTGGTAGGTATTTTGTCACCTCCCTTGCTATCCCTTATCACTTTCTGTGCTTGTCAATATGCCTTCTCTACCTCAATAGTTGGGGCCCAAGTGCTAGTGTTAAAGAAATTAGAGCCTGTAACATCTTCGTCTCTTAGTTACTGAATTAGCTTGAATTCTTGGAGCTTCCCAGCATCAGCAGGCCAACAAATTTAGTAGCACTAGCTTGTCTTGCACTTCTGCAATTCATTCCCTGTAAGTCAATTTTAATTAGCCATACCACTGTGTTAGGAAAGTAAGAATAGTTAGGAAATGATAAGTGACATTATGAAAGAACTGTTTTCTTCTTTTTTTAATACGTTTTTTCTGGGCACATCAACCCGTACAGTGTATGGGACTGTCATCAGTACCCAACAATCCTTGTCTTTGCCTGATCTGTCTACTGCTATTACCAGTTTGTAAGATCCTAATACCTTAGTCCTTGGTGAAAACAATCACTGAACATAATCAGATATACAGTAATAATTTTATGAAGGATCAATGGCAAATGTCAAAGGATTAAACAGATGGTGATGATCAGTTTTTAAGGTTAAGTAATAACTGAGAAAGAATGGATAAAAACTCAGTTTCTGTCAAGTGGTCTGTGAATCGGTTGATGCAGTTAAAATGAAGGAATTTTTTCTTGACTTTGCTCCTTAGAGTGACTTTATGTATTTATAACTGTTGTTACTATTGTCATTATTAATTTATTTATTCTAACAAATTATATGTCTACCTTTGTGTCCTACTTCTGGCATTACTTTTGCTGTGAACTTGTCATTGCTTTTATTTCTGCTCACACTTTTTCTCTATTCTTTTTCATGAAACATCATGTTTTAACCTTCTTTATCCTAATCCCTTCATAAATTCTGAGCATCCACCTTTATAACTCCATGAAGCAGATCAATTCCTCAGCTTCTACTCTCTGAGACCCGAGTACAGACAGAAATTTCTCAGTTAAAATCTCCTTGCAACAGACCATCACCCTTTTTTTTTTTCAGGACAGCAAAGATTCTCAAGATCTAGTGTCAGACATGAAGATAGTAAACTTTAGAATTACAAGCACTGGTATTATGAATAACACTGCCAGTTGCTAAACAGGTATTCTTTTCTAAGATGCTACCTTCTAAGTATCTGAATTCTTTCATCTGTAAAATCAGAAAATAATCATGATATTACTTCAAAAAAGTTGATGAATTTCTTCAAATAAATTATAGTTTTCATGAAAGGTAAAGATAAGGAAAATTTGAGAACAGTGACTTGGTCCAGTGTTATATAATTTTGGATGTCATTCTAATTGTTATTTGAGTTTATTGGTATATAAAGTTGAAGCAGAAGTATGAATTAGAAATGTATCAAAGAAAATTATGACCTGTGCCCTAAGTATAAACTGATTGATTCTTGCATTCTGAATTTAGTTCTGAGGATATTATATTATTTTTTAATGTAGCCATACCATTTATGGTACAGTTTGAGGGGAATAGTAAGTACATGTATTTCCTAGTAAGGAGTTTCCATAGCATCTTTTACATATTTCTATGATAATTAGATTAATAAATACATTTCCCAGTGCCTCTTTCCTTGATAACTGGTAATTTTATTTGAAGTTCAGAGGAACTTAATAGAAGGGGAAACATTCATGAGTTTGAATGGAGTTGACCTGCCACACACTTTGTACTTCCGATGTTCTGCCACAGTGGTACACAACAGGACTAATACACAAATGAACTCACAGAGACTGTGACAGCACACCAGATACAAGACCTGCAGAGGCTAAAATAAAACACAAGGGGAAGTGCAAACAAGGCCTTTCATGGAGTATGATTGATTGACTCATCGCTACTCCCTTTGTCATTTGCTATCAGTTGCAAACATCCTCTTAGTCAGCTATGAGACTTTGTTTTAATTTTGTAGTTTGATGGTGCCTGAAAGAGATGAAATCTATTCTTCTGCAGATTAATATGATTGCCTAATCATACTTCAATATCATTTATGTTATAAGTCGTATAGGTATTTCATTAGAAAAATAATGAGGGACCAATATGATAGCTACTCAACAAATGTTTTAATTTTTTTGAATGCCTCCATTTATAATGGTAAAATTTAACTCAGTGAAAAGATCTTAAGTCTCAAACTACAACGTATCACTTTTTAAATTAATCTCTAGTATACAGGCATATGCTTTTCTAATCAAGTGTAACTTAAGGCTACTGGGAGACTCATCCCCAGAAACAATGTTCATTATGGAGATTGTCTGAGGAATCTTCATGACTCTGAATTTTGAACTGCAGGTGGCCCTCTTTATCTTTCAGCTTAGGTCTTATGTTAGGAACATTTGTTGGACTTATTTTCTGTCCATAGAAAAGTACTTAGGAAAATACTTTTACTCAGATTCTTAATTTTCCTACTAAAACTTCTGATTATCTTATTACTTGTTTATAGGCCTCATGGCTTTGTTTCCTCAAATGTGTAAGATTTTGAAAAATATTGCTTAATCAACATTTAGAATGCCTATGATGTCCTTCTGCTGTAGGATTTCCTAAGCCCAAACTGTAATTCTTGGTAATGCTTCTAAAAGATTATCCTAGTGGTTTGTGTTGACTAAATAAGGATAATAACATACAAATGATATCATTCATTTATCTTCCTCATTTTTGAATTCTATGTGATGTACATTTTTATGTATTTTTTATGTTCTTTTTCATTCTTTTTTTTTTTTGCATTTTATTTATTTACATTCCAAATGTTGCCCCCTTTCCTGGTCCTCTCTACAAAAGTTCTTTACCATATCTCCCCACCCCTTTGGCTCTGAAAATGTGCTCAACTACCTATCCCCTCACCCAACCCCATCACCCCATCCATAGTCCTTTCCTGGGTCATCAAGTCTCTACAGGATTAGGTGCATGCTCTCCCATTGAGGTCAGACAGGGCAGTCCTCTGCTACATTTGTACTGGGGACCATGGACCAGCGCATGTATATATTCTTATAGTACTGCTATTTTATCCCATGATTTATTTTTGGACACCTGTGGTAGTATGGGACTTTTAGGATTATCAAAATAAATTACCATGGATACCAACTGATAAAGCTTCAGGTATTGTGATTCAACTCTATTCTTTCTCAAACTAATTTTACATTAATTTCCTCGTTCTATTTATGTTAAGAATCATAAACTTTTTGGAAAATTATGGGCAGAGTTAAATTAGAGATAACATAGTGTTTAATGGCATTCAATGTCTTAGACTAAGAGATTCATCAAGTAATGAAATTATAACTCGAAAATAAAATATAACCCCAATTATTGATGTGTGCTTATAAATATTTTTGTAGTCCCACTATAACAGTCACAGATACAAACTGACCTTCAAAATGGCATACATAGCATTTTGGCAGCTGGAGAACTGTCTAGGAGAGACAGAGAGGAGGCCTCCTAGGGATTATTTGTATGTGCCTTTGTGTAAAGTTTTTGTCTAGAAAGTCACTGTGCAAACAGTAGCTATTTGATAGCACCTGCTTTTGTTATGGGAAACAAGAGTCTTTTATTCAGAGAGCATCAGTAGCCATTTCATTCATCATTGTACAATGCACTTACAAAAAGACAAACATTCCAATGACTCCAAAAGGTCCCAGAGCTTTCTACATCAGGGGCACATGTAAACATTAAATCTGCCTATGCTTCCTTTTACTTTACATGCAATCACATCTGACTTTTATTTGGAGGGGGAAAATAATTAATTCAGAACAATCATAGAAAAAGTCCAAAATTCACTTTTTAATTTAAAACCCTGCAATATGGGAAATGCTGTGACAATGTTATACATAAGCTTGCTCATTTGCATTAATATTACTTTAATCTTCTTAAGGTATTAGAAAAGTAATTGCATTATAGAAGTAATGATGTCAAAGTAGCTATAGAATACTTTTTAAAATGTGGGATTATTTTCAATGTTTCTATTGTTCTTGCATCTAAATGATTGGGGGGTGAGTAATTTTTTTCATGGTTAGTCATTTTCTTTCTTTTTTTTTTCTATATTTTTTTATATTCCCAATCATTTCCCCTTTCCTGGTTCCTCCCTCCCCGAAAGTCCCATAAGCCCCCTTCCCTCCCCCTGTTCCCCATTCAAATCCCTCTCGCTTCTCTGTCCTGGTATTCCCCTACATCCAGTCTTTCCAGGACCAGGGGTCTCTCCTTCCATCTTTTTGGAAATCTATTGATATGTGAATTGTGTCTTGGGTATTCTGAGATTCTGGGTTAATATCCCCTTATCAGTGACTGCATACCATGTGTGTTCTTTTGTGATTGGGTTACCTCACTAAGGATGATATTTTCCAGTTCTGACCATTTGTCTAGGAATTTCATGAATTCATTGTTTTTAATTGCAGAGTGGTATTCCATTGTGTAAATATACCACATCTTCTGAATCCATCTCTCCATTGAGGGACATCTAGATTCTTTGCAGTCATTTTCAATGTGATGACTTCTACTACCTTTGTTACTTCCTAGCTCTGTCACTGACTCTGACAGTTTCACCTATCAGTTTCCTTTTCTACTGACACCAGCTTCTCAATGGCCTGCCACACATTTTTGTTTCATTTTCACAGAGCTTGACCCAAGGCCACATGCATGCTAGGCAAGTGCTATTCCACTGAGTGCAACTCCCACCCCCACTCTTTGCTCCCTGTTACTTGTCTCTTCTTATTCTTAGACTTTAGACTGTGTGGCGCAAAGCCTTGTGAATAAATTGAAACTTTCATTATTTTTTTGTTGTTTTAATGGAACTTTCACCTATCAACTACTCTCATCATCCTGTAACCTTAATCCATTGCCCTAATGAATCACAGCTTAGTTATTTTATTTTAAACATTAATCTCTTGTGGACTCTTCATACACATAAGGCTATATGATTTTTGCCCACTTTTATAGATTCTTTACCAAAGAGTATGTTCTTTGGGTATATGTTTCATTATATATTCTATTATCTTTGTATTGCAATATATACTACCTGTGGATACTTATGCTTTCTCTTGTATATTGCTAATCATAGCTATTATGTAGAGTGTTTTGTCTATACTTACATCCCTAATTTTAAGCTATTTCCTTTTTTACATCTTTTATCTTGTTATGTTGCATTAGAAACGTGATAATGCAAGTATATGACAAGAATTATCCCAATGACAAATTCACCGAAAACATCATTTAGAAAGTATATCCTGAAACCCACTTTTTTTTTAGCTTGGTATTAGTTGAGGCATATATATATATATATATATATGCTGGACATTCAGTTTTGTACTTAATGCATAGTAGCAAGTGGTTTAGTATAGATTTATAATTAAAGTACTATAATACTTCTTTATTTAACAGAGTCATACGCCTACATTGGTTATTTCATGTTTCTCACAAATACTTCTGCTTTTGCATTTAGAACCCTCTAATAATTAACAGATTATTAACTGAACAGTGCTCTATTCAAAAAGCAGTACTGTAAATAATACACTATTGTACCATTACTGAACATATAGAAACCATTGTATCCTAGAGTTACCAGAGGATCCAGGATCTGTATTTTGAAAGTCTTAAACATACTGCGAGACAACTACTAATATTCTACACAATGCACTAAAATAACATTTCACAATGTGCTGTTAAATTTCTGTGAGGATATTTGTTCTTCATATCTACTTACATACCTATAAATGCCCCTAGATGTGATATTGAATCCATGTCAAGAAATTTAAGTCTGAGATTTTTATCTGTAAGATTGAATACAGTTAAAAATCACTTGATGTTTTATATATAAAAAAAGAAATCTGGACATTTGAAATGAACTAATTTACAAAGCAAGATAATGACATTGGACACCAGGAAGATGAGTTAGTTAGAATGCTAGTAAATATCTCTCTAAAGTTCATCTACATTACTTCTTCTAGTGTTCACCTTATGTTCTTCTTTGTTCTATTCCTATTTTTTCTATAATAACTAGTGTATTATAAGTTAAGTTTACCTAAATAGAAAACAAATTATTTAAAATGTCTGCTTAATTAAAACAAATAAATAGAGAATGTCTTATTGTAACAATGTCAAGTATAATTTCTTTAAGGATGTTTGGAAGCAAAGGGTTAAAAAATGAGTCATGGTTATAAGGATTGACTTCCCTTGTAGTCACATTGTCATGATTATGAGTGTATTTTTGTTTGTTTGCTTGCCTTTGAATATAGTACCTCTCTATGTAACCCTGAATGACTTGGAACTTACTATAAAAATTAGGCTGGCCTCAAACTCAAAGAAATGTATCTGTGTTTGTAGTTATAAGTAACATTTTTTATAAGTTGGTAGTGAATCAAAAAGTAACTTTCCAGCTCTTTACTCATTAATGTGATTATATTCATATCTTAATAATCCTAAATTAATGAATACATAATTGAATTTTAAAAGCCTACTATGAATGTATTTGTGTGTGTGTTTTAATTTTTTTCTTTTGAAGAAAACTCCATATATTTGTTATTTAAATCTTCTCAATAATCAGTAGGATAGGGAGCTCTGTCTTGTCTTAGAATGTAATATAATGACTATATGACTTCCTTGTTATTTGATAACTTCGTAGGTATTTCTACTTTGATTTATTGGATTATTATTATCATCATCATCATTATTTTATTTTAAAATATAGGTTGGTTATTGTTCTTGTGTTTATTCCTTTGTGATACTAATTTAGAATTTCAATTCAATAATGAAAAATATATTTGTAGTGATAAAAGTAAAAACACAAGAAAGTTCAGATAATTCCTGATAGTACTTTGTCATAGTTTACACACAAGATTTAACGTGATTAAAAAAGTGATTGATAAGTACTGTTAGAAATTTTTGTCATTTGCTTTTATTCTTATATATGTAGATGATTAATAATTTTAAATATATTCTGAGCACAAACAAGTGTAATATAGATTAGGCTTAAAAACAGTGTATATGGTAGAGACAGGCTTTTGTTCATGTTGTTAGCCTAAACTTCCAAAAGTTAGGAATGTGAAAATCAGTGTGGAATTGTCAAGTCTGCCAAATAAATATCTTACCTTGAGATTGTATAGAACTGATTCTGAATGAAAAGTCAAAACTTCATCCTCCAGCCATGTTCTTTCATTAGACTGAACTAGAAAAAAAAAATCAAACTACCGTGTAATGATTTAAAAATTAATACACACTCAAGACCTTTATACCACCATTCTACTTTAACATAACCTTTTTCTGTTATGTAAAAAACAAAACAAAACAAAAAAAAATGCCAACCAAACAACCAAAACTAGATTTAGACCATTATACTTCAAGCAGAAATATATTATAATTGTATTCTTCTTCAAACTTTCTGCAACTTAAACTTTAAAAAGTGTGTGTGTGTGTGTGTGTGTGTGTGTGTGTGTGTGTGTGTGTGTGTGTGTATTGGATGCAGTAATCTAGGAAAAGTCTCTATATAACGGTGGACATGATATTTTTCTAGACAGTGTTGGTCTCAGAGGTCCCCATTAAAAAGAATAAAGATTGCTACTTCTCAAACCTTGTCAAATACTGGGTATATTACCTGCATGCACAATAGAGGCATTGAGGATACCAGTCTACCTTTGTGATAACCTTGTTTATACACTTACAGAACATATTGACTGCTGTATGCATTATTTCAGTGCTACTAGAGCTTTGCTGGTACGCCTTTGTAAGAAATACACAGAGGAAAAAGTCATAGGCCTTGGATTCTGAAATGTCTAATTCAGTCACAGTGATACAGTGTTCAAATGAACTATAGTAGATTTAATGAGCAATCTAGGACAGAGACACATGTACTGGACACACCAGGGAAGAAGATTACATGTACAGGGACTAATTAGCATGAAATATGAATACATTCATATAAGTCGTCTTGATCTATGGGAGTCTTTCATTATTGGGAATGACTTTTGCATGAAGTTAATGAAGAGAAATTCAAGCTGTATAAAGAATTTTAAAATAGTATTTTTAACTATTTGAATCTGTAAAGCCTCAATATCTACATTTAAAAAAGAAGTTGTAGATTATAAAATAGGATGATCAAACTAATATTGTCCCATTTCCTACAACTGAAATATATTAAGATAGGGAATACAAACTGTCCTTCAGATAACTAGTCAACTAATTAACAAGGATTTTGACCTTTGTCTCTTATTAGGTAAACATTAAATATTAAGTATTGTCTTATGTCTTATATAAGGAAACATGGGAATAATGTATGTATTCAATGTCAGAAGCACAGTTCTTAATTTTAGCTGTTTGAGAATTGTATATATCTTAAGCAAAGACACTTGTATGTGGAATGATATTTCAAATTGATTTACCACTGAAATTTTTTAAATTCAAAGTTATGCTATTATTATAATACTTTGTAATAGTAATAATGAATATTAGGTATTTAGGGATAATTCTTTTCCCATTCATTTTGTGTTTAAAACTTTACATGGAGATTTTGAAATGTAAAAGTTATATATTATAAGTCTATTTTTAATTGGATATTTTATTTGTTTACATTTCAAATGTTATCCCCTTTCCTGGTTTTCCCTCTGCATACCCCCTATCCTATCTGCTCCCTTACCCTGCTTCTGTGAGGGTGTTCCCCCACACTCCCATTCCCACCCCATCTCTCTAGCATTCCTCTACACTGAGGCATCAAGCCTTTACAAGACAAAGGCCTCCCCTCCCATTGATAACCAACAAGACCATCCTCTGCTTCATATGTGGCTGGAGCCATGGGTCCTTCCATGTGTACTCTATGATTGATGGTTTACTCCCTGGGAGCTCTGTTGTGTCTGGTTGGTTGACATTGTTGTTCTTCCTATGGGTTGCAAACCCCTTCATATCTTACATTCCTTCTCATAGCTCCTCAATTGGGGTCCCCATGCGCAGTAAGAGGGTTGGCTGTGAGCATCAGCATAAATCTTAATCAGTATATTTTTGGAATTGTGATTGTCCCATGCTTCTCCTTTTATGTTAAAATAATGAATGATAATATATCATTTTTTATTTTTCTTCAGTAGTATTTTTCTTGTAATTTGTTTCTACCAACATTTTATAAACTGTAAAACAAACTAGTATTAAAGAGAAATTGAGAGATTTTCAAATGTAAAGTTAGAGTGACAACAACAAATGAAATCTTTTCATAGAGTGGCATGTGACTGTGCAGTCTAGCAGTAAACTAGACTGGACATGGTATATGAACTAAAGACTTATACACATGAAAATGTAATGTGGAGTGGTGAGTTATTTGAGATGTTAATATAAATAAAATGCAGCATCCATGAGAATCAAGTTATAAATGCTCAACTTTCAATATGTCCTATTTCTTTTTTTTATTAGATATATTCTTTATTTATATTTCAAATGATTTCCCCTTTCCTGGTTTCCCCCTCCCCTAAAGTCCCATAAGCCCGCTCTCTTCCCTCTGTTCCCTAATCAACCCCCTCCTGCTTCCTTGTAGACAACTCAGAAAGTATGAAACTATTCATTTCACTATTCTTGTACCTTTTGAGAGTTGGTGATCCAAAAGCTAAGTCAGAGTTGGACCTGTTCTTTGTGTGCATATTCTGAACTTGACTCCTCCCGTTTCCCCTTTCAAATTTCTAAACTCTTTTTTATGAGTATTGTGACATCAGCCTATGGAATTCATCTATTCAAGTGAAGTATATACAGTATATACAGAAAAGTAACTGGCCACATGGGATTTGATAACCTATAATGAGGACTGTTCCTGGGCAAAATGCATTCTCCCTCATTTACCAGTTACTTACTACTTGTTGCTCTTCATCTAATGGTGAGACCTAGTAAAGTTCCCCAATCCACATTGTTATGATGAATGGTGTGTTTATTATTCAGTCCTTATTTAGCCAATCATGTTATTGAGAGTTCATGAGTTCAGTTTTCCTTTCTTGTGTAGAATCATTATGTGACAGTGGCCATCATGATCTGGCTCTTAAAGTACCCCCTCCCCTGGAATTTTACCTGAGACTTAGGTGTTAAGGTTATGTTATAGGTGTGTAAATTGGAAATGAATACACTACAGTCACATATCCTCCACATTTTTTTCCATTAGAGTTCTCTATAATAACCTCTGTCTGATGCACAATGAAGCTTCTTTTATGGGGGTTGAGAGCTTTACACTGGGGGTATAAGAATAAGTATTTAGAATACAGTTGCTTGCTATATTGATTTTGGAAAATAGCAATACTAGGTTCTCCTTTAGGGTCAATGATCTCTCCAACCACGACTAACTTGTAGGTTTACAGTACCAAGTTTGAGTTCTCTCCTTCTGATCAGGTCTTAAGTCCAAAAAAACATCTGTTGGTTACTTCCAAGATATAAGTTCCAGTTTTGAAATGTTGGAGATATCTTGCCAGGCCAATGATTGCTATAGTTCTATTTTGTACATTTTAGTTACAAATGATATTTTCTTATATATCTAAGGTTTTCTTATATGTTTATATTAAAGCCCTTACTAACTAAGATATTGTTTACTAATTTGCTTTTAATGTATTTTAAGATGAACCATTGCTTTTGTTGAGATAGTAATGGTTGTTTTTATATTGAATTGATGGAACTATACAAACAAGGATCACTTTTCACAACTGACAAGTTATACTTTAGATACATTAGCAATTGAGTGGCATATAATAACTGTAATATAGACATGCTCAAGAGAAATTATCCAGGTTGTACTATTCATTTTCCCTGGCTTCCATTCAAATGGAGTTGGATGTGTTATTTTCATACTATCCTTTTTGAATCTCCATCTGTGACAGTCCCTTGGCAGAATTTCAATCTACTCCTAACTTTTATCTTTCTGGTTGGTTTTGAGCCAGTTTTCTATTCTTTGGGGTGGAGGTCCCTATTAATGCACATTTAGTACTGTGGGGCCCTTGTGATTATAGAGATACCAGATACTATGGCAGACAATCAAATTAATGGTTTCATAGTTGGGTCTTAAAACTGAAGCATATGAAATTGTAAGTGGCCCTTAAAGTTCATGGTCTTAAAATTCTCACTGATTACATGAATGAGATGTAGACACATTGTTTTTCCTTACATTCTCATGCACACAGCCTTTTCTGAGGAATAGAGACCTTGGTGATTCCCTGGTAAACATAATACACTAGAGAGCTTTAGTAATAGAGATAAAACATGTGTTTTTTCTATTTTTATTAATTTATTCTATTATATATTCTAGTTTCGCCTCCCTCCTGTCTTCCCAGTTTCTATCCCCTAACTCTTCCTTCCAGATCCACTCCTCCTCCATTTCCCTTCAGAAAAGGGCAAGCCTCCCTGTGATATCAATCAAATGTGGCATACATAACAAGTTACAATAAGTTTAGGCATCTCTTCCTCATATAAAGACTGGAGGATGCAACGAGGTCAGAGGAAAAGGGTCCCAAAAGCAAAAGTCAGAGACAACCTCTGATACGAAATTCCTAGGCAAATGGTCAGAACTTGAAAATATCATCTTTATTGAGGTAATCCAATCACAAAAGAATGCACATGGTATGCAGTCACTGATAAGGGGATATTTTTTTTCTTTATTTTCTTTATTTTTTTTTTCTAAGTTTTTTTTTATTTACATTCCAAATCATTTCCCCTTTCCAGTTTCCTCCCTCCCCGAAAGTCCCATAAGCCCCCTTCCCTCCCTCTTTTCTCCATTCAACCCCCTCTGGCTTCCCTGTCCTGGCGTTCCTCTACATCCAGTCTTTCCAGGACCAGAGGTCTCTCCTTCCATCTTCTTAGAAATATATTGATATGCGAATTGTGTCTAGGGTATTCTGAGATTCTGGGTTAATATCCCTTTACCAGTGACTGCATACCATGTGTGTTCTTTTGTGATTGGGTTACCTCACTAAGGATGATATTTTCAAGTTCTGACCATTTGCCTAGGAATTTCGTGAATTCATTGTTTTTAATTGCAGAGTAGTATTCCATTGTGTAAATATACCACATCTTCTGAATCCATTCCTCCATTGAGGGACATCTGGGTACTTTCCAGCTTCTGGTTATTATAAATAAGGCTGCTATGAACATAGTGGAGCATGTGTCCTTACTGCATGCAGGTAAAGCCTCTGGGTATATGCCCAGGAGTGGTATAGCTGGATCCTCTGGGAGTGTCATGCCCAGTTTTCTGAGGAACCACCAGACTGCTTTCCAGAGTGGTTGTACCAGCTTGCAATTCCACCAGCAGTGGAGGAGTGTTCCTCTTTCTCCACATCCTCGCCAACAACTGCTGTCTCCTGTGTTTTTGATCTTAGCCATTCTGACTGGTGTGAGATGGAATCTCAAGGTTGTTTTGATTTGCATTTCCCTAATGACTAAGGATTATGAACATCTCTTTAGGTGCTTCTCAGCCATTAGATATTCTTCAGGTGAGAACTCTTTGTTTAGCTCTGTACCCCATTTTTTAATAGGGTTACTTGGCTCTCTGGAGTTTAACTTCTGGAGTTCTTTGTATATATTGGATATTAGCCCTCTGTCGGATGTAGGGTTGGTAAAGATCATTTCCCAGTTAGTTGGTTGCTGCTTTGTCTTTTTGACAGTGTCTTTTGCCTTGCAAAAACTTTGTAATTTAATGAGGTCCCATTTGTCTATTCTTTATCTTAGAGCATAAGCTATTGGAGTTCTGTTCAGGAAATTCTCCCCTGTGCCCATATGTTCAAGGTTCTTCCCTAGTTTCCCTTCTATTAGTTTCAGTGTGTCTGGTTTTATGTGGAGATCCTTGATCCACTTGGAATTGAGCTTAGTGCAAGGAGGTAAGAATGGGTCAATTTGCATTCTTCTGCATGTTGACCTCCAGTTGAGCCAGCACCATTTGTTGAAAAGGCTATCTTTTTTCCCACTGGATGGTTTTAGCTCCTTTGTCAAAGATCAAGTGACCATAGGAGTGTGGATTCATTTCTGGGTCTTCAATTCTGTTCCATTGATCTACATGCCTGTCACTGTACCAATACCATGCGGTTTTTAACACTATTGCTCTGTAGTACAGCTTGAGGTCCAGGATACTGATTCGCCCAGAGGTTCTTTTACTCTTGAAAATAGTTTTAGCTATTCTGGGTTTTCTGTTATTCCAGATGAATTTTTGAATTGCTCTTTCTAACTCTATGAAGAAAGACTGGATGTAGGGGAATGCGAAGACAGAGAAGTGAAAGGAGGTTGAATGGGGAAACGAGGGAGGGAAGGGGGCTTATGGGACTTTCGGGGAGGGAGGAAATGGGAAAGGGGAAATGATTTTGAAT
This sequence comes from Tokudaia tokunoshimensis, assembly GCA_036184795.1. NCBI lineage: Eukaryota > Metazoa > Chordata > Mammalia > Rodentia > Muridae > Tokudaia > Tokudaia tokunoshimensis. The sequence continues at coordinate 82,759,932 of BTHU01000023.1, forward strand.
GTAAATAAAAAAACTTAGAAAATAAAAAAAAAAGGAGTCCAAGAAAAACACCAAGTTACTCAATGTAGCACAATGTAGCCTAAGTTAGACCCATGCAGACTCCGTGATTGTTAGTTTCATCTCAGTGAACCTCTGTGAGAGTCTAGGTTTGTTGATTCTGTGGGTTTTCTTATAGTGTCATTGACCCTTCAAACATATAATGCTGTGTTGAATTATTTAGTTGTGAATTTTTTTACCATTATTAAATTGTAAGGATGATACTTTGCAAATTAAAATTGTGTGTGTGCGTGTGTGTGTATGTGTATATGTGTGTGTTTGTGTGTGTGTGTGTGTGTGTGTGTGTGTGTGAGCTCAAACACATATGCACACATGTACTCATGCATGGTCATTTTGGAATTTCTAGACTCTTATTCAGACTGAGGCATTGTTATTGAAACCATTTATTAAAAGCATTTACATTTTTGTTTTTGTTTTTGTTTTTTTATTTTATTTTTTAATTTACATTCCAAATCACTTCCCCTTTCCCCTTTACTCCCTCCCCAAAAGTCCCATAAGCCCCCTTCCCTCCCTCTTTTCTCCATTCAACCCCCTCTCGTTACTCTGTCCTGGTGTTCCCCTACATCCAGTCTTTCCAGGACCAGGGGTCTCTCCTACCATCTTTCTAGAAATCTATTGATATGCGGATTGTGTCTAGGGTATTCCGAGATTCTGGGTCAATATCCCCTTATCAGTGACTGCATACCATGTGTGTTCTTTTGTGATTGGGTTACCTCACTAAGGATGATATTTTCAAGATCTGACCATTTGCCTAGGAATTTCGTGAATTCATTGTTTTTAATTGCAGAGTAGTATTCCATTGTGTAGATATACCACATCTTCTGAATCCATTCCTCCATTGTGGGACATCTGGGTTCTTTCCAGCTTCTGGCTATTATAACTAAGGCTGCTATGAACATAGTGGAGCATGTGTCCTTATTGCATGCAGGTAAATTCTCTGGGTATATGCCCAGGAGTGGTATAGCCAGATCCTCCGGGAGTGTCATGCCCTGTTTTCTGAGGAACCTCCAGACTGCTTTCCAGAGTGGTTGTACCAGCTTGCAATTCCACCAGCAGTGGAGGAGTGTTCCTCTTTTTCCACATCCTCGCCAACACCTGCTGTCTCCTGTGTTTTTGATCTTAGCCATCCTGACTGGTGTGAGATGGAATCTCAGGGTTGTTTTGATTTGCATTTCCCTAATGACTAAGGATGATGAACATCTCTTTAGGTGCTTCTCAGCCATTAGATATTCTTCAGGTGAGAACTCTTTGTGTAGCTCTGTACCCCATTTTTTAATAGGGTTACTTGCCTCTCTGGAGTTTAACTTCTTGAGTTCTTTGTATATCTTGGATATTAGCCCTCTGTCGGATGTAAGGTTGGTAAAGATCATTTCCCAGTTAGTTGGTTGCCGCTTTGTCTTTTTGACAGTGTCTTTTGCCTTGCAAAAACTTTGTAATTTAATGAGGTCCCATTTGTCTATTCTTGATCTTAGAGCATAAGCTATTGGAGTTCTGTTCAGGAAATTCTCCCCTGTGCCCATATGTTCAAGGTTCTTCCCTAGTTTCCCTTCTATTAGTTTCAGTGTGTCTGGTTTTATGTGGAGATCTTTGATCCACTTAGAATTGAGCTTAGTGCAAGGAGACAAGGATGGGTCAATTTGCATTCTTCTGCATGTTGACCTCCAGCTGAGCCAGCACCATTTGTTGAAAAGGCTATCTTTTTTCCACTGAATGGTTTTAGCTCCTTTGTCAAAGATCAAGTGACCATAGGAGTGTGGATTCATTTCTGGGTCTTCAATTCTGTTCCATTGATCTACATGTCTGTTACTGTACCAATACCATGCAGTTTTTAACACTATTGCTCTGTAGTACAGCTTGAGGTCCGGGATACTGATTCCCCCAGAGGTTCTTTTACTCTTGAGAATAGTTTTAGCTATTCTGGGTTTTCTGTTTTTCCAGATGAATTTTTGAATTGCTCTTTCTAACTCTATGAAGAATTGAGTTGGGATTTTGATGGGGATTGCATTGAATCTGTGTATTACTTTTGGTAAGATGCTCATTTTTACTATATTATCCTGCCAATCCATGAGCATGGCAGATTTTTCCATCTTCTGAGGTCTTCTTCAATTTCTTTCTTCAGAGACTTGAAGTTCTTGTCATACAGATCTTTCACTTGTTTGGTTAGAGGCACACCAAGATACTTAATATGGTTTGTGGCTATTGTGTAGGGTATTATTTCTCTTACTTCTTTCTCAGCCTGCTTATCCTTTGAGTATAGGAAGGCTTCTGACTTGCTTGAGTTGATTTTATATCCGGCCACTTATCTATGCTCCAAATGCAAGGGCACCCTCATTCGTAAAAGAAACTTTACTAAAACTCAAAGCACACATCGCACCGCACACAATAATAGTGGGTGACTTCAACACCCCGCTCTCTGAAATGGATCGTTCAGGAAAGCAGAAACTAAACAGGGACACAGTGAATCTAATTGAAGCCTTGGACCAAATGGAACTAACTGATATATATAGAACATTTCATCCTAGAGCTAAAGAATACACCTTCTTCTCAGCTCCTCATGGTACCTTCTCCAAAATTGACCATATAATTGGTCACAAATCAGACCTCAACAGATACAAGAAGATAGAAATAATCCCATGCCTCCTATCAGATCACTATGGAATAAGGGTGGTCTTCAATGGCAACAAAAACAAAAGAAAACCCACGTATACATGGAGGCTGAACAATGCTCTACTCAATGATAACTTGGTCAAGGTGGAAATAAAGAAAGAAATCAAAGACTTTTTGAAAGTTAATGAAAATGAAGGCACAGCATACCCTAATTTATGCACGCAATGAAAGCAGTGCTAAGAGGAAAATTCATAGCCCTGAGTGCCTCCAAAAAGAAACGGGAGACAGCATACACTAACAGCTTAATGGCACACCTGAAAGCCCTGGAACAAAACGAAGCAAATACACCAAAGAGGAGTAGAAGGCAGGAAATCATCAAACTCAGGGCTAAAATCAATCAAGTAGAAACAAATAAAACCATACAAAGAATCAACAAAACGAGGAGTTGGTTCTTTGAGAAAATCAACAAGATAGATAAGCCCTTAGCCAGACTAACCAGAAAGCACAGAGATAGTATCCAAATTAATAAAATCAGAAACGAAAAGGGAGAGAGAACAACAGAAATTGAGGAAATTCAAAAAATCATCAGATCCTACTACAAAAACCTGTATTCAACACAACTAGAAAATCTTGAGGAAATGGACAATTTCCTTGACAGATACCAAGTACCAAAATTAAATCAGGGTCAAATAGACCATCTAAACCGTCCTATAACCCCTGAAGAAATAGAAGTTGTCATTGGAAGTCTTCCAACCAAAAAAAGCACAGGTCCAGATGGTTTTAGTGCAGAATTCTATCAGACCTTCAAAGAAGACCTAACACCAATACTCTTCAAACTGTTCCACAAAATAGAAACAGAAGGAACACTACCCAACTCGTTCTATGAAGCCACAATTACACTAATACCAAAAGCACACAAAGATCCGACAAAGAAAGAGAATCTCAGGCCAATCTCTCTTATGAATATCGATGCAAAAATACTCAATAAAATTCTTGCCAACCGAATCCAAGAACACATCAAAACGATCATCCAACACGATCAAGTAGACTTCATCCCAGGGATGCAGGGATGGTTCAATATAAGGAAATCCATCAATGTAATCCACTAGATAAACAATCTCAAAGAAAAAAACCACATGGTCATCTCATTAGATGCTGAGAAAGCATTTGACAAAATTCAGCATCCTTTCATGCTAAAGGTCTTGGAAAGATCAGGAATTCAAGGCCCATATCTAAACATAGTAAAAGCAATTTACAGCAAACAGGTAGCCAGCATCAATCTAAATGGAGAGAAACTTGAAGCAATCCCACTAAAATCAGGGACTAGACAAGGCTGCCCTCTCTCTCCATATCTTTTCAATATAGTACTTGAAGTTCTAGCTAGAGCAATTAGACAACAAAAAGAGGTCAAAGGGATACAAATTGGAAAGGAAGAAGTCAAACTATCACTATTTGCAGACGATATGATAGTATACTTAAGCGACCCAAAGAACTCCACCAGAGAACTCCTACAGCTGATACATTTTTGTTAATATAAGTGAGATTAAAGAAAATGCTTTTCACAATTTATATAACTTAACAAATCATATATCAGTAAATTTTACTTGTTATATCACTTATCAACCCTACAACAGTTTTGTGTGACCGTCACTTTTGAGCTTGTTGAGTTGATGGCTAGAAATAATTTGAGCTTTCTGATGAAATATATAAATTCTCTTCTGACCAAACAGCACTGTAGTTCGTATAATCAGATGTCAGAACTCTGAGTAAGCAAGCCTCTTAGTATCTTAGTATCTTAGTATCTCTTAGTTATCTTGTCTATAGATGTGAAGTCTATGGGTGCATACCATATGTTTTAAATTCCATGTACATATCAGCTTTATTAGCCTATATTTTAAGTATTTTCAATTTAATATGTAGGTTGATATGTTTTATATATGTTGCTCTAGGCACATATGAACTGCTGCATTTTAACATTTTAAACAATAATGTCATTGGTGGGTTTATTTGACTCCTCATGTCTTCATTTGGTGATATTTTTTCATTTAAAATGTTAATAATGTTTTATTGTTACACTTTCATTGCTTTACAAACAATAATTTTGAGAATTTTTTAACCGATGCCACAGAAAATCTATCATTCAATTTTTAAATAGTTTTCATTTTTACAGGCCATCATGGTCATACAGAAAATATTCTGTGCTTCCAAGCTTCTCCTAGTCTTCTAAAGTACCTGGGCTTTGTTGCTGACATCTGAGTCAGGTTGCTCACAACCACTTATAACTGCTGTTCTGGGATTCTGGCGCAACTCTTCAGGCCTCTGAAAACACACCCACAACCCCTCTTACACATAAACACAATAAAACAAGAACTAATACTAACAATCTGTCACAGTGTAAATGTACTCTTCTTCTCCAGACCAGGGTTATATATTGACAGGGCTAAGTATTGAGTCCAGGGACTTAAACATGCTGTAGAAATGGGCTACTGAGCTATACAACAAAATCTCTCACATCGTTTGTAACATTTTGCATTAAAATGGTAGATTTGTTTTAGATTGCGAACAATGTTGAGAAATTATTAGTGTTTTTACTTCATTAGTTTATTTTATATATGTATGGCTTTTAAGAAATTCATATTGTCCTCTCTATTTGATACTACTTATAAATTATCTTATAATTGATGACATCTAGGCCTGTTTTGGCTCATTCATTCATTCATACATTCATATTCGTTTTCACACTTTTTTCATTGAGAACATCCCATGGTAAAACATTTCAAGAACAGATGATAAAGAGATTTGACAGTATATACATATACAATGCTAAAATGAAGGAAAGAGTGAGAAAAGATTTTATATGGGTGAATGATTTTTTGTCAGAATGAGGGTGTTTTTGCTTGTAAAGTGTTCACTTCAAATTAAATGTGACTGTCATGTTCCAATTACATTTGAGATACTTAATTGTAGAGAAGTGGGTTGCCGTTTTCCTTTATGTGATAAGGTTTTCCTTTTATAATCCCAGTTATAAATTGATAGTTATATTCTGAACATTGTTTTGCTCAGAAATAATTATTGTTGATTCTGAAAAGAATGTAAGATAATAGGAAATTTAGTTCACTTAAAAAATTTCTCATTGTCAAATTCCTCTAAAATATGTATTGACTAATGAGAAATGACTATAATATTTTAAGGTTTTTTTACACACCTCTAACATATTCTTTGTCTATTAATACAAATCATAATAAATTCCAGCATAAATTAACAGAAGTGGGTTTGTAATGGACAAATATATTGCTAAAGTAGGAATTCATGGCAGTTGATTAAAATAAAAATGAATATATTTCATATTACTATTTGTATATATGATAGACATGCGTTTGCTTATGCATTACAATATCATCACAAATATGCAAAATACAAAATTATTGTGTTAGTACGAAGTTAAATGTATCAACTAAATGTGAGGCACTTCCACATGCATATTTAGCTATAAAAAAGAGGGTCTATTATTCCATCAACACTGAAGAAATTGGATAATTTAATGCTAAGAAAAGCTTGTCAGATAGAGAAATCCAAATACCTTATGTTTTTACTAAAAAGCTAATCTTTAATAGAGAATAGAGAGTAGAATAGGTGTGTGATCCTAGAAGGGCTGTTTGTAGGGAAAGAAGAAGTTTTGTCAGTCTGTCCATTGGTTTAATATGAAGAATAATATCCAACATTCAACAACACAGTAGGAAATTTTTGCTTCATAGTAATTAATTGAATATATCAAAATAACTTATAGAGGTGTATATTAATCATTTTTTGTCCTATGTCATGTATTAAAACAATAGAACCTGACATTCATTTCTTAATATATGCCTACATTAAAATACCATGTCAAAGCGGCAACCAACTAACTGGGAAATGATCTTTACCAACCTTACATCCGACAGAGGGCTAATATCCAAGATATACAAAGAACTCAAGAAGTTAAACTCCAGAGAGGCAAGTAACCCTATTAAAAATGGGGTACAGAGCTACACAAAGTGTTCTCACCTGAAGAATATCTAATGGCTGAGAAGCACCTAAAGAGATGTTCATCATCCTTAGTCATTAGGGAAATGCAAATCAAAACAACCCTGAGATTCCATCTCACACCAGTCAGGATGGCTAAGATCAAAAACACAGGAGACAGCAGTTGTTGGCGAGGATGTGGAGAAAGAGGAACACTCCTCCACTGCTGGTGGAATTGCAGGCTGGTACAACCACTCTGGAAAGCAGTCTGGCGGCTCCTCAGAAAACTGGGCATGACACTTCCGGAGGATCCGGCTATACCACTCCTGGGCATATACCCAGAGACTTTACCCGCATGCAATAAGGACACATGCTCCACTATATTCATAGCAGCCTTATTTATAATAGCCAGAAGCTGGAAAGAACCCAGATGTCCCTCAACGGAGGAATGGATTCAGAAGATGTGGTATATTTACACAATGGAATACTACTCTGCAATTAAAAACAATGAATTCACGAAATTCCTAGGCAAATGGTCAGAACTTGAAAATATCATCCTTAGTGAGGTAACCCAATCACAAAAGATCACACATGGTATGAAGTCACTGATAAGGGGATATTGACCCAGAATCTCAGAATACCCTAGACACAATCAGCATATCAATAGATTTCTAAAAAGATGGAAGGAGAGACCCCTGGTCCTGGAAAGACTGGATGTAGGGGAACGCCAGGACAGAGTAATGAGAGGGGGTTGAATGGAGAAAAGAGGGAGGGAAGGGGGCTTATGGGACTTTCCGGGAGGGAGGAAACGGGAAAGGGGAAGTGATTTGGAATGTAAATTAAAAAAATAAAATAAAATAAAATTAAAAAAAAATACCATGTCATTGCTACATGGTAATGCCGTACTCTATTCCTTTTAAATGTGTAAATTCTATGACTAGCTAATTATCTGTCTGTCTGTCTGTCTGTCTGTCTGTCTGTCTGTCTGTCTGTCTGTCTTTTATTAACTTCATCTATTAGGTAAATAAAACTATGGAAAATGCCTTGAGTTTTAAAGAATCACAGTTTTTAAGTCTTAAATTTTAAAGTTGTATCCATCTGGCAATATATACAGTTTAAAATATATGGCAATTTCATTTACTTATTTAAATATTTGAAGATGTAAGTTTTTTTATTAACTTTTGGTCAGCTCCACACATGTATATAATACAGGCTGATTCTCTCGCCTTACTCTTTTCTTTTTCTGCTATCTGTATTGACCACACACTCACCACTTCCTTCCTTGGGGTTCATACATATGTCACTTGTTAAATTAAATGGGTCACAGAACCATTTATTTTTTTTGTAGAGTACAAGTTTGCGGAATGAAGTGAGTATTATCATTTAAAAAATTCTTTTGACCATGCCCAAGACACTGCATCACAGAAAAGTTTACAGATTCCTGCTGTTCACCTTAGTGTAATTAGTGTTATCTTAGCTGTTGATAGTTTCCCAGTGAATGCCATTTTGCCAGTGTGAGGGAGTTTCATCAGTTTTAGCTTGTCAATTTTAGGGTCCTTATGACGAATTTATTTTCCACAAAAAATTACAGTTCCTTTGATATGCTTGTTTTGCAGAGAAGTGCTGATGCCTTTGCTACTTAGCTCAGAGTGCTTTAGATACCCTGTATTAAAATAGAGCTTAGAGTTGGGAACAAAGCAGCACAAGTTTTATAAGTTTTCATGGATGTATTTTATGTTTTTATTTAAGATTGAGGGCTTGTACATTCTGACACACATGCATGTTTGTAAGCATATGTGTGAGTCAAATTGCAGAAACAAGAATTTTATATATAAATTAAAATAATAAATTGCTTCTTTTCTGGCTGACAGTTTTAATAGTACATTTCTGAAATTTAGTTGAAAGTGTAGTATTTATCTTTTTTAATATTTACAAAGTATAACAATACCACTAATACAATAGAGATATTTTTAAAAGGAAAAACATCTATCTTCTTGGCAGAAACTTCCTCTAATTTGCATTTAGAAAGCTCTAAATTAAAATGCTAAAAGGAAAGCAACCAATTCCTGCCACTGTTGCTGGTACTGTAAATAAGACTGGATTACTTGATATAATTTTAAATGAATACTCTTGGTATTGAGACATCATGTTCTCACATCATGCAATGGTAATTCACAGAATAATAGAAACGTTGTTGCTTTGGACATAGTTTCTACACTTTTTCTAGATCATCAAATTCAATTCTGTCATCTCTATACAGAAATAGATGGGTATATAGAAGTGTCACTGAATATTTTGCCTATACTAATGTTATTTTATTTGTGACCCATTGTAACTGAGTTTCAGTATACAACAGAAAATATATATTAATGCTTTCTCTTTAAAAATACTTGCTATAGAGTATGGAATTGTGATATTTCATTCAAAAATATGGAATATCCTTGAAAATTTTTACATTCAAATTCCTCACATGAGCAAGTAGGTTCTTAGCATGTTTTAAATTTCCTTTTATCATCTGTGTTTTTCATCTACTACATTTCTTTTTAACTTATGTATCTTTTTAGGCCTCAATCCCCAAATCACATAATGCACAAAAAAAGACATCCAGTCTCTTGAGGGTTAGGTGCATTATCTCTGACTGAACCCAGACCCGGAAGTCCTCTACTGTATGTGTGCTGGGGGCCCTCATATGAGCTGGTGTATGCTGCCTGTTTGGTGGTCCAGTGTTTGAGAGATCTCAGGGGTTCTAGATTAATTGAGACTGCTGGTCCTCCTACAGGGTCACCCTCCTCAGCTTCTTTCAGCTTTTCCCTAATTCAACCACGGGGGTCAGCAGCTTCTGTCTATTGATTGGGTGCAAATATCTGCATCTGACTCTTTCAGCTGCTTGATGGGTCTTCCAGAGGGCAGTCATGATAAGTCCCTTTTTTGTGATCATTGTTAGACAGATATCACAGTGAAACTACTAGGAAACTAATCTTAACGTGCAAGAATTAAAGAGGGTAAATTATAGACCATTGGCACATAAAATGTGTTTGTATGAATTCAATCTCTTCAATATTTTTCATGGAGAGGAAATTGAAGTATAGAGTAAAGACCCTGGAGCCTTTTACCAATTAGAGACAATAAAAGATGCAGAGAATAACTGTGGATTGCCTAAGCAAAAGCAATTTATCTCTAATGAATCCTTTACATATAAAGCTCAGAGAACATAGAAGAACACTGGGTAGAAAAGATGGTAAGAGCTGGAGGACCAGATTGCCACCTGCTACATAGGGAAAATACACATGTGAACTCTCAACACTGTGATTGCTTCACCAAGACTAGCATAATGACAACACCAATTGACATTCCAACACAGATGGAAAAATTCCACATGGTCCTACTCCTAGATGAAGTATGTGAAGTAGGATACCTGCTGAAAGAGGGAGAACCATTTTCCTCCCAGAATAAGCACTTACAAGTTTATGCAATCCCAGATGGTCATACTGGGACATATGTATATATAAGTAATGCTCAATAGGTTGTTTATACATGTGTGTGTACATACACCCATGGATGTCACACACACTTTTGTATATACACATGTAATAATAAATCAGAAGTCATAAATTTCAGATAGAAAGGACATATGGATGAGTTGTAGGAATGGAAGGAATGGTGACAGGAAAGGAAAGAAAATGATAAAGATCAAGTACAGAATATTAATTTAGCTATAGCTACAAAAATATAGGCAGTGTTGTCCTATAAAAGCAGAATAAAATGTTCCAGGAAAGTTGATTTGGCCTTATGAATAAAATACTACTGAATGATTAGGTGAGGATATGGCAAAGCATCCATGCTGTTGGCAAAATATTGAGATCGCTGATGATTTTAAGAAGATCAGAGTTGGATGGTTAGTAACTGTGAAATAAATTTTAGGTGAATTAAGGTATTATATTACGAAAAAATCAAAAATTAAATCAAGAACGGTTGGAGAGATTTTTGTCAATGTTCTGTAAAGTCAAAGGAAAGCATTAAGTTAGTTACTTAGTTCTTTTGTAAATAAAGACATAAGTCATTAAAATGGATAAATGGATTCAGGTGAATTATGCTGTCCTACATCAATTATTTCATAAGAAAAGTGTGAAAATTAAACAATTGACACCCAGTTACCATATAAATGAATGAATGATTAAACATCACTTAATATTTTTAAAAGTAAGGCAATGACAATGATTTCCACTGTATTTATCTAATTCAGGTATATTTAATGGTATATTTAATTTAGTGGTATATTTCATGAAGACATGCTAACTGCAATAATAATGGTCAACTACAATAATAATGTATTTTCTATCTCAATAAATTGGGTTTACACACAACCCCTCACACATTAACCGAATTATATGATATATAATTGCATACTGTTTTAATACATACTTTAATCAAATAGCATTCATAATTTTAGCAGATAAAATGCTTTTTCTCTTTTGTAGTTATAGTATATAAAAGATTTACTTAAATCATTTCAAACTGATTTAAATTAGCCAAGTACCACCTTTGGCATATAGAAGCTTCTAGAAGTGTCCAGGAGATTTAGTTTTGATTTTTCTTGACTGAGTAACTCTGTTTTCTAAATTTAAACTAAAGTACTAGATAGTTTTTATGTGATCCTCTGACTTTGTTTTGTGATAGCAAGAAAATGAAATTTGAAGCATTTTTTTTTATTTTCTAAGTTTTTTTATTTACATTCCAAATCATTTCCCCTTTCCTGTTTCCTCCCTCCCCGAAAGGCCCATAAGCCCCTTCCCTCCCTCTTTTCCCCATTCAACCCCCTCTCCCTTCTCTGTCTCCGCATTCCCCTACATCCAGTCTTTCCAGGACCAGGGGTCTCTCCTTCCATCTTTTTGGAAATCTATTGATATGTGAATTGTGTATAGGGTATTCCAAGATTCTGGGTTAATATCCCCTTATCAGTGACTGCATACCATGTGTGTTCTTTTGTGATTGAGTTACCTCACTAAGGATGATATTTTCCAGTTCTAACCATTTGCCTAAGAATTTCATGAATTCATTGTTTTTAATTGCAGACTAGTATTCCATTGTGTAAATATACCACATCTTCTGAATCCCTTCCTCTGTTGAGGGACATCTGGGTTCTTTCCAGCTTCTGGCTATTATAAATAAGGCTGCTATGAACATAGTGGAGCATGTATCCTTATTGCATGCAGGTAAAGCCTCTGGGTATATGCCCAGGAGTGGTATAGCTGGATCCTCTGGGAGTGTCATGCCCAGTTTTCTGAGGAACTGCCAGACTGCTTTCCAGAGTGGTTGTACCAGCTTGCAATTCCACCAGCAGTGGAGGAGTGTTCCTCTTTCTCTATATCCTCTCCAACAACTGCTATCTCCTTTGTTTTTGATCTTAGCCATTCTGACTGTTGTGAGGTGGAATCTCAGGGTTGTTTTGATTTGCATTTCCCTAATGACTAAGGATGTTGAACATTTCTTTACGTGCTTCTCAGCCAATAGATATTCTTCAGGTGAGAACTCTTTGTTTAGCTCTGTACCCCATTTTTTAATAGGGTTACTTGGCTCTCTGGAATCTAACTTCTGGGGTTCTTTGTATATATTGGATATTAGCCCTCTGTCGGATGTAGAGTTGGAAAAGATCATTTCCCAGTTAGTTGGTTGCCACTTTGTCCTTTTGACAGTGTCTTTTGCCTTACAGAATCTTTATAATTTTATGAGGTCCCATTTGTCAATTCTTGATCTTAGAGCATAAGCTATTGGAGGTATGACAAGAACTTCAAGTCTCTGAAGAAAGAAATTGAAGAAGACCTCAGAAGATGGAAAAATCTGCCATGCTCATGGATTGGCAGGATTAATATAGTAAAAATGGCCATCTTGCCAAAAAACAATATACAGATTCAATGCAATCCCCATCAAATTCCAAACTCAATTCTTCATAGAGTTAGAAAGAGCTATTCAAAAATTCATCAGGAATAACAGAAAACCCAGGATAGCTAAAACTATTCTCAAGAGTAAAAGAACTTCTGGGGGAATCAATATCCCAGACCTCAAGCTGTACTACAGAACAATAGTGTTAAAAACTGCATGGTATTGGTACAGTGACAGGCATGTAGATCAATGGAACAGAATTGAAGACCCAGAAATGAATCCACACTCCTATGGTCACTTGATCTTTGACAAAGGAGCTAAAACCATCCAGTGGAAAAAAGATAGCCTTTTCAACAAATGGTGCTGGCTCAGCTGGAGGTCAACATGCAGAAGAATGCAAATTGACCCATTCTTATCTCCTTGCACTAAGCTCAATTCCAAGTGGATCAAGGACCTCCACATAAAACCAGACACACTGAAACTAATAGAAAGGAAACTAGGGAAGAACCTTGAACATATGGGCACAGGGGAGAATTTCCTGAACAGTTTGAAGCATTTTTAGGGAACTCCTGTCTTAGTTTTTTTCATTTAGATGATTCAAAATATGGTGATATAAGCACTAAGAAAAACTTTCTTACATGTTTTCATTTAGAGATAATTTCAAATATAGAAATCGAATATAAACAGTGAAAACAACACTAGCATATGCTATGTCTTTTACCAAACTAATTGATAATTCAATTACTTCTTTTCTCTTGGTCTTCAGGTTTCTCTTTTCTATATCTTTCCTTTTTACTTTCTTTCCCCTACTCCAGTTCTTCTTTAAACTCCTTTATTGTGAAATTATCCCTATTCATATTGCTTATCTTTTCTGATGTTGTATTTGTAAAGAATTGGATTGGGTAGAGGAAATCTAACTGGGGTCCACCTCTGGATGAAGTGTCTACAGAGAGAGAGGGAGGGAGAGGGAGAGGGAGAGAAAGACTGACTTAGCCCTCTTCAGGGACAATACCCTGGAACGTTATCCAATCCTAAGTGTCTACCCATAAATACATGTCCATATGACTAAATGGATTCAACAGTCTGTATTTAATGTCCTTTTGTATTTATGTGTATGTGTGTGTGTAATTTGTACATAACAATAATAATTAAGAGAACAATAACTAAATAGGAAATGGGAACAAGGACGTAGGAATTGTTGGAGAAGGAATATGGAACAGTGGAATGATAGAAACATAGTAGTCTCATATAAGATTCTCAAAAATAATAACTAATACAAATTTGAAAAGTAGACAAAGAGTGGAGCAGAGACTGAAGGAAAGGCCATCCAGAGACTACCCTACCTGGGGATCCATCCCATATACAGTCACTAAACCCAGAGACTATTGTGGATGCCAACAAGTGCTTGCTGACAGGATCCTGATATAGCTGTCTCCTGAGAGGCTCTGCCAGTGCCTGGCAAATACAGAGACCGATGCTGTCAGCTAAACAATGAACTGAGCATTGGATCCCCAATGGAGGAGTTAGGGGAAGGACTGAAGGAGCTGAAAGGGACTTATCTGGCATCCATGGAAGGGGGGGCTCTTGTTCCTATGAAGGTTTGATGTCCAAGAGTAGAGGAATGCTAGAGCAGGGAGGCAGGAGTGGGTAGGTGGATGAGGGAGCACCCTCACAGAAGCAGTGTAAAGGGGGATGGGATAGGGGGTTTGCAGAGAGGAAATTAGGAAAGGGGATATATAAATAAATATCCAAGTAAAAAGAAGAAAAGTTGAATATAAATCTTACGGTAAGTAAATGACTATCTTAGTAAAATATTAGTAGCACAAGTAAGGACATCAGAAGCTTGAAGGTCAACACCCTCATGACAGCTTAACCTACAGTGTGTTCCTCCTGTTATCCTTTTGCTGGGGAGGTCAACACAGGAAAAACTTTAGGGCTATTGTTGCCAACCAGTGTATCCAAACCTGTGAGCCCAATGTTGAGTGAGATAACTTGTCTCACAAAATCATGGTAGAAAGCTATCAAGTAGGACACTGAATGCTCTGTTGCCTCCATATCACATGCACACATGTACTCCTACACATTCACATACGTGCTTTTGTACCTCTCTCCAGACAATCGTGTACAGTCATGCAAAAACACAGGTATGTTTCCTTTTATCTGAATACTAACTTTACATAGTCTAGTTTTTATTTCTATTTAGACACCGGATAGGTTTCTTGATGTTAAATATGGAGCTACACAAGATATGCCTGCCATCATTGTTGGAGCCTGAATTGCCTTCATGTTATTATATCATCCCCTTGACTATATAATTAATATTTTCATTGAAATTAATAAACAGTTTGTGATGAATAGTAAATGGGAATAACATTCTTATCTTCACCAAAATATTCTTCTATATTCTTCAGATTTTCTAATTATAAATTGATGAGTTGAAAATCACAGTACTACCTTCACACATAATAGTTGGCACTATACTCATTATAGCAAACACTAAATCAAGACCCCTTAGGTTGGTCATTCTGTCTGCCCTGCCTGTCTATCTGCATATTCTCATTCTCTTTCTTTCTTTCTCTCTCTCTCTCTCTCTCTCTCTCTCTCTCTCTCTCTCTCTCTCTCTCTCTCTCTCTCTCTCATCCACTAGTCAAGTATCACCAGTGTCGTTGCATAAATTATTATTTTGTGTCTTTATTTTTTATCATTATTATTCAGGATTGAAATAATCTTTTGAAAGCATTTTATGTGAGGACTGGTAAATATACATATATCCTTCCATTGTCTACAGACTTTAGATATGTTGAGTCCCCTGCTGGTGGATATATAGGTCATTGTGAGCCACCCCTCATGCCATCTAGGAATTGAATTCTGGTCCTATACAAGTGTAGTTTTAAGACTTAATTTTTGAGTCCTCTCTCCAACACATAATATATTATCTTGGTGTTTTGTTTGTTTCCAGATTTTTCAGCAATAGTCTCATTATGCTATTCTTGAAACATTCCACTATTTTTAGAACTATTACATTACTTCATAGCAATACAATGGCATTTTAATTTAATCTTATAGACACATTGGGCTGTATCAAAATTAGTATTGTTTTTGGAGAACTAGGTTCCTATTCACGGGGTATTGTATGAGAATCTGCTGTTTATAATAATAGGTATGTGATTCTCCCTTTCATAATGCAAGAAATCACAATTTACTTTCATATTAACAGATTATAAAATATAATAACTTACTGAGAAAATTTTTCTCATTCAGTACATATTTGGAGTTTTTAGTTATATGTTACCCATGTCTCTGTCAGAGGTAGGTAATGTAAAACTTATATGATATATGATATATAATTAAGAAGTTTAATTATATTATATAACAACATTATACCTTTACTAACATGGAAAGCTACTGATTTGCCTGTTAAACATATATCAGTCATGTTAATATATAATTGAATTACTTCATTAATGCAAATAAATGAGAATTGAAAATCTTAAAAAGAATTAGACACAGAGTTTTTAGTGAGAAAGCTGGATACTTATCTACCTCATATCATTATAGCTATTCGAAAAACTAATTCATCATAGAGGACATCTTAAATTACTTTTTAATTTTTTTTTCTCAGCATTAACATCTTCAGAATTTTATAGCATTTATAGCATTTCCTCTAAATGGTGATTCTATATTTTCATAAGTAGTTTGTAATTGAAAAATTCCATTTGCTGAGACAAATTTATACATGTTCAGTGAATTCATTATTTTCCTTTATTTTCTGAAATTGTTTGTGTTTACTTTACTTCTTGATCCTCTCATAAGCATGATAACTGATCTTAATGCAAATAGGCACACAGTGATCCACAGCAACAAACATGAAGTTCACATTCTTTCTATATGACAAGAACTAGTAATTGAGCACTTTGTATATGCAAAGCACTGCAATGAGAGCTCTCTGGCTTTTTTTTTATTATTTTTTTTTATTTTTTTAATTTACATTCCAAATCACTTCCCCTTTCCCCTTTACTCCCTCCCCGAAAGTCCCATAAGCCCCCTTCCCTCCCTCTTTTCTCCGTTCAACCCCCTCTCATTACTCTGTCCTGGTGTTCCCCTACATCCAGTCTTTCCAGGACCAGGGGTCTCTCCTTCCATCTTTTTAGAAATCTATTGATATGCTGATTGTGTCTAGGGTATTCTGAGATTCTGGGTCAATATCCCCTTATCAGTGACTGCATACCATGTGTGATCTTTTGTGATTGGGTTACCTCACTAAGGATGATATTTTCAAGTTCTGACCATTTGCCTAGGAATTTCGTGAATTCATTGTTTTTAATTGCAGAGTAGTATTCCATTGTGTAAATATACCACATCTTCTGAATCCATTCCTCCGTTGAGGGACATCTGGGTTCTTTCCAGCTTCTGGCTATTATAAATAAGGCTGCTATGAATATAGTGGAGCATGTGTCCTTATTGCATGCAGGTAAAGTCTCTGGGTATATGCCCAGGAGTGGTATAGCCGGATCCTCCGGAAGTGTCATGCCCAGTTTTCTGAGGAGCCGCCAGACTGCTTTCCAGAGTGGTTGTACCAGCCTGCAATTCCACCAGCAGTGGAGGAGTGTTCCTCTTTCTCCACATCCTCGCCAACAACTGCTGTCTCCTGTGTTTTTGATCTTAGCCATCCTGACTGGTGTGAGATGGAATCTCAGGGTTGTTTTGATTTGCATTTCCCTAATGACTAAGGATGATGAACATCTCTTTAGGTGCTTCTCAGCCATTAGATATTCTTCAGGTGAGAACTCTTTGTGGAGCTCTGTACCCCATTTTTTAATAGGGTTACTTGCCTCTCTGGAGTTTAACTTCTTGAGTTCTTTGTATATCTTGGATATTAGCCCTCTGTCGGATGTAAGGTTGGTAAAGATCATTTCCCAGTTAGTTGGTTGCCGCTTTGTCTTTTTGACAGTGTCTTTTGCCTTGCAAAAACTTTGTAATTTAATGAGGTCCCATTTGTCTATTCTTGATCTTAGAGTATAAGCTATTGGAGTTCTGTTCAGGAAATTCTCCCCTGTGCCCATATGTTCAAGGTTCTTCCCTAGTTTCCCTTCTATTAGTTTCAGTGTGTCTGGCTTTTATGTTCTTTAGAATTGCTGCTATTTCCACTGAAGTCAGTGGTAGAGTCCATGCCCTTTCTTTCTAAACTGCATTAGATTAGCTTGCCAGATTACATTATTCATTAGGTTGATAAGACATGAGGCCTGAGCTTGAACTTCACAGTGTGATAGTATTTGATGTTTTTATTCTGTAATCAGTACCTTATCTGTTAAGGAAAACAAATATATTTTTAATTTGTTTTGTCCTAGATATATTCTATACAAATTTCTTCTTTGTTAATCATTTTTTCTTAAGTGTACATTGAAAATAATGGTTTTCTTTCTTTTTTCTTTTTTTCATTGTGATAGTGATTGTTAAATGCTTGTTTGAAAGATTTTCCTGGAATGTCCAAACTGAGGGTGTCAGTTCAAAGCTTCTTTTCCATTCATCCTTTCCCTTTATTGCCACCATTTTGAAACATCTTTTCTTTTTATTGATGCTTGATTAAAGACTAATCATGTATTCTCACTTGGTTTCTTCAACATCTATAGCAAAATTAGGAGAGTATGTTCAAGGAATTTTATTTGGAATTGAGTAATCTACTTGACCTCAAGTACTCACCAATATTTGAACTAAATGTATTTTTGTTCAGTTATTTGAATTTTTAAAACCATCTCAAGAAAGCAAATAATCTTACCACTAATGATGAAATTGGAGTCATCATTGGAGCTTATAAAAATGTGTCAGAAATTCACTTAGCTTAAGGGTACAAAAGAACTTTGTTATGCTATTTGAGTGTTACATTAAACTAGATCATTGCCTGAGGATCCTATTTATTATGTCAATCTGATTTAGGAGTTTTGGTACTTCCTTCTCCTTTGATTTGTCTCATCTTTATAAAACCTGCCATTTCATTCTAGCTTACTTTTTATGGTGCCATGGAATACCTGTACATTAAATATGCTTAGCTAAATTCTTTGATGATCTCTAAGTGAATAATCTAGGATAGGATGATATATATATATATATATTCAAATGGAATTAAAGAGATAACATGATTAATAGGTTTGTAAAATTATGTTTTGAGAGCATCAGTTTTAGACTATGGTAGTAGGACCCTGAGAGCACTTGTGTAAGCATACATATGGCTGTGTATTGGAAACTCAGCAGCCTTTCTTACCAAATAATGTAAGTTGTAATAAATTCTTAATAATCTATTTTTAGTCCAGTATTATGTAATGTGTAGAAAAATGTGAATATAACAAGTCTTTTGTTAATTTTTTTAAATCTACTGAAGGCATGAAATTTCTATAAAAAATCATTTTCCCTTTCTGACTATCTATCATATAATTAAGGTGATATTAAACACTAATTGCAATATTAAGATTTTAATTCTTAATTGTATAATTTCCCTGACCAGGGCTGTTAAATCTTATGATTCAGGTAGCATAGAAATTCAGTGTAGGCATCTTTTTTATGAACAAAGCTGTACAATTTGCATTGCTTCCAGGTGGTTCTGGGAATAAGTGAATAGATCATTCAGCTGATGGCTTGATGAGTTTGAAGGCTGATGTTTATAACAGTTGCTTCCAAAAGGTGGATTATAATGTGTTTTGAAGCGATTTATACAAAGAGATAACTTCTGGTTTAGTATTTTAGGTGACATCTATTTCTTGGTGTCTTGCTTTTGTTTCCTTTTCATTTTCATTTCCTTCCCTCATCCTTTTCCTTCTTTCCCTTTTCCTTTCCTTCTCAATCCATTTACTGGCTCATGGACTTTAACTTTTACATTGCATTTCCATTCCTTAAACGTGGCTGGACAGATTTGTTAGGCAAATTGATATTACTATTATTATTTCAACAGGATAAAGGAAAACCGCAGTCGTGTTTCTGTGTTAGAATCATACATGTGGAATGCAATGGTAACATTTTGTATAATCTAATGAGGCTGCCTCTAATACATACACTGGAGTCAATCTGATTTTTTATAAAATCCCATCTCAAATTGCCAGGTTTTTAAAACAACTGGGAATTGAAATGGTAATTCAGTTTATAAGTTCCTAACCTGTAGAATCAACACAATATATCCTATCATTTAAAAGATACCCTTTAATTGGCCGATTTTTCTTATTTTTTGAGATTATAACATTCCTCTCTTTTTTCCCTTCAAACACTCCTGTATACTCCTCTTCACTCCCATGTAAATTTCTAGATCCTAAAAATTACTTTTGTATCCACAATAAGGTCTATAAAGATATCTTTGTTACATGTGGACTCTTTTTACATCCATTTTCCCCTTCTTGTATTCTGATATTCTAGAGTGTGGACTGTTCTAAAATTATTATGTCTCATTCTAAGCTCCATTTCTTACAACGTTTCTCATGACCTATCAGTGTGTAATTCCCTTACCTTTATCACTCAGTTAATAAACCAATATTTTCCCCCCTGGGGAATATCTGTTTTCAGTTTTATTTAACCTACACATACACACATGTGCACACATGCACACAGACACACAGGCACACAGACACACAGGCACCCATGCACAAAGGCACACACATGCACACATGTTCGCAGACACACAGGTACCCATGCACACAGGTACACACATGTGCACACACTTGCACACAGACACACAGGCACCCAGACACATAGGCACACACAGAATCACACATGCACTCATTTTCATGTAGTCTTTGTTAATATTAAGTGATTTTACTTGGCTCTGTTACATAGTAATACAAAGTAAAATAAATATGTATGTTAATATATACTAAAGTCTTATTGATTTTCTTTCTTTAAAAATCTTGAACATTCATGATTTCAATTATTTTTCAGTACCCATAGATATTTTAAGTTCTTTCATGAGGGTTATGGATCTTCAGAAAAGATTGATGGTTGCATTTAATAAAATTTCACCAACCTAAGTTGGTTCTATGCTTTTTGATTTTACATTTCTTTTATTCTTATGTGCATCTGTGATTTTAGGCTGAATTAACATTGGTGCTCTGCTTGCCAATTCTCAGTGAAGAATTTTGCCTTTTCTACTACAAACCAAGGGCTGATATCTACAGCTTTCCTTTCACACTCCCAGAGAGAGGAGCAAATTCATATCTAATTTGCTGTTAAACTGAGATATAGTCCAGGGTGGTTTCCAGACCATTTTTTTTCCCACTCTAATCAGGCCCATACCTTGTTTTCTCTTTCCCATATTGAATCTTTGCAAATTGAAGCTTTAGCTAATCTTTGCTCAATGTCAAAACTCCTGCTTCTGATGTTTATCCTTCTCTCTTTGCTTTACCCTGTTTTTTGCATCTAGGTATTGCTTTTTGTGTTAAATATTGTTTGTGTTATGGTATTTTTAAATATTTATAACATTTAATTCTTTTCATGACAAGCTTATTGTGTCAAGATATATATTTTGACCATGGTTTCAGAAACAGAACTTCAGGGAAGAATTTTTACATAAAAATTTGATGCCCAACCTATTTTATTATTATTTTGTAGCTTTTGGGATATTTGAATAAAGAAAGTATTCTACCTTTTTTTTGTTGTTGATAAACTTGACTGAATATTAATACTCATTTTAAAAGGATATTAAAATAGCCATCTAGTAGAGAAGTAAAGTAACTATTGTGCCATTTTTCTATAAAAATCCATGTATTTATTTTTATTTGCCAGTGTATCTCACTCAGTTCACATTCTTAACTAACAAAATAATGCTTTAAATAGGAGAAGCTTAAAACAGCATAAATACGGTATATGCAGATATTTATATTGTCAATGGACCACTAATTATGAATTCATGTGTACTTCTATGTGACTTATGGTTTATTAGATCATGACTACAGGGACCTCGAGTAAAAGTTGCCTACCTGCACTAACAGAAACTCTGCTTGTCATTCAGCATGACGTCACACTAGAACATTTTGCCACTGTAAAATCAACCACTAATGGATTTACCAGAGAAATTCAAATGCTAGAATAGGTTTCCTACAAATATAGAAAAAGAAAAAAAAACAGATTTGCCATTACTAAATATAATACATATCAATGATTGTTTTCTATATTATAGATCTATCTTAATCATCCAAAGAAATGTTGGAGTCCAGTTCCTGCAAAGGACTTGCTTTGAAACTTTGTTAAACTGTAATTTCAACTTCTATCTAAGAAATCTTGGAACTTATCTAAGAAATCTTGCCCCCCACATACATCTCATATGTGTATACACCCTCACATGCATATAATTAAATAATTCTAGTTTTAATCCTTTGTTACAAATCAAAGTAGTTTTCATTTCAGAATATTAAAACTTCTATTCAGTAAGTATTATTTTTATTACCTAGGAAATATCCTAAATGGCCTTTGTTTCTAGTGATATAAGATTGTCGAGTAATGGATGATATCTTAAGATGCTCATGCAACAAGTTGGGGAACCAGACATCTGAAACAATGATAATGCAGTCTATTAACTGCTACACTATGATAGGAATAATCTATCGTAGAGTCCCAAAGAAGAAAATCACTAATTCTCCTTTAAAAGTTCAGGAAAGAATCCCTGAGGAAGTGGCATTTTAGTCCAGTCAAATGTGTTCCAGTCTAGAAAGTACAGTATACCGAACACTTGGCAAAGATACTCAGACATAGAGTCACCTCTCTTATCCATGATTGATAAATATTGTTATGTCTCAAATCCTGGGAAACTAGGTTCTTCTTTTAGTTTAGTTGCACCTGAGGTTTGCAAAGCCATAAGTATTACCCCATTTTTGTTTAGTAAGAAACAAATAAAAATCAGCATTAACATCTTGGTGTTTGTAAAATATAACCCAGCACTAAGCATTAGATGAATTTTAAGTAGAAAAAATTAAAACAAAATTTAAGAAAAATATTGTAAACTCAGAGCAGTATATTAAATATATGTATATTAAGTATCTATGTTATGTATACTATCTAATATATATTAAGTATATATGTATATAAGTATTTTGATATCTTAAGCATATATATATAATATTAAGTGTTGTAGCTATCTTATACTGTGGTTTAAGTATGCAGTATTGAAGAGTAAATAGATCAAAGAGGTATGGGATTTGAAGGCACTGAGAAGAAAATTTCAGGAATAAATGCAATGACTAAATTAATAAATACTGTATTTATGGCTACGTATTTATATCAAGAATGTTAATAGAGTTGAAGGATTGAAAAGTTGTTCCTATTTTGAATTATAAAATATCAGATTTTGAATCAGAAAGATAAATTGTAGGAATGATTGAGAAATAGAGATTATTTCTCATTTAAGAAAACAATACATGAATTTTTTTAGTATTTAGCTTTATGTAGATTCTACTGCAATATGTATGTTTATGTGCTTTAGCTTCATTGATTACATGGTTTAAAGGCCTTTAATGTGGCTAAGTACTGTAGATTCAGCTGTAATAGCCTTTAGTATTGATAAACTATTTAATAACTGCCCAAAATTTACAGCATTTTGTTTTTACTATGTTAATCAGGATTTTTTTGTATTACTACTATTTTATATTCTCTTTTTTTGTCATCAGGTAAGTCACTCCCAAAAATACTGTATATTAGGGCACTTTCATTCTACTTTATATGAAAATGTAGGCTGTATGTAATTTTTAGTATGGATTTTTAAATTATTAGAATTTCTTAAGCAAAGTATATACCCAGATACTTTATTTTAAAAACACTAATCATCACAAACATTAAAAGAAAGCTCCAGAAATTCCTCCTGAATAGGCATCTTTTGGGAAAGTTAAGTTATTGAATCTTGGTTGAATTTTGATGCAGTGAAAGTGGAAATGGTGACTGATTCACAAGTCTGATCTTTAATTTTAAGAGAGATTTTCCTTGTATCAGCTTTAGTACTGGAATTTGCTATGCATACTATGCTTACCTGTAATTAAATAACTCCTTTGTTTTTACTTCCTACTCTTGCATATTACATGGTTTCAAATATTTCTTGGGGGCTATGGAATATGAAATGACATTTACAGACATTCCAATTAAGTGCTATTCACTTTGTTTTATATTTTACATGCCATTTCAACTAAACACAACAGTAGGCAAATGTGCTAACGGAGACATTTTGTCAAAATGGAACCCTTACCATGAAGAGTGAAAGTATACCAAGTGAGAAACTCATTTAATAAAATATAATAAGATGATAGTGTCATTAATAGCTACTGTTAGAAAGGGAATGAAATATTTGCCTTGGGTGCTGTTACTGAAGAGTAAATCATGCTTTGCTTTAAGAGGCACAGAACGATACAGATCTTTTATTCACAATTTAAAAATTTAATTGAAGTAGTAATTTGTCATCATGTTGGATATTCCAAGTTTCTTAGTGCTAGTGACCGCCTGGACCTATTTTCTACCTTGCAGATTAGAATCTCCCCACCCACCACCACCTGGAAATTTACTCTATTTTTAATTGTAATGCATTGACATCATTTGACACAGCATGTTGTTTTCCTATAACAATACAGAAGTTGTTTGGAATATCTTTTTTAAAAATGCCACAAATGCAATCAGTAAGTTGAGAGAACCACCTGTTGTCTTATTGGCAGGCCACCTACCTGATCCATCTGTACTTGGACTGGAGAGAAGCCTTAAAAACTAACATTAGGTTTTTATATTTTCAGATTTCGTACATTCAGGACACCATGGTCAGTGGATGACAGCCAATTTATCTCCTATAGATAATGATGTAGATAAATACTCATATTTCACTTTCACCTCATTATGACAAAATTAAATAGTGTTCTAGTATTCATTAGCAGTTTGATATGTATTAATTCTTTCTATGCCCATAAACTGGCATGGGCTGCTGTTTTTTTTCCATTGACCATTGAACAAACCACTTTTGCTCTTTTATTGACTCACATTGATGATTGTGTTGTCATATTCTTTCGCAGTAATTTTGACAGAGCCTTGTGAAATGAATTTATTGCATGCATCTTTTAAAGACTTCAAATTTTATTCTGATGCTAGTATAGTGCTATGTTATACTTTTCATAGGACATGGGAAAACATTTTTTTTCATTAGGGAAACAAGTAGGTGGGGTACTTGCTTACTATCTGTGCTGACTTTATTTTCCTATTTAATTTTGTTGAAGAGCAATTTCAAGAAGCTTTGGGCCATTGTATCACCTTGTCTCATTCCATTATAGATATTGATGCAACATGGATCACTGAACAGTATAATCTCTTTTGCACAGTTTCTATTGATCTTGTCCAGTAAATCATTGTATGCTGGGTTTGTTCTGAAATCATTTATAGCATAAAAGCTCTTCTTGAATTTGAAAATCAAGTACCTTCTTGTAATAGGCAAGTTCATACAAAGTTTGAATTCACTCATTTTGTCTTGTTCACACCATGTCTAGAAATACTTTTCCCACTAAGTGTCTGAAAGGAGTGCTGTGTACTCAATGTTTCCATGTGACGCTTTTATGTTTCCTATAGTACATCGCCATTAGTTTCTTTGAAATCACTGTGAAGTCTGTAATGACCTCTTTTCTTCTGAGCTTTTTGTTTTTCTTGGACTTAGAATAGGTAAAGGGTATTATTAGTGGTGTAGGTGAAGATAAACAAAGTAGAAAATGTTTCATAGGGACAATCATACCTTTTTTGTCTTAAACAACAGAGAATGTTTCAGCAGCAATACATTTGAAGGGAGGTAAGCTCAATTATTTTTGCAGATACTTAAGAGTCCTCTTGCAACTTTTCTATTTTAATTATATTTACCTTTGCTATACAGTGGGCAGATGTTACAGTTAGAATGGTTCGAGTGTTTCCACCTGCATCAGAAACATAGATTAACAGTATGCAAGACTTCAAGCATCTTCTAAATAAGCATAGTTGTTTATTTGCCTAATTGACATATTTTTCTTTCCCTCCCCCCCATATGTGTGTTTGTGTTTGCCTGTGTGTGTGTGTGTGTGTGTGTGTGTGTGTGCGTGTGCGTGTGTGTGTGTGTGTGTTTGCCTGTGTGTCTGTGTCTGTTTTGGACATTTCTGTTCCATATTTTATGTATTGACTTCTTGTTCCTTCCCTGTAGTTATAATCATTGCTTAAGCTTAGATTCAAAGCATTTTAGACTAAAAGCAGAGAGGTACACTTTGGCAGCAGCCATAGGGAAGCAACAATGATCCCCCACAGTGTTAGGACTGAAGTGGCTAGGGTGAAGTAAAGGCCAACCTAATGGCAAGCACAGCTTGTTTGAAATGGTTTAGGAGGAAAAAGAGCCAGCAGGTTGCTGTCCTGATCCAGAAAAATTTATTTGCTGTTTGTGACTATTAGCAGCTGCTTCTTATCTGCGCTATTACTTTCTCTTTTATCTTTAATAAGTTTGTGGCAAAACCATAAATTACCAGTATTTCTTCTCTATTCTGCAACAATGAAGGTTTCATTTAAACTTTATGAAATGTGTTTTTACTATTACATTGTAATAGGTCTACCTATGTTTAATCCATTTTCCTACAGTGC
The DNA here is from genome assembly GCA_036184795.1 of Tokudaia tokunoshimensis. Classification (NCBI taxonomy): domain Eukaryota; kingdom Metazoa; phylum Chordata; class Mammalia; order Rodentia; family Muridae; genus Tokudaia; species Tokudaia tokunoshimensis. Next base: position 82,786,059 of record BTHU01000023.1, read on the forward strand.
ATACATTTCTAGAACCTAGTAAAAATTTTGGTAGTTACACATGAGATTACAGCATACTATTTAGCAGTATTATTCATAATTATTGCATTTATCTTATACATGCCATTATAAATAACATGAGACTCTTGGCTATTTGTTACATCAGAAATGAATGAGAACTGCATATTAAGCAAATCTAGTTGTTTTTCAATATACTGCTAGGTTTATGCTCTTGTATAAGATTTTATTTTTTTACACTAGTGTTAATATGCTATATATAACCAAACATTTTTTATTAAAAGATATTTCTTAGAGGAGGCTCTTTCCATAGGTGGGTCCTTATAAAAGTACTTTTTTTTTATTTAGTCCTTAAAAGCTTACAGTTCATCCCATTTCTGCCATTTACAATAATAAGCACATGATAGAAATTTCTTGCTAAACTGAAGGCATTGAATAGTGATATATTTAAAGATACACACACACACACACCATGCACAGAGAGGGGTGGGAGGGAGAGAGAGAGAGAGAGAGAGAGAGAGAGAGAGAGAGAGAGAGAGAGAGAGAGAAAATGTAACAATCAAGGACTCGATATTAAACTGTGTTCACTTTTTTAGTATAAATTTAATCATTTATTTTGTAAGCAACATTTATGGTGAACTCAGTGATCATTATTCTCATCATATGTAGTTGATATCATTATACTGCTAGCTAGGAGCCTAGCCAAAATTTATTTGACATGAAGCAGAGTTATTATATTTAGGAGTACACACGGTGACTAGAATTTTGTCTACTAGTCTACTACTGGTCTAAAACACACAGATTTTGATATGACTGTGTAGTGTGCAGTAGCAATGAAACTAAGCCATAGTGTGCTTGCTTACCATTTTGGGTAGCTCATCTCAGGATTTAGACTAAATAGTTCTTTTTTGAAGAATTCAGCTGTTATTTTTGGGATCAGCTACTATTGACCAAGAATAAAATATTTCTTATACTTTTATGTAGTCCAAGTCTTTACCTGCCTTGGCTGTTTTGTTAACAGATAATATAGAAATGTTTACAGAAGTAAGAAGTTTGGTTTTTTAGCTACTGTTTACTTCCTTTGTGTGTGTGTGTGTGTGTGTGTGTGTGTACATGAAAAAAGTAATTTTTTTTTATTTTCTAAGTTTTTTTTTTAACACGGCAGATTTTGTTCTTTTCCTTCTACTCTTGTGACAGCCACAACTATCTATAAAAGGGAAGCAGCAATTTATGCAATAACCATTTTGGAATTTTGGAAGGCATTCTTTGTCTTGATACTCATTGTACATGTTCCTATTAGGAGCATGTTGTGACAATCAACACTCCCTTCTTTTTAATGTAGAGATTTTGTGAGCCTTTAGATCCCTGATATTGTGAACAATCTTCTCATTAAAATTGTTTATACACTAACAGAAACATCAATATCACTTTGTCAGTCTTCATTTGACAGGAATGAAATAGATTAAATTGAGAGGATGGGGAAACAAAAGAGTGCCTCCTGCTGAAATCACTGGTCACTAATTCAGAAACCCACTTTATGAAATTGAAGATACCATGGAAAGAAATTTTTTTAAAATATTTTTTATTATTATGTTCATTTTTTTTACAGTCCAGTCATTACCCACCTTTTGGTTTGCCCTCCCACAATTCCTCATCCCATTCATCCTCTCCCAGTCTCCAAGAGGATGTCCCCATCCCCACTCCACCCCCAACCACACTTCCCCACTCCCTAGGGCCTCAAAGGTTAGGTGCACCTTTTTCAACTGAGGCTAGACCAGGCTGTATATATGTCAGGGGCCTTGGAACAGCTCCTGTATATGACCTCGTTGGTGGCTCAGTGTCTAAGAGATCTCAGGCGACCGGGTTAGTTGAGAATCCTGATCATTTGATTTTTAGTGCTCAACAATACACAACAGTGTACTTTGGACATCATGAAGAATGCTATTAAAAATTTAAATTATAAGCCATTTAACTATTCTTTGTTGACTTTTACAGATTTGTGTCTGGAGACTTTGTTTTCCAAAAATGTAAAAAGTCAGTATTGTTATGTACTGAATATTTGGTTTATTCCAAGATTCACTAATTGAATTTCCCATTAAGTGTGATGCTAATTGGTAATCAATTTAAATAACACATAAGGTATGATCAGGCTCGAATAGTGTGCTTGTGTGGTAGGGCTCACTCTCTTGTTTTGACCACACACTGAGGAAAAGCAAAATAAGGACACAGGAAGATGGTGACTTTTTAGATAAGAAACCTTAGAATGAAACTTTGATAACACCTTGATCTTTAACTTCTTCCAGAATTGTGAAGAAGTTAATGTGTGTCTTTTAAAGCTACCTGGTTTACTGAATGTTGTCACACCTCTATCTGGCTAATAAAAATAAATATTGTGATTAATTACTAGGTAATATTTTAGTGTTATACCTAGTTGTAGTTATATTTGTGCTATTCAATCTTGCTCAATCAAGTCAACTGCATTCCACATTAAGCTAAATTGAGTATAAGAATTGCAGTATTCTAAATTTGATCTCAAAAAATCAAAGCAGCTTATGTATGATGCTTTTCCAAACAATAAGCTCTGCAAGAAATGTCTTCATAATCTAGAAGTACTGGAATTTAGCATTATATTTTTTACATTTATACTTTTCCTGATAATCACCTCTGTTTTACACATTTTTTAAAAGGTTTTATTTATTTATTATATGTAAGGACACGTAGCTGGCTTCAGATCTCATTACAGATGGTTATGAGCCACCACATGGTTGCTGGGATTTAAACTCAGGACCTCAGGAAGAGCAGTCAGTGCTCTTAACCACTGAGCCATCTCTCCAGCCCCTGTTTTACACATTTTGTTCTTGTGGTTTATTACTTGAATCTTTGGCTTGTGACATGAATTATGCAGTTTAGCATAGCAGGGTATTTTGAGTAGATACAAAAGCCAGGGAAATGTCCATTGGTTCATGGAAAGGCAGGGAAAACATTTGGGTAAAGGGACAGACTCTAACTTGAATAATGTACTTAGCATAGGTTAAAAGTTAATGGGAAAAACTTCAACCTCATTTGTCAAATTCTACTTTGAAGTAAGAACCACAGTTTAGTTTGGGGTTTGAAATTACCAGCTGAAACAAAGTTTACCCCTAAAAACTGTAGACATAGTTATTTGTCCTTCCTAAAGTATTCAATATCTGCCAAGATATTGAGGCTTATTTGAAAATATATAGCATTAGCTATGCACATTGTTAAACATACTGTTCTGGTGACATTTAACAGTGTTCAGTAATTGGCTTAATGAACAGGTGTACAAGTATATTAGTTATGCAGATGTTAATTTGCAGTAACATGTGCTTCCTGATTGGGGGGGGGGGTTCTTGTATAAACTACAACTAGTAAGATTTGTTCCTTAATTAGGAAATCATTACGAAGTATGTGTGTGTGTGTGTGTGTGTGTGTGTGTGTGATTCCCACCATTAGGTCCATTAGTCTTGTTAATGTGCACTGAACTTCAGGAACACTCCTGATAATGCCATTCCTATTATTGCTTTAGATACTATGCAGGTGTCAGGATAAAATCTACTTTTCTGTAGGAAGCCTTACTGTGCAGCTGCAGGCAACAGGGAAAGGGAAAACTGTGCAGCTCTCCATGTTGCATGGAAAAGCAAACAGGAATATACTCTCTTTCTTCACATTGCATCAGCAGTCCCTTTCAAGGTTTCATAAACAAATATAGTGGTCTGTACAAAGACAGTTAAGCATAATTGAGTAATTTGTTACTTGCCAAACTGAATAAACTTTACCTACATTTAAATGATTATCATTTTTACTATTGTTTGTGGTTCCTACATTTGTTCTTCAGGATTTCCAAGGCCACTAGTTTATAAACTGTCAAAACAAACTGGAGCTTTTATATGTTTTATTCTGGATTTTTATTTCTTTGTTGAAAGAGTAGAAAGCTACTAAGGTTAATATATCAAAGCCACAGAACTACCACCTTTAATGAGCAGATGCCCCTTGTGGACCTGCACTAGGACCACTGGAGGAAAGATTGAAAGATTTCTTTTTTAATTGAAACATAAAATAGCTCTTCAGTCTCTTGCTTTATTTTTTTAAGATGGGGCCAAAGACAATATTAGCCAATATTTTTGAAAACTTGTCTACTTTGGTAACTAATTTAAACTTGCTTTACTACTTTTATACTTTTTGAGATATCTAATTTTAATTTCAAACATTTTGTTCATTTGAAAAACAAAAGGCTCAGACTACAATTTAATGAAAATTAATACCAAATATAAAGTTACTAATGAGCATTAGGTGCACCTGTGCTAGGCAGGAACTTATTAGTTTAAAAATATGATAATATTCATATAATCTTCATTGACATTTCATCCTGTATGTTCCTATTTAGTTAGTTTCCTGTGTTTGTGTTTAGGACTATTGAAGTGTGGAACATTCTCTTGACTACTTTTTTGATTGTATTAAATTTTCTGAATTACTTTCGGATGTAATTTTGATGTAATTCAAAATCTCTCTATTGACATCAGAAATAGCAATTGAGCTGTCATTTCTTTATGCAGTTGTCTTAAATTGAGGACAGCTTAAAATTAGAATACATTGAAATGTTGACTCTCTTAAGAAAGACACTGTACATTCAGAAGGTTCTTTAAGGAACATTTGTGGAGGTTTTTAAAGAAATAAACTAAACGTCATTTTTCTTTCATCAATTCCAATGATTGTGTTTTGGCAACATTGCAAAGTATGTAACACCTGTCACAAAATTATAATTTTCAAGGGAATGATTATCTAGTCTCATTAGACTTCCTATTCTTACATTGATTATTCTACTAAGCCATATAATATTTAAGATTTGTTCTGTTGTTAATTTATTTCATGTATTACTTCTCTGCTACAATAACAGAATTTTTATATCTTATAACTTACACCATTAATGAAGGAACCTATGGATTTGCAACATTTTCAGGCATGCTTTAGAATACTGCAAAAGATTCACAGATGCTAATATCTTTCCTTGGCAAAGATATGAGTGTTTCCCTTTTACTACACTTTAAAAAAATCTCATGTGTGAGGTCTATAGCCAATATTAAATCAACTGAAATAATAAAAAAAATCATTATCACCTCAAAATAAATTTCATTTTCTGCTAATGATAAGGAAAAAAAACATGATAATCAGTTATATGCATCAGTGATGAAATTTAGCAGTGTGATTTTGAGTGCAAGAATACTACTGGATTGTAAAAGAAAAATCTACTTTGTGTAACATAATTTAGTGGTCCTGTTGCCTACAACTTTGTATCTACTTTGTATCAACTTTGTGGAAGAAGTAAACCACCAGTACTTGAGCACAATTGCTACAGCATTTCTGTACAGATGGTACTTGGAGACTTCACTTCATGTTTCATTTTCTTAGCAGACAGCCAAAGGTTTAACACTAGTGTCTTTCAAGTGTGAATTAGGGGCAAACACTTCTGCTCCCTGATGCTGCACACTTGTTGCTTCAATCCTTTCTACCATTTGGAGAAATAATAAATAAATATACTGTTGTGAGCAAGCCACTATCTTTGAGGATATATATATATATATATATATATATATATATATATATATATATAATATGCAAATGGGTGGTACTCTTGTACAACTTACAATTGCTTTAAACCAATTCTTCAAACAAGAATCAACTGGGAGTTTTACTGTTATAATCCATTTAACAGCTACAGTTACCTTAGGTGCTTTAAAGTAGTTTCACTGAAAATAATAAATGTCTAAATATTAGCATGTTTTAGGAGAAAAAGCATGTGTTCCTTTTCCCTCAATTAGTCCAAATTAGTAAGATTTTACTTTTATGTTTAATTCCAGTGCTGTTCCAGTTACCTGTAAAGGAGTAATTTATGTTGCACATTAGTGAAAAAGCAGCAATTGATTTTTAGTTCTATTTGGCTTATCTTTTCTGCTTAAGTGCTTATATTTAATTTGTAGGGAAACCTCTAAACAGGTCTATATTTTTATGTTTATCCTCTTCCCTGAGTTAATGAAATAAACACATTTATTGATTTCAGAATCACCTTTATTAATGTAGTTAACATGCCTTACTAATGTTATTTCATGTACTTGGATTAGAACCATTATTGTTTATGAATCAACATTTTTTCTTTCAGGTCAAAGGAATACAGAGGCTGCAGAAGAAAATAGAAGTGGGCTTCCAAAGAAGAAAGTGAAGGAATTGAGAATTTTGGATACCAAAACAGCCCAGAATCTGTGTATGTAATGTGTTCTGTATAGGCATGGTGGTGATGGCTAACTTAATGTAAACAACCTTTGACCAGACCTACTACTAGAAATAAGGTCCTATATAAATATAATCCATATTTCCTTATGCCACTTCACCAAATTGAAGAAAATAATGATTGAACATCATTTAACCTGCTAGAACATATGATTTTTAGAGCTTTGGAATACACTGTTAATAAAACTTCCATAGTGAACATAATGAAACATAATATTAGTTAGTATTGAAAACGTACTGTTAGGTTTTTCCATTATTTTATTGACTAGGTTTGAGTTTCATATTTTACAAGCATTTTCTTGTCAGTCTGAAAAATTACTTTAATTGCTATTCTTTTATTTACAACAATTGTAATGTGATCTAGTTAAATTGTTAGCGACTACACTTTAAAACTGGTTGCTGATCCTTGAAACCTTTAACTAAGCAGTGAGCCATTAAATGTGGCATTGGTAATATAGCTGGATAGTTAAATTGATGGCCATTTGAACAAGCCTCTAAGTTTTACTTTGACATACTTTCTCTTCTAAATTTGATTTAGAATATTTTTTATCACTACAGAAGGGTGCTTAGATACTGATGATACTAAAACACTCTTGTGTGAGAAACTTTAATACACCCTACATTTCTAATTGCACACAGAATACCATGGTAATTATGTGAGAATGAGATTAATGTAAACTGACCATTCTGCTATCAGGCAAACTATAACGCATATAACCACTCTACTAATAGCTATCAAAAATTTGTACACTACTGCAATGATAGTTTTCTCCCACAATGTTTATTTCAGTATTTTTTAACCATACAATCTGATCATATTATCTAGTTAATATATGACCATGAGACTTATTTTAGTATTAGAATTCTCATTCAGTCCCTGTTTAGATAATGAATATTAATTTTGCTTTTGTTACCAGTGCAATCAAGTAGAGCTTTTCATAAAAATTTACTGATAGGTTTATTTCAGGTTTTACTTCTCAGAGCATATCTATACTCTTATAAAAAGTGGGTTTAATGAAGAATAGTATGTAATTTATTTAAAAATAGTGTCCACGTAATTGTAATGTATTCTAGGTAATATTAGTTGAATGTTTTTCTAATATGACATGAAATCTATCCAATGAAGTAAAGGTTGACAAGAAAATGATTCAGCATATGAAAAAAATACTTGTTCATCACCTGATTATCAGCAGAAATGCAGAGTACATTGATAAATCCAGTACTTTAGCTCTTTCCTTGAAAAGTTCAGTTGTCTCCTGCCATATTTGTGGGCGATCCATTCCAAAACTGGCAGTGGATAACTAAATCCACAGGGAGTATTTAACCCAGGTAATATATACATATACATATACATATACATATACTTTTATGCACATACACACAAAACACACACACACACAGAGAGAGAGAAAGAGAGAGAGAGAGAGAGAGAGAGAGAGAGAGAGAGAGAGAGAGAGAGAATGAGTTCAGAGAGACAAATACAGAGACCAAGATAAAGTGTGTGTTATAAATTAGAACAAGACTATAACAATAACAACAAAACTGCAATTTTAATAATATTCCTCAAAAGAAAAGTTATATGTATATAGGTTTTTTTACTCTCAGAATATCTCATTATACCTGTATCTCTATTCTTGTGATGATATGAAATTATTTATTTTAAAAAAGTACATGATAGCTTCTCCTTGGTGTATTAAAGTGAGCTTCATCAGCACTCCTTTTTTGCTGTCATTGTTAAGAACAATATAGGCTGCTTTAAAGTAAGCAAAGTCATATTTTCACAGCCCATCTTATAACCCCTAAGGCTATTGTGTCAGTAAATTTTTTGTCATTGGGAAAAAAATACTAGAGTGGACCAACTAACAAGAGAAAAGATCTACTTCAGCTCATTGTGGGTCGAAGCTGCTCACTTCATAATTGTGAAAAATCTGAGATCTAGAGAGGAGTTTGGGGGAAAGATATAACTATCAGATCATGCTCCTGGTGATTGAATTCTTTGATTCCTGCTTTATCTTCTAATAGAATATTTAACATTGTATACAAAGTACCAATAGTATATATTCATCTTTAAGTCATCAACACATTTGTCAAATTTCCTGGAACCAATCACTTTCCTAAAGCTCCATGTCTAAAATTTCCACTGGAGTGCAAGCAGGTAGTTTGAGAGGTTTTTGGAGAGCATATCATATCTGAACCCTAAGAGTCAACAGGGAGGAAGGAGTAGGTAGCGTGAATTTCTCAGATGTAATGGTTGATGAAATGTCAGTCAGACTGAGATGGCATACAGTTTCATGGTGCTACACAAATAAAAATGTTAGACTCACTAATTAACTATTTCTCCAACTTTCTATTGAATTTTTTAGATTAAGTTTGAAAAAAATAGAGTGAGATTTATTTTATTCTCATTCCAGAGAAAAACTATTTTGGATATATCTGAAAATTTTGACATTAAAATCTAGATTATAAAAAAGAAAAAAAGAATCTAGATTGAATTAAAGGACAACTTTAATCAATTCTTGGTTAGTCAATATATATTAGCTTAATATAAAATGATTATGCATTGAGTTATGAGAGATCTAAATAGCAATTTGATTTTGTAAATAGGGATACTTGAGCTGGAAATTCTATAATCTGTGAGATAGTAGATTATTTTGCCAATGTGGATAGAACACTCCATCAAGTAGAAGGAGCTTATAATTCTGTAAATTAATATATTACTAACAAAATAGCATATTTTAAATCTATAAATTGGTAATTGTTTATATATATACATATATATATATGTATATATATATATGGACTCTTAAATTTTTATACTATTCTGACATTAATAAAATCCAATTTTATTTTAGCTATCTTCCTTGGATCTTACCGCATGCCTTACGAGGAAATAAAGAACATAATTTTGGAAGTTAATGAAGAATTGCTCAGTGAGGCCCTAATTCAGGTACATTGGAATTCTTTAGTTTTTGTTTTATCGAATATTTTATTTATGTACATTTACATTTCAAATGTTATCCCCTTTCCTGATTTCCCCCCAGAAACCATCTATCCCATGCCCCCAAATCCTGCTTCTGTGCCGTTTTACCTTGACGCACTAACCCACTTCCGCCATCCCGCCCTTTTTTTCTCCTACACTGGGGCATCAAACCTTCACAGTACCAAGGGTCTCTCCTCCCATTGATGTCCAACAAGGCCATCTTCTGCTACATATACAGCTGGAGCCATGGGTCTCTCCATTTGTAGTCCTTGGTTGGTGGTTTAGACCCTGGGAGCTCTGGATGGTTGACATTGTTGTTCTTCTTATGGGGTTGCAAACCCTTCAGCTCCTTCAGTCCTTTCTCTAGCTCCCTCATTGGGGACCTTGTGCTCAGTCCAATGGTTTGCTGCCAGCATCTGCCTCTTTGTCAGGCACTGGCAGAGCCTCTCAGAAGACAGTTATATCAGGCTCCTATCAGCAAGCACTTGTTGGCATTCCTAATAGTGTCTGAGTCTGTTAACTGTGTATGGGATGGATTCTTAGGTGGGTAGTATCTGGATGGCCTTACCTTCAGTCTCTGGTCCATACTTTGTCTCCTTATTTCCTTCCTTGAGTATTTTGTTCCTCTTTCTTCGAAGGACTGAAGTACCCACACTTTGGTCTTCCTTCTTCTTGAGCTTCATCTGGTATGTGAACTTGGCTATTCCAAGCTTCTGGGCTAATATCCACTTATCAGTGAGTGCATACCATGTGTATTCTTTTGTGATTGGGTTTCCTCACTCAGGATGATATTTTCTAGTTCCATCTATTTGCCTAAGAATTTCATGAATTCATTGGTTTTAGTAGCTGAGCAGTACTCCATTATGTAAATGTACCACATTTTCTGTATCCTTTCTTCTGTTGAGGGACATCTGGGTTCTTTCCAGCTTCTGGCTATTATAAACATAAGGCTGCTATGAACATAGTGGAGCATGTGTGCTTGTTATATGTTGGAGCATCTCTTGGGTATATGCTCAAGAGTAGAAATCTATAGTTTTAAAATTATGTTGATATGTGGGAAAAAAAGAAAAGGGGACGCGGGGCCTGATGTGGGCAGGCACAGGGTCACACGCCAGGCCGGGCCAGAGGCATGCAGGCCTCGCTCTAGGGCCAAGGTAGCTTACATATGAGGAGGGGTTTTGGGGAAGCAGGCAAGATGCATGCATGCCTCGGCCTAATGGGGAGCGAGCGGCCACACCGCCGGCAGGTCCCGCACATGGCACGCGGGGCGCAGGTTACCTGTGCTCAGACTGTCTGCTTAGCTGAATCCCAGAGTCTCAGATGGTGCTTACCAGCTAGCTCTGTGTGGTGAGTTTAATAAGAGGCAGCCCATAGCTTTGATGTTTTAGTATTAAGAAAATAGAAAGAGAAAAGAGATAGAAAGATAAAGAAAGAAGAGAAAATAGATAAGAAAAGCCATGACCACGTGGAAAGGGAGAAGACAGAGAGATAGACAAAGAAGAGGGCTGTGAGAGGGTAAGCAGGGGAGAGAGAGAGCACGCGCTGAGGGGTGTTATTTATAGTGAGTTGGGCGTCAGGTAACCAGGAGGCGGGGACAGTGTGGCTGCAGGCAGGTGACTGCATAGGTGGAGTCAGGCTAGAACCTGGGGCGTGGCCACACGTCTCATTAAGGTCCCACATTGATAGACATTTTAGAAGTATCTTTCTTGATGTTATGAAAAATAGCGTTGATGATGTGAACGTCATATTTCTGTGGATGATTTATCACCAAGATTGATGGAGGTATCACAGTTTACCTCATGTATGTTTTCAATGTGGACTTGCTTATTTCCAGTAAGATAAAGGCTTTATTGGTATATGGTGAGTTTTTACTCTCATGGTACACATATATGTATTAGTATATTACATTCTCAAAAATCCTCTTGTGGGAATAAGTAAAGATTATCAAGGTTTGATTTATTGTTTTTAAATTCTTGTGGACAATGAGCATGTCCAGTGTTCATTAGCTTAAAATGAGGAGCTGATAACATTCATTCTGGCAGGTGCACATGCACACACACACACATAATAATAATAATAATAATAATAATAATAATAATATAATGTAACAAGTATAAAAATAAGAAGGTATAAAATTGGTGAGACAGAGAAGAAAAATGAACAGACACCACACAGATGTTTGTAAAAGAAAAATTAAAGCATGTATAGTGATCTAAAGCACAGGAAGAGATGAGGCAGGTCAAAGTCAGCCTTCACATGTAGTAAAATTCTGGAAGCTCCAAGTTTTTAGGCAGGATTTCAGTTTGGTTTTCTGTTCCACACTTTCTCAGAATGCAAAGCAATATGTGATGTAAAAAATTTAAATAGTACTATTTTGACTGTTATGTAGACCAGATCAAACTAGGAAATTTACTGAACTTCTACATAAGCTCTTTTTATTTTATTTTATTGGGTATTTTATTTATTTGCATTTCAAATATTATCCCCTTTTCCGGATTCTCATCCAGAAACCCCCTATCCCATGCTCCCTCCCTCTGCTTCTATGAAGGTGTTCACTCATCTACCCACCTACCCACCCACTCCCGCCTCCCTGCCCTTGCACTCCCTTGTCTACACTGGGGCATCAAGCCTTCCCAGGACCAAGGGTCTCTCCTCCCATTGATGTCCTACAAGGCCATCCTCTGCAACATATGTGGCTGGAGCCATTGGTCACTCTATGTGTACTATTTGGTTGGTGATTTAGTTCCTGGGAGCTCTGGGATGGTTCAATATACAGAAATCCAACAATATAATCCACTGTATAAACAAACTCAAAGGAAAAAAAACACATGATCATTTCATTAGATGCTGAGTAGGCATTTGACAAAATTCTACACCACTTCATGATAAAAGTCTTGGAAAGATCAGGAATTCAATGCCAATACTTAAACATAGTAAAATCAATATAAAGCAAACTAGTAGCCAACATCAAACTAAATGGAGAGAAACTTGAAGCAATCTCACTAAAATCAGGGACTAGACAAGGCTGCCCACTCTCTCCCTACCTATCCAAAATAGTACTTTATGTTCTAACTAGAGCAATTAGAGAACAAAAGGAGGTCAAAGGAAGGGATACAAATTAGAAAGGAAGAAGTCAAAATATCACTATTTGCATATGCTATGATAGTATACGTAAGTGACCCAAAAATTCCACCAGAGAATTCCTAAACCTGATAAACTTCTTCAGCAAAAATCATCTTCTTGACTGGATATAAAATTAAACAAATCAGTAGCTTTCCTCTACTCGAAGGGTAAACGGGCTGAGAAAGAAATTAGGGAAATGACACCCTTCATAATAGTCACAAACAATATAAAGTATCTTGGTGTGACTCTAACTAAACACGTGAAAGATCTATATGAAAAGAACTTCAAGTCTCTGAAGAAAGAAATTGACGATCTCAGAAGATGAAAATATCTCTCATGTTCATACATAGTAAAAAAAGGCCATCTTGCTGAAAGCAATCTACAGATTCAATGCAATCCCATCAAAGTTCCAACTCAATTCTTCACAGAGGTAGAAAGAGCAATTTGCAAATTAATTTGAAATAACAAAAATCCCAGGATAGGGAAAACAATCCTCAACAATAAAAAAACTTCTGGGGGAAATCACCATCCCTGACCTCAAGTAGTACTACAAAGCTATTGTGATTTAAAAAAAAAAAAAACTGGTACAGTGACAGATAGAACCGTGGAACAGAACTGAAGACCCAGAAATGAACCCACACACCTACCATCACTTGATCTTTGACAAAGATCAGTGGAAAAAAGACAGCATTTTCAACATAAGTTCTTAAACCTGATTTTAAAAATAAGAAAAATTATGCTGGCATGGACCTTCAGCAACTTGATGCTTCATATTTGTAGTAATTTTTTCATTTACCAAGGTACATAGAGGAGAACTATAAAGGTCATAAGAACATAAGAACATAAGTTCTTAAACCTGATTTTAAAAATAAGAAAAATTATGCTGGCATGGACCTTCAGCAACTTGATGCTTCATATTTGTAGTAATTTTTTCATTTACCAAGGTACATAGAGGAGAAACATGACTACATTGATTGACTTAAAATTATGATCCTATCTTACTGCAATTTTATTGCATAGAAAAGATTTAAAAGTTTTCATTATTGAAGTGTCACTAGTTTACCTGTCTTGCCATGACATATTTTAAAACAGAATGTCACAATCCAACAAAAGAGGGGCAGCTAGTATCATTTATGTGCCTTGTTCATTTCATTTATTATGCAACAGTCATATTTCGGGTGAATACAGTTGTCTCTGGAGGACAGAGGCATCAGCTTCCCCCCAGGAGCTGGAATTACAGACAATTACAAACTACCCTAAGTGTGTAATGGGAGCTGAACTCAGATTCTCTCCAAGAGCATACTTTGTCTTCCCTTGATCCCGCTCTCCAGCCTGAACCTTCTGTGTTTTCTTAGTTTTTATTTGATAAGAATTTGTTGAAAAGCCAGATTGCTGATTGTCTAATAGAGAACCTTTTTGTCTCATTTCCTATCCTGGTCAATCCAAATTGATTCTTTATTATTTAAAATATATGATTGGATGAGACATCTGTGTTTTTAAGGTTTTATCTGGATGAATCATATTATGGCAGGAAGATGCTTTTCAGGTGAAATAATTATAGCCTTGCTGTTTCCCACATGTTTGCTTTTCTTGTGCTAAAAAGATATACCGAGGATTCCCAAACTAGATATGTTTGCTTCAGTGATGTGAAAGTAACATCAATTTGCCATTCACATGAAGTGTTTACCATTTATGTCTAATTATCATGTAGCACATCGATAATGCACAGCATTAAATATGTATCATCAGATTAACTTTGTAGTAAGTTCTGTTTGATTACAGTGCTAAACTCCATCTATGGATAATCACAGTTTGTTGCTCATGTAGTTTGGTTGTTTACTCATGGCAACAAAAACAACAACAACAACAACAAAAGACAATTAAGGATATATCATTTCCCAGGAATGTGAATTAACACTGGTGTTATGTCTCCTGCAGTAGGTCAATAAACAATTCCTCAGTAGACAACTAGAAGACTGTGCATGTTTGAAAGGATAAATGACCTACTTTAAAAAACTACATTTATTTAGTCAAAAAAACCCTACTTTTATTTAGATGACTAGTATTTAGCCTGTATATTATTGAAAATAATTTTTGCATTTTAAACTCAGATATAGAACACTGAAAAAGAAATAAAAGCAACAAGATTGTTAAACTTTAGGAAAAATATTTTAAAAATTAAAGTATGCATTATTTGAGATAATTAGTGCTTACAAATAATTCTTAAATTCTGGAGAAATATTGGTACAGAAATTATATTTATCAGGCATTTATTAAGTAAGATTTATATAAAAGGATAGCTTATAGTGCAGAAAACTTTCAAAGATATGTTAATTCAGTAAAATTGGAAAGGACTCAGCAGGTTCTGAACATGGTAGTGTAAAACAGTGCAACTTTCTTTGAATGTAGTTCTAATTAGTATGTTGCATATTGTTTAATAAATATACAGACAGTAGATCAAAATAGTAAAAAATAGTATTTACAAATAACAGTAATAGAAGTAGTAAATATTTTCTTTTTTTCATTCCAATTGTGGCAGATAGCAAGAAACATTGTCTATGCTCATTACTATTTCAGAATTAAAGTATTTATTAGACATGCCACTAGATCTTGCATCTATTATTATACACAAGTTGTTTTGGTAAATATGTTAACAACTATTTCAATACAATTGGTTTTATTTATAATGAAATGCAATTGATTTTATTCTGAGAATTTATTCCAACATGAAAGAAGCCCATGGAACAACCAATATGGAGAGAACCTGGTAGATATGCTTTCTGGGGTACTGACGTTATGGTAGGTTTTGTCGAACAAATTCACCTTGCACTAGATTTTAAAGAATTACCAGGATTGAATAAGTGGTAATTGGAAGTGAATGGTAGGTAGTGGTTATTGGAAGTGAATGGTGGGCAAATATTTGAGGACAATGAAGGATAATATCTTTTTTAATTCAGACATATTTCTGAATTAATATAGGATAGTAGTGAGAAAGCATATGGAAAGTAATTAGTGAATTGTTTGAGGTCCTATTATACAAACAGAGATCACAATCTAATGGCTAGTAGTCTGCCTTGAATGTCAAACTAGTGAATACGGGCAACATTCAACTAATGTAGTTAGTTATTACTAGATAGGAGAAATAATCTAGGACACAGTAGAAAAAAACTACAGGTATTATTATACTATATTATATTTTAATGATAGAATTGTGGTCAGTACAAAAAACAAGATCATAGGGTCATTTGCAAGAACTCATTCTTAAAGTATGAAAACAAGAACTTCAAGTCTCTGAAGAAAGAAATTGAAGAAGACCACAGAAGATGGAAAAATCTTCCATGCTCATGGATTGGCAGGATTAATATAGTAAAAATGACCATCTTGCCAAAAGCAATATACAGATTCAATGCAATCCCCATCAAAATTCCAACTCAATTCTTCATAGAGTTAGAAAGAGCAATTCAAAAATTCATCTAGAATAACAGAAAACCCAGGATAGCTAAAACTATTCTCGAGAATAAAAGAGTCTCTGGGGGAATCAGTATCCTGGACCTCAAGCTGTACTACAGAGCAATAGTGTTAAAAACTGCATGGTATTGGTACAGTGACAGGCATGTAGATCAATGGAACAGGATTGAAGACCCAGAAATGAATCCAAACTCCTATGGTCACTTGATCATTGACAAAGGAGCGAAAACCATCCAGTGGAAAAAAGATAGCCTTTTCAACAAATGGTGCTGGTTCAACTGGAGGTCAACATGCAGAAGAATGCAAATTGACCCATTCTTATCTCCTGCACTAAGCTCAATTCCAAGTGGATCAAGGACCTCCACATAAAACCAGATACACTGAAAGTAATAGATAGGAAACTAGGGAAGAACCTTGAACATATGGGCACAGGGGAGAATTTCCTGAATAGAACTCCAATAGCTTATGCTCTAAGATCAAGAATTGACAAATGGGACCTCATTAAATTAAAAAGTTTTTGCAAGGCAAAAGACACTGTCAAAAAGACAAAGCGGCAACCAACTAACTGGGAAATGATCTTTACCAACCCTACATCCGACAGAGGGCTAATATCCAATATATACAAAGAACTCAAGAAGTTAAACTCCAGAGAGCCAAGTAACCCTATTAAAAAATGGGTACAGAGCTAAACAAAGAGTTCTCACCTGAAGAATATCTAATGGCTGAGAAGCACCTAAAGAGATGTTCATCATCCTTAGTCATTAGGGAAATGCAAATCAAAACAACCCTGAGATTCTATCTCACACCAGTCAAAATGGCTAAGATCAAAAACACAGGAGACAGCAGTTGTTGGTGAGGATGTGGAGAAAGAGGAACACTCCTCCACTGCTGGTGGAATTGCAAGCTGGTACAACCACTCTGGAAAGCAGTCTGGCGGTTCCTCAGAAAACTGGACATGACACTCCGGCTATACCACTCCTGGGCATATACCCAGAGGCTTCACCTGCATGCAATAAGGACACATGCTCCACTATGTTCATAGCAGCCTTATTTATAATAGCCAGAAGCTGGAAAGAACCCAGATGTCCCTCAACGGAGGAATGGATTCAGAAGGTGTGGTATATTTACACAATGGAATACTACTCTGCAATTAAAAACAGTGAATTCACGAAATTCCTAGGCATATGGTCAGAACTGGAAAATATCATCCTTAGTGAGGTAACCCAATCACAAAAGAACACACATGGTATGCAGTCACTGATAAGGGGATATTAACCCAGAATCTTGGAATACCCTAGACACAATTTGCATATCAATGGATTTCCAAGAAGATGGAAGGAGAGACCCAGGTCCTGGAAAGAGTGAATGTAGGGGAATACCAGGGCAGAGAAGCGAGAGGGGGTTGAATGGGGAAAAGAGGGAGGGAAGGGGGCTTATGGGATTTTTGGGGATGGAGGAAATGGGAAAGGGGAAATGATTTGGAATGTAAATAATAAAAACTTAGAAAATAAAAAAAAAGAAAACTTGAAATTCTTGAGGCTTCGAGTGATAGAAAGGTGACAAATAGAATGTAAAGGAATATATTTCTGTAGACCACCCATGTGAGGCAATGGATGGTGATAGTGAAATCATATTAAAAGTAATATGTATGTCAAGCCAGGATAAATTACAGCATAGACACCATAGACCTGTACAAAGTGGTTACAATCAGGGAGATAAATACCTTTTGCATTTATTTTTAAATGATGCATAGGAACGTAAAATAGCTCATATTAATACAGTACCATATAATTTTGTTACATACATATACACACACACATACATATACATATCATTAAGCAATTGTCATATGATTATAATGAAAACTTTCAAAATCTGTTCTTGTCACTACTAACAGTACATTAGTGTTGCCTACTCTCCCCCTATTACATAGAACAATTTTTTTTTAATATCTACAATTGTAGTTACGTCTAGTACTGGTTGTTTTATAGGTCTCCTCTAAAATATGCTGACCACCAGATTCCTGTACTTTTAAAGCAAGTGTTGTGTTTATTTATGGTATTCTGCCCTCTACCTCTCTTCATTTAAGAGGATGGTACATTCTGGCTTTTCATTTTTTGCTGTCTCATTACCTACTTAATTTGTTCTACCATTCTCTCAATTTTTCATTTCTTCTCTTTTCATTTTAAAAAACATTCTTTATGTAGAGACAGCTAAAATATGTACCAATAATGCCTCAGGTAAAATGCAGCTCTACAACACTTCATAACTGAAAACTCTTGCACAAGAATGTTTTTGCTCACCTCCTACTTATAATTTCCTTGTATTCTGGCTGCCTTATCTTCTGAAAAACAGTTGAAAATCTAAGATAAGACTTCAGTTCATGCATGACGTAAAACCTACAGCTTTCCACAGTATTGTTTTCTTAAATGTGATTTTTACATCTCAAAATAGATAACATGATCTATATAACTCATTCCTGAATACTGACAAAATGATTAGATAGAAGCAAAGGTCATTCAATCCATCCCTTGAATTCCAGGCAGTGCTACACCTAAGTCATCAAAAATAAATGGGTATTTATTGATTCTGCAAGAACAAAGATTGTTCAACTTCCCTCAATTAACCAGTTGTAGTATATAATTATTCTTATAGTCAGGAAGTTCATGCATGTGTAATAGTAGAGCTCGTTTTTCTCTCTTCAATCCATCTTTGTACTTATTGATCTATTTACGTGGCTATCGACCATCAGTTTTTTATTCAGGTTTGTGAATTGGCATGTGTTTGTGTACTTTATGAGAGTTGATAGCTTTAGAAGACTACAGGTATATCAATTAAGGCTATAAAGGCATTAGTATTGTAGAATTTTAGAACAGTGTTTTTCTTAATTAGCAACTAGTATTCACATTTGTTTTCTAGATATTTTTATTCATAAGTTGTTTTTGCTTTGTTCAGCTTTTGCTTCTAACTTTTTGTTAGATGGAATTTTAAAATGTATTCTCTTGTATGTTTTGACAGCAGTTTTGTTTTTGGCATTGTGTACTAATTTCAGTCTATTGTTATGTTAAATCAAATCCAAACAAATATTGTGTCTGCTCATCATCATTTTTTTCTATGTTGAATTTTTTGAAGAATAATTTAAGTATTTCATTTCTTATTAACAGTGGTTGTGTTCTTATTGGCAAGAAAAGGAAAGGTAGCTTTAAGAAATTAATCTTTGTTTATACCATTTAGTGGGAAAATTTTACCCTTCTTGGAAGAGTAGCTTTAAAAATAAATTAAACTTTGTTTATAACATTTAGTGTGAAAAATGTATTCTTCTTACAATTTGAATTAAAACAATCTTTTGTTCAAAGTTGTGTAAAATGTTGCTTCATATTATTTTATTTTTCATATCTTGTATAATTCTAACAAAAAAATGGTCCTTTAACTTAAGAAACAAGGGTAACAGCTAGTAAAATCAGTCAAAGTTAAAGAAGATTTGGTTAGTAAGGATTTATTAACCAATAACACTTGACTACATTTCTAAAAGCATTGTATTATTTTCCAAGGATGGCAGTCAGAAATTTGTTATACATCAGATAATATCCTCCCATAGCTTTTTCCAGGTTTCTGTGATTCTGTATCTTCAAAGCAAATTAGAATTTACCTAGTCATCATATTTAATAAAGATATATGATAATTATATTAGAATTTATTCTAATATAATATGGTTAACATACTATATTATAATGTATTGTAATGTAAGATAAAATATAAACATGTTATCTATTCTATTTCAGTATTATTGATAAGCAGTCAGGGAGGAAAGAGAAGGAGTTCACTCTTCAAGAAAGTTAAATCTGTGGTTGACATATTGATTCACTTTCTATATCTGTATTTTTATAGCTCCATAACAAAATAAATCCATTTAAAAGCCTTTAGTTAGTGAACACACATATGGCATGTTTCCTTAACTTGAACTTTAAATCATTTAGAATGTAAATAAAAAAATATAGAAAATAAAAAAATAAAAAAAATCTCTCATTAATAATGAGTTTGTTTTTAATTACATTTAAAAAGCTATTTAATAATTTACACTCCATATATTATCCCACCCCTGTCCACCCTCCTATGCTTCCACATCCCATACCTCCTCCCCACCCCAGTGTCTCCATGTGGATGTCCCCACCCCCTCCCACCTGACCTCTAAACTCCATGGGGCCTGCAGTCTCTTGAGGGTTAGGTGCATCATCTCTGAATGAACACAGACCCAGCAGTCCTCTATTGTATGTGTGTTGGGGGCCTCATATCAGCTGGTGTATGCTGCCTGTTTGGTGTTGCAGTGTTTGAGAGATCTTGGGGGTCCAGATTAATTGAGAATGCTGGTCCTCTTACAGGGTTGCCCTTCTCTTCAGCTTATTTCAGTTTTTCCCTGTCGGGGTCTAGCCTCAACACAGGATCAGAGTTCTCAACTGGAATCTGGGATATCTGGAAGGCGCATAATAAATACACACAGAGTACTTTCTAGGTACAAGCTGACAGGCAATTTTCCAAGGCTTAAAGTTTCTCTTCTTTCTCATTCCCTGCTCTCCTTCTCTCTCGCTCATTTGCTCGCAGCTTGAGGCTGCACACATTCTGCATTCTCCTGCACACTCTGCTTTTCTCCTGTGTGCTTTTCTTTTCTTGCACTCTCACACTCATACACACTTCTGTGTGTTCCCCTTTCACTCACACACACTCACACACACACACATACACACACACACACATCTCACACACATACCACATGCACTCTCCTTTCACTCACACACAGACTCTTCACACACATCTCTCACACACACACCAAATGAACTCTCCTTTCACTCACACAGACACGCTTCACACACACCTCACATTTTCTCTTCACTCATTATATTTTCTCTTCACTCACTCTTCACATGTTCTTCTCATGTTCTTTGTATTCTCTCTCTCACTTGCTATTCACATGCTCACTACTCGCTCTTTACATGATCTCTTGTCTTTCTCTTGCCTCAGTCTTTTATTGATACTCTAAAAGCAGGTAGGAAGAAAGAGACACTGTATAATCATTGCCAAATCAAATTTAAAAGAGTAACCACATCTCACAAAGAATCAAGAATTACAATTGGTTCACAAAGTTTCAAGCTTCCCTATTCCCAGACCAATAGCCAAAATAATAATAATAATTGTAAACTTGTCATTATTTAAACTTTAAATTTAACTTAGTATACTTCAGAGCTCAGTGCTCTGAGGCTAACTACTTGCATTGTCTTGTGAAGCTCTTATGATAAATGACATGGGCAAAGTTGCCAGGCAGTGGCCAGAAAAAAATCAAGTTAACTCTTAACTCAGTAGTTCCCATAGCTTTCCGCTTCTACACATTGTACACAATGACTCTCCTAAGAGTCCTGGTGTTTTGACTTAGTTTTACTAATATAAGACTTTGCATATTTTATACTTGCCTATACAAGAACCACTGTCAAATGTTGTGTAAAACTTATTTCATAACTTTAATAGTCTTTTCTTTCCTTGGAGTCCCAATGTTGGCTCTAATTCATTTTCTAATAATTTTGTCAAAATTTCTTTACAAGTCAAGCATTAATCTAGAACTACCATTGTTCAATTATCACATTGTTTCCAAGATGAGAACACACAACATGCACCTGGATCATTAGGACTATGCTATGCTGTGCTGTGCTGTGTCCCATGCCTCAGTTTTTAATTTTTTAAGAATCATTCCTGGGTCTTCAATTCTGTTCCATTGATCTACATGTCTGTTACTGTACCAATACCATGCAGTTTTTAACACTATTGCTCTGTAGTACAGCTTGAGGTCCGGGATACTGATTCCCCCAGAGGTTCTTTTACTCTTGAGAATAGTTTTAGCTATTCTGGGTTTTCTGTTATTCCAGATGAATTTTTGAATTGCTCTTTCTAACTCTATGAAGAATTGAGTTGGGATTTTGATGGGGATTGCATTGAATCTGTGTATTACTTTTGGTAAGATGCTCATTTTTACTATATTAATCCTGCCAATCCATGAGCATGGCAGATTTTTCCATCTTCCGAGGTCTTCTTCAATTTCTTTCTTCAGAGACTTGAAGTTCTTGTCATACAGATCTTTCACTTGTTTGGTTAGCGTCACGCCAAGATACTTAATATGGTTTGTGGCTATCGTAAAGGGTATTATTTCTCTTACTTCTTTCTCAGCCTGCTTATCCTTTGAGTATAGGAAGGCTTCTGACTTGCTTGAGTTGATTTTATATCCGGCCACTTTGCTGAAGTCGTTTATCAGCTGTAGGAGTTCTCTGGTGGAGTTCTTTGGGTCGCTTATGTATACTATCATATCGTCTGCAAATAGTGATAGTTTGACTTCTTCCTTTCCAATTTGTATCCCTTTGACCTCTTTTTCTTGTCTAATTGCTCTAGCTAGAACTTCAAGTACTATATTGAAAAGATATGGAGAGAGAGGGCAGCCTTGTCTAGTCCCTGATTTTAGTGGGATTGCTTCAAAATTGAAGACCCAGAAATGAATCCACACTCCTATGGTCACTTGATCTTTGACAAAGGAGCTAAAACCATCCAGTGGAAAAAAGATAGCCTTTTCAACAAATGGTGCTGGCTCAGCTGGAGGTCAACATGCAGAAGAATGCAAATTGACCCATCCTTATCTCCTTGCACTAAGCTCAATTCTAAGTGGATCAAAGATCTCCACATAAAACCAGACACACTGAAACTAATAGAAGGGAAACTAGGGAAGAACCTTGAACATATGGGCACAGGGGAGAATTTCCTGAACAGAACTCCAATAGCTTATACTCTAAGATCAAGAATAGACAAATGGGACCTCATTAAATTACAAAGTTTTTGCAAGGCAAAAGACACCGTCAAAAAGACAAAGCGGCAACCAACTAACTGGGAAATGATCTTTACCAACCTTACATCCGACAGAGGGCTAATATCCAAGATATACAAAGAACTCAAGAAGTTAAACTCCAGAGAGGCAAGTAACCCTATTAAAAAATGGGGTACAGAGCTCCACAAAGAGTTCTCACCTGAAGAATATCTAATGGCTGAGAAGCACCTAAAGAGATGTTCATCATCCTTAGTCATTAGGGAAATGCAAATCAAAACAACCCTGAGATTCCATCTCACACCAGTCAGGATGGCTAAGATCAAAAACACAGGAGACAGCAGTTGTTGGCGAGGATGTGGAGAAAGAGGAACACTCCTCCACTGCTGGTGGAATTGCAGGCTGGTACAACCACTCTGGAAAGCAGTCTGGCGGCTCCTCAGAAAACTGGGCATGACACTTCCGGAGGATCCGGCTATACCACTCCTGGGCATATACCCAGAGACTTTACCCGCATGCAATAAGGACACATGCTCCACTATATTCATAGCAGCCTTATTTATAATAGCCAGAAGCTGGAAAGAACCCAGATGTCCCTCAACGGAGGAATGGATTCAGAAGATGTGGTATATTTACACAATGGAATACTACTCTGCAATTAAAAACAATGAATTCACGAAATTCCTAGGCAAATGGTCAGAACTTGAAAATATCATCCTTAGTGAGGTAACCCAATCACAAAAGATCACACATGGTATGAAGTCACTGATAAGGGGATATTGACCCAGAATCTCAGAATACCCTAGACACAATCAGCATATCAATAGATTTCTAAAAAGATGGAAGGAGAGACCCCTGGTCCTGGAAAGACTGGATGTAGGGGAACGCCAGGACAGAGTAATGAGAGGGGGTTGAACGGAGAAAAGAGGGAGGGAAGGGGGCTTATGGGACTTTCGGGGAGGGAGGAAACGGGAAAGGGGAAGTGATTTGGAATGTAAATTAAAAAAATAAAATAAAATTAAATTTAAAAAAAAAAAGAAAGAAATCAAAAAAAAAAAAAAAAAAAAAAAAAAAAGAATCATTCCATCAGGGAACATCTAGTTTCACAGAATTCGCCAGAGCAGAAGAAGAAAGAACTAAGAAAGTCAGATATAATAGAATAATTATGCACACCAAGGCCAACTGAAAAACAGTCATGCACAAATGAAATCTATACAGCCATTGTCCATGGCAAGTCCACTGGAGGGATGTGTCTCCTGCTTCTCAGGGTCCCAGACGCCATCCTTTTCTACAAGGAGCTGCTGCGGGCTTCTGAGATGTCTCCATCCCGGCCTACTGCAGGTGGTCCCTGTCATTGTTTGCTGTCCCCAGCATTTCCCTAATTCAACAACAGGGGTCAGCCACTTCTTACCATTGGTTGAGTGCAAATATCCAATCTGACTCTTTCCACTGCTTGTTGGGTCTTCTGGACTGTGGTCATGCTAGGTCCCTTTTTGTGAACACTCCATAGCCTCAGTAATAGTGTCAGACCTTGGGACCTCCCCTTGAGCTGAATCCCACTTTGGGTCTGTTGCTGGACCTTCCTTTCCTCAGGCTCCTCTCTATTTCTATCCCTGTAATTCTTTCAGACAGGAACACTTGTAGGTCAGAGTTGTGACTGTGGGATGGCTCTCCTCTCCCTTACTTGATGCCCTATCTTCCTGTTGGAAGTGGGCTCTATAAGTTCCCTCTCCCTTCTGGCAGGCATTTCATCTAAAGTTCCTCCGTTTGAGTCCTGAGAGTGTCTGACCTCCGAGATCTCTGGTGAATTCTGGAGCCCCCCCCTCCCAACCTCCTACCTCCCAAGGTTGTCTGTTTCCATTCTTTCTGCAGGCCCTCAGGGCTTCAGTCCTTTTCCCTCACCCAATATGGATAAGGTTCCCCTCTCCCCCCTCCTCTTTCCCTCCCAGATCCTTCCCTCCCTCCCCCCTCGTGGTTGCTTTCTTCTCCCTCCCAAGTGGGACTGAGGCATCCTCACTTGGGCCCTTCAGCTTGTTGACCTTTTTGAGTTCTGTGGACTGTATCTTGGATATTTTTCACTCTTTTTGTTGTTGTTAATATACACTTATTAGTGAGTACATACCATGCTTTTTGTTTTGGGTCTGAGTTATCTTGCTCAGGATGATATTTTCTAGTTCCATCCATTTGCCAGCAAAACTCAAGATGTACTCATTCTTAATAGCTGAGTAGTATTCCATTGTGTAAATGAACCACATTTTCTGTTCCTGTACTGATATATCTTGACACACATACAAAAAAAAAAAACACCTTGGGAAGGAAGGGGTTTGTTTTGCTTAGAAACCTGGAGGAATTGATGTAAAAGTCATGGAGGAGTGCAGCTTTTCATGACTCCCTCAGCCTGATTTCTTATTGTACCCAGGACCACCAACCCAGAGTTGGTAATATCCACAATGGGCTAGGGCTTCTCACATGAATTACTAATTAAATGCATTACAGGCTAGCCTACAGAGTGATTTTTAACACAATTTTTAAATTAAATATAGTTTGTTCATATTCATTCCCTCTCCCAAGTCCTTCCAGATCCTCCCTTTTCTACCCACCCAACTGTAAAATATTTCTCAAATACAATCCAATATAATGGCAAAACTAAGAAAACAAAATAAAATGCCACCCAAAATGGGGAGATAACACAGAGAGAGGGAGGGAGAGAAGGAAGGAGGGAGGGAGAAAGGGAGAGACCAAGTTCCTTGTATATTAGTCACCTGCTGACCCTGAGAACTGGCCTGCAAGTAATTTATATACCCAGTAACCTTACAATGGATCTTTCCTCTCCTAACAGATAAAAATTAGAGTTCAGTTGTTAACCTTTACCTTATTTGCTAAATTTTCATTCATCCACTCAGTCATTCTTTTTTAAATATAAAATATATAAACAATCACATTGATGTTGGACAATGCAAAGCAACAGAAGGAAAAGGGCCCAAAAGAAGGCCCTCCTGTTCTTCACTGCAACATCCCACATGGTCATCCTGGCTCTATTTCAAATTTATGGTATCTATTTTTCATTTATTTTTGTTATATGCATTTCATTCTGTCTTTTATATCTTATATCTTTTGTATCTTTCTAAATATAACCTGCTCACTCTCTATGATGCTTCTATATATGTTTTCAGGACTATTTGAAATTCTATAACCAAAATATAAATATCTTTCTTCTAAAACTGCTTCTCATTTTATATGCTAGAATGTTGTTCATATTTATTTATTTACTTCATATTTATTTTAATCTGCTTTTTTTCTACTATGCCATTACTGCTTATTCAGAATATTTTTAATAAGATGCTAATATTATGACTATACCAATATCTTTGCCTTTTTGTTTGTTTATTTTATACAGTTCCTTTAGTATCAGTCAGAGTTATAATTCAGTATACTCCTTCTATGGTAATTGTTATAATGAGCTTGATAATTATGATAACGTTTAAATGAAGCATACTCAGGAAGAAGATATTGTTGGTTATTGGGAAATTACAGTTTGGCATGCAGTAGTTATTTGCTGTCCTAAATTTATGACGGGTATTTGAGGTATTATAGAATAGATACTAAACAGGATACATGTAATATAAAAAAATGCTTATTCTCTTTGAGCAGGAACAGTAAGAGTTCCAGAGAACACCTAAATTTTCTTAAATAATTTTGGAGGAAAGTTTGCCAGTCATTTCCCATACATTCCAAACATGGATTTCTCTTCTCTGGTTTTTATGCCAAGGGATATTTACAAGTGGTGCTGTGGCAGTTATGGTGAAAAGGACAGGCATTCAGGAGTTTGGTAACTTATCGGTGATAGGGCAAGCTATCACATTGTAGTGACAGTAAAATTGTACTACATTTTGAGAAAATGTTAAGTTAACGAAAAAAGAAACTACTTAACCAAAGCAACACCAGTCATGCCTTAAAAAACATATTTGTATACTCTGTTGTGTATTTAACATTAAGTCATGTTATTTTGAAATTTGCATTGGCATATATTTTCAAATCATCTGTACAGGCCATCTATCAGTATTGTTTTGCATTTTTTCATGGAGTAGTGGAAGAGTTAGATATATAAATATTTATAAATATGGGCACACATCGCTAGTTAAAAAGAAAATCCTATTTTGAAGATTTCAGAGAAGAATGTTATTGTTTTTGTATCTGTTAGAAAATCAGTGCTCCTGGCCAAATACATTTTTATGCATTATTTTCATAGACAATTTGAATATTGCTTTGAGGTAGAAATAGAAATATTTCAAAGAATACAAAACTGTACTTTTTTTTGCAAAACCTAAATTTCTGTTTGACAAGTTACCCTTTATTTATCATGTAAATAAATGGCTCAAAACATGACCTGTTCATAATCATGTGACTTTTTATTCTTATTCTGTTAAAAGTTGTAGATTTCTCCTTGAGAATATATGTCAGATATTTTAAAGCAGTATACAAAAATTTGATAATTATTTTTTGAAACAACAACCATGACAAGATTAGACTTGAAGTAGTTTTTGTGTTTGTTTTTTAATGCTTTCATGGTTGTTGCTTAGAGGAAAAAGAAACTTAAAATGGGTATATTCTTTTGAAATGTGAGTAACATAAAATATACAAATGTACAAACAAGTCTTACAGCTAGCAACCTTCAACACTCATGGAGGCCCACACCCACAAGCTCTGTCGCAGGCGGGTGAACTGTGTCACATTGACCCTTCTGCATGGCTCAACAACAGGAGCATACAAAGACCAGTTTAGACTTGTAATCCAAGTCTATTAGCATAGTATCTAATAGCTAATGTGACCATGACAGAGGAGGTGAGCAGTATTACTGGGAAACACATGTCTAAACCAAAAAAAATAAAAAATAAAAAATAAAAAAAAAGGACAATACCACATTTGGTACTGTTTAAATGAAAATTATATTTTTATTTAACTCTAAAAACAAAGAACAAGAACACACTAATATGATTTTGAAGCTTTAAATATGGTGTGCTAGTTAGGGTTTTTCTATTGTTGCATGAAACTAAATGACCAAAAAGCAAGTTGGGGAAGAAAGGTTTATTTGCCTTACAGTCCCGTATTTATGTTTCTTATAAGAGGAAGTCAGGACAGGAACTCCAACAGGATAGATACCTAGAGGCAGGAGTTGATGAAGAAGCAATAGAGGGGTGCTGGTTACTGGCTTGCTCCACATGGTTTACGCATCCTGCTTTATTTCATAAACAAGGGCCTCCCCATTCCCAATGGACTGGACCCCATAAAACTCCCATAAATCACTAATTATGAAAATCCCTTTCAGACTTGCATATAACCTGATCTAATGGAAGCATTTTCTTAATTGAGGCTTCTTCTCAGATAACATTAGCCTGTGACCAGTTTACACAAAACCATCCATGACATATGCACACATGCATAGACAACTGTTTAAGCTACATGCTGTACAAAAGTGTTGAAAAACATGCCCTAATAAAGAATAATAGTTACGAAATTAAATTTTCCGTTCAAGCAAGTAGAGAAAGTTATGTTAAAATGGCAGAGACATAGCCAAATGTTTGAGATAAAACAACCTTTTCTTCACTAATAAGCATGTGTATACTTATCAGTAGAAATTAATACAATTTTAGTATCCTTATATTTATTCATCTATATATGGCTAGAAAATACTGCAATGATACATTTTAAAAGAAATGTTGGGCCTCGTCCATTTATGTAAATGATAGACTTAATCCCACTGAATTTAACTCAGTTCTCTACTACTAAAATGACTTAATGAGATATAAGACAAAAATAAAGAAAGGTTATATTTTGTCAAGAAAGAAAGGGCAGTACGGTTCAATACCTTTACTTAAGTAACCTTTACATGTGCAATTAACATTTAAAAGAAATAAAGTTTTAGAAGCATTATGGAGTAATTGCATCAATGTAAAAAGTAGTTAGAAACCTGCGGTCTGTTAGGAGAAATTCCTTCAAATAACACTGACAGTTATCAGAAAGTGAATTTGTGATGCATAAAAGATGAGAAAAAAATCTCATTTGGTGGCATACTTACTGCTTTCTCCTTTGTTGTTGATCTTTTTTTTTTCAGTAAACTTCAACTCACTGACATTTTCTAGGATGAAATTTTCATCCTCACACTGAATTGATCTTTAAAACACACATTTTAAAATAGTTGTGGGGGGTGAGGAAGCATGCTATTAAGCAGCAGCAGGGGATAGAGAAGTGGAATGGATCATGCCTTAAACTTACAGACCATTTGCCTATCATCCAGTAATAATTCATATTCTATATCATTGAAAGTTTCATTTTTTGTTTCCAGTTTCTACTATATCTAGCCTTCTCTCATGGCACATATGGTGATGTGTATTTGACCTATTAACCAAGGTTTGCAATTTATTTATAAATCAGAAATAGTTGCAGTAAGAATCAATCACTAAATTCAAGAGCTATCTTATTTCTTGTGAAGAGACCTTAGGTAATATGATTTTATAATACCAGTTTGATCTGTTTGAATATATGTCTGTTTAATTGGTAATTGTTCCTGGCATCTCTGGTAGGGCTTTGTTTGTTTGTTTGTTTGCAGAAGCTTTTACATTAAACATTAAACATTTCTAAGCATCTTTGCAAACCACTTCGCCATTTCCATGTAGCAGCTAAGGATGATTTTTCTCCATTTCCTATTTAAAATGACTCTAGGAGTAACTGTAGAGAGACAGAAAGATTACCACTTGGTAGACAGAAGAATTTTATGTCAAGAATACATTTTTTTTATGGAAAATACTGGAAGCAAGTCTTTTCCTTTCCTCATTTTCTTGGGGGTCAGACATTTAAGTAAGGGTTGGAATCAAAACCAGGACATGTGACATATTAACACCCACACTATCACTGAGCTTCCACACAGGATCTTTTGTTTTTTAATATGCTTCATTAAACACATCCCAAAGTCATGCTCTTCACATATCTCTCCTTTCTACCAGTCTCATGGACATGAACATGTTAGGAGTAAGTAGCCTGGGCTTGCGGTACATTCAAGAGACTAATGTGTTACACCCTGAATCATTCTAATTCTTTTCTTCTTAGAGGCTTTCTGAAGGCCTCAGTCTGTTTGTTTACTTCTTTTGGGATTCTTTCTTCTCAGGAAGAATAGATGTCAGGCTGGTTCTCAGGACCAGCATTCTTTTCATGCTGCCTCTGCTGATCCTTCTTCCTCTTCTGGTTCGAATTTTATGATTTTTTTTATTACAAGTTGACAATGTTTGTATAATTAGCTTTAGGGAATTTCCTATGATGACTTCTTGCAGCATGGATTTCCCTAGAAGTTAGCTCATTGAAGCAATCCGTGTGTGTTTAATATTCTGTTGTCTTGTTTTCGTCATTATTTGCATGCAGAACCTACAGACCATTACTAGTTATGTACAAGTTGTACTTTTCTTATCAAAAGATACCTTAAGTTAGAAGATATTTCCAACCCACTGAATGCTTAAATATTTCATATAGCTTTTCAGAGATAGAAAAGATGTATCATCTCTGTGGAACCTCTTTTCATATGAGCTAATAAATTATAGTGAAAAGTAAAATAAAATGGTGAAAAATTTGGCATTCTGAAATTCTATTTTAGACTTTATTTTATTTTAAATTGAAAGTACATATAGTGTTTTTATTGGATATTTTCTTTGTTTGCATTTCAAATGTTATCCCCTTTCCAAGTAGGGCAGCCTCTGGATGGCCTTTCCTTCGGTCTCTTGCCTATATGTTGTCTCCTTTTTTCCTCCCTTGAGTATTTTGTTCCCTTTACTAAGAAGGACTGAAGCTCCTTCACTTTGGTCTTCCTTTTTCTTGAGCTTCATGTGGTCTGTGAATTGTATCTTGGATATTCTGAGCTTTTGGGCTAATATCCACTTATCAGTGAGTGTATACCATGTGTGTTCTTTTGTAATTGGGTTACCTCACTCAAGATCATAATTTCTAGGTCCATCCACTTGCGTAAGAATTTCGTGAATTCATTGTTTTTAATTGCAGAGTAGTATTCCATTGTGTAAATGTACCACATCTTCTGAATCCATTCCTCCATTGAGGGACATCTGGGTTCTTTCCAGCTTCTGGCTATTATAAATATAAGACTGCTATGAACATAGTGGAGCATGTGTCCTTGTTACATGTTAGAGAATCTTTTGGGTATATGATCAGGAGTGGCATAGCTGGGTCCTCAGGTAGTTCTATTTCCAATTTTCTGGGGAACTGCCAGATTGATTTCCAGAGTGATTGTACCAGGTTACAATCCCACCAGCAGTGGAGGAGTGTTGCTCTTTCTCTACATTCTTGCCAACATATTCTGTCACCTGAGTTTTTGTTCTTAGCCATTCTGACTGGTGTGAGTTGGAATCTCAGGGTTGTTTTGATTTGCATTTCCCTGATGACTAAGGATGTTGAACATTTCTTTAGGTGTTTCTTGACCATTCAAGTTTCCTCAGTTGAGAATTCTTTGCTTAGCTCTGTACCCCATTTTTAATAGAGTTATTTGAATCTCTGGAGTCTAATTTCTTGAATTCTTTGCATATATTGGATAGTAGCCCTCTATCAGATGTAGGATTGGTAAAGATCTTTTCCCAATCTGTTGATTGCCATTTTGTCCTATTGATATTGTCCTTTGCCTTACAGAAGCTTTTTATAATCATATTCACAGTTAAAATAAATTGACATGTAAACTTTTAAATGTGCTGAATTAAATTTTTTCATAATTTAATAATGATGTTAACCTTTTTGATTTGGTTGCACCATAGTGGAAAGTACTCATATTACCCAAGTGGATCTTTGTCTTTCTTATCAGTATATAAGTAGAAACATTTGGAAATAGAACTATCCCCCTTCCTCTGTATTTTAAACTATTTGAGAAATAATTATTTTG
The DNA here is from genome assembly GCA_036184795.1 of Tokudaia tokunoshimensis. Taxonomy (NCBI): domain Eukaryota; kingdom Metazoa; phylum Chordata; class Mammalia; order Rodentia; family Muridae; genus Tokudaia; species Tokudaia tokunoshimensis. The sequence goes on from BTHU01000023.1 coordinate 82,817,712, forward strand.
TACAGTTTAATTATTTAAAATAATTTCTCATTGAATCCATAAAGTCCTTGCTTTTTCATTATTTGATTTGATTTTTTCATTATCTGATTTGTGACTTAATGTCTTTTATTTATCAGTAAATGCAGAGTTTCCATTTCTTTTTAAGTCTAATTTTTTCTTTGTGTAGAAATTAGTTTTTCATTTTACATTATCTGATTTGTGGATACATAGGTATGATATGATGTATGGGTCTCTAATATAGTGAGACACCTTCCCTTTCAGACCTAGTTTATACATTTTTTAATTAAAAGTGTTGATTAAAGTATGATTATTTGAGTTGCCCACATATGCTTAATAATTTTACTGATCAACCACTAACCTTTTATATTTTTCTTTTAGAACCTTGTAAAATATCTTCCTGAGCAGAATGTACTCCGAGAACTAGCACAGCTTAAGAATGAATATGATGATCTCTGTGAGCCTGAGCAGTTTGGGGTTGTGGTATGTATTGATTCCAAAGTCCTATGAATACACTTCTCATGAACAAAAGAAATATATTAGTTGATGTCTTTTACTTTATAACTTCGTATTTATATATAATATTGAATTAGAAAAAAATCTTTACCTATAGCATTAAAAAGTAACTAGGTTACTTTTGATATTTATAAAATAAGCCAAAACATCATGGGATCGTCTCTTTAACAGTGCTGATATTTAATGATATTAATGCATGCAAACTGGTATGCTGTATTGCACTGGCTAATTTTCTTCCCCTCAGGTCTGAAGTTTAGAATTTAGCTCCCTGAAAACTTCGAAATAAAAGAATAATATCTATATAAATAAAAAAATAGAAACTGTTTTTACTTTATGCATTGTATAAGAAAAATCACAAATGTTCTTGAGTGTCATTAATCAATTGAGACCTTGTAATATGTTATTTCTGTCCGGACAAATAACTTATAAAGATACCTCAGGCACTTTAATCATTTTCCTTATCCCCAAAATATGAAGTGCCAAAAAAATGACTATTTATATAAGATTTAGTCATATGTCTTAAAATACGACAAACCTGCTAGTCAAATAATTAGCCAGAAAGATAGTATTAAGGGCATATATTTTCAGTAAAACTATATTTTCCATAGCTGGGTGCTGAACCCACAGCCTTGTGCTTGCTAGATGAGTACTCTACCATTCAACTAAATTTCCAACTGTTCAGGGCAGATTTATTTTCTATATGAATGATCAATTCTTTTATGGTTTCTTGTTTATTCTGGCTTCCTGATTTTTTTCCATTTGTAAACACAGGGAATTTTCCAATTACCATTGAACCTGTTTTTCAAATAGTATCTAAGAAGCTTCATCCAAACTTGCATAATGTTCCAAAATAATTATGTTAGAATTAATCTGATTTCCTACTTTGAAGTTTTAAACTCTTGTTCATATATCCCTCAATTAGATGTGACTGAGTATGTTCTTTTTTAGCAAATAGAGTAAATGCTCCTTTCATATTTAATGTTCTTTTATTCTAGGGCATGCTATTGCCTACCTTGAGGTAGAAAGATTTGTCAAATCTTTGGAAAGGAAATCAGGCAAGCATATTTGGGATCAAATAGAACATATAATGGACCAAGGGAGCATATTTCTCTCATTTTTAAATCAAATCTATTAGTCAACTGAATTGGCTCTGTATTATTTATTAACTAGTAGCACTTTACCAGAGTGCACTATAATAAAATTTGTAGCCCCAAGTCCACACTTGAAACCTAAACAGCTCAAATCCATCTTATAATTGAAGCAGGGCTATACACTATCTGAGATTTCAGCTGCATCCTGATGGTTATGAGTTTTACAGTAGGTATGCTACACAGTTTCTCAGAAACCATTTTTCCCTCAGTGCAGTTTATCTAAGAAGATGTATTAGTTTGTCAAGCAAGTCCTTCAGGAGGAATATCCTTGGTACCTCACTGAGGAAATGAAATTGGGGGGAGTATAAAAAGCAATATACCTTCAGAACTAAAGGCAAAAATAGAAAATGGAAGAGATTTCTTGTTTATGCAAATTATCATAAATATTTATATCTGTGTGTTCATGAATTGTCCTAGTCTCTTTACTCTCACTGTACTTTGCTGTATATCTGATGTGGGTTCAGAGAGAGTCTAGATTATTTCTAGGCAGTTCACACTATGTAAATTACCAGAGAAAACTGAGACTTACCAAATAAATTTTAGGCACACTTCTTAATTGCATAGTAATAACCCTAATAATTAATTATTAGTAAGTACTAATAACATTAGCCTTTTAAATTTATGTAAGTCTGTAAAATAGGCAGTAAATATTTTTGAATTATGAGGAATATTTCATACAAAAGTGTGAGCAAGAGACTTTAAAAGGACAGAAAAGTAAAAAATGCACTAAAACATTATCGAATTAAATTAACTCTGTGAGAGTATACTATCATCCTACTTAGCGCTTTGATTTATACCAGCTGCCTAATGTGAAGAGAGCATTGGAAAACAGAATCCTTCTCACTAATAAGAGAATCCTCAACTTGATAAAGCCCCTGGCCTCAGGTTTATTCACTCATTGCCAATATTTCTTAAGATATTCTTATTAAAAATTCATATTTATAATTTCAATACCAAAACCTTTCAGTGTTTCGGTGACTTCAGAAAATAAGATTCAAGCACCACGTTCTCCTTTCTTTCATTTCTTATATTTCTTCTTCTGCCTGTCTTTCCATTCTTTTCATTTACCATGAGCTCTTGCTTACCAGTGACATGACAAAAACACTTGTGGACCTCCTGTGTCTGTTCTGCCTCCAAAGTTATTTTGTCTTTGTATCACCCAGGGTTGTCTCTTCAATCATGGGTTCCAGTTAGCCTCTTGTCCTGACTGTTAGGTAACCAAGTCTGTACCTACTCAGTGTTGTTCTTGGATTAATGCTGCTGTTGTTGCTCAGGAAATGAGCCCAGATTTCCTACATGCTGGCATCCTCAGTTACTTTCTCTACTCTCCCCTTTGCTGGTGTTTTGGATACATGCCTCTGTGTCTTTCCATGGGTGTTGGGGACTGAACTAAGGTCCTTGTGTTCATATAGCAAACAATTAACCCATGGAGATATGTTCCTAGCCATCACCACAGTATTAACTAATCTTAGCCTCTCAGGCTCAGTTTTTCTTCACACTGCCAAGGTTTCTTAGCTTTAGGTATTAACCTTTGTTGTGAACTAAGCTCACTGTATGCAGACATACTGAATTTCATTTGCTGTAGGTGTGAACTTTCTTCTTCTCAGAATCATTGCATGTCTGATTCCTAGTCCTTACCAACAGTTTGGGTACTCATTCTTGAAATCTTAGCTTAACCATGGGTTCACCAATGGAGGAGTTAGAAAAAGGACTGAAGGAGCTGAAGTGGTTTGCAACCTCATAGGAAGAACAACAATATCAACCAACCAGAGCTCCCAGAGCTCCCAGGGACTAAACCACCAACCAAGGAGTACACGTGGAGGGACCCATGGCTCCAGCTGCATATGTAGCAGAGGATGGCCTTGATGGACATCAAAGGGAGAGAGGCCTTTGGTCTTGTGAATGCTTGATACCCCAGTGTAGTGGAATGCAGGGGCAGTAAGGCAGGAGTGGTTGGGTGGGCATTGGGGCACCCTCATAGAAGCAGGGGGAAGGGGAAATGGGATATGAGGTCTGCAGAGGGGAACCTAGGAAAGGGGATAACATTTGAAATGTAAATAAAAAACAAGCAATAAAAATTCCTTTCTAGGAAGTAATAATTTAATTAATAATTTAAAAAGTTATTTTGAGGTTATTAGTTAAATATGTTCTCTAGATCATAAGTTCTATAGGGAGATGAGTCATATTGCTATCTCTCATGATTTGTACCTACCAAATTTTTGCTCAGTATGTTTGCCTAGATCCGAGTTCTAGTGGGCTCTTTCCTCTCCTGGCTTACTCTCAGTTCATATGCCACTTTCTAACATTGACAGATTTAAAACTTTTAATGGGATTTTTTCTTGTCTTTTTTTTTTACACAGTGAGAATTTCATTCTTGCTTTTATTTCAGTACCCCTTGCCCAGTACACTAGAGAATTTCTATTACTATAAAACTCCCTTGATAACATGGAGTCTCATCAGCTAGGACAAGATGGGTGTCATACATGAGATTACTTCCTCCATATTGATTAAAATACTACTACCAATAAGCAACAATGAAATTCACAAAACTGGTAGATATGTTTTCAAGTATATAAAATCAAGCTTATCTGAGTCAGGCCCTGTATTGTGAGCTTCTCTAACCTTTTGTTTTTCTATGCTGTCACAACCTTGGTCTTGCATATAATCACTTGTAATCAACTGGGAGGGAAAAAAACAGAGGAGGGGATTAAGCAGAAACAAACAAACAATATCAAGCAGGAGATCTTCCCTCTGTAAAGGAAGACCTCCCAGCAAGAGGGACATGCTACTTCCTACACCTTCTGTGATCAATAATCTTCATCTTTAAAGGAATGGATTGGCTGCAGTGCTTCCCACTGACTTGTCCTTCAACCTACCTCCTACGGAATTGAATTTGGTACATCCATTGTAATTATGTGCTGTACCTTTACTGGAAGAAAAGTACAGATCTCTGAAAGCTCTGACAGTCAGAACCCCCAGCTGGAGCTTTTAGATGCTTCCGAGTGTGTTTGCAGCTCAGCTGCTCTCAAAGCTCAGAGCTATGGAAATTCCCACTTGTCTTGCACTGGTGATGGAGACCCATACTGTGTATATCTATTAAACTAGCATGTCTTCTGAGGAAAGAAAGCAATAATTAGTTCTCTTAGTAATCAGTACTTTTGTTTTTCTGACTTCAAAATTACCCATATTTTTCAATTAAAAACATTCTCAAGCTATAATCTAGGGGGAAAAAGATGTTTTGATAGCTTTGTAGTTGTAAATCATTAATGAACAGAACAGATTATGTGATATTACTGACAGAACAATGCTTTTTTTTCTTACTTCTTCTGCACAAATACATGAAGGCAAAAGAAGAGTTAGAACTACAACTATAAGCTCCTTTTGCTTTAATTGCTTTAAAAACTCAAAGAAAGAGCTTACAGACCCTTATAAAGAGAGCTTAACCAGGTGAAAAGCAGACTGCTAAAAAGTAACCCCCACCCTTTTATAATATTAAGAGCGAGTAGTTTAGAATGAAAATTGTAGGTTTTGTTAATATTACATCACTTTCTGGGTTTGCATATTCATTAGGAAAAAATCACATTTTTCTTCATCTTGCTTGCAATCGGTGTGTTCAGTGTTTTAGCGAGTAACTCTCCACTGTTTCTGGTTTCATTTGTCTGCACATGTGAATGCCAGCTCTCACTAGTAGATGTGGGTAATTTTATCTGAGGAAAGGGCAACTTAATAGTTTTTGATTAATTGAGAGAAAATTCACCATGTGTCATTCTCAAATCCCTGTCTTTATATTATTGGTCATTTCATTAACTCCTCATATTAATCGATTATCATGATAGGATTGTTTATTGCGGTTACCTTTTATAATAAAACAAGGTAAAATCAAACCTCCTGAAAATTTAATATTCATGGTAGTTCAATGCTTGTCAATCAGTTTTGTAAATGATTACTTTTCATTAAATTTTAAAATATCAAAATTTCACCATCTTATTTATTCCCTTATGTGTTTAATTTCCTGATAAAATAGCACAGCTTCACAGTAGTTTTAATAGTCATTTGTGGCCTCAAATAGGTGTTTTGACAAGAATATTTTGAAATTCTTATTCAACTTCTCAGTGTTATTCCTCTGAGTTTATAGTGTCTTTGGGGGTAGACATTGTTATTGTGTTCTGTTCCTTACTTACTAAAGGCGAGTAGACGTTTCTCAATGCATAATTTCCACATATCACTATCTTTGGGGAAATATTCCCGATCACCACATCATTATTTTTCTGATGTAGAGTCAGTTTTCAACACTATATTTTTTAAAGCTTCAATTCACAGATTAACCATGGCCCTCATCTCTCATGACAGCTAACGTGCAAACATTGCCCTTTTTCTAACTATACCAGGAATCCTTGTATTGATTATTTTCTCTAGAAACTGAATTTAGTGCACGGAGTAAAGCAATGAAGAAAAGAGTTCCTGCACTTGAAGAAATGATTGTGTGTTAGAAAATAAGAAAATTATTCATTTAACAAAGCATCCCAAATGTATCTGCTTCATCTCTGTAATTCCAGATAGAATTTTGTCAGTCATTGCCTCTGAATTTTACTGTGAACCAAACAGAAATTCATCCTTTAATGTTCCTGAATTCCTCCAGTTTACTATAGTAAAATAAGAATAAACCTTTTGTAAATTCAATAAATAATGCCCCTTAATAATGACTGTCTCTTGCTATCCATGTAATAGCTGGAACAGATTCTGTTAATTTCAAAGGACTAAAGTTTCAGTTTTATTCAGATATGATAGACATTAATCAAAGGTGAAGTGAATAACCCTAAAGGTTGCATGCCCTTCTCATTCATGGATTATTTTTAACAACGCTGCTTCTCATCTTTTTCTATGCTTTCTCGTCATATTTTGCTATTAGATCAATATTCAGCAGCTTTATAGTTATGAAGTATATACAATTCAAATTATATAAATGAAACTGTGCCTAGCTCTTTGGGGAAATAACCTACTTGTAGTTCTCTCACTAAAACTGTCAATGCACTTTTTTTTAATATAGTGCACATAAGCTGAAGAAATGAGAGCCACTTGATGTGATTTGATAGACAAGTAACTTGCAACACAAATAAATCCCCTACATAATAGAACACCCTGGTCAGCATCTCACATCACTTCAAGGAATGAATTATAAAATAAAGGATGCCAGTCAACTAAAATGCTGCAAGGGACCTCAACAACAAACAAAACATACATTTCAGCAGAGTCTCTGCTTTATTTACTTATATCACTTAGGAACACTCAAGTACCTTTATGAGACATGAACCTTTTAATAGTTGTATATGTGGCTGGGGATGTAGCTCAGTGCTTGTTATTATTTGTAAGCATGGCTATCCATGTTACTCCTTTATAGAGCCCAAACCCTCTGATGGCAGTTCAGCTTTTGTCCACCAATACATACTGGTCCGATTGTTAAAGTTCACACATAAGATTGAAACAATCTTTGTTAATATGTTCTAGAGATAGTAATTGATGGGTAGAGATATCCTCAAATGACATCACTTTGTCCAAAGTCTTTTGATTTTCTTTAAGACAATAAGAAATGTACATTATGTTTATTGTGAACGAAAAATGGAGCATGATATTTTCAGTGTATAATGAGTCGCAAATTGACCCATTCTTATCTCCTTGCACTAAGCTCAATTCTAAGTGGATCAAAGATCTCCACATAAAACCAGACACACTGAAACTAATAGAAGGGAAACTAGGGAAGAACCTTGAACATATGGGAACAGGGGAGAATTTCCTGAACAGAACTCCAATAGCTTATGCTCTAAGATCAAGAATAGACAAATGGGACCTCATTAAATTACAAAGTTTTTGCAAGGCAAAAGACACTGTCAAAAAGACAAAGCGGCAACCAACTAACTGGGAAATGATCTTTACCAACCTTACATCCGACAGAGGGCTAATATCCAATATATACAAAGAACTCAAGAAGTTAAACTCCAGAGAGGCAAGTAACCCTATTAAAAAAATGGGGTACAGAGCTAAACAAAGTGTTCTCACCTGAAGAATATCTAATGGCTGAGAAGCACCTAAAGAGATGTTCATCATCCTTAGTCATTAGGGAAATGCAAATCAAAACAACCCTGAGATTCCATCTCACACCACTCAGAATGGCTAACTAAGATCAAAAACACAGGAGACAGCAGTTGTTGGCGAGGATGTGGAGAAAGAGGAACACTCCTCCACTGCTGGTGGAATTGCAAGCTGGTACAACCACTCTGGAAAGCAGTCTGGCGGTTCCTCAGAAAACTGGGCATGACACTCCCGGAGGATCCTTCTATACCACTCCTGGGCATATACCCAGAGGCTTTACCTGCATGCAATAAGGACACATGCTCCACTATGTTCATAGCAGCCTTATTTATAATAGCCAGAAGCTGGAAAGAACCCAGATGTCCCTCAACGGAGGAATGGATTCAGAAGATGTGGTATATCTACACAATGGAATACTACTCTGCAATTAAAAACAATGAATTCATGAAATTCCTAGGCAAATGGTCAGATCTTGAAAATATCATCCTTAGTGAGGTAACCCAATCACAAAAGAACACACATGGTATGCAGTCACTGATAAGGGGATATTGACCCAGAATCTCGGAATACCCTAGACACAATCCGCATATCAATAGATTTCTAAGAAGATGGAAGGAGAGACCCCTGGTCCTGGAAAGACTGGATGTAGGGGAACGCCAGGACAGAGTAAAGAGAGGGGGTTGAATGGAGAAAAGAGGGAGGGAAGGGGGCTTATGGGACTTTCGGGGAGTGAGGAAACGGGAAAGGGGAAGTGATTTGGAATGTAAATTAAAAAAAAATAATTTAAAAAAAAATAATGAGTCACAGTCTTCATTAACTACCACAGACACACATGATAATTGGAATGTTAGCTTAACATCGAGAGTCTTTTTTTTCATTCTTTCTTTTTTTTTATTTTTTATATTTTTATTTACATTCAAAATCATTTCCCCTTTCCCGTTTCCTCCCTCCCCGAAAGTTCCATAAGCCCCCTTCCCTCCCTCTTTTCTCCATTCAACCTCCTCTTGCTTCTCTGTCTTGGCATTCCCCTACATCCAGTCTTTCCAGGGAGAGTCTTAATAAGCAGAAGCGAATAGTGTCTTTGTTAGTAAAAAATAAAAAATAAATAAATAATGCATTATTGGAACACAATAAAATCACCAACCAAACTTGCTTCAATGATAATAACAACATTCAAATTAATAGGTAATATTTTCTTATGTTCATATTTGTAACTAGTCTCTATCATCCTACCTTCCTACAAATTAGAAAAATAATCACAATAATTGCCCTAATATTCCAGATTTAAAAAGTAAAGATCTAAAAAATAGGTAGATTATTTCACCCAGAAAATTATTTTTGACTAATGTTATTGCTAACCTGTATCCTATCTGCCTCTGCTGTCTCTCTTAGTTCTTGATTTAGCCTACTTTTTTTATATCACAGCAGATCCGAAGCACATTCATCTTCCTACAAGCCCTGAAACAAAACAATCAAACACTAACCAATTCTATACCAATGTCTACTTAAACTTCTAAAGTTTTTATTTTTTTCCAATCAAGTGTTAGAGAGAGGCCATAGCAGAAAGCTGAGAACACACACATACACTCACATGCCCCTAGTGATATAATTTTTTAGCAAATCACATTTCTTAAGCCTGCCAAACATCTTTTCTAATGAGGGAGCAAGTGCTAAATACCTGAGCCTATGGGGGTGTTTCTCATTCAAAACATCATACATACATAGTTGCAGTACAATGACAACACACATTTCCTAGGATGTTTTGGAGAATTAAATCATTCATGCAGAAAAATGTCTGACAGAAAATCCTCAATAAATGTTGACTACTGTTATTGCTATATCTATTCTTACTAAAATATACTTGTTACCTATACTATTTGTGCTAAAGGCAATATTAAAATTGAACAAAATCAAATTCATACTCTGAGGTTCTATGCCAAATATTGAAATATAGAGTCAAGACAGAATAAAATATAAATGTACATACTGTTATTAGCACTTAAATGTCAGAGAGAACTGGCTAAGTGTGTGTGAACTTGAAATATTGTCCATGAATTTATCCCCAAAAAAGAGATTAAAGAACATTTTAAAAAGATGTTCTCATAGAGATTCCTTATCTTACAGATGAGCACAGTGAAAATGTTACGGCCTCGTCTCACAAGCATCCTTTTCAAACTCACCTTTGAAGAACATGTCAACAACATAAAACCAAGCATCATAGCAGTAACTCTTGCATGTGAAGAACTGAAGAAAAGTGAAAGCTTTAACAGACTCTTAGAGTTGATTCTTCTTGTTGGAAACTACATGAACTCAGGCTCAAGGAATGCCCAGTCTCTGGGTTTTAAAATCAACTTTCTGTGTAAGGTAAGACACCATTTTTTTAAAGACATCATTTTATAGTATTAATTTATAACAGATTTTGGTAGGTGAGCTGAAATTACCTAAATGGAAATAATCTATCAGTTCTAAATCACATGTAGTAGGAGTGATATTGATAGCATAAAAATTATATATTGAGTAAAATAAATATTTTTAAATATTTTTGCAACAAAATTTAAAACACTAAAGTTTTTTTTTTTGCTCATGTCTTTCTGAATGAATATTGCTAGGGATTAGATACCATATAAAATTTGTCTAGATTAAATAGATTTATCCTAATATTCCACTCCTCTCGGGCTTATTTTATGCCTCTAGAAAGTATTTTGAAGACTTAAATTAGATGAGGAAATCAGGAATTTTTCTTCAGATATGCCTTGATTATTCTACTCTATGAAAATAAAACTATTTCTTGGTAATGTTGAGCCACTAAGAACACACTGATTACCATGATACCAGCCTAAACCTTTAAAAATTAAATATAAATATTATTGCTTTGGCTGGACAATTATACTTCTTTTTGAGACTTATGAAAAGAATACAGAGAAATAGAGAATGCCCAATGTGATAATATGTTTTCAAGCAGGACAAGCAAACTTATTTAACGAAAAGATATGTCTGTTATACACAGACAACTGAAAAGATTCTGAGATGAAGCCCTTTGAGGAAGCTTGAGATGAAAATGTGTCTGAAGAGAAGTAATTTTTCTTTGACAACTCCCCAAGCTTTCACTGTTTATTCCGTTTTCATATCCGAAAATACTGCAGAGGTTTAGCTATTTCTAGACATATATTTTAACAATAATCACACATGAATATAAACTTCCTTATTTTTCATACATTAACCCATGCAAGTTGTAAATCCACAAACTATCATTTTGATATGTATGAAACATGACTTGACTGTGATAATTCTAACACACATATATATGTATATATACACACATATATATATATATATGGGATAGCATATATAAATGATAATAATGATATATAATCACATATATATAATGAGATTTTTCACTATCTCTTTACTCCTGATATTTCTTAGATATTTAAAAAGATAATAACAACAAAATAGACTTTATAATTTGGGAATGATAGCTTTTGTCAAGGATACTAGTTATTCCCTCTTCTTGTAGTAGCAAGGAACACATCATTTAATCAGATAACACCATGTAGAATATGACAATATTTATAATAAATAAGAATAATTATATGTGTATTTATAAGGTAAAATTATTATGGGCTTGTTCATTCAATTATAGGTCATGTATCCCATCCTACCTTACTAAGATGCTACTTGGTTTGAGTGTATTCTCTATGTATACTTTGTAAATCTATATGTTTAATTTACTATTATGAAAATATTCAATATTAAATAAAGTCAGAAATTTATATTATATATATTTATAGCATACTTTATCTATATTACATTTAAGTTGTATATAAAATCTTAAGCAAACTATTCTAATTTGAACAAATATGCCACTTTCAAACTGCCTTAGTTTTACCTTATTCAAATTTATTATGTAAATGGTTATCATGAAAAGAAAACTAATAACTCATATATATATATATACACATATATATGAACAAAAGATTATAATAATCTCATAGAAAGATTTTATACTTATGTCTCATATTTTGGAGAGAGAGTTTTCTTCCTGTCATCTACCTGTCAAATAAAAGTTTTTCCATATAGCACCGATCTGACATCTATCACTAGAGGTATGCTCAAAGGATTTAGCACAAAGATTTTTGCCAACTTCAAATAAAATAAAAAGTCGTCTTGGGGGAAATACTATCATGTAGTAATAGGTATTCTAAAGGAAAAAGAAGTAAAGGTTTTACAAAAAAAAAAGAAGTAAAGGTTTTGCATAGTAATAGTTAGCTTAGATCTGTAATCTTTTAAAGATGGAATTAACTTACCACTGATACAAGATTAGCTCGAATTGCTGTTAAACTTGATTTATAAAAGATTACTTGAATGATTTTCTTTCTTTAACAAATTACAGAGGGAATTCCTTCTGAAAAATACTGATTATGCTTCAAAAGTGATACCATTTCTTACCTAAATTTTTCTAATGATAATTCTTTTTCTTTGATTTAAAATTACCATCTACTGCTTTTTATCAGAACCTCCAAAACACGTTTAAAATATTCATCTCCTGAAAAAGGAGGCATGATGTAAGTAATTACACCTTATCAGATGTGTTTCAATGCATAATATAAAATATTTGGATGCTCTTAATTTGCTGCCATGATATTTAGGAATAAAAGGAAAACAAATGAGTTAACCAAAATGCCAGTAACATAAACTGATATAGTGACTATAAAATGCTTTGTTAATTTCGGTATTGAATTATCTCTTGTGAATCACCAAACAGGTGTGCCCTGCTTAAAAAACAAAAAAAACAAAAAAACAAACAAACAAAAAAAAAACATTGAAATCAGTGGTTTTCTACTTATATGTCATGATACCTTCTGGGGTCTAATGACCCTTTCACAGGCCTTGCCTAAACTAGTCAGAAGTCAAAGACATTTATGCTATGAAGTTTGAGAACCACTAATTTAAATGAAGCTGAACTTACAATGCAAGATTGTACTATGCTTCACTGTTAGCCACTGGAATTCTAAGCAATTCTAATGATGTACTTCAGGCATAGTTCTTATTTTGTTTTCTGTGTGTAATAGCATATATAATATACGTTTACGGAAAATATTAAAAAATACCAAGCAATCTCTGTGCATTCTCTATGCATTTATCTGCATTAGCATATAAATATGGATCTTTAGAAGGTTATAACCAAAAGTGACTGTGGTAGTTTGAATATGATTGTCCCAGGTAGTGGCACTTTTAAGATTGGCCTTATTGGAGTAGGTGTGGCCTTTTTGTGTGTCACTGTGATGGTAGGCTTTAAAACCTTCTTAGCTGACTGGGATATAGTGAGAACTCTTCTGGCTTCAGATGAATGAAGATGTAGAACTGTCAGCACCTTCTCTAGCACCATATTGTCCTGGACACTACCTTGTTTCCAGCCTTGGATATCATTGACTGAACCTCTGAACCTGTAAACAACCCCTAATTAAATGTTGTCCTTTATAAGACTTGCCTTGGCCATGGTGTCTCTTCACAGCAATAGAAACCCTAAATAGGCTGGTGACTATCTGATTCAAGAGAAAAGTTCAGTTTGTCAGTAAGATCTGAGATACCTCAACCAGAAAATGGAGAAAAAGTAAATAACTTGACCTTTAAAGGACAACCAGGCTTTAAAGATGGTTCAGCTTTTAAGAACAATGGGTGTTCTTCCGGAGGACCTGGGTTTGATTCCTCTCACCCAAATAATAGTGCCCAGCTCAGTACTTACCATTAAATATATCCCTAAAGAATATACCCAGTATATGTGACAGTGAAATTTGTAAATAATCCAGGAGAAAATCTGAGGAAATAGTCTATATGACATGTAAGTTCTTGTAAATATTCAGTCTCTAATCATTTTTATTCAAACCAGTGTTAATTGTATTATAAATGGTAGAATTTTAGCATAAAATGATAGTAAAACACAAACACAAAAACAAAAATAACCCTAATGCTCAGAGAAGTGAATATTTAAGCCAGTGTATTAGACAATTGAGATATTATGCAAAAATACCACTGGCTTGGTTTAAATAAAAGAAAATTATATTCTTATGCTTTATAAGACCATATTTCAAAGACCAAGATACTGTCTGGTTTCCTTCACTTGGCTAGAGATAATAACTTTCTCCTGATGTCCTAACATGTCCTCATATAGGGATTTTGCTTTTCTGTCTCTACTCTGAACTCTTGAAATTGATGTCAGTTCTTATATCCTTAATGTCTGCTGCATATACAATCAATCAATTAGGCTTGCATGAACACCAAGCAGAAGGATTAAATACAGGTTTATTGATAGTTTTTAATATAAATATGAAACTTTCTTTTTACTGGCATTCGTTTATCACAATAATGAGCCTACTCTTATGGTAAAAATTATTCTCAGTAGTTTAAAAATGAGAATCTTCTCAGCAGAGTAATGACTTATAAGTGATCATTCAATGACAGCAGACTCAAATATTTCATCCCACTGCAGTATTTTCAAGATTATCTCTGACTCTTTTACCCAACTGAAATGCATTTTTTCTTATCAATGTTTATCATTACTTGAGTTGAAGGAAGTTTGTTTGACAGCTTACTGAGAAATAAATGATACAGGCTTATAATTGGCTGTGTAAAATAAATCCTATGAAAAGAAAGATTATCCTCTTGACCATGTATAGAATAGGATGAAATGCTAGATTGTCCTTCCAGATTGTGGCTCCCCATGAGTCCTTTAAACTTTGGAGTTCCTTTGGAATTATTTTCACAATGTGTTTTCACATCTTTTGTTAGTAATCAGTGATATAAGATTCAGAGCTACAGCAGATGCAAGGGAATTCATTCATGACATGTCATGTTTAAAATGTCAGCATATAATGACACACTATACAATTTATTCATAATTCATGACCACAGTACATAAACATTTCAGTTTAAGAGTTTGTCTTCATTTTATTATTCTACAGTGAAGCAAGAACTTTACCAAATTAGAAATTTGAAATAAGTAAGTTCCAGAGAACACAAGGACAGAATATCAGTGACAGTTTTAAACAGCAGCCATTGTTCAACTTATGGATTGCTTGACTTTCCTTATCAAATATAGTGTTGCCGTGCAAATTGATGCCTAAAGTAGAAAGAAACTTGATTTAAAGAGTTTTCAATCTCAGACTTTGTGAATGAATTCTAAAGTGATAACCCCAACTGTTTCTAAATGGTTACACATTTTGTAGAATTAGGGTAACCTGTTGATGTTTCTTATTCTTGATACCCCAGTAATTGATATGAGGAATACCTGGCAGTGGAGTCATCTATCTTGTCTACTTTTGAGGTTAAGGAAAGAAGATAGCAGGTTTAAGAATTGCCTAAGCTACATACAGGAGGAATTGAAGGCCAGTTTGGGTAATTTAGGGAGCCCTTGACAGAAAACTAAAAGTGAAGAAAAAAAAAAAAGAAAGAAAGAAAGGCGCTTACTATCTTATGAGAGGCTGTGGCAATAGGATTACCCAGGAGTTTTAAGCTAGCCTGAGCTAAATAGTGAGTTAAAGACAGGCCTATGGAGTGAGGCCTTGTCTCATAAAACAGAGTGGTGGTGAAGGGAAACAGGAAGAAAGAAAAGGGAGAGGAAGGGCAGCAAAAGGATGGAAGGGGAAAGGAGGGAGAGAGAGAGAGAGAGGGAGAGAGAGAGAGAGAGAGAGAGAGAGAGAGAGAGAGAGAGAGAGAGAGAGAGAGACAGACAGACAGACTAACAGCTATTTGGATATGAATTTAATCCAGTAAAAAAAAAGACTAACAAAATTAAATAGGAATGCAGTTCATATATTAAATAACATCATAAAAAGTCATTTTGATAAAGTTTTGAACAGAATTAAAAAATGAACGTTTTCTTCTTGCAAAATTCTTCCTCACAGAACAAGGTTTAAAATCAGTTTTTCTAAATAGGTCACTGTGAGAAATGTATGCAGTGACTAGTTGTGAGATTAATTTTCAGAGAAGCCAAATATAGCAGGTGTTAAGTGTGTTTATGTACATCTTCAAATTGTAGTTATGAAGGGATGTGCTTCTTAGAAGATGTCGTCATTGATGTTGTAGACTTGAACTTTGAGAAAGGGAAAAAAAACCCAGCCCTTACCTTAGTTCTCCTTTCTCCTTCTTTGCTCTAAACTTTAGATTCTAAAGCACGTGCTTGTGATCTTATTAAAGACTATTTTCAAAAATTGATATATTCATTTATACTCAATGATGTAAATGAATCTGCTAATATTTAAATGTAGCACTTGTTTTCTCAGAATTTGATTTCATCTTTTTAGATTTAGCAAATTTACAACACTATAGTTTAAGTTGTGTAAACGACTTTAAACTCTGAAATCTTTAGTTTATTAAATTATTTAGGGAAGTGTGCTTTGTGAGTTCAGAATTGATTTGTATTCCTTCTCCATTCCCATTTCGACTGTTTTTTTTTTTTTGACATGTTGTCTTTGTTAAAATATTTCTACCACCTGTCTAAATATACACTCCAGGTTTTTATTCAAAACTCAGTCTTGTTTCATAACTATATTTGTGAAACCATTGTGCCTACCTAGTAATAGTGACCGTTGTTGGGCTGAGGAGTACAGCTTACTAAAATAATTTTCTGCTTTTGAAAATTTTAAGAACATTTCTTGAAGAATCTCCCATTCATTCAAAGTGGTTACTAACATTTTCAGCACCAGAACAGAAAAGAAGTGATGATTTATAGGACTAGCTGTAGGTCTCACTTGGTTCACCATGAAAACTGTTTTCATAGAGGATTTAAATGAACCCAGCTGGCTTAGTATTCTGTGAATTGCTGTAGTCATTTTCTGAGTTTAATCTTATGACTGATTTTGTAATTCTCACAGTGGGGGAGAGTCGACAACATGAGCAGCATTTAGTGAATATAATTAGTAAGTTTGAAAACAAATGCCTTTTTATTCTATAAAAGCTCTGTTCAAAGGGGATTTAAACCCTGTTTGAAACTGTTGTTCAAAATAAAACATGGTTACTGTGACTGAATGTGACCAGTTATGTTACAAGCTGGTTTTCCAGTCAAATGAAGCCTTCCTAATGAATGCATTCCACAACTTTCATAAGGAGAACCAATGACAGTGGAAGAAGTTTATAAAGTGATAGTTTATACCAAAGTAAAGGTCTGTGGTTATTTAGACACTTTAGAACTCATTTATTTCCACTTAAATACTTTCTCCATGCTAGTAATTATAGCCATATTTATTGAACCCTTACTCTCTGTGAGACACAATGCTATAATTTTTGCAGGGAAAACAAAAAAATCAAACACATTTCCAATCTTTTTGTTTTTTTATGAGGTAGTTGGTACATATAGAACATTGTGATGTTAAGGCCAGACAGAAGGAACAATGTGGGGAGGGCTGTATAGGGGATCATCTATACAGCAGCACACATGGAAAAATAAATTATGTTAAAAACATAAAAAATAAATATAAATAAATAAAAATAAAAAAATAAAGTATGTTGCTCATAAATGCTGTTTAACTAACTACCAGGAAATAATGTGTTCTGTGAGATGACATCCAACACTGTAAAACAACTGCATTACTATGCAAAGGAAAGGGATAATACCCGTCCCTTTTACAACATAGATTTTGCACCTCTCTCTTCAATTTGATTTTCCCTGAAATCTATCATGAAGGCAAGCAAAGCCTTAATCTTTTTGTTTTCTTTCTCTATATTATTTTGAATTCTTTATTTACATTATGGTATCTCAGAATCACATTTCTTTTACAATTATTTTTATTTTCATGCATATGAATAGTTTGCCTGCTTGTACATGTTTGCACTACATGCATGCCTGCTACCTTCAGAAGTCAGAAGAGGGCTTTGGAACACCTGGAACAGATGTTAAGGATAGCAGTGAGCTACCATGTGGACACTTGAAATTAAATACAGTGAAAAGTTTTCCTCTTGCAAGAGTAGCAGGTGATCTTAACCACTGAGCCAACTCTCCAGCCCCCTACACAATCCTTTTTATTTACAGTACTTAAAATTGATTAAGTTACTATGTACCTTCTGCATTTAGTGTTTGCCCATTTTCATTAGCATCCCTTTTACAGTGATGAGTTTCATAGTAACACATTTAAGTCAAAGTATATAATGTATCCACTTCCCATTATCCTTTTTCCCCTCTACCTCTTAATTAAATTTCAGTTGTTTTAAAAAAAATCCATAAAATTTATCCCTACTTTTTCAAAACGATAATATAAGTGTATAACTAAAACTATTTTATGTCTGAACTCACTGTGAGAGGATGTCCTTAGTCCAACTGTGACTTGATGTACCAGATTGGTTTGGTGCCCATGGGGGCCTCCCCTTCTCTGAGAAAAAGGGGATGGAGGAATGGGGTGGAGGATATGAGGGTCGGAGTAATATGGGATGATGCTGGGAGAATCCACCAATTTTCTATTAAGCCAGATGTTAAAAATTGCCAAAACTTTAAAAAAAATACTAAAAAACACCTATATATTTTCATAACCCCTATTTCACTAATCAAGCACAAAACATAGCACTGCTTCCCATAGCAAGAGACATGCATAACTTTAGCTTAGGTGAGTATGAATGATACATTTTTATATTTAATTCTCAGGGCAAAGGATACATAGAGAATTGAAGATGAACGAATAATTAATTGAAGGAAGCTACTGACATCAATATATGTCAGCAACTCCTAAACAGCTTTTTCTCAGTGCAATTGATTTTGGTTTTGAAAGGTATAGTGTTGACCCCCTGAGTTACACATACACTAATGGAAAGTCTCTGAGTCATTTACCTGTAGCATTGCCTACACTGTTTCTTAGTGATGTTAATAATCTTTGAGGCTATGACCAGGGAAAAACAACAAAGAACTGATTTCACTTCCTCTCAAACTTCCTATAGACAAGTTTAAGTAAAAATGCTCATTACAATAAAAGTTGAGAGCTTTTATTATTTGTATAAAGCAAGACTTATTGAAGAAGCTATTTAAAACCCAAGAGATGCTTATGCTTCTACACTATTTTTGTACCAATTTAAAAATAATTTGATTTTCTTAAAACTATTCTCAGAAGAATTTGTTTGGTAGCTTGATTAACTGAAAGCACTTCCAAGCAGTAGACCTGCTTTTGTATGTAAAGTACAGCCATGATTCATTAATTCATTGTGGTCTTTCCTAAATGAACATAAATGGCTGTTGATTTGCAACTGGTCCTGGCTACTTCAGTCTAATGCATCTGGAGTGCATTCTCCTTGAATAAGTGGGGATACAAGGAAAACCCTGAGAAGGAGAACATTGAGAGTAGGGGAGTAGAATTTGTCTTCTCTAAGCAACTAACAGCACAAATGCCCTGCTGGGCCTGAAGGTGGCAATTGAGATGAATCCTTATTACATTTAATGTTGTCATGGTTTCAAGTTTAAGCTCTGCTTTCACATTATAATACAGAAATCAAGAGTATAAAAAAGGGACAATCAAGCCTACATAAAGAATTAGGACATCTTTTCCAGTGTAAATTACATTTGGCTGAATTAGTGTCAACTGTGGTCATGTAACACCTTAAAAAAAAAAAAACAAGTTTTGGTGACAGATTCAGAAATAAAGCCAGGAATGCATGTGTTAGACTTGTCTGGTTATAGCTGCAGAGCTAATGTCTTTATGGTAAATGCAATCCTTAAAAGTACATTATCTTTCTCAAAATTATTGCAGTGTGTGGGGTGTTGGAGAAAGCAATACTTTTCAAACAACCCTTGGCAGAGAGCACAGAACTTAATTCTTTAAAAATAAAAGAAACTAACTTTAGAATTTGTGTGCTGTATCAAGACTGACAAGCAGTGCTAGTTGTTTTGAAATATGCACTAGAGCATTCATGATTGCTTAAATATTAACTGTTCCATTAATATATAAATATAATAGGGAGAAAGAAACCATAATTAGGGATCATTTTACTAAAAGAAATAACGTTGAATTATTTGATCACAATGATAGATTAAATGGTTTCATTTCAACGACTCAACCAGACTGATGCAAAGAAGTATCATTTGTTCTTCAGGTTAATCCACCCAGTATAAGTGTGTATTGATTGGGTCCTGTTGGTATATGAGGACTGTTTCCTTCACATAGAGTGAGTGGGCTTTTATTTATTAACACAGGACTTGTTAAGTTCAATGAGTTCCTTGTTGCCATTTGTATAAATATAAGAGGAAGAGAGCCGACTAAAAGGGTGCCCTTCTAATGTAGTTTATTGGCATGGACCTCTGTCTCACATTTAAGTTTTAGGACCACTTCAATATTAGACCTCCTTAAAAACATATAGAAATGTTTCACTAGGGAGTATGTCTATGGCTTTACCATTGCATTTCTTTTATTCTTTATGTGCAATTCAATTTTTTCTATGATCACTATACATTCTACAGCCATTTCTGCAAGACAAATCTCATGAAGTTAGCTAAGTAGATTCTCTGTAACACTCTATAGTTACAGTGTAAGATTGCTTTCGGGCAGATGCTTAAAACCCACTGTTTTGTTCCTATATAACAACACATTCACACTATTTACTTTCCACCTGAAATTGGGATGCTGACTCTGGTAACACAATATAAGCATATGCCTCCATCATGGATGGTACTTTATCATTTTATTCTCATTTGTTTTCTAGAAACACAGAGTGGTTGCATTTTTTATAAGTATAGTCTGTTGTTTATGGCCTAAGAGTTAAGGCATTGGGTTCCTTAGAGAAAGCCTAATGGCCCTGAAATGTAAACCTGAGGAACATATAAACCCTCCAGTTATTTCTGAGGACAATTTTGACGCCCAATTGTCCACAACTTAAAATTTGATTTTCTGATTTAAGCTTTTACTTAAAGACAATACAGTAGACTCAATATGATGGGGGAGTATAAGTTTAGTAAACTTTTATGGAAAAATGGGAGATGGTTTGTACGACTTAAGAGCAATGTATCTGAAGCCTTCACAGCATGGCACATACTGATAGATTGTTTTGTTCTTGTACCAGTAAGTGGTAAGTTATAATACAGATCAGTGTCAATTTCTGTGAACTAATCAAGAACAGTTAGATCTATCCTTTATTAGCCATAAATTGCTAAATAATTCTCTAGTTTTTAAATTAACACCAAGCTTTAAAAACACATCAAACATAATACTCATTATTTTAAAAATTGGAAGACTTTGTAAGTAAACTGTAGATAATTGCCTGAGTATCTCTTGACTTGGGAATTTTATTTGTCATTGTGGCTCTCATCATTATTTATCAACTTTGGAATACATCATAATCGCCGGGCAGAATACATCAGAATTACCACATACCCTTTTTCTGATATAGCAAGACACACCCTTGAGTAGCTAATTTAGTTGGTGTGAATGTCTAACTACTACTCAGATGATGCCACTGCTCTTGATCAAGGGGTCTCTATTTTATAATGTAGCCAATACCCATGAATTATTCTCCTGCTTTATTTTTAAAGTACTGAGAATTGAACCCAGTGATGTGTAAGCCTCCTGATAAGCTGTATTCCCAGCATAGGATCCATGGATTCTTGATTGTCTATTTTTATTTCTTTTAATTCCTATTCTCCTCAAGCCTAATTATGCTGAACTTACTCAGAATGATAATTATAATAACTTTTGCCACTAGCCTCGCCATTTTCCAGCTGCTGGCTCTACTGTACCCTCTATTATCCAGCTATTATCCACAGTCAATATTTTGAATAAATTATCCTTACACATTACCTCCTCTTCCTGGCTATCCATTCCATTTAATTTTATGTCCTTGGCAGTATTCTGATACAATAGTTGAAGGTCACCAAAGATTTCTCTAATCATTGAATTAGCCTTAATTATCTTTGGCTTGACTGCAGCATTTATTCATTGAACATTCCAGGGAGAAAAATCTGATCTGATCATGTAAGGAGGTCACAATCTGGTGAGTGATACTGACAATATAAACAAAATATTATTAGTATTATGAACAACTACAATATGTATAAATCACTATGAAAAAAACAAAAGTGGTATTTATTAATTACACTCAGCACAGTTGGAAAAGACTCACTATTATTAATAAACTTGCTTCCCTCATAATGGTTCTCCTTTCCAAACACCTTCTTCATAACCAGTAGCCCATTGTTACATCTAGTAAATATTAACTCTCAATATGTATAAGCGAATAGGGTGTGTTCTGGCACCTGTCTTTATTAAGTGTGTGAACTCTGCTTATATTCTCTGTGTTGCCTATTATCTGGGATAGGGTTTCATTGCTGTGAAGAGACACCATGACTACGACAACTCTTATGAGGAAAACATTTAATTGGGGCTGGCTTACAGGTTCAGAGGTTCAGTCCATTATCATCATGGTGGGAAGCATGGCAACATGCAGGCAGGCATGTTGTTAGAGGACCTGAGAGTTCTGTATCTTGTTCCAAAGGCAAACAGGAACAACCTGGCTTCCAGGAAGCCAGGAAGTATGTTTCTTCAAGCCCACCCCCACAGTGAGACATCTCCTCCAACATGGAACACCTACTCCAACAAGGCTTCACCTCCTAACAATGCCACTTATTGGACAAAGCACATTCATACCACCAATTCACTAGGTTGTTTTAAGGATTTACAAAGTACCTGTTCCATAGGCATATAACACATGGATAACACTAAAGCAGAGAGAATGATCATATCTTATTTCTCAGAGACTATTTACACATTGCTAAAACTTTTCTTTCTAAAATTAACTTACTCTGAAGTTAGCATTTTCTGACAGGTTACATGTTTTTTTATCCACATAACTTAAAACATGTGGGGTCTCACTTTCCCTATTTTCACTTCCTGTTAATCATTGACACATTGACAAAAATACGTATTTTTTCACAGTGACTCAAATGCATCCAGTTTTTTTCTTATGTCTGACAACTCTTTGTAATTGCATCAGTTCTTTGCCACAAACTTACTCAGCATATTTTCACTCTTCTATGCAGTTTCATATTTTCCACTAAATTTTATTTAGTTCTATATTTTATAAAGAGATAAACAGGCCAGGCAGTGGTGGTGCATGCCTTTAATACCTGCACTTGGGAGACAGAGGCAGGTGGATTTCTGAGTTCAAGGCCACCCAGGTCTACAGAGTGAATTCTAGGACAGCCAGGGCTATGCAGAGAAACCCTGTCTTGAAAAAACAAAACAAAAAGAAAATAAAACAAAAAAAGAGAGAAAAATAAACAGAATACCCCTAGATGTAGGTGTTGCTATACCAAGGGTATTTTGTATTTATGTACTATTTCTGAATGTTATTAAAGATTAAAGAAGTAGAATTCATTTAATTTCAGTTAGTAACCTTTATATAACAATTAATACAATTAAAATTACTGTATATATTGTTGATTAGTGAACAGCTCTCAGTTATTACAATTATTCACTCTTATTTTTATTGATATTCACTAAATCAGTTTAGCAAAATAATATAAAAATTTAAACTGACTGGTGTGAGACTGAATCTCAAGGTTGTTTTGATTTGCATCTCCCTAATGACTAAGGATGATGAACATCTCTTTAGGTGCTTCTCAACCATTAGATATTCTTCAGGTGAGAACTCTTTGTTTAGCTCTGTACCCCATTTTTTAATAGAGTTACTTGCCTCTCTGGAGTTTAACTTTCTGAGTTCTTTGTATATATTGGATATTAGCCCTCTGTCGGATGTAGGGTTGGTAAAGATCATTTCCCAGTTAGTTGGTTGCCGCTTTGTCTTTTGTACAGTGTCTTTTGCCTTGCAAAAACTTTTTAATTTAATGAGGTCCCATTTGTCAATTCTTGATCTTAGAGCATAAGCTATTTGCATTCTTCTGCATGCTGACCTCCAGTTGAACCAGCACCATCTATTGAAAAGGCTATCTTTTTTCCACGGGGTTGTTTTAGCTCCTTTGTCAAAGATCAAGTGACCATAGGTGTGTGGGTTCGTTTCTGGGTCTTCAATTCTGTTCCATTGATCTACCTGCCTGTCACTGTACCAATACCACACAGTTTTTAACACTATTGCTCTGTAGTACAGCTTGAGGTCCGGGATACTGATTCCCCCAGAGGTTCTTTTACTCTTGAGAATAGTTTTAGCTATTCTGGGTTTTCTGTTATTCCAGATGAATTTTTGAATTGCTCTTTCTAACTCTATGAAGAATTGAGTTGGGATTTTGATGGGGATTGCATTGAATCTGTGTATTACTTTTGACAAGATGCTCATTTTTACTATATTAATCCTGCCAATCCATGAGCATGGCAGATTTTTCCATCTTCTGAGGTCTTCTTCAATTTCTTTCTTCAGAGACTTGAAGTTCTTGTCATACAGATCTTTCACTTGTTTTGTTAGAGTCACGCCAAGATACTTAATATGGTTTGTGGCTATCGTGCAGGGTATTATTTCTCTTACTTCTTTCTCAGCCTGCGTATCCTTTGAGTATAGGAAGGCTACTGATTTGCTTGAGTTAATTTTATATCCTCCCTCTTTGCTGAAGTTGTTTATCAGCTGTAGGAGTTCTCTGGTGGAGTTCTTTGGGTCGCTTACGTATACTATCATATCGTCTGCAAATAGTGATAGTTTGACTTCTTCCTTTCCAATTTGTATCCCTTTGACCTCTTTTTGTTGTCTAATTGCTCTAGCTAGAACTTCAAGTACTATATTGAAAAGATATGGAGAGAGAGGGCAGCATTGTCTAGTCCCTGATTTTAGTGGGATTGTTTCAAGTTTCTCTGCATTTAGATTGATGTTGGATATCGGTTTGCTGTAAATTGCACTGAAATAATTTGCAGTATATTTTAATATTACTCAGTTTTAAAGAATTGATTGAAAGGTTATGCATAGAGAGAAATATTTAAAAGCCACCTTTTGGTCATCAATTCCTGACCGTTTGAGACTCTATGGGAGAATCTCAAAATAAATATTGTTATATAGACTATAAACAGTTTGTTTCCCACTCCACCTGGATATATTTCTCACATTAACAAGGCAGGTGCTTGGGAGACTCTGCTAGTGCATGACAAATACAGAGGGGGCACTCTCAACCAGCCATTGAACTGAGTACAGGGTCCCCAATGGGGGAGCTAGAGAAAGAACCCAAGGAGCTGAAGGAGTTTGCAGTGCCATAGAAGGAACAATGATATGAGCCACCCAGTACTCCCATAGCTCAGAGGGACAAAAACATCAACCAGATAGTATACATGATGTTACCCATGGCTCCAGACACATAGACAGCAGAGGATGGCCTTGTTGGACATCAAAGGGAGGAGAGGCCCATGGTCCTCAAGGGCTCGTTGCAGCAGTGTAGGGGAATACCAGGACAGGGAAGTGGGAAAGGGTTGATTAAACAGGGGGATGGGAGATGGCTTATGCAACTTTTGGGGGGGAACCAGGAAAGGGGAAATTATTTGAAATGTAAATAAAGAATATATCTAATATAAAAAAACCCAAAAACAAGGCAGGTGCTTCGCCATATTTGCCCATGCTCTGAAGGGAACGTTATTGTTCTAAATCATCACATGTATATGCTGTCTAGAAGCCCTATTGATTTAATTAGCAATAATAACATTTTTGCTTAACCAACATATTATCCTTTGTTTGTTTTTGTAGATTCAACCATTGACCATGGTAAATTGCATAACAGAATTATATTGTTAGTGGCACTGATAGTGAATAAATATGAAAACATTTCAGGGCTGGAAAATGGTTCAGTGATTAAACTGCTCAGTGATCACATAAGGGATTCTCATTTGGACTCTTAGCAACCACAAAAAACAAAACAAACATAAATAAAAATGGCATAGTTGAGCATGTCTAACTCCTATTGATTGGAGGCAGAGGCAGGCCTAGTGCTTGCTGGCCACCCAGTCTAGCTGGAATAGCAATCTTTATGTTCAGTGAGAGACCCTGTCTCAAAAAATAAGATGGGGAATAATAGAAGACAGGAGACATTGCCCCATGTTATTAACACATGTTTGCACAATCAAGGGCACCCTCACACATATGCTTATACCTGCAAAAAACAGATAAACACACACACACAAACACACACACACATCTGTAAATTCAGCAATATACAAATGTAGGATAAAACTCAAATTCTTAATGTAAAATGCTATAAGCACCAAGACAAATAAAAGGAAATCTGCATAAAATTGTCATAGGAAAAATAATACCACTTTTCTTGTTTTATTTGCAGTACTAGCTATGTATATTTTTAACAAATGCAAAATTTTGGCATATTGAATAGTGTGTAAGAGTTTGAGAAAGCATTTGACAAAATTCAGCATCCTTTCATGCTAAAGGTCTTGGAAAGATCAGGAATTCGAGGCCCATATCTAAACACAGTAAAAGCAATTTACAGCAAACCAGTAGCCAACATCAATCTAAATGGAGAGAAACTTGAAGCAATCCCACTAAAATCAGGGACTAGACAAGGCTGCCCTTTAAAGTCTTCACAGACTTTAAAAAAAATCAATTTCCTTACTACTACGAAGGGAATTTTCCTGCAATTTACCTCCTTATTTTAGGATCTCAGATGTTAAGTTGTAAGGGATTTTTTTTCAATGTCCCACATACTGTAAAAATGATGCATTTTGTGAGCATATAACACAATAATCCCAGCTAAACAGTTCTCTTTGGGGAACCGAGCTCCCAATTGATTCCTCTATAGCTGCTAGCTTTACTTAAGATAAACTGCCCTTGAGATTCCTGTTGTGTTTTGTTCTTACAGCTTGTCCTTGGATTGTAGGATTCAACCTTGTAATGCTAAAAGGTGTTTGGTAAATGAGCATGATTTCAGCATTTCAAATATTTTCATTATATGGAGTTCTGTATTCGTAGAATTTGTCCAAGTAATAATGGTGACCAGGGGAACATTACTAGTCCTATGGACATTTGTTTATCTGGAGCCTTAAGGCCATGTTCTTTATATTTGTTCACATCATGAGGATGTAAAAGCCCAATACAATGTTTAACACAGAATGTATATGATATGAACCTGATTTAGTAAATGCTATATTTTTTTTATCTTTAGTCACAAAATGGTAAGGATTAACTCATTTTACAATTATCTAATTATCCTCTGCAGCCTTTCCTAAACCTGTTTGTGAAGAATACATATTCATTCTAGACAGAAAATCCTTACAGCTAAAAAATCCAAATCAGTATGAACACCAGTGGATAAACCCATCAAGTAAGGATTATAAAATTAAAACATCCAATAAACTGAAAAAAGTGATACTTTGCATAGTATCTATGCATTGTTTCTATGTAAATCCCTGATTTCATTTCCACTTGAGTCATAAGAAAGATGAATATGAAAACATTAGAGCCATCTAAAATATTCTGGCCTATCCTATATCCTATAAAGATTTATATTACTCTATTAATGCCTTCATTTTTCTTCTAATGTCTCTCCAAAAATGTACAATTTTAAGCAAATATCTGTTAGATTCTATCATGTTTCCATTTCTGTGTAGTATGATTTTCATTTATCATTCTGTATAAAACAACTTTGTCATTTTTTTCTTATGGCACATGCAAATAAAGGAATGTAAAGCATGATAGCTAGAAATAAATTTAATCTCAAAAATGACTGGAGCTTTTAAGAATACAGTTTTATACTAATGCCAAGAGCAGAATGTTGTTAACATCAACACATATTAACTGGTACTATTACTATAAATACTGAAATGAGTGTTCGTGTCTAGTAAAAAAGAATACATTTTGTTGTAATGATTCAGACATTTTTGAAAATATAAATTAAGGTTTAATTTGGCACTTTTATTAGTGTTATTTCTCTCTTATAAAATATTGAGTTTAAGATCCTCAGCTATGTAACTAGTTGCCATTAAGAAGCCACTGCCAACTTAATAGGAAAAAAAAAAGAAGAGTGAACTTCATCTTGATCTTTATTCATTCATCATTCGTTTCACTTGTTTAAGAAATTTATCTATTTATGTTGCTTTAAAAAATCTTGTTTTTCCAGATCAAAGACACAAAATCAGCAGATCAAAAATCAACCCTTTTGCATTTTCTTGCTGAAATCTGTGAAGAGCAATACCAGGATATCCTGAAATTTCCTGAAGAGCTGGAACATGTGGAAAGTGCAAGCAAAGGTAATCAATTAGCAGCTGCCTTGAGACTATTCTTAGCTTTTGTGCTTTTGATTAAATAATAAGATTTAAAAGGAAGCTATTAGCACTATTAATCATGTAAGTTCTGTGGTGGTATAAGGAAAGTAGAAAGGTAGTTTTGATTGGCTTATATTTGACTACACTGTACATTTAAATAACCTGTCCTCTTTTTCTTAACACTTCTATGTTACTGAAGTGATGGTGCCTCTAATCAAATAATATGTTCTTTAAACTGAGAGGAGCAGAAATGTATGCTGAATGAGTTTGTTCTCCAAATTATTCTAAGACTTCACTCCTAGAGTATATTTTAAAGATACTCTTCTAGAACTTAGATAAAGAAGAAATGACTATGGAATGGATAAACTATGAGGATGAAGATTTCATCCTCTAGCATGGTAAAGGGCTTGCTTTCCAGAGACAACTCAATAGGTGCAAGGGAAACTAGGAGAAACAGTTAGGACAGATGATGAAGTTGTGGGAGTAAGGTAGGCATATCAGAAATATCCAAAGCAGACTAAGGTCTCACTTCACTTTATACTGTATTAACAAATTAAGATAGAAGTGAAACAATGTTTGTAAGAGTTTCAGGATGGGTAAATCTTCTTGTCAATATTGTCCATAGTTCACAAAGGATTACAAAGTTAAAGGAGGATGGATCAAGAAAATTTTTTGCTGCAGGTGATATTATATGCTGCAAACTTTATTTATTTATTTATTTTTATTTTTTTCTTTATGAAAAGAGAAATACTTGCCATTGTGATTACATTTCTGTAACTGTAATGATTAAAGGAAATTATAATGCTATTACTTACTAGTTTCAGAACATTGAGCTTGTAGACAACCGTTTTTTTGTCCTAATCTAGAAAATAAAAAATGTTAAGAACAGTAAGATTAAATAAGTAAATTTGCATATACAAAGCATATACCCAGAAGATGTTCCATCATGTAATAAGGACACATGCTCCACTATGTTCATAGCAGTCTTATATTTATAATAGCCAGAAGCTGGAAAGAACCCAGATGTCCTTCAACAGAGGAATGGATACAGCAAATGTGGTATATATATACAATGAAGTACTAGTCAGTTATTAAAAACAATGACTTCATAAAATTCTTAAGCAAATGGATGGGACTAGAAAATATCATCCAGAATGAGGTAACCCAATCACAAAAGAACACACATGGTATGAACTCACTGATAAGTGGATATTAGCCCAGAAGCTCAGAATACCCAAGATACAATTTACAGACCACATGAAGCTCAAAAAGAAGGAAGACCATACTGTGGATACTTTGGTCCTTCTTAGAAGGGCGATCAAAATACCCATGGGAGGAGATACAGAGACAGTGTGAAGAAGAGACTGAAGGAAAGGCCATTTAGAGACTGTCCCACCTGGGGATCCATCCCATATACAGTTACCAAACCCAGACACTATTGTGGATGCCAACAAGTGCTTGCTGAGAGGACCCTGATATAGCTGTCTCCTGAGAGGCTCTGCCAGTGCCTGATAAATACAGAGGTGGATGCTCTCAGCCAACCATTGGACTGAGCACAGGGTCCCCAATGGAGGAGCTAGAGAAAGGACCCAAGGAGCTGAAGGAGTCTGTAGCCCCATAGGAGGAACAAGGATATGAACCACCCAGTACTCCCAGAGTTCCCAGGGACTAAACCACCAACCAAAGAGTACACAAGGAGAGACCCATGGCTCCAGCTGCATCTGTAGCAGAGGATGGCCTTGTGGGTCATCAATGCGAGGAGAGGCCCTTGGTCCTGTGAAGGCTCATTGCCCCAGTGTAGAGGAATGCTGGAACAGGGAATCGGGAGTGGGTGGATTGGTGAGTAGGGAGAGTGGGAATGGAATAGGGAGTTTCCGGGGGGAAACAAAGATAGGGGATAACATTTGAAGTGTAAAAAAAGGAAATATCTAATAAAAATATAAAAAAAGCATATAAGAAAATACTTGCCACATTGTTAGTACACTGCTGTTATTGTACAGTTGTTAGAAATGATATTTTTCATAGCTTTTATGATTGACACACCAGTAAGAACTTTGCATGTTTCATTGTTACATTTGAAGAGAATAATTTTGTATATTTTAGAGCTCTTCACGGTTCAGCTGAGTATGTATTCTACTCAGCTCTGTTTCTTTAATATGTGTGAGCTTTTTGATAAATCCCTTCATATTTTTCTTTGATAGTATCGCAACCTTCTTTCTCACTGTCTATTTCAACAGCCAAATGTATCCATTGTGTTTTGATTGCTTGCTTTGTGTTTTGATCCAGCCAGTGTAATCACAGGGCTGTTGCCAAATACCCTTTTCCTATCTCACTGTTTGGCTGCAGCAATCCCCATTCTCCACTTGTTTTTGACTGGCTTTTTCTTTCCTGTGAAATTCAAAGAGTTCTCCACTCAAAAACTTCTTAAGCACACCCTGCCTGCTTGCAGCCACTTTCATTTCCTCCTCGTTCTCATTTCAGTGTACCCAGACAGATATTCTCTTGAGCCATTTTTATTCCTTTATAATAATCCTGTCTGTGTGTACAATTTCCTTCCGCATCCCCTGCCTGAAAATCTCACCTGCCTTGTCCTCTAAGACAACTGACTATCATTTGTCAAAACACTGTTCAAAATCCATTTCCTTTCTTTCTAACGTCTTTTTACCAGAGCCTCTGGAGAAAAGACTTTAAAGTTTAGCCTCTACAGTAAGAAAAGCAATGGCAAAAGGTCAAGCTATTTATGTCTTATTTATAGTTAAATGCTTTTCCTTAATATTTGAGTCTAATTTGTCTTTGATTTTTTAATATAAATTTCAGGGTCATTTGAGTCAAATTTTGTCACCTTTAGTATTGTGTATAATGTACTACATGTATAATATTCACATTCTCCCAGTGGAAATAAAAAAGACAGATCAACACTATATATAATTAATTTGCTTTTAAAAATAAATCACCTCTTTGTGAATTGTTATCCTTCCTCCCCCCAAAAAATAGAAGCTTTTTAATAATTGGAGGTACAAGAAAAACACACTATTAAGTTAATGAATGTATTACATTGCATATATAATGAAAAATTATGTCTTTGTGTTTATTAGAATTCCTGTATATAGTTTATGAGAAAAGGATGATTTCTGCCCAATATGGCAACAACAAGTATATTCTCTTCCAATTCTAAAAGCATAGACCTCAAAATTACTGATAATGGGGGAAGTGCCATCACCTTGAGCTGAACTATAAACAAAGAATTATGTAGAATCTAGAGAGAACTTTATTTGTATAATTATCTTTATTCTTCACAAAGATCAGCTTATAATTATGCATTTCTTAGAGACACATGCCTTTGGTATCAACTTAGCATATTTTCCTAGAGGTCTGTAACTCAAAGATATTGGAGAAACACATCATTTTTACATTAAAGCAGATATATATTACAGAGTAGAATGCAAAAACCACATGAATTTTTAAAATAAAACAGATGACTTCAAAGAAATTTCACACTTGAAGCAGATCCCTAGGGGTACATGTTCAATCTTTGCTTCCATTAGGGGTACTTTTGTGGGAGAAGTTTATGAAGCATTGCCTGGAGATTTTAAAAGTTGTTTTGTTTTTATTTGAATTTGTTTAGTTATTTAGTTAGCTATTTTTGCTGGGACAGGAGAGGGAAGCAAGTGGAGTGAAAAAATGCACTATTTTCTTCTGAACAGGAGTTCTTGCAAATCTGAAATTCAGAAACAAATAATATTATATAGCCTTATTTATTACCAGTGAAATTAATAAATAATACTGTTTGAGTTATTTTATTCTGGGGTAAACTTTAAGTCTGCAAATATTTTCATTAGTTACTGACATACCAGCATGTTCCAAGAAAAAAGTGTTGTGGCTGTACAAATTTTGATATCTTCAAACAATTAAAAAGGACCCCTCATAAAACACAGTTACCTTTTTCCTAATTTTTATATTTAATTATTATATGCGTGTTATGCAGTAGCAAGTTTTATGTGAACTTGACAAAAGCCAGACTTTAGGAAGGAAACTTAAATTGAGAAAATGTCACCACTAGATTGCCTGTGACAAGACTGTAGTGGATTTTCTTGGTCAATTATTGATGGGAGACAGCCCTGCTGATTGTGAGTGGTGCCACCTCTGGTCTGGTGATCTTGGCTTCTATAAGAAGTTAGGCCAAGCAAGCCAGTAGGCAGCAATCCTACCTCTAGAATCCTGCCTTGACTTTCAGCCCTGATTTCATTTAGTGATGGACTAAAAGATTATTTTGGTTATGGTATTTTATCTCAGCAATAGATCCCTAAGACATGCGAATACATGTTTACACACACACACACACACACACACACACACACACACACACACACACACACACACATATATATGTCGTATTAATAATTTACTAGTTGCATTTGGTGAATTCTTTATTCACTCTCCTCTCCATAACCATCATGTTAATTTTTAGCTCTGAGAATTTTTATAGTTTGATTTAAAACCTTTACCGTTTTATAGGTTAGCTCCAGGGATTAAACCAAAAGGGTTAGTAAAGTTTAATTAAAACTATTCTGTTCAATACAGGAAAATTATATTAATATATTTGAAGGCACTATTAATCCTAAGATTTTACATAAATCCAAAATGGGTTTCACTTCAGTTAAATTAGTGCCATCTTACAATATAAAAGCTTGTTTTGTTTTCCATTAACAATGTTAAATTCTTATGAATTAATTTATATATTTTTCAGTAAGCTCTGTTTTTTGATATCTGTCTTGTTTCTATGTTGTTTTGTTAACTAACATATTTACGTACACTGAATTCTGTTCAGGATTAATAGTGGTGAAACTTCACAATAAAAGAAATCTTGTCTGAAAATTCTAGGAAATAAAATCATAAATTAGAGTAGAGAATAAAAGTTGAAGGTAAATGGAAAACAACATTTCAAAAAACAGGAAGTAGGGAAAGCTAAATATTATAGTATAAATGTTTGAGGAAAGATAAATTAGTCAGGGACTTTCAAGCCAGTAGAAGCTTTAGGGATCACTTAGTCCAGGCTAAAAGCAACCCAGAGTGGCACTGAGTACAGTTCTATCATTTTATATTGGAACAAACTGGGCCTCCTAATAATAAAGGACTTGACCATGTTCTCACAGCTGTGTGGAAGGCTATTCATATTTCAGCTATATTTTCATAATTGATACAAACATAGAGATATTAGAAAATATACAGAAAATAAATGCTGAGCAACTAAAAATCCTAC
The DNA here is from genome assembly GCA_036184795.1 of Tokudaia tokunoshimensis. NCBI lineage: Eukaryota > Metazoa > Chordata > Mammalia > Rodentia > Muridae > Tokudaia > Tokudaia tokunoshimensis. The sequence goes on from BTHU01000023.1 coordinate 82,850,888, forward strand.
TATAATTCTAAATGCTTCTTCCTCTGTGTGGTTTTCTACACGTTATCTTGCTCAAATTTCACAGAATTAGCCTTTTCTTTATTGGTATCAGAAGCAGCATTTGAATTTTATTGATAATAGTGCACATTCCACATTTGGATTTTTACAAAACTGTATACTGTCTAGACTGACTATTAGACTCTCAGATTAATTCCTGATTGTCCTCAGTCTCAGTTCACACAGCAGCGTAGATAAATCTGTCTTCAATAATAATTTTATAAATTCCACAATTGATATTTTAATGCAGTATGTTTTTATCAAAATAAGACATTATAGATAGTTGGTTACTATTCACCATAAAGAAAGCTAAGCAAAAATAAGACACTGTGGCTTAAGAATATTTCCTACTCTTACTTCTTTCAATAAGAAAGTTAAGAGTGACAACAATTGGATAAATGAGAGAAGCTGAACTTTTACAGACCACCAAACAAGAGAGGTTTATGAGGAGCATTAAGAACTGTCTCTCAGGGCCAGTGGCAGCAGCAGATAGTTTGCAGTGTGCTATACAACTAACTGAAGCTGCATCTATCATTATTCTAAAGACTGAAAATTGCTTCCATATTTTCTACTGTTAAATGCATGGAAGAATGTATGAGTTTGGGGAATAAAATTATGTTTTTAGAACACCTATTTTACCTATAAAGGGTGCTCACAGCATTGGAGATGTGAGAAAATATTAATCTGTACAATTGCTGAAAGAGATTTAAACTTTGAGTTATATTCTTTTAAAAGCATAGAGTCATATTATACCAATGTGGAAATTATGTAGTGGTGTGTGTGTGTGTGTGTGTACATGTAGAAGTGGAAGTCATAGGACAAATTTAAGGAGTTGGTTTATTCCATCCAATGGTTGGTGTAGAAGTTGAAAGTCAGTTCAGTAGGCCTGTTGGTAAGGTGGTCAATGAGCCATCTTGCTGAGCATAGTAGAATGATTTGAATGTAATTAAAAGTTAGTGTTTGTGGCAGTTTGACCATGCTTGACCCAGGGAGTGGGGACTACTTGGCATGGCCTTGTTGGAATAGGTGCAGCCTTGTTGGAAGAAGTCTGTCACTGTGTAGGCAGGCTCTAAGGGCTCCTAGTACTCAAGATGTAGAACCTCCAGTTCCATGTCTGCTTGCAAGCTTCCCAGTTTCTTGCCATTGTAATGGACTGAATTTCTGAATGTAAAACAGACCCAATTAAATATTTTCTTTATAAGACTTGCACTGGTCATGGTGTCTCTTCACAGCTGTGAAACCCAAACTAAGACATATATTAGATAAAACTGAGTATATATAATACTACATAATTTTAATAAACACATTAAAATGTTTGCTTAGCTTATTTTGGAATATTGTGAATTTTATGGAAACAATACCTATTTGTTTAAACAAACTAGTTTTCAACAATTTTACTTGTTTTTATAAAGTTAATTATTGGTTTTTAATACCAAACTTCTTTTGTTGAGATAACAGAAATGCCAAGTGGTTGCCTGAAATTCCAGTGCTAAGACTGGATTACAAACTCAAACCCATTTTTGGCTGCATCTTTTCTTAGAAAACAAATAACCACCTAAATAACAAAAAAATAAAATAAGAGAGATAACATTAGGTCGAAATATGCACTGTTTTTTTGTTTTTAAGTGTGGTGGAAACAATTACAGTGATTTTTACCTTCATTAAGTACATAATATATTGGTGTTAACCATACGTTATTTAGATTTGAATATTTTGTACCATATCCTTAATTTTTTTATGTCATTTATATAATTTAATTTTGAAATACTAGGAGTCAAGCCCAGCACCGTACATATGCGGGTCATTAATGACTCCAAGGACTCTAACAAATGTTTCTTATTTACATATGTGGCTTAATTGTCAGTGTACTGCAGCTTTTTTTTTTTTTTTTGGTTAGAACACGTTAGCCTTTATTTAATGGAGGGTTTGGTGGCTGGAGAATTATACCATTTTCACTGTGTCTATGTCAGATCCTCTATCCATGCTTTTTTCCAAACTGAAATGTTACATCCATTTCCCAGGTATTTTGTGCTCTGTGTAACTTTTTCCTCCCACATATCTATAGAAAGGTTTCTGTTCTGACACTTAGTATTTTTTTTAACTTTCCTAATGGATGATAAAACCTATACAAACATCTTCATTTGGTGCAGTATTTCCATTTGTGTAACTGTATCCCAAAATAATACATTCTCAATAATGTTTGATATCCTTAGGCTTATTTTTTATCATGGCAGTATTTAACATAGTATTGACATTAGCAGATTTATCTCCATGAATGCTTATTTAGCATCAGCTGAATTTAGCTGCTATTTTAATCTAAACCCACTGTGGGCCTTTATAGTTATTTGCATTTCTTAAGACATGTCTGCAGATATTTAAGGAGTTAATAGAAAAGGTTTTCACAAATATTCTCATAAAATAGCTAAGATAAAATAATCATTGTACTGGCTATGCTTGGTGTGTTCTTTTGACTGAAAAGGAATATTTTAGGGCTTCTGGCAATACTGGTCATATTGGACTTCTTGATCTAGACGCTGTGCCAGTACTCAGTTTATGAAAATTCATTAACCATGTCACATGCATGGACTTTCTGATGTAAGTTAAACTTCAGAAAAGTATGTAAAAATAATAATTCATGACTTTAAAATATGTCATGGCTATGAAAATGAGGCATAGACTACATTTTAATTCAAGAGATCCTTTTATTTTTATTCATGCTTCATAAAAACATCACATGTGCTGTATAAATATGAGTAGGCAATTGTTTTCAAAGTTCATCTGACATCATTGTAAATAATTGATGCTTTTCAGCAAGTTATATGTCACTTAAGGATTTTATCAAAGCAACTTTAATCTGAAAGTTATGTTTATGCTTTCTTTATTTAGTAAAAGAACAATATCCATCAACCACATTCTGTACAAGCAATGATCAAGGAGGTCTTTACTACAGTTATCAATGTGCTGTCTAATGAATCTTAACATGCCTTATCTAACAGTGAATGAAAATTCCTACAAAGAAACTTTTGCTGCTGTCATTGTTTTCACTATAATTGTGTCTTTACTTTAATGTCTGAAAATTGGATGTTGATTACCAATGGTCAGTTTAATCTCATTTTTAAATTTCGAGTACTTTCTTTAAAGTCAGCTATTCATGCATCACTTATTCTCACTGACTTGGCTCTTAAACTAACACAAAATATTGGATCATATTTCATGCAACAGATTAAACAATAGCTATCAAGTCATATTGTCAATGTGGAAGGAGTGGGTAGGCAATGAAGTAAGAACAAAAACGTAGAAATACCAACCATTCCTGCCACAGGATTCATATCATAAAATAAGATATAGTGTGGTTCTAATTAGCTATCATGTGTACCAATATGGAAAATAGCTAAAAATCTGGTCATCATCTTGGCTGTCATTGCTATGATTTCATCATACGACCTTAGTCATTTGGTGCTCTAATGTGTTATAAGTAATGATGGGCCAGTCACATGGACATAGAGGGATAGCTATTTCAAGTACTTACCAAAACCACAGCAGAGTTATCCAAAAAGTTGCTTGCATTCTCTACTTTTGACACATTTATAACACAAGGATTAAATCCTAAAAACTATCACTTTTACTTTGATTTCCTCCTGAATTTTGGGTGTGCAAGTTGATGAGACATTCTCAATAAACAGCAAATATAAACTCTTGGTTAGCAAATTTTTCATGATTCGAATTCCTTAGTACTCTTCCATGTACAATGGGAAGAAAGGAGTTGTCAATTTTATCTGCAGACTCATTGAGAGAACTCTTTTGGATGCTAATAGCTCTGTAACAAATAATGCTGGTATAGCCATATGTTAAAGAAACCCGCTAAAATTCTGTGTCCAGGGATAAGATTTATGACATATATAAATTCTAGTTTGAACTTTGTCATCAAGCTACTTGTGTGATCATAGCTTGTCAACTTTATTTCTCAATGCATGTTTTCTCATATGTACACATTTTCAAAGTTGTAAAATACAGATCGTAGTGTGTGTTCCCTGTAGTGATTATGATATTCAATGTGGAAATGCCTTAAGCAAAAGGTGTTATACATATATTATGACTTATTTAGTTAAGCTTATATGTTCGTGTTAATTTCAGTTGCTTTTTAAGCAGGTTTTTGTAATATTTGTTCAGATTCATTTTTAAAATTAAAGATTAATTACTGGAGTTGTATCTCAGTGGTGGAAACATGTCTGCCTATAACAAATAATATTTGAATAAATAAAGTCATAGATATTTCTGAAATATTGTATGATGCCATTAACTTGTATTTACTTTACACATTCTCATACTCTTTGCATTTGTGTGCTTTTCTAGTAGTAATATTGTCTATATATACATATATATTCTTACATTTTATCTGTATAATTTTTCCATGAAATACCCAATCTTAACACGTTTTTTATATATTTCTTCAATTTTATCAGAGATATTTTCCATGTATATTTACACAATGGAATACTACTCAGCAATTAAAAACAATGAATTAATGCAATTCTTAGGCAAATGGGGAACAGGGGGAGTGAAAAGGGCTTATGGGACTTTCGGGAAGGGGGGAACTGGGAAAGGGGAAATCATTTGGAATGTAAATAAAGAACATAGAAAATAAAAGAAAAAAGTTATATCATATATATATATATATATATATATATATGCATTTTTCAATGTGTTTGTACCGTATACATGCAGCTGCCCACAGAGACAAGATGGCATCAAATTCTACTGGACTGGATTTATAGGCAGTTGTGAGCCAACTGATGTGATTGTTACATAAACTGTGAACTAACCCCATGTCCTCAGCAAGAGCAATAAGCTCTCTTAAACCCTGAGCCACCTCTGCAGAACCAAAATTCATGTTATTTTGAAGGACATCTCTAATCTTTAATAAAAGAATCCTTGGTCTGCAATTAAAAATTCCAATACCTCATAATGTTCTAGTATCTGTGTTTTAACATGCATAAATATGGAAGAAAATAAAAAATGAAAACAAAACAAAAGACCGGGTACTCTACATAATTGATAAGAAAATTTTAAGGGACACAAAAGATATAGATTAAAATATAAAATATGTAATAAAATGATAAAAAAATCATATCTTTGGTATATATTTTAGAGGAATGTCTGCCGATTACATCCTTATCAGAAAATTAAAGGTAATATTTTTCTTAACTACTGTTGCTTCTCTTAATTGTGCATTTCCTGATGCCTAAAATTGACAGTAATAATGACTAGCGTCTATCTCAGAACTTAATGTGATCCATATGTTATACAGAAAAGAAGATTGTGTCTAAAAAAGTCATCAGTCTCAAAATTGCACAATTAATTTTAGCTAAGTTTTTATAAACTTTATGATCTTACTATGCAGTTCTGAAAGTATTAATAAAATTGTGAAAGCAATAAATTATTTTTATAAATTTGATATAAAATAAGAGTCAGTGTTTTTCTTCAAAATATTTAATTGATATGTTGTTAGAAATGTATATATATTTCTAAATATCATGTAATTGTAATACATACACATACATATTTATATATATGGAATGAAATCATGCAAATTACAAAAAAAACAAAATACTGCTTTACTTTCAAATTGCCAACTTTTAACTGCATAAAAGCTACATCAAGGTCTGGAGACCTGGCTCATTGCTTAAGAACACTTGTTGCTGTTTTACAGGACAAATCTTCAGTTCCTATCACAATCATCTATAATGTCAGTTCCAAGGAATCTAACACTGTCCTCTGGACACCAAGGACTTTATATACAGCTATTGTACATGCATACATACATGTCAGCAAGGTCTCCTACACATAAAATATAAAATTAAACAAAGTATTTTTTAAGTTAGATCCATAAAATTTAGGGTTTTTATTCTATCTAATTTTCCTTCACCATATACTAATAATCATACACTATATTATGTTTCACAAATAATAAAACATAAACAGGTTTTTTTGCTACCTTCTTCAAGAGTATTATCAGTAATGAAACATGTTTATTTAGCAATGCTTGCATTGAGACCTGGAGCTTTTTAATTGTGTTTATGTATATCTACTTTAAATATATCAGTAAATACTTTGTAAGTATTGGAACCAGAGAAATGCTTTAAAAAAATTTTCCATCCATTCTTGTGCCTCATCATTAAAAGTCATATTAGTGAAACACTGTTCAGAGAAAATACTGACACCCAGGCAGGATGGTTATCAACTTAACAAAATCTAGACTCACTGGGAATTTGGCCTCTGAAAATGCCTCTAGGGGATTGTCCTTATTTTAATTACATACTTACTTACCCCTATTTATTTCTTTATTTTGCATTTCAACTGAAGTCCCCTCCCCCCAGTCTTCTTCCAATACCCCCTACCTCCCTTCTCCCTGAATCTCCCATCCACTCCTCCTCTGTGTCTCTTTTGAAAAGGGCAGGACCCCCATGGATGTTAACTAGCCATGGCATATCAAGTTGCCATAAGACTTGGTACCTCCTCTTCTATTAAAGCTAGATGAGGCAACTCAGTAGGAAGAAAGGGTCCCAAAGGCAGGCAATAAACTCTTAGACAGTACCTGTTCCCAGTATTAGGAATTCCAGAAGAACACCAAACAACAAGTGCAGAGGGCCTAAATCACCACACAATATTGGGACAGTCCCTATTCCCAATATTAAGAGTTCCAGAACCCACCAAACAAGTGCAGAGGGCCTAGATCAGTCCCATAAAGGCTGCCTTCTTGGCGCTTTTGTGTCCTTGAGCCTCTATGAACCCAGATTAGTTGCTACTGTGGTTTTTATTGTGGTGTCCTTGATTGCTCTGGCTCAATAAAACCTTCCTTTCCTTTTTTCTAAGTATTCCCAGAGCTAAATGTAATATTTTGCTGTGGGTCTCTGCATCTGATTACATTAGTTGGTGTATAAAGAAAACCTTGGTCTAAAAACCAATCTATGAATATAGGAATCAATACCTTGTCTTTTTTCCTTTCATATTTGAATCTATCCTATGTCTCAGGACTATCTAGCCTATGGTTCTTGGCTCTAAAGGATGTATCAAGGATGGGCTCTGTCTCAGGACATGGGTCTTAGTTGAGGTGAGAAAACACATACTCTAGACTAGTGGTTCTCAAACTTCCTAGTGCTACAACCCTTTAGTACCACTCTTCATATTGTGGTGGACCCAGTCATAAAATTATTTTTGTTGCTACTTTATAACTGTAATCTTGCTACTGTTATGAATCAAAATGCAAATATATGATATGCAAGATACCTGATATGTGACTACCACCAAAGGTGTCACAACTCATGGCTTGAGAACTACTGTTCTAGATGATACAGTTTCCTGGCTAGGATTCTAGAAGAAGTAAAACAGGGAAGAGAACAGATCAACAGAATGAATTCATGTCTCTGCTTTTTGATTGTGGTTGTGATAAGACTGGCTGCTTAGAGCTGCTCCCTTGACTTCTCTACTATGATGCTCTGGACTATAAACTGTGAGTCAGAATAAACCCATTTTCCTTAAATTACTTTTCACAGGGTATTTCGTCACAGCAACAGGAAAAGAAACTATAATGCCAGAGCTACAGATATTCAGATAACCTTTAGAGTGTCATTGGATGAATTCAAAGAACAAAGTAAAATAGCATATGTTCATAGAAAGTGAAATAATGAAGCTCAGTACTTTGAATGCCTGCTATCAATTAGTTAAGGACTTGTTTTGCTTGACTAAGTCTGAAAACGTAAGTGTTTTGCAAGGTCAAACAATTAACATTTGTGTATTTAGCATTGCTTCTCTTTTTTCCCCAAACTGTTTTTCTAAGATTTACTTTCAATTGATATAGCATGTAGGAATATATGCTTATCTATACTGTGATGTTGAATGATATTTAAGTGTGAATATTTTGGAAAATACAATTTAATTTTCTGCAGTGGCTAATCAAGGTAGAACAACTTATCTGTGGACATAATCTTGTATGAAGGAAGATCGCATGAAAAAAAATATATCTATATTTAATAGTTCTTGCTTCCCAAAGAACTATAGTCAGTTAATGATCTCTATTCTCTTGCCTGACTCTGGCCTTCTAGTTTTTTTTTTTTAATGTAAAGTGTAGGTAACAAAGTAATTTGGATGATGATTTAAGATGATATTTGTGCCTAAATTATTATTGTTATATTATAAGCAGACATCCAAACTAAAATGAAACAAAAAGAGCTTATTCTGTCATAAATAATTAGTGAATTGTACCGGTAACAGTTAATATGAGTTCAGTTGCTTCTATTTTAATCTATTTGTGAAAACTGAACTTAAAGAGGGTAACTACAGGCAAGAACAGCCATTATTACATCATAGGCCAATAATTACTTCTCCAGCATTCCCATTGGCCACTAATAAATTGTTCACTGTGTGTGGCTGTAGAATGCTGAGCACTGCATCCCTTAGCTATAAAGTTAAGAATAGGGTTGAAATGTGGCTCACTAACAGAAGACTTACCTAAAGTGTCTGCAGCCAAAGGCGTGATTCTTAGCATCATTAAATAAATAAACAAATACATCATAGCAGTTACCATTGTTGGTTTTGCTAGAGGTTCCTGTGTTATGTTTTCAAAGGTTTTATTTTATTTTATTCTATTTTATTTTTTTTCCATGAAAGAAAACAGCACCTACTCCTTTTACATTAAAGAGAAAAACAAATTGCTAATTAGATGGTTGTGAAACAGTGTTATCCTTTTTAGTTTTACACTGACTTTTCAACTACAGTGTTGCTTTTTAACAGCTTTTGAAAATCAGAATCTTCAGGGCACATTATGACTTCTGCAGATTCACTGACCATGTCTATTCCCAGGGACATTGAAATGAAAAGCAAGGCCAGGCAAGACTAACATTTATTTCATGAAAGTTTCACTGGCACTCTTATTAGATAAAGATAAAGGGGGAACTGTTTCTCAGGAAGGCATGTGACATATTCATATATACAGATATATTTTTTTATTGGTCAAACAAAACAGAATTTTGAAAAACCGCCAGGTAGTGCTTTGAAAGGAATACAGAAGCCTGTGTGTTTAAAATGGATTGGAAAATGGTTTAAATGTACTGAGCTGTTCACAGCCTCTGGCTTTTACTTTTTGTGTGAGTTATATCTAAGAAAGTATTTTATTATTGTCAGTGTTGTTCATGCAGCTATCGTTAGAATTGCCAGTCCCATTACAAATCCACTATTTCAGTTGGGGTTCATAATTCAGCTCTAGAAGTCACACTGGGCTAAAGATTAGAAACTGTGGTTCAAATGGTGGCTATGAATGTGATCAAATATGTAGTAAACATTCAAATTAGCATGTGCTATTTTTAGTGTATATTTTATAAATGGATAATGTATTGTGGTTCTTTCATTATAGAAACTGTCTGACAAATGTTAACTCACTGTAACTGATTAACAAAATTAGCAAAAACCTTTTTTTCAGCCTAATTAGTCCTTCTAGTCAAGATACTCAGAACTTACCTTGGAAGCCATGAGCAAAAATACTTTCTGGTAGTACATGAGTTAACGGCTTCAGAAAAACACTCAGAAATGATTCAACATTATGGCCAAAAATATAATTAATTTGACCCAAAGTTTAGTAAATGCCATGGGAATAGAATAGTTAAACTGGCGTTTGAAATTATCCATTAGAACAGATGGAGTGCCTACTAAGGTGGTGGATGTTGTTGTTGTTATGTTTTTGTCTGGTTGGTTTTGTTGTTACTGTATTTGTTGCCGTTGTATTTTGTTTTGTTTTGTTTTGGCATACATTCTCATTACATTATCCTAACTGTCCTAGAATATTCTAGTTTTCCCAGGCTTGCTTTGAATTTATGTCTTTGCTGCCTCAGCCTCCCAGGTACTAAGTATTCAGATGGCCACCTCCACACCCAACTGCTACTACGTTTTCCAAAATAGATACATATTTAATTTCTCATCTCTCTAAAATTTTTATTATAAAATCAACCAATTTCTTTACTTAGAAGAAAATGCTTCAAATTAGCAAACATAAGAACATAGTTTGAGGAGCGCCACCACGGAGAGAGTGCAGATTGCACTCCGCCATCTTTGCTCCAGTGACTGGGAAGTTGGGACAGCCAGGTTCTGAGACAGACAGGCATAATACCGCTTGGGTCTCAGCCAGCTTGTGTGTATGCAGCTCCCAAGTGCGGGGCTGATCTGCAGTAACCAGCGCGCCAGCTCTGCTGTGGGACTTCTGCCTGGCAGAGGGACCCCGCACTGGGCGGGAGCCTACCAGCTTTCCTTCCGCAACCTCTGTTCCCGCAGACTGCACTGAAGAGACAGGTACCCCAAGCTCCCTATCCCCAATATAACATCACTTGGGACACGGCCTGTTGGGGCTTCCTTCTGTGCCCGAGAACGGGTCAGCACTGTGGTCGTCTGGGTGCCAGATCTGCAGGCCAGCGCGTCTGCAGGTGAGCGGATCCATGGAGAGAGTGCAGATTGCACTCCGCCATCTTTGCTCCAGTGACTGGGAAGTTGGGACAGCCAGGTTCTGAGACAGACAGGCATAATATCTCTTGGGTCTCCGGAGGCTTGTGTGTATGCGGCTCCCAAGTGCGGGGCTGACCTGCAGTAACCAGCGCGCCAGCTCTGCTGTGGGACTTCTGCCTGGCAGAGGGACGCCCACTCCCCCCCCCAGGAGAGATCACGCACCCCTGCACAGGTCAGGAGCCTACCAGCCTCCCTTTGGCGACCTCTGCTCCAGGAATCCACTAGGCTGAGCCTTTGGATGTGCAAGGCCTCCCCAATATAAGATCACTTGGGGCAAGGCACATTAGGGCTCCAAAGTCACTCAGGAGCAGGCAGGCCCCAGAAATCGGTGCCAGGGGAATTCTGGCAATCCGGGGGGGGGGGCAGAAATAGCTTTGCAGGCTCACAGGAGGTCCAACCAACAGCCAGTGGCAGCAGGACCAACTAACATCAGAGGTATCCAGATGGCAAAAGGCAAACGTAGGAATGTTACTAACAGAAATCAAAGTAATGTGGGACCATCCGAACCCAACTCTCCAACAGCAGCAAGTCCTGGATAACCCACCACACCCGAAAGACAAGATCTGGATTTAAAATCACTTCTCATGATGCTATTAGAGGATCACAAGAAGGACACAAATAAATCTCATAAAGAGTTACAGGAGACCATGAATCAACGGTTAGAAGCCCTTAAAAAGGAAACACAAAAATCGCTTAGAGAAATGTGGGAGAACATGGATCAAAAGATGGAGGCGCACAAGGAGACAACACAAAAATCGCTTAACAAGATGAATCAAAGGGTAGATGCACTCACAAAGGAATCACAAAATTGGCATAAAGAAATACAGAAGAATATGGGTCAACAGACGGATGCCCATAAGGAGGCAACACAAAAATTGCTTAAAGAAATGAATCAACGGTTAGATACCCTTACAAAGGAAACACGAGAACTGCTTAAAGAAATGCAGGAGACGATGGATGAACAGATGGAATCCCATGAGGAGGAAACACAAAAATCACTCAGAGAAATGCAGGAGAACGTGGGTCATCAGGAAGAAATCCTGAAAGAGGCAATGCAAAAATACCTTAAAGAAATACAGGAAAATACAAACAAACAAGTGAAGGATCTCAGCAAATCCATCCAGGAACTAAAAAAGGAAGTAGAAACAACTAAGAAATCACAAAGGGAGACAACTTTGGAGATAGAAAACCTTGGGAAAAAATCAGGAGTCATAGATGCAAACATCAACAATAGAATACAAGAGATGGAAGAAAGAATCTCAGGTGCTGAAGACTCCATAGAAAGCATCGACTCAACAGTCAAAGAAAATGCAAAATGCAAAAAACGTGTAACCCAAAACATCCAGGAAATCCAGGACACAATGAAAAGACCAAACCTAAGGATTATAGGTATAGACGAGAGTGAAGATTTGCAACTTAAAGGGCCAGTAAACATCTTCAACAAAATTATGGAGGAAAACTTCCCTAACTTAAAGAGAGAGATGCCGATGAACGTACAAGAAGCCTACAGAACTCCAAACAGACTGGACCAGAACAGAAATACCTCCCGTCACATAATAATCAAAACACTGAATGTTCTAAACAAAGAAAGAATACTAAAAGCAGTAAGAGAAAAGGGCCAAGTAACATACAAAGGAAGACCTATCCGAATCACATCAGACTTCTCACCAGAGACTATGAAAGCCAGAAGATCCTGGGCAGATCTCATGCAGACACTAAGACAGCACAAATGCCAGCCTAGACTACTCTACCCAGCAAAACTCTCAATCACCATAGATGGAGAGACCAAGATATTCCATGATAAAACCAAATTTTCACAATATCTTTCCACAAATCCAGCCCTGCAACGGATAATAGGTGGAAACCTCCATTACAGGGAGAGAAACAACACCCTGGAAAAAATGAGATAATAACCTTCTTGAATCAAACCCAAAAGTAGATAACCACTCAAACATAAAGATAGCGTCAAGAATGGCAGATGACAATAATCACTATGCCTTAATCTCTCTTAATATCAATGGTCTCAATTCCCCAATTAAAAGACATAGACTAGCAGACTGGATACGTAAACAGGACCCAGCATTTGGCTGCATGCAGGAAACGCACCTCAGTGTCAAAGACAAACACTACCTCAGAGTAAAAGGCTGGAAAAAAATTTTACAAGCAAATGGCCCCAAGAAACGAGGTGGAGTAGCCATCCTAATATCGGATAAAATTGATTTTCAACCTAAAGTCATCAAAAAAGATACAGAAGGACACTACATACTGATCAAGGGAAAAATCCACCATCAAGAACTCTCAATTCTGAATATCTATGCTCCAAATGCAAGGGCACCCTCATTCGTAAAAGAAACTTTACTAAAACTCAAAGCACACATCGCACCGCACACAATAATAGTGGGTGACTTCAACACCCCGCTCTCTGAAATGGATCGTTCAGGAAAGCAGAAACTAAAAAGGGACACAGTGAATCTAATTGAAGCCTTGGACCAAATGGAACTAACTGATATATATATAGAACATTTCATCCTAGAGCTAAAGAATACACCTTCTTCTCAGCTCCTCATGGTACCTTCTCCAAAATTGACCATATAATTGGTCACAAATCAGACCTCAGCAGATACAAGAAGATAGAAATAATCCCATGCCTCCTATCAGATCACTATGGAATAATGGTGGTCTTCAATGGCAACAAAAACAAAAGAAAACCCACGTACATATGGAGGCTGAACAATGCTCTACTCAATGATAACTTGGTCAAGGTGGAAATAAAGAAAGAAATCAAAGACTTTTTGAAAGTTAATGAAAATGAAGGCACAACATACCCTAATTTATGGGACACAATGAAAGCAGTGCTAAGAGGAAAATTCATAGCCCTGAGTGCCGCCAAAAAGAAACGGGAGACAGCATACACTAACAGCTTAATGGCACACCTGAAAGCCCTGGAACAAAAAGAAGCAAATACACCAAAGAGGAGTAGAAGGCAGGAAATCATCAAACTCAGGGCTGAAATCAATCAAGTAGAAACAAATAAAACCATACAAAGAATCAACAAAACGAGGAGTTGGTTCTTTGAGAAAATCAACAAGATAGATAAGCCCTTAGCCAGACTAACCAGAGAGCACAGAGATAGTATCCAAATTAATAAAATCAGAAACGAAAAGGGAGAGATAACAACAGAAACTGAGGAAATTCAAAAAATCATCAGATCCTACTACAAAAACCTGTATTCAACACAACTAGAAAATCTTGAGGAAATGGACAATTTCCTTGACAGATACCAAGAACCAAAATTAAATCAGGATCAAATAGACCATCTAAACCGTCCTATAAGCCCTGAAGAAATAGAAGTTGTCATTGGAAGTCTTCCAACCAAAAAAAGCACAGGTCCAGATGGTTTTAGTGCAGAATTCTATCAGACCTTCAAAGAAGACCTAACACCAATACTCTTCAAACTGTTCCACAAAATAGAAGCAGAAGGAACACTACCCAACTCGTTCTATGAAGCCACAATTACACTAATACCAAAAGCACACAAAGATCCGACAAAGAAAGAGAATCTCAGGCCAATCTCTCTTATGAATATCGATGCAAAAATACTCAATAAAATTCTTGCCAACCGAATCCAAGAACACATCAAAACGATCATCCACCACGATCAAGTAGGCTTCATCCCAGGGATGCAGGGATGGTTCAATATAAGGACATCCATCAATGTAATCCACTACATAAACAATCTCAAAGAAAAAAACCACATGGTCATCTCACTAGATGCTGAGAAAGCATTTGACAAAATTCAGCATCCTTTCATGCTAAAGGTCTTGGAAAGATCAGGAATTCAAGGCCCATATCTAAACATAGTAAAAGCAATTTACAGCAAACCGGTAGCCAGCATCAATCTAAATGGAGAGAAACTTGAAGCAATCCCACTAAAATCAGGGACTAGACAAGGCTGCCCTCTCTCTCCATATCTTTTCAATATAGTACTTGAAGTTCTAGCTAGAGCAATTAGACAACAAAAAGAGATCAAAGGGATACAAATTGGAAAGAAGAAGTCAAACTGTCACTATTTGCAGACGATATGATAGTATACTTAAGCGACCCAAAGAACTCCACCAGAGAACTCCTACAGCTGATAAACGACTTCAGCAAAGTGGCCGGATATAAAATCAACTCAAGCAAGTCAGAAGCCTTCCTATACTCAAAGGATAAGCAGGCTGAGAAAGAAGTAAGAGAAATAATACCCTTCACGATAGCCACAAACCATATTAAGTATCTTGGTGTGACTCTAACCAAACAAGTGAAAGATCTGTATGACAAGAACTTCAAGTCTCTGAAGAAAGAAATTGAAGAAGACCTCAGAAGATGGAAAAATCTGCCATGCTCATGGATTGGCAGGATTAATATAGTAAAAATGAGCATCTTACCAAAAGTAATACACAGATTCAATGCAATCCCCATCAAAATCCCAACTCAATTCTTCATAGAGTTAGAAAGAGCAATTCAAAAATTCATCTGGAATAACAGAAAACCCAGAATAGCTAAAACTATTCTCAAGAGTAAAAGAACCTCTGGGGGAATCAGTATCCCGGACCTCAAGCTGTACTACAGAGCAATAGTGTTAAAAACCGCATGGTATTGGTACAGTGACAGACATGTAGATCAATGGAACAGAATTGAAGACCCAGAAATGAATCCACACTCCTATGGTCACTTGATCTTTGACAAAGGAGCTAAAACCATCCAATGGAAAAAAGATAGCCTTTTCAACAAATGGTGCTGGCTCAGCTGGAGGTCAACATGCAGAAGAATGCAAATTGACCCATCCTTATCTCCTTGCCCTAAGCTCAGTTCTAAGTGGATCAAAGATCTCCACATAAAACCAGACACACTGAAACTAATAGAAGGGAAACTAGGGAAGAACCTTGAACATATGGGCACAGGGGAGAATTTCCTGAACAGAACTCTAATAGCTTATGCTCTAAGATCAAGAATAGACAAATGGGACCTCATTAAATTACAAAGTTTTTGCAAGGCAAAAGACACTGTCAAAAAGACAAAGTGGCAACCAACTAACTGGGAAATTATCTTTACCAACCTTACATCCGACAGAGGGCTAATATCCAATATATACAAAGAACTCAAGAAGTTAAACTCCAGAGAAGCAAGTAACCCTATTAAAAAATGGGGTACAGAGCTACACAAAGAGTTCTCACCTGAAGAATATCTAATGGCTGAGAAGCACCTAAAGAGATGTTCATCATCCTTAGTCATTAGGGAAATGCAAATCAAAACAACCCTGAGATTCCATCTCACACCAGTCAGGATGGCTAAGATCAAAAACACAGGAGACAGCAGTTGTTGGCGAGGATGTGGAGAAAGAGGAACACTCCTCCACTGCTGGTGGAATTGCAAGCTGGTACAACCACTCTGGAAAGCAGTCTGGCGGTTCCTCAGAAAACTGGGCATGACACTCCTGGAGGATCCGGCTATACCACTCCTGGGCATATACCCAGAGACTTTACCTGCATGCAATAAGGACACATGGTCCACTAAGTTCATAGGAGCCTTATTTATAATAGCCAGAAGCTGGAAAGAACCCAGATGTCCCTCAACGGAGGAATGGATTCAGAAGATGTGGTATATCTACACAATGGAATACTACTCTGCAATTAAAAACAATGAATTCACGAAATTCCTAGGCAAATGGTCATATCTTGAAAATATCATCCTTAGTGAGGTAACCCAATCACAAAAGAACACACATGGTGTGCAGTCACTGATAAGGGGATATTGACCCAGAATCTCGGAATACCCTAGACACAATCCGCATATCAATAGATTTCTAAAAAGATGGAAGGAGAGACCCCTGGTCCTGGAAAGACTGGATGTAGGGGAACGCCAGGACAGAGTAACGAGAGGGGGTTGAATGGAGAAAAGAGGGAGGGAAGGGAGCTTATGGGACTTTCGGGGAGGGAGGAAACGGGAAAGGGGAAGTGGTTTGGAATGTAAATTAAAAAAATAAAATAAAATAAAAAAAAAGAGAAAAAAAATAAAGAACATAGTTTGAACTTAAATAAGGATTACAGATTGAATCACAATCTGATTTCAGCACCCTTCCCACCTCAGGCAAAAGAGCATAAGACTTGTCTATATTTTTAAAAATTTATAGTTTTCCCAACTGATCAATACACCTATTATGAGTCCATGAATGTTTAACTTAGCACATACTGTTAAGGAATTTGAAGGATTTAATTTAGCTTAGTTACTTTGCTTTGCTTAATTTTGAAAAATATTTTGATAAAACTTTGTAGAAGCTTAGAGGTTGCTCACGATCTTAGTCTTCTACTTGTATTCAACCATTTACAGACAACTTAAGAAGGGTAGCTCCAGTTAGTACTATGATGCCGGACATGACATTTATATATAGCTTCTGTCCTCATCATCTAATGGGTGCAGGGAAGAAATGTGTATATCCATATTCATGTCCTCATGCATTCGGATAAGTGCTATGCGATATACGGCTAGTGTTCCTTTGTTAGTTTGAAGGGAATCTATGGCTGTTGTCTGAGGATATGACATGAAGGATTTTCAGGAAGTGGAAATCACAAGGAAAGTGTTGAAAGGCAGAAACTATTCATTATGCTCTAGGACCTGAAAAGTAGCAAGTGTGAGAATTACAGAGAAAGAAGACACAGAGCAGTATGGTTTGAGCTGAAAAGATATAGAAACTCCAGGACTAGGAACAGAATCCTTGGCTAAATGTGCATATTCCCTCCCTTCTAAATATTGCAAAGGAAGCATTCTTACTCGAGAGATTTATTTTTCCTTGTAAGTGACAAGACTTTTCTTTGTTTTTTATTTGTTTGGTTGTTTTTGTTTTTGTTTTGTTTGTTCATGTGAGAATGACTTGCCATACACACACACACACACACACACACACACACACACACACATTTATTTATGTATATCATTACAGGTGGTTGTTTTAGTTAGGGAAATTTAGTTGTTGTGATATATCAGTACTTGACTATTTCCTGAATATAAGCTCCAATTGCAGTTTTCAAATTAAAAAAATTTGCAACTTTTAGAAAATCTGATTTTGTTAAAAAAAATTTAAGTATAATATAAGTATCTCCTCTTTCCTTGATCAGAATTCACTTTAATTCTGGGTTTAACTGCACTTTATTATCTCGTGTAATGTAATGAGTCAATTCCAAAAAAATTTTTTCCTTGAAAATTCTTTTGTGATTTGCAGTAAACAGACCAATGCAGATGACATTTTACCTTTTGTTGATGTTGCTTAGGAACAGAAGTGACAATCAGAAGTATTTTTTCAGTTTAGATTTATAAGAGGGCAAATAAGTTGGATATTCTCATTGCTTGAAGAAACATCTACATCTAGCACCTTCCTTTTCAAACATTGTAGTCACTGAATCATTAAAAAAATAACACATAGCTGTTTTTCCAAATTAAAGCTGCACTGCCTGAAAAAAATCACAGTAAAAATAAAACATTTAAGAAATATTACCTTACATCATAAGGAGCTGAAATGAATGAACACAAATATCATATGCAGTTCTTTCCCATTGTGCATATATCTAATCATGTTCTATTTAACGGTCAAAATCCAAAGACATTATTCTGAAATCAAGTTAATGGGTTTTAAACTGTCTCTTAAGACTATTAATTAATGTCTTTTTCTACAGATGAACTGAATGATGTTCTGTTCATTAGTCACTGAATATGAACTGTCTTTTCATGTAAATTTTTTCAAATATGTCAAAGTTGAATCTAAATAAATAGATTGCCATTTTATTGATGTTGCTTTCCCCAAGTACAAAAAATGGAAGTGGAATATCTTCCACTGGACTTTTATTTTGTCCACCCCTATAGACCACCAAAGTAAGTGCTTGAACACAGCTACAACTGTGTGGGAATTTTATTTTCTCTGTAAAATTATTATAACTCATAGCATATTTGAACAACTGTCCCTAGATATCTGTCTTTCTTAGGAAAACTGCTATCATATGTGTATATAGCTATACATATTTTAAAAAGTGAGAATAGGAGATAAATAGAATAATGACTAAAATGGAAGTGTCAAGTAAGAAAGTGGTGCTGCATTCATCAAGAATTTAGCAGCTGATGAGTTTGTTTTCATGTGTTTGACCTACTTTGTTTTTCACACAAACTCTTTGACTTAAAGTATAGTTTTAGAGATGAAGAATCATAAACTTCATAAGGTGGGATAACTTATGTAAAGTTTCCACAGGTAGTCAGAAACCTATCTTTTAACTTTCCAAGATACAAATATTGAAGTTGAATAATTGCCATAACAAGAATGGTACATTTTGAAATAATACTTTAGAGAGAAAATTGAGAGAAATTATACTTGTGTCACCTTTGGTGTATGTTACCTTGAGTTTGATGAAGATAGATTCTAGAGGTCTTTTAGAATGTAGTGATATGATGAGTTCGGATAATATATTTTAGTAGTCAGAGATATTAATGCAAAAGAAGTACTTAAAGCTAGTATGATTGCTTTATGCCTCCATACCTATTTTCCTATAAAACATTGAAGTAATAAAGTGCTGGGAGATGCTTCAGAAATCCAACTCTTGGAGTTACATTTTTACAAGTTTGGTTGTAAAAAGAACAGTTAATAAAACTACAATATACTGTTACTCCGCTGTGCTATTTCAATTGTTTTTTACTGTTTCTGCATTCTAAGTTCTAAACCAGAACAACTACATTAAAATATTTACAAAGGTGAAATACTTGAAGGAGTTTCACCTGACTTTTGTTGGCAACATCTTAAGGTTAAATCCTAACTAAGCAAGGGCTATGATAGAAACATTAGATAAGCCTGCTTGCTTCCCTGAATTTCTGTAAAGGATAGAAGAAAGGAAAGAACATAAGCAGCTTGAACTCAACAAAGATTGAGAAGCACAAAAGGAGGTGTTAGTCTTGAGTTTTCTGAAGATATCCAGCCAACAGAATAACTTGTTTGGGCACTAGATGAAAGAGTATTGTTAATGCCCATAATCCTGTTACTACCTAAGACACATATACTCCGTTATGGACCTATTTTCAATAGATTAACAAAATGTTTTAACAAAAACTGTATAGCGTTTTATGACCTTAGACAGAATCACTGAAGAAAATGACATTTGCATTTTCATAATCACTGAACTCCAGGTGCTGTTCCTCCAGTACATAATAAACTTGACATTTCACATCAGCATTTAAATAGTATCACAATAGGTGGTGTCATAGTTCTGTACTGCCTGACATTATACAAAATGTAAAATATAGTGTGCTATTTGTCCAGTTAAATAAAAGGAGGAAAAATATTTTTAAAATCCTCTCAACTCTCTTTTTTAAAAAATTCATGACCAGTTGATTCTTTTTCAAAGAGCTGCACTATTCTATTCTCTGCTGAATAAAATCCCTCCTTGATTCTGATTAAAGCAAGAAGGAAGGTGTGCTAGATCTTAATGGCAAATTGTGTTATTTGTAACACTTATGTCTGCCTTCATGAAGATTAATTACTAAATTCATATTAATGTATTACTTCTGTTGAATTTGCTGCCTTTTTAAAACTTCCTTCCTTTGGCCATTTCTACTGATGATATTCAGTAAAGTATCTGACAACTGCCTATGATTAGTTTGGCCAGATGCTACTTTCTCTGGTAAATTCATTTTAAACACTTGACAAGCCTGCAAAGATTAGTGCCAGCCAAACTAAAAATATTTTTACAGAGGAAAAATGTGTGAAATCAGTTACTTTGCAGGTATACCGATGACTATGTAAATTTAAGTGACAGCATATCTTCTCTGGTGCTTATTTGTGAATTGTTGTCTACCTTACAGAACAGTTGGTCCACTTATTATTCATAGGCTTATTCACGTGTCATCAAGTGGAGTGCCTAGAAGTTTCTGTATGTTATTCTCTTCTCTTAACTTCCTGAACACTAAAAATGAGGAACCACAGTATAAAGTTAGGACCTCTGGATTACAGAGTAGCGTGAACATGAGACCTCCTTTCTCTCCATACTTTTATCATTCAGTATCAAGAATGAACCTCTTTTCTGTCTTTGAATATACTGTTCTTAAGAAAAGCAGTTAAGTGATCTAGTCTTACTTATCTCTGAGCCATGATGACCAAATAGATTAATATTTCCTCATTATAGACTTCCCTTTATATTAAAACTTTTGGTTTAAACATTTTCCCCCACACATTTATACATATATTATACTAGGAAATCCCTCTGGATAACAATTCCTGCACAAAATGAGAATGAGATTGCATAAATTAAACTGATTTTGTGTTTTTTGTTTTATCTATTCCTTGCTGAACACTATTACCCAGTGCCACTGTTTATAATGCCTCTCTTCAGGGAGAGCCCCTGTATTGCAGTCTTAGATCCTATGTGATTAGTGTTACAATTACCATAACATTTTCTACTGTTTCCTATCATTTTTACCAATAAGAGTATTTAACTTTTACCAATTCAATATTTTTTTCAAGTATTTCAAACAAGAAAATGGTGTAGGAAGTATAAGAACCTAGTTTGGCTTATAGGCCAGTGTTTTATCCAGTTGGCTCTAGTCTTTCCCAAGTTGTTGGAATTTGTAGGTTTGAATGTCTTTAGTTTTTGTAGCAGATGGTCAGCTCTGTCTCTATGTGAGTCCCTTAACAACTGGAGCAGAGGCTGTCTCTGAAGCAGAAGCCTGAGTGTGGATCCTGTTTCCCAACAGGGCTGCCTTTTCTAGCCTCAGTAGGAGAGGATGCACCTAATGTGGCAGAGTCATGATAGAGTGGGAGGATACCCAGGGGTGATCCCACCTAGTTAAATGAGACTGGAAGGGCAGATACATGGAGGGACTCTGAAGAGGGGACTGGGAGGGATAAGTAAATAAAATTTTCACATTTCAAATTCCTAAACAACACTCTCCCTCATCTCTTTCCTGAATGTATACTCCCTGTGAGTCATTGATTATGTCCCTGTTCTCTTTTCCTGTTTTTTCCTTTATCTTTCTTTTTTCTTCTCTACTTCATTAAAAATATGTAGAATATAATTTTTCCTTTAAATTTTGTTTATAAACATGTATCTTTTGCTATGAAAACCCTTTATGAAACAAAATGACAAAAAAGCCAACCTGTTAATTGATTTTTCTTAATCGTGAATAATGCACTAGGTTGGCAATAAGAACCTTGATGCTGTATCTAGCCTTGAACAATACTATTAAAAGTCTGTCTCTAGTGTTCTGACAATAGTGTAGTATTTCTCTGTATTGCAGAGTTATGAGCTTAACTTAATTTAAAAGTCTATGTGACACTCAGAGCTTTCTTACATATTAGTAAACAGAATGTTTGGGTAGAAAATATTATTTTAGCATAAATTATTATTAATATTTAGCAACTATACATATATATTTTCAGAGCAGTTATATAAAACATAGTTTAAAACAATAATTTAAAGCATAAACTCATAATCATATTATATTTCACTTTATTTTACCATTAATTCATGAATGTTCCTAAAAATTACAGTCTAGAAACTTCACTACCATTGTGATGCTGGTATTGAGAATTGCTATTTTTTTGAGGTGACTAAGTCTTGACATTGGTTATTTATGAGTAAGATTCAGGCCCTTACAATAGTTGCCTAAGGAGTTGATTTCTTCTCCTTTTCTTGTCTACCCTGCATGGACAGAGTGATCCCTCTGGAAGACAAAGCAGTGTGTTGCCATCTTAGAAGCCACAAAAATCCATACCGTATCTATAAACTATCACTACATTGACCTTAAACTTCTCAGCCTCAGGAACTATGTCAAATGCTTTTCTCTAGTATATCAACTGTTAAATATGTGATATTTAATTCAGTCTCTACTACACATCTAGTAAATTACCTTGAAGATCTTTAATGTGTGAGCATTATATTTTCATTGCTTAAGTGGGAGTCTGTGATTTTAAATATCAAAAGAATATTAGAAGTGGTTTTGAGAAGATTGATTTGAGAAAGAGGAAGACAATAAGTGGAGGAAAGACTAAACTGGAGGAACTAATTATTAGCTTATTTCAATTGCCCAAGCATGAAGAACTTAAAGTAGAATGTTGTAGCTGGTAATAGGAAGTATTATTCAACAATACTTGGTTTATTGTATATAGGGGGTGTCAAATATAATGTTTAGCCTGAATCAGTTGCTATGCATCTATAGTTTTTCTCCTTCAATTTTATATAAAAATAGAGGTTGCAGTAATTTGTGTTGAAAGATGCTGTTTTGGTTAGAAATTATTCATTAATTCTTCTGACTTGAAGATTAGACAGTGTACAGCTAGAGCTATATACTAGATAGATACTAGAGGCATGTAAAGATTATAATGTGGGTGATAGCATTGAAAGAGATCGGATCAAAGGGTCTAAGAAGCCAGGCAGTAGTGGCGCACGCCTTTAATCCCAGCACTTGGGAGACAGAGGCAGGTGGATTTCTGAGTTCAAGGCCAGCCTGGTCTACCGAGTGAGTTCCAGGACAGCCAGGGCTACACAGAGAAACCATGTCCTGAAAACAAAACAGTGGGAATCTAAGAAAAGAAAAGTAGATAAATACTAAGAAAAGAATTTTGGTCAATACCTCATTCAAATAGTAAAATAGGAGTTACTGGCTTAGGTCACAATGCTTGAGCTATCAGAACAGTTTCAGTAGACTGGGAAATACTGTCAACAGATTGTAGGAAGTTACACAAGTCCCAGATGAGAAGGGAAAGTCAAATTGCTGTGGCTGCCATCTTTTTAAAAGCTAAATTTGCTTATTTTTGTCTCCAAAATACTAAATCCAAGAA